>OX123210.2:17864354-19064354 GCA_944739405.2 Euclidia mi | reverse complement strand
AAAATATGTAAGTGTTGCCAGTTTACGTCGACGCCGTTCTCCCTGAATTAGGGAAAATGCACTTGTCAATTGATTATGTAATAATGATGGTCATGTTAATGAAAAATACATTAACGTAATGTAAAATTATATTGTAGATTATCTTTCTTCTTATAAAATATAGTAATAGAATTTCCATTAGTATATACATTGTTTTGAGTTCGATCCCCAAACGATCCAAATATTCGTGTACTTACACATGGCTCCTCGTCAAGCTTTGTACACTTTGACCTTTGTACCGTTCTTATGGCGTAGGGAATAAGTATCAAAATCGTACTGCAACTGTTTAGCTTGACTTGGCGCCGTGTGTACATTAAGTACAGAAACAGAAATCATTGATTGCAGCCATTATTAATTTTTAATTGCAATTTTTTTTTGTTTTGATTTATGAATCATAATATTCATTATTTATTGTGTGCATGACAAAATGTTTATAGCTAATTAATATTTAGGACGCAAGCCTATTGCAATTAACCAAACATTTCCAGATACTATACTGAGAATATATATATCTAAACAAAAAATAAACAACATATTCGCCGATCTAAGATCTGAACCCCATGATTGGTATATCTTGAACCATATGGAGGTCGGATGTTCGGTTCCCGCCTAGGACAAAATTAGTAAAAGTTATTCTTTGTTTGGGTGTATCTATTGATAATAACAAATAAAAAGTGTCTGTATGTCATTTCAACATAACCGTGTATTTTCAAGCGCATATAGTTAGTTACATGATACTAAACCAGAATCAAACTAATTATTTTTATTCTGTCTCTGTCTTTTTGTTTGTCCGGGGTCATCTCTGGAATGGAAGAACCTGTTTTAATGGGACTTTCACTGGCAGAAAGAGGACTTAGTCAGGATACATATAGGCTAAAATTTGAGTCGTTAGGTGGCGCTGGTGTCGAGATATCGAAACGCGGGAAACAGCTAGTATTTACACATTATATATTAACCGATATGAGAAGTGTAAGGACATAGTCCACCACGCTGGCCAAGTGCGGGTTGGCAGACTTCACATGTCTTTCGAGAACATTATGGAGAACTCTCAGACATGCAGGTTTCCTCACGATGTTTTCCTTCACCGATAAGAGAGCGATAATTAACAATGACCTTACCCTTCTCCTAGTGAGAAGAGGCCAATGCCCAGTAGTGGGACAGTTTAAAGGGCGGATGATGATATTCCTCGAACCTTTTTTATATCTAAGTTGATAATCATAAATACATATCTTTAAACACTTGGGACAACGGTTTTTGAGCCGTTGGTGTTGACATTAACTTATGTTTATCCAAATGTATTTTATTTCTAAATCTACTATTGCAGTATTCACAGCCAAACCTGGAAAAATATTTTTTATTATTATTTTAAAGACTAAAGGAGGGGATAGTTATGTTCGAGACTTTAACTGGCGGCCTTTTTTGATGTAGTGCGATGGTTTATTTACTCATTTATTCATAAAAGAAAATAAAAGCTTTCAGCATACACAACCAAATTGCTTATATCTATCTATTCCATGTCCGTGTTGTGACGGATTAAGAATACGAATTGTCACCACCCCATATCATATTATCATCCCATGGGTGTCGTAAGAGCCGACAGAGGGAGCATATTATGTAGAGAACAGCACTGTAAGAGAAGGAAAACTTGATACAAACCCTATACCAACCCGCTTGGCCAGCGTGGTATAGTAGGAGTAGGCCAATTCCTCCTTTCAAAAGAGAGGCCTAGTCCAGCAGTGGACTGTTAAAGGCTGATGATGATCTATTCTAAACATACATTATAGAATCAATCAAGATAAAATATTAATATACCTACACTAATATTAGTCGTCATCCATAAATTACGTTTCGTAAAGGGAGGACTATTTTAGTGTTTAGTTTAGCTGTCCGCGTGGTGACGGAACAAGAATACGGATTGTCACCACCCCATATCATCCCATGGGTGTCGTAAGAGCCGACAGAGGGAGCATATTATGTAGAGAACAGCACTGTAAGAGAAGGAAAACTTGATACAAACCCTATACCAACCCGCTTGGCCAGCGTGGTACAGTAGGCCAATTCCTCCTTTCAAAAGAGAGGCCTAGTCCAGCAGTGGGCTATTAAAGGCTGATGATGATCTATTCTAAACATACATTATAGAATCAATCAAGATAAAATATTAATATACCTACACTAATATTAGTCGTCATCCATAAATTACGTTTCGTAAAGGGAGGACTGTTTTAGTGTATTTAGTTGTGGAGCGCTTAATTGAGTGACGAGACTTATTTTGGGGATTTTTTTATTTAGACGTGGTAATTTGGGTTTGGAGCAGAGTTTGGGGGCTTAAATTGTGGTTCATTGCCGGGGAGGTTATAGTTGAAAGGGTGTATTGCCGTTTGGAGGGAGAGGTAATTTAGTTTGGGGTGAGTTGATGGAAGTACCTATTAGGTCTAGTTTAAAAGCGCTTATTTAAGGGGTTATTTTTATTTATGGAGGATAGATTTTTGTTTAGGGGGCGGTTTGTTTAGGGGGAGGGAGATTTTCGTTTAGCGTCGGAACATATCTGACGGAAGATGCGTCGAGCGTATCTGCATCGGTTGCGTCTATTCCGTCTAGTTAGACCTGCTACATTACGCGTCTAGTCAGTTTCCGTTTCGGCAACTACAGTGCGGTTGCTTTGTATGACATTTAATTTTAAAACGTCGCCCATCGCGTCAGTCTGTATACACGTGGTATGTGGTGCGCGCGACGTCGACCGACGATACGTTGACGGAAACGGAACAGACCATCGGTTAGGTGTGAAAGGTTGAACGATTTATCATATCTTTGGCTGTTTTGGCGTTACGCGACGGATGATAAGCGACGCATCTTCCGTCAGATATGTGCCGACCCTTAGGAGGAGCAATTTTTGTTTAGGGGGCAATTTTTATATTGAAGGGGTTAACTTACTTGTCCATTCGTTCGCCTCTATGTTCCTTATTCTGCGCAATATGCGCCTTGAACGACTTCTGACTCTTGAAGTGTTTGTCGCACTGTACGCAGTAGAAACGGCGTTGTATCTCGTGCACTACCTTGTGGGCGCGCAGGTTCGATTCCGTTGTAAACGTTCGGGGGCATATGTCGCATTTGAACGGCCTTTTGTCCGCGTTCATGTGGGACCTGGGAGAGAAATGGGTGTTTTTACGTTATTTTATATATTTATACTAGCTGACCCGGCAAACGTTGTTTTGCAATTTTTTTTTTTTGAAAAATAGATGTTGGCCTATTCTCATAGATACCGGATAAGCACAAAAAATTTCATCAAAATCGGTCAAGCCGTTTCGGAGGAGTATGGGAACGAAAACTGTGACACGAGAATTTTATATATTAGATATTCATAGCTGACTAAAATGGCATTTAAGATCTAATTGAGTAAGCACTAAATGTCTTTTAGAAGAGTTTCGACAGTGCGATCATAAATAAACTGAGTGGGGATAGGTGCCGAAACCGGAACTTCCACAAAACGATGCCGAGCTGTCACCAGTCTCTCTAAGACAACGACCAGTGCACGGCGGTCGAAACGTCGGAAACAGATAGATATTTATACATTAAATAAGTTTATTTTACGTAAATAAGACCCACTAAATAATTTTGTCATACAATTTATTTTTAGCAATAAATGCTGTGTCACGCCGGACTTTACAAACATACAACCAACGAGGTAGTATATGTAGAAGCATTAGGTAATTTAATTTAAAAAAATGACTTTCATAAGCGTCACCTTGTGACCTAGATGAATAAATGATTTTGACTTTGACTTTGGACACATTAAACCCATACTAGAAAGAACAATTTATGGATCACACAAAGTGTAGTCTCGTGCGGGAATAAAACCCAGAACATACTTAGGGGCTATAAATAAACTACGTCGGCTACGGTCAATGAAGTGTGACATTGTGTGATAAATGAGATGGTGATGTATGAGAGCAACTGTGACAAGGATGGGGGAGGGGTCAAACCATCATGAAACTTGTGTGACTTAATTTATGTATGGACCCTTCTAAAAAAATATTTTGATCTTTGTAAGTAGAAAATTTAGCCATATTTAATTAAAAGATCCTGAACGGAATACTAACAGTTACAGGTAACTGTATATACAGATGATGATTACCTTTCATGCACTTCTTTTTTCTGTTTAGTGGTAAAGCCCTTCTGACAAGTGCCACATTTGAAAGATTTCTCTTGTGTGTGTATCGATCTGTGGACTTTCAGCGAATGTGCGTTACTGTAACAAAAACTACAATAAAGTCCAAATCATATACATTGGTCACAATATAAGGGGTCAATAAAGTGTGACATTGTTCGGAGAATGTGTTGGTGATTTAAGAGACCAGTTGTGACAAGGACGGGGGAGGGGTCAAAGAATCGTCAAAATTGTGTGACGTAATTAATGGATGGTCCTTTTTTATTTCTTTAAAGCTCTTTGTGTAGCCCATAAATTGCTGTTGCGAGTCTGGGTATTAATTGTGTCCGTTGGTTGTATTTTTGTAAAGTCCCTCGTGATACAGGATTTACTCATTGAATGGAAGATGTGACGAAAAATAATGTGACGCTTATGAACATGTACAAACAACAATCCCTATACTTAAATAACTAACAAATAAATACAATACATAAAAAACTGAAAAGAAGAACTTTAAAGGCGTCGTGATAATCCTCCATATCGCCATCAATTGGAAGCGTGCCCAGAATGCTGGCAGCATTGCCACGCTATATGCAATGCTGATCTTTTGCCTTCTGGTCACTGGCTTGCAACGGTCATGGTCGTGGTGAGACTGGCCACGACCATTGCAAGTTGGTTGAAACGTTGGAGAATAACATTGGTATTTACACCTTAAAATTAGTCAATTTTAAATTCGATCAGACTGATGATGAAAATCATTAAAAATGTGACTTACTAAAATATCTTGTCACAAACGTCACACTTCCCAATGACCACCGGACCGCCGCATTTTTGCCTGTGCACGCTACAATTCGACCACTTGTTAACTTTCGCCCCACATATCTTGCAGATAAACCGTCTCATATGCAACAGCCGGTGCTGGGTTAAAGCCATTGTCTTAGTAAATCTGAGTTCGCATACACCACATTGGTAAGCTCCTGCTGCCTGAAAAAATACACAAAATAATCATTATTGTACATACATACATACATAGACTCACGCCTGTTTCCCCGAAGGGGTAGGCAGAGGCATATTAAACGCCCACTTTTCGCCACTGTTTTGATCCCACGTAATAGGTGGCAAGCCTATAGCCGCTTATTGGGACATTTTGTTTGCCAGAGCCTCGTCCGTTGATCGGCAGGTGCACCACTTGCAGGTGAGGTTGGCTTGGGACCCTAAGTTCTTGGTGGGAACCCTATGCACCAATATGGGTGCATAGGGTTCATTATTGTATACATATTATATTAAATGTTGACTGCCTCCGTGGTCCAGTGGATAGCGTATGCGACTGCTGATTGGAGGTCCCGGGTCGGGCAAAAGTGTTACTGGGTTCTTCCGAATTCTCAGTAGCAGCACGGATTCTGGTGATGTGCCCGATAACGTCAATAGGCTCGCCCTCTATTACGTGGGACCTAAAAATTCATGGCGAAATGTGGTTGTAATAATACACCTCTGCCTACCCCTCCAGGGATAAAAGGCGTTAAGTTATGTTAAATACAGCCTCACGCCTGTATCCCCGAAGGGTAGACAGAGATAAAGATAAAGATTATTTATCTGTCTCAGCATGTGTACATTTTGGTGTCATGAACATGATACATGTTATATATTTTTTATCTGTAGACACACAAAATTTCAACTTTGACTGTACCTAATCGTGTTCTTTACAGCGTTTATTAATTTTGCGCCAGAAAATTACACCTAGATTTCGCTATGTTTTGAATTTTTAGGTTCCAAGTAATTAGAGCGAGCTACTGCCGTTACTGGGCAAAATCCTAGACTCCGTGCTGCTACTAAGAATTCGGAAAAACTCAGTAGGAAGTTTACCCCACGTGGGAAACGAACTCGAGACGGGCAAAAGTGACTAGCAGACCCATAAGCTATCCAGTGGACTAGGAAGCCAGTCCGAAAAAAAACTATGATTGGATGAATGAGGGTTTATACACAAACTACGTCAAACATATTAATGGGGGCAGCGGTCAATGAAGTGTGTTGTTGTATGAAGAAAAGGGGGATGACCGCAGCTACGCATATTTTATTTTAAATCTGTTTCTTTCCGATTTCGTGGGAATTCCTACGGTTCCGAAGGACCATGCATACCAAATTTCAGTTTCTTGCGCTCAATAGTTTTGGCTGTGCTCATCAGTCAGTCAGTAACGGCCCGGTCACGGCATACAGCGGCGGGCGGCAGCGGCGAGCGTTTTCGATGTACATGGCGCGTTTACTGTGACGTGGCGCGCGGCAGCCTCAGAATAAACGCGCCATGTACATCGCCCATGCCGCGCCGCTCGCCGCTTAGACCGATCTCGTGACCAGGCCCTAACGCATGAATTTTATGTATACAGGTAGTACTAGACTTTGGAGGCTCCAACTCCGTGAATTATACACCTAATCCTTCCATAGGAATCAGGCTATATATCGGCGAAAAAAGCACAAAAATACGTTGGGTAGTTTCGAGGCAGGCAGACATAACACAGACAAAAATAAAAGGGGACCAAATCTTGATTTATTTATTTATTTATAGACTCACGCCTGTATCACCGAAGGCGTAGGCCTAGGTGTAATATTACACCCACATTACGCCGTGAATTTTTAGATCCCACGTAATAGGCGGCGAGCCTATAGCCGTTACCGGCCTACTGGGCACATCACCAGACTCCGTGCTGCTACTGAGAATTCGGAAAAACCCAGTAACTCTTTTGCCCGACCCGGGAATCGAACCCGGGACCTCCGATCAGCAGTCGCATACGCTATCCACTAGACCACGGAGGCAGTGTATACTAAATATGTACTAATATAACAAAGCTTAAGAGTTTGTTTGTTTGCTTGAATGCGCTAATCTTAAACTACTCTACGATCCGATTTAAAAATTCTTTCAGTGTTAGATAGCCCATTTATCGAGGAAGGCTATAAGCTATACATCTCGCTATGAGTCACGGGAGCGGAACAGTAGCCTTAAATAACGCGGGTGTAACCGCGGACGGGCTCATCAACTTATATAATATGCATAGATTTCAAACAATATCTTACCGGAGTATGAAAAAATTCGTGATTCTCAAGGTAATCCAACGTTGTAAAACTAATACCACACGGCTCGCACCAATTTGATTTCTCTGTAATAGATTGTCTTTTCTTATTTATTTCTTCTTTCTGTTCTTCTATACTCAAGAGCTTCATCTCAAATTTCATCTCTTCTAATTGTAATTCTACATTTCTTCTCTCTTTCATTTTAGTTTCTAGTTTCGTTTTTGCTTCAATTAGCTTTTGCAATTCCTCAGATGTCATTTCATTCTTTTTACTAAGGTTTGCTGAATTATTAGCTTTGTTTAAATCACTTTTATTTATATTTTGATCTATATATTCAATTTCTACATTACCTATTTTTTTAAACCCATTTTTGAAATTATTTTGTATAATAAGTTCATTTAGGTTTGTTACATTTTGTTTTTGAACTTCATTTAAATCCTGATTTGTTTCATTTTGTGTATGAACTTCATTTAGATCCTGAATTGCCTCTTTTTGTATTAAAACTACATTTAAATTGTCATTCGTGGGTTCATTTTGTATATGAACTTCATTTTGATGCCCATTTGATACATTTTCTACTGAAACTGCATCAATATTTTCATTATCATTCTGTACATAAACTTCATTTAAATTTTCATTCATAGATTTATTTTGTACAGGAACTATTGAAACTGCATCTTGATTTTCATTAATCACTTCACTTTGTTCATATACTTCATTTAAATTACTATTTGTTTCATTTTGTAAATGAGCTTCATTTAAACTATCACGTGCTTCATTTACTATATAAAGTTCATTTAAATTATCATTAGTAAGTTCATTCTGTATATACACTTGCTCTATTTCATCACTGTCAGTTACATATACCAGTTGGTTATCATTAACATTTTCAGTGTCAGTTCCATCAATATTATATATCAAAATTTCACCATCTTCATTTTGAATAATATCTGGAAACATATCGAAATGTACTGGCTGTGAAAAACAGTGACGACTTGTTGGTGCAGTGTTTTCCAATAGTTTCTGTAAAAGTGAAATGTTAACTTAGTTCTACCTTTTAATTATTCTGTTAAGGCTAGGACAAATTAATTTTCCAGAACTTGAGGTTTTCAAGACATAATGTCAATTTTTCTGTAAAAATGATTAGGATATTTTTATTTCTTTTTGTATCTATTTTTACAATATTCTCAGAGAGCACCGACTTGGGATTTTCTGAGCACAGTTCTGAAATTATGGGACTGAAAATAAGGCAAGGTACAAGTACAACAATATCCCCTAGATGAGGTGCACCTGTCATCATCATCATCATCAGTCTTTAACAGTCCACTGCTGGACTAGGCCTCTCCTTTGAAAGGAGGAATTGGTCTACTATACCGCACTGGCCAAACGGGTTGGTATCAAGTTTTCCTTCTCTTACAGCGCTGTTCTCTGCATAATATATCCCCTCTGTCGGCTCTTACGACACCCATGGGATGATATGGGGTGGTGACATTCCGTATATTAAAGTAAAGTAAGTATTCCGCATATTAAACATAAAAACAAATAGTTGTGGCAACCTGTCTGATGGCTTAGGCTGACATGCTTATGCATACACCTTCTGATGGCGTGGAGGCATAGTGATACAGATCGTGCTGGCTCCCTTAATTAAGGTTGAGCCGTACGATTGCTGTTGAATGCGGGCCATCAGTGGGCCGAGTCAGTCAAAAGCGTCAGATAATTTCCTGCATTGTACTTGCATACTAAACCCTTTTTTGTCTGGACTTTAAAAGATGAAGAAAAGACTAAAGAAATTGAAGTGACAAAAAAAACAATGACTCTGAGTTTGTTTCGGCCTTTCTTCTCAAGAAGTCATTTAGCTAGGAAAAGCCGGCATCATCTAGAATAGGGTTTTGACATGTATAAGTGTTGTAAACAACCAAAATGCAGAAATAAATATGTCTTTTATGTCTTTTATTCTTAATCCGTCACCACACCACACGGACCTGTCTGTATGTCTTAATTAAGTACTGCTTCATATCAATTGAAAAAGATCCACTGCTGGACATAAGCCTCCCCTAAGGCTCTGCAATCTTGAGCCATCCACATCCATCCGCTGATTCATTAAAAAACTTTAAGGTTCAATTTTATCACCACATTTTTCAGATAAATTCAAAATCGACATGACATTTTTATGTGTTTTCTGACTAAGTAATTGAACAGGAGCCTATTAGACAGCAGTGAAACTGCACATAAAAGGGCATCAATATTAATTAAAATTAAAATTATTTTTTCTTTTTTTTATACACTCACGCCTGTATCCCCGAAGGGCAGTGGCGTAGCTAGGTTGGGTGGCACCCGGGGCAGATTTTCGTGGGGTCACCCCATCGCGGGTGTATTGCGGCTCATTGCCCTCTCCAAAGCATCTGAGTCCTCCCATGGCTTTTGAATGATTATCTTCATAAATCCAACCATAACCAGGATCAAGCTAGCAATCCAGGGTCGAGTCGACCCTAGACAGCTCCTGTGAGCGAAATCTATGAAGCGCCTTTTTTGTTCTCCTGTTTCGACAATATTTTTTTAGGTAGGTATTAAACTGTTGACTGAAAATATTCCTCAGCTTTATATAGTACCTTATTTCCTAATTAAGTAGAAAGAATCCGCTTGCGATTAGCAATCACGACTAATAAAAAAAGATGCCAAATTGTTAAAGAAAAGAAACATAGTTAATTCATCATCATCCTAAATCCTTTTTTAGTCAGATTTGATCCAACCCGATGTGATGCGACACATGTTGTGCAATTTTATTTTTGCGAGTGAGAAAGTTAATAAGTACTTGTTGTTGTGCCTTCATCCGGTGAACAAAACAAAAACTTTTGAAAATGTGGGTGTAAGGTTCACCCTAAAATGCCAAATATCGGTGACGGGCAGCAACGTCACTGGTGCGAAAGTTACGCCTGACATATTTTGGGATTATGTGAAGTTCGCAGCGAGGCGTAGAATACCATTATCCTAGATTCTAGCCATCCTATGTACTTAGAGAGGGACACCAGCTATCCCAAGGCGGAGCTGGATTCTTGGTAATAAGTCTTCTCAGGTAACGATATAGGTAGCAGTTGCTAGTGTGTCGGCAAGAGAACTTGAAAATTGTCGAAGTATATGCACCTACTTTGATATACTCAAATGAAGAAGTGGAGGAAATGTATTTTGACATTTCTAGAGTCTTTACATAACACCCAAAAGGCCCACTTCAATGTTGTCATAAAGAACTACAACGCCAAAGTGGGAGTGCATATCTACCAATTGTAGTGGGATCACACGGATTTGGTAGGAGAAGTTGACCACATCTGATGGAAATTTGTCACTTCTAGGCCCGAAATTCTTGAAGTTCAGAGTATTTACAGTGATCTCTACATGTCGGCAGCGTGCTGTCCTCATCTCTATTCGGAGGATCCCCGAACTACCTTAACGGAACTTCACGGACGAGTTACCAGAAATCAGCCAAAAGCTTAAACGTGGAAAATTCCCTGTAGAAGTCGAAACAATGTGGAGCTCAACCCTTTTTAAGTGCTATCGACACGTCACTCTCTTGAGCAACGTATTTAAGCTGTTTTCCAGTGTCATCAGTCACCACCAACCGTATCGGGTCTCGCTTGACAAGTTTAGACCTCCAAATAGTCCAGGTCTCGAGGTTGAGGTGGCACCAAAGATGACATTCACATTACGGCAGATTATACATGAGACAGAAGATTATAATCAGCCCCTGTGCTTATAGCATTTATGAAAAAGCCTTTGACTTTATTGCAACCTAGTCTATTCTGAAGTCCGTGTAACGGTACCGTTTGCTCAGAGGTAGGTATGTCGAATTTGCAACTTGCAGTTGGGTAGAGACAATTTCGAGAAGGCTCGCAAAAGAATACAGCTTAACTGGGCAGCGTATAGGACATCACGCCGCTTTTCGTCACGCTTACCGCAAAGACTTATTTAAGACAAAGTGTGTTCTACCCGTGACTTACAGAACGTGGACACTGACGCATGACGGTACGACTGGTCCACCAATTTGAGCTCGGTTAACAAGCTATAGAGAGGGCTACGCTCGGAGTTTCTCTGAAGAATCGGATTCGAAATTAAGTCATCTGCCAGATAATCAAAGTAATCGACCCTAAAATCAAAATAAAACAGAATAAAACGAAGAAATTATCTGATTAGATATCAGTAGTGAACTGCGAAAGGCTGAAGATGATGATACATTATATTTATATTCTTTAACAATTGATGATTTTTGTACAAAATGCTATAGATTAAGAAAGTCAGCTATCTTAAATATAGTAGGTACCTATGTACAAATTTTAATTGTGCTTAATTTTTGCAGTATTGCCCAACTAGTTGCGAACTTCACGTAATTAGGTAAATAGCCTAGGTACTAAGTATATAAAACTGGCGAACATCATTTTTCAGACAAATATAAGTGAAAGTCAAAATAATCGCACACAGGCGCCGTCTTGAATCGGCGCGGCTCTGATACCTACACTTATTATAATGAAATGAAGTCCCCTTTTCGTTCTGTCTGTATGAACCCGATAAACTCAAAAACAACAAAACGGATTTTTGTACGCCTTTCACCAATAAATAATTTGTTTGATTCCTGAGCAACGTTAAGGTGTAAGTATAATTCACGCGGACGGGACGAAGGCTTATTATACTAGACTAGACGCTAGACAGCTACGCCCAGCCATTTTATTTTAACTGAACCGTTTCTCCCGATCCCGTTAGAATTTCTTGAAATCCGTTCGTAGTGCACCCCTACGGTCCTCAAGGGACGTGCAAAATTTCAGCTCCTTGTCCCAAATAGTTTTGGCTGTGCGTTGTCTGTCAGTCAGCCAGTAACGCATTTTTTTCTATATCCATCTGTAACATTACACATCTGTGTAATGTGCCCGGGTGACACCCTAAAAATTGTGTCACCCGGGGCGGACCGCCCCCACCGCCCCCCTCTAGCTACGCCACTGCCGAAGGGGTAGGCAGAGGTGTAATATTACACCCACATTTCGCCACGAACTTTTAGGTCCCACGTAATAAGGGGCGAGCCTATTGCCGTTACCGGGCACATCACCAGACTCCGTGCTGCTACTGAGAATTCGGAAAAACCCAGTAACACTTTTGCCCGACCCGGGAATCGAACCCGGGACCTGCGATCAGCAGTCGCATATGCTTTGCACTAGACCACCGAGGGAATCATTAAAATAAAAATAAACTGTCTACTTCAAACTTGAATATGACTAAACAGGAAATATATAAAACCAAATCAAAAACCGGTCAAGTGCGTGTCGGGCCACGCGCAATGTAGGGTTCTGTAGTTGCCCATAATAGCCATTATTGATAATAACTTCTGTTTCACAAATTCACATGGGACTAAAAATGGGCCCACATTGTACCCCGTAGTACATTACATACCAAAGTACGTATATCTTTAAGATTAAGCCAGCGCTCCCAATGTAAACTCACAGAAATAGGTATTTATAAGTTAAACGACGATTACTCGTAAACTAGTGATGTCTACTTAGCCGTAATAGTTTTCCTTTTAAATTCGTTATATGTACTATATTTGTGATTTTTTTCACTTCTTCCAAATTAATAGTTTAGCCGGCAGAGGAGGGGACACTTGAGTATATTTTTTTTTTTTTACTTCAATGCTTGATATTTGGCAAACCAATCACTTGATCGAAAAATGAAGATGAGAAGAAGAAGATACCCCACATAATGGGGTACTCAACCAAAAAAAAATTCAACCCCACTATATAATTATGTAGGGGAGATACCATTAAAAAAAATATTTTTCCTAAATTTTATTCTACAGTTTTGTTGCAATATCTTATGTCTATATTCATGTCAAATATCATATAATTTGTGTAACTGAGCACTTTATAATGTCTGGCCAAGAACAATTATTATATATATTTTTAGGCCCAACGACCCCTGAAGCTATCATGACCGTAATCAAACGACTAAAAATAAAAAAAGCTTTGGACATGATGGCATTTCTACAAAAGTCATTAAATTCGTATCTAGTTGCATAGCCACTCCATTAAGTCATATAATAAACTTAACTTTATATCATGGCATATTTCCTGAAAGACTGAAAACAACAATAATAAAACCACTATTTAAAAAAAAACTGTAAAGAGCATATGACTAACTACAGGCCTATTGCTTTAATACTGGTGTTCGCTAAAATAATAGAAAATATACTAAGCGAATATCTACATTCATTCTTGATTAAATTCAACGTGCTCTGGGAAGAGCAATACGGTTTTCGAAAAAATAAAAATATCAACATGGCAATATTTGATTTTCTTAATAAAGTAATGCCAAACATAGATAATAAAATTCAGGTATGTGCAATTTATACCGACATGTCAAAGGCCTTTGATTACGTTAATCATGAAACCCTTTTATATAAACTTCAGGCCTATGGTATTAGAGGAAATGCATTCGACTTAATAAAGTCATATCTAGAAAAACGGAAACAATTTACGGAAATCGACAAAATTTGTTTTAAAACCAGAACTAAAGTGCAGTACATATCTACACCTAAAGAAACACAATCGGTGTCCCTCAAGGCAGTATACTTGGGCCACTGCTATTTTTATTATATATAAATGATCTGCCCCGACAACACCCCACCCTATGGTTCTTTTCGCCGATGATAGCACACTTATAATAAAATGTCACGATAAAGATACTTACGAAGAAGATGTAAACAATAACTTAAACAATATAATTAACTGGTTTAATAACAACAATTTAGTAGTGAACATTCAAAAAACTAACATTATGCACTTCCATCAACGTACAATCGCGGCAGATATGAATATTTACAATGGTCAGATTATACAAAGTGCCACGGTTACGAAATTTTTAGGAGTTTTAATAGACAACCATTTAAATTGGAAGGCACAAGCAAATGGTTTATGCAACAAGATAAGTACATCTGCCGCACTATACAATCTATCAAAAAAAGTAAATACTGAAACAATCCTTGTTGCTTACCATGGTTTGGTTGTGTCAATTTTTAGATTTGGCATAATCTTTTGGGGCAATTGTAGTAAAAAGGAAAGTATTTTTAAGTCTCAAAAACGCTGCATAAGAGCAATGTTTAACATGAGAACAACCGACAGCTGTGTGCCTTTGTTTAAACTTCATAAATTATTGACGCTGCCTTGTTTATATATTTTAGAGATAT
The DNA here is from genome assembly GCA_944739405.2 of Euclidia mi. NCBI lineage: Eukaryota > Metazoa > Arthropoda > Insecta > Lepidoptera > Erebidae > Euclidia > Euclidia mi. Next base: position 19,049,889 of record OX123210.2, on the reverse strand, counting down.
CACTATTTGTTAAAAAAAAAAAACACTTATTTCCATCTTTACTTGATATTCGTAACAGGACTACCAGCTTGAGAACTCAATACCAAAACTTATTGTCAACTGGATCATATACAACTACATTGTTGAGGAAAAGTGTTATTGTCATGGCCCCCACTGTATTTAATAAGGTACCCAATAGTATGAAGGAACAACCGTTTAATCTGTTTAAAAAACATCTTACATTTCTTTTAAATGATAAATGTTACTACTCAATAGCGGACTTTCTGAACGATAGTTCTATTTGATATTGTTGTACTAAATAGATTTTAATAACCATTGCTTATGTGAAGATACCAATATACTGGTGCCTTTTGATTTTGTCACAGCACTGTAACAATATTTGCATGCCTAAATGGCAAAATGTACAAGGATTCATTTATATATATTTAAGACCTTTATTATGTATCACCTACATTTTTGGCAAATAAACTATTCTATTCAGCTTTCTACCACCAGGCGTCTTTGAGCTAGGCTGCGGACGGACGGACATGACGAAACTATAAGGGTTCCTTGTGGACTACGGAACCCTAAAAAGGATTTTCTAGATTGGTAAATAATTGAGGGAGTTACCAAATATTGGAGGAGGTACCAAATATGACTGCCTCGTTGGTCTCGCGGCATAATTGTGCGCGTAGGATCGGGAGGTCCCGGGTTCGATTCCTGGGTCGGGCAGTGTTTATTGGGTTTTTCTGTCTCGAAATTCTCAGTAGCAGCACGGAGTCTGGAAATGTGCCCGGTACGGCAATAGGCTCGCCCCTTATTACGTGGGACTAAAGTATATCTGGCGAAAAGTGGGTGTAGAAATACACCTCTGCCTACCCCTTCGGGGATAAAAGGCGTGACGATATGTATGTATGTATGTATGTACCAAATATAAAAAAAAAACAAATTGTGAGCAACCCCTCTTTTGAAGTTGGTTCAAATAAGAAATTCATATGCTATTGGAATAAAGTTAAACCATCTAGCTAGATGCATCACCACTGAATGTGGGTGGTTCAAGAACAGTCTGTGTGGAGAACTTTGGAGGAGGCCTATGTCCAGCAGTGGACGTCTCTAGGCTGACATGATGATGATGATTCAGCTAGAACATCCTCAATCTATTGCTATAATTATTGGTATTCAGTCAGTAAGGATTAGAGACCCACCTTATTTTGAGAATCTAATATTTCTTGAGATTGCAGAGCCACTTCAAACAATTCCTGGGTTCTTTTTAATGTGGCCCTACACCACATGCAAAGGCTGAGTGTCTTCAAACTCTAAAAGAATATGAAGTTTAGGCATAGGTATAGCTTTAAAGGCATAAATGTTAATATTCGTTAATATTCAAGCAGACTGCCTCTGTGGTCCAGTGGATAGCATATGCGACTGCTGATCGGAGGTCCCGGGTCGGGCAAAAGTGTTACTGGTTTTTTCGAAAATCTCAGTAACAGCTCGGAGTCTGGTGATGTGCCCGGTAACGGCAATAGGCTCGGTCCCTATTACGTGGGACCTAAAAATTCAACATTTTTTTTAATATTCTATAAAAAAAAATTCAAGCAGACCGCAACTACTTTTTTATGTTCCACCATTGGTGGGTACCTACATTAGGAGCCAGGTACAAATTACGTCATATGGATAGAGGATGCAAGCATGTTGTCAAAGTGTGACATTGTATGATGAATTGATGAATGAGATGGTCATGTATGAAACCAAATATGACAAGAAGTATGTATGACATAATATATGGATGACCCCTTATATACTTGGGTATAACAGAAGAGATTTGAAAGTAGAATAAATGCTGTAGAAATGAGAGCCCTGAGAAATATGTGTGGTGTATCTTTGACCGACACAGTAAAGAATTGTGTAATAAGACTATAAGAGAGTGTTGTGGGGTAAAAGAAGACGTAGTGACAAGGATTGAGAAAGGCATGTTAAGATGGTTTGGGCACATGGAGAGGATGGATGACGATAGACTAACAAACAAGATACATAAGGTAAGTGTGAATGGGACAGGACAAAGGGGAAGACCTAGGTGGACGTTCTCTGACCAGATTGGAGACATCCTAAAAAAAAGGACAGATCAGAAGTATCCTTAACAGAAGAGCATGCAAGAGAAACATGATGGGAGTGAATGAAGCAAGAGAGGTAGCTCAGGATCTTTGCAAATGGCGTTCTGTAGTCTCTGCCTACCCCTCCGGGAAATAGGCGTGAGTCTATGTATGTATGACCTCTTATGAGGAACATACTGCTTACATTATAATTAGGTAAGTATACTAATGTTATCAAATACATTCATATTATCAATAAAATAATCATATCCCGAGACTGAACAAATAGCCTTGCTTATCAAACTAAAATTTTGTCTTGTGTGGGAATAGAACCCACAACCAGCTAAGTAATCAAGGTCATTTACCTAGCAGTCAAAATATACATAAAAATAACCGCTTTTTACTAAATGCATGTGGATGTGTATACACGGTACATATACCGAAATGATATATTTTTAAAATTATTGTCTGTCTGTCTGTCTGTCTATCTGTTTGTTCTCGCTAATCTCTGGAACGGCTGGACTGATTTTGACGGGACTTTCACTGGCAGATAGCTGATGTACCAAGGAGTAACTTAGGCTATAAATTAACTGGGTACGCTAAGTAGTTCCCACAGGACGCGGGTGAAACCGCGAAAAACAGCTATATTACTATAATTTTATTAAACAAATAAGTACTAATAGGAATCAATATAATACTTAACTAGAGTTTAACCGCCGCGACACCTACGCATATTTTTTATTTCAACTGCTTCTGCCTGATCCTGTGGGTATTTCGGGAAATACTATCTTAGTGCCTTGCCGTTCGTAATAGATTGGCAGTTTTTTTTTTAACTTTTTATTTTTTTAGGGTTTCGTACCTAAAAGGTAAAAACGGGACCCTATTACTAAGCCTCTGCTGTCTGTCTGTCTGTCTGTCTGTCTGTCTGTCTGTCCATCTGTCTGTCACCAGGCTGTATCACATAAACCGTGATAGCTAGAAAGCTGAAATTTTCACAAATGTTGTATTTCGGTTGCCGCTATAACAACAAATACCTACCTACTAAAAATAAAAAATAAATTAAGGGGGCGTCCCATACAATAAACGTGTTTATTTTCGTATTTTTTGTTCAAATTTACTAAGGGTGACAGCTAGAAGCTTACAATTTTCACAGAATATGTAGTTGTATATTACCTTTCAAAATAAATATTTAAATTAAAAAAAGTAAATAATAAAGGGCTCCCATACAACAAACGTAATTTTTAAGCAATTTGTTACTAGGTCTTAATAAACAGGTAGAAACTTAAAAATAATTTAAGTATACATACAACAAAAGTGATTTTCTTTTATAGTTGATGGTACGGAACCCTTCGTGCGCGAGTCCGACTCGCACTTGCCCAATTTTTATTTTACATCAGAGGGGTACCATGCTTTGGAGGGCATGTTAAGCTATCTGTCCTGGTTCTTGTTTTAGGACAAGGATCGTTAGGCCTTGTCGGAGGCTATAAGGCGATCTGCGAACTCTGACACCAGAGTTGGGCACACACGATTAGAAAGAAAGTCCACTCCTACCGACCCAAGAAACATACATGACAAATTTCAGCTTCTTTCGCCCCGTAGTTGCAACTATGCTATCAGTCAGTTAGTAAAGAAAGATGTAACAGATAGCTTGGTGACAGAAGTTGTCATTCAGTCATATCTGGTTAGACCAGTAAGCAGACCCCGGGCTTCAAGGCATGGAAGTCTTGGATGCAACTGGATTAACACTAGGACTATGATGATGATGAGATAGCTTGGTGGCCAATAGCCCATGGTTATCTAAAATACAGCCTGTGCCCGATTTGGAGGCAGTTCAGGGCCGAACCGTCCCTATGTGCCATGTGCGCGGCGCACGCAGGCGCCAGGGCATATTAGGGGCGCCTGGATATGCGTTAATTATTAATGACGACAAAAAGGCGCTTCATACTAGTCGACCAAGCCAACTAGACGAATGTCAACGTGACAAAATTAAACATAATTCAACAATTATAATCCAGAAATTATGTATCGTAACGTGCGAACGCGGCGTGTGAACGTACAAGGCGCCTGCAATCGGTACTAGGAATTTCTGGATTATAATTATTGAATTATGTTGAATTTTGTCACGTTGACATTCGTCTAGTTGGCTTGGTCGACTAGTAGGTTTCGCACACAAGCGCTGGATTGGGTCAGCGCGGCCCTGAGGCAGTTGATTGTGTGTACCTTAAAACTAATAATAAAATTCCTTATTGTTGGCATTTGAACCCTAATAATATGACCTTGAAAACCTAGTGAAAGATTCTTCAAAAACTTTCAAGTTTAAAGTAAACCTATAAGACTGGCTTTAAAATGCAACTTTAACTCCTTGCAGTACACAATAAAACATTGCAATAATGAATAATAATTAGTGTACGACGCCCTCCGGCTAGGTGGAGTGATTATATACGCTAAGTGGCTGGCAGCGGCTGGACACGGAAGAGGCAAAAATCGGGCTCAGTGGCGTGCCATTGGAGAGACCTATATCCAGCAGTGGACTGTAGCAGACTGATGATGATGAATAATTAAGAAATAATTCAACATTTATCTAATGTTTACTAATATATTATATGATAATGCTAGCACAGTTTGTTATTTTCAGCCAAACTTACTTTTATACCCATAAAATGTATAAAAATCTTCAAATAATTATTTGAATCTGCTATATTATTGTCTTTGCCAGTAGATAAACAAATTCGACAGTATTCACTGCTTGTTTCAGACATTTTAAAGTGTTTTATGAGGTTGAAACTCTTGTTTACAACCTATGTTTACAACTACAACATATTGTGACGTCAGTAATCTAGTGTTTGACTGTTTGACAAAATCAAAATAGTATCGATAAACAAATGTAAAAAATATTTCGTTATGAATTATGTGTTTAGTAAAATGTTGAGTTTACAATACTTGATATTTTGATTTATAGTATTTACATAGTTTGGGACAAATTTAACTGTTAGTCAAAAATACTATTTTTCCACCAAAAATACTAATTGCACCACTAAGCTAAGTTGACGGAGCCCTGCTTCGCAGGGCTCCTATTTTTGGGAGCAGGGTCACAAGAGAACCTAACACAACCTATTAAGTTTTCTGAGTGGATAAAGTTTCCCGAGCGGACGAAACTTTTTTCATATCAAATGATATTTAGTAAAAAGATCATCTTAATTGGTGTGCAAATAGTATTTTAGTGTGCTAGTCAGTATTTTAGTGAAATAATAAAGTTTTTTTGCGTAACTCACTTTAGTGTGTTACATAACATTTTTGATACGCTGTTAAAAATATTCCTTTATATAACAATAAAAGTAATTATCATCTCTATAGTACCCAAATATTTTTTTTCCCCTTTTCAGCCGTTATATGCACAGACACAGATGACATATTTTTTACGTTATTTTTACTTTACTCGACCTGAGTCCTACAGAGTTATTCACAGAACGTACCTATATATTTATATTGCTATTGGCTTTCGTGGTGTAGCCGCAGTGGCGTAGGAAGGGGGGCGGTGGGGGCGGCCCGCCCCGGGTGCCACCCTTTTTGGGGTGCCACCCATCCAAAAATAGGGGTGACACCTTAAGAACAATGTACAAAAACATAGGCACTAGCTCAGCATTACGAGAGTTAGAGCACGGAATTGTTAGGTGTCGACTAAAAAAAAAGGGTCATTCGCCGACTACCGCCCCGGGTGCCACCCATGCTAGCTACGCCACTGGGTGTAGGTCATGCTCGTAAATGCTCGATGAAGTTAACTGTTCGGTTACCAATATCTTTGTAGACCCGTGTGCGTTCGCGCAGCGGAATGTTGTTGAATTTTAAGATTTTAATTATGCAGATATTTAGTGTATGACGTCGTATAATTGTGTATGGTAAAAAAAAATTTGTGCATGCAGCCATTGTGGAGAAATTCACCATAAACTGATTCCGCTGGGCGAACGTTGTCCTGGCGGAACTTTTTTTAATCCATTGACTTTAGAAGAAAAGAGATGTGTCCAAAAATTAGTGTGTATTTGTGTGTAATTGTGTATGTATGAATAAAATTGGTGCATGCATAAACTTCGGCGAAATTCAAGTTTCCGCTACGCGAACGTTTGGCCATTAGCTAGTTTTCATATAAAGCGCTTACATAGAGAGCTGTAGATTTTTACATACGTTGTTTTGAATTTGTTTATATTTGTTTAAAAAACAGATTTAGAAAAAATCGTAGGGCTTAAAAGATAAAAATATAAACGTTAAATACGCTTATTAGGTCTTAGTTCTTAAAGTATGCACTTTGGGGTCTAGATTTTCACGTTTATACAAACCTTGTAAGTGTCTGCAACATGTTGCCAAGTATCAATGATGTTCCGTTAGTAATTAAAGAGTTATAGGACAATTTACCATGAATAGATCACTGTTTACAAAGCAGTCAAATATCACGACGTTCTAAAGGAATTGCATGGTAAAATGTATGCCAATAATTAGTGTATTCATTCAACTATTCACATGCAAAATTTCATGTCATTAAATTCAGTAATTAAAGAAAAACAATTATAATACTGACGAAGCATCGAAAACCTACATAACCCGACCAAGTTCGGATGGCTACAAAAAAGCGGCCGTGCCATATATCTAAGAAACGTTCTTAACCTTCCAATATAGTATTTATTAATATGGTACAGTTGCGTACACAAGCGTTAGAAAAAAATAAATCAATTGCATTTATTGAATTAAAAATATTTTTTAAATAATAACGCCACTATCTACGATAAAAATAAATCTTCAATTAATAAGTATTTAAATATCCGTGTACAAAAATATTTTTAATTACATATTACATAATTATGTAATTATAATAACGTTAACAATCGCTTGCAACGATGGCAATGGACTTAAATGTGTTTTAACTAAAACAGGTTTAATAAACAATTATTGCCCTCTCTTTTCTTCAAGGATGGAAGTACCGTTTCAAGCGGGAAGCCGCCTATCGCTCGTTGCGCGCAGCGCGTTGTCTATTTTTTCACACTAGAATATTTTTGATCAATTCATAACTACAATACTTAGACTCTTTAACCAAAGGACTAGCGTACCGCTTTGAACAAAATAATTCTGCATATTTTGGTGGCGTGCGGGGAACACGCTCACGTACATAAGTCACTACCAGTACAACGGTATACATCAATTAAAAAATCGATTCAAGAAGTAGGTAGTTTTTTTAAGTTATTAGATTGCTTGATCCACTAAAGTTGCAAAGGGGAACGCTCGTGCATACCTAGTCCATTGGTTAAATAGGGTAATAAGCTACAATATGATAAATATTTACCTAAACAGTAGTATTTACATGTGGTAATTATTTAATTTCCCTAAGAGGTCTATAGTTAGAATTCTGATCCGTGAACTCTTCAATAGAAATTAGCTGTATGAATTTTATTTGTCTTAAATTTTAATAATATATCTAGATTATATCTCAAGTCTCAAGCGCATACTAAAATAAAGTACCAACGTAAATAGTACGTACTTCCTGTCATAGTCAAATACATTTAAAAAAGTAGGTGTACAAAAGTAAATGACCTATAAATTATATCGAAACAACAATTGTGTTATCATCTATACCAATTCAATACCGGTATTATACTGTAAATTTTGGGATGTTACCTAAATATATTGCACGGCCGCTTTTTTGTAGCTATCCGAACTTGGTCGGGTTATGTAGGTTTTCGATGCTTCGTCAGTATTATAATTGTTTTTCTTTGATTACTGAATTTAATGACATAAAATTTTGCATGTGAATAGTTGAAAGAATACACTAATTATTGGCATACATTTTACCATGCAATTCCTTTAGAACGTCGTGATATTTGACTGCTTTGTAAACAGTGATCTATTCATGGTAAATTGTCCTATAACTCTTTAATTACTAATGGAACATCATTGATACTTGGCAACATGTTGCAGACACTTACAAGGTTTGTATAAACGTGAAAATCTAGACCCCAAAGTGCATACTTTAAGAACTAAGACCTAATAAGCGTATTTTACGTTTATATTTTTATCTTTTAAGCCCTACGATTTTTTCTAAATCTGTTTTTTAAACAAATATAAACAAATTCAAAACAACGTATGTAAAAATCTACAGCTCTCTATGTAAGCGCTTTATATGAAAACTAGCTAATGGCCAAACGTTCGCGTAGCGGAAACTTGAATTTCTCCGAAGTTTATGCATGCACCAATTTTATTCATACATACACAATTACACACAAATACACACTAATTTTTGGACACATCTCTTTACTTCTAAAGTCAATGGATTAAAAAAAGTTCCGCCAGGACAACGTTCGCCCAGCGGAATCAGTTTTTGGTGAATTTCTCCACAATGGCTGCATGCACAAATTTTTTTTTACCATACACAATTATACAACGTCATACACTAAATATCTGCATAATTAAAATCTTTAAATTCAACAACATTCCGCTGCGCGAACGCACACTGTAGACCCGAAGGCAACGCGCTTTCACTTATTGCGATTTCTAGCTGATATTTTTTAAATGATGGTATTTATCATTTCGATTAACTTTTAGGGCTCTTTCAATTTAGACGTTTCGTGTCGGACGGCTGCCGTACGTTTACCGTGCCGCTGGTTATCTTCGGTCAGGCCGTAACCTTGGTGGGTAACCTAATGATATTTCGAACTCTTGGGTCTCTAGGTGATTAACAGATAATTAAAGACCATGGTCCGAGTTATCATTTTAATTGTGTTTCTTGTTAAGCTAGTTGAAGGTCTTCTGGACGGCTTATACCAGTTCGACTCGAGTGCATGGCTGAATCATTTTAGAATAATGCTTAGAAATAGTATATCTGGTTCTTTTTAAAGCCATTAGTCCATGGCTAAATTATCTATACATGCACGCTATAGCCTATAAAACTTACCTCTAAATGTTTTTCTTCCAAAACATCAGTAGCTCATAGTTTAGCTATAGTCTTTAGACTACTATTTATTGGCGATGCTAAGATTATAACTAGCGACTCTAGCGGCGACATTTAGAAGTTGTCTATGTACGACTCTTTCACAGATCACTACTACTTTTGAAACTTTTGATAGCTCTCAATACAATTACCACCATAACCTCGAAGCAAAGTTGTAGAAAGCTGTCAAAAGTGTCGTACAGCGACCACTTCTAAATGTTGCCGCTAGAGGCGCGCGGTTAACCTTCGCATCGCCAATAGCTCTTTGAGTTATGATAGTCTTCATATATTTGGATGCATGATTTATGCACGTGTTCGAAACATGAAGTTATAGATAAACATGGAGACCGCACTCCGAATACCTACTTGAAGCTCAAATAATGTATCGCTATCTCGCTCACTGTGGTCATACAATCTCTTTTCAACCAACCACTGCCATATTGACAAGATTTACTTGACATATGGTGGCCAATGTTGCCACATTACCAAATCCTTAGGAAATGGGATTATAATTCACTGTCTCGCCAACCATGATTATAAAGCGTTCGAGACCTACAATATTGGGAGTTTTAACAAGTGATTGGATTTCAACTCTTGATTTAAATACACATTAATTGACCGTGTAAACTTCTGATTTGCTTAATATGTCGGCTCTTTTTAAGAGCTTACTCGGAGATTTTAATAAGAAGATAGCAATACTAAGTCCACGCTAAAATGAGAGGTCAGACCACAGAGAGTGAGATAGAGAAATGTAGGTATTTGACTCAAGGCTTTGTTCCAGCTGTGGCCTCCATGTTTATCTATACCTTCATGGTTCGAAAGTAAAAATTAAACATTTGAACGAAAATGTAATAAAAACAACATAATATGAATGAACATTTCTGTTTATTTAAAAAAATACTTTTTAAATAATTTATTTATAAAGTATACAAATGAAAATCCTCCTGTAGGCATAACATTTTAAGCCATAATTTAGTTTGGCATAAAGTTCTCGCACAAATTTTATAAGCACAATAATACTTCGGAATAATACCATTTTGGCATAATGCAAAGTTTAGTATACCTATAATTTGGTCTAATGTATTTCCTCGTAATATTTTAAAAGTACCTATACTATTTATTCGCTTATTAATCACGAGTCATAAATATAAAAGAGACAATGTATTATAAGAGCATTAAGAGCTCGTATCATATTATGAGCTCGACAAATGGAACTGTTTGTACGACAAAACTGGACTGCGACTCGCCATAGTTCGAATGCACGCTTGTGCGAAACACCGAAGTTCGACATTAGGTTATGTTAGGTTTTCTTGTGATGCTGCACCTAAAGATAGGACCACTGCGAAGCAGTGCTCCGTCAACTTGCTTGTCAACTTGAGAAATATTTACTTAACCATATTTAATTTTAGCATAACATACTGTAATGGTAAAATTAAACATGATTAAGTAAATATTTTTCGCACCTGAGTGATGTCGAGCTTCAGTGTGTTCAGTTTGTCGATTGGGCGTATATAGCCAAATTCGGTTACGTTAGTATGTTATGCACAGGGTTGGCTAAAGGGATAGGCCCGGCCGCCCGGCTGTCATCACTGCTTGAAGGTAATATGGCTTATTATTTTTATAATTTAAGTGTAAATATCATTATGTCAGTGTCAATAATTTAATTACAATGTATATTATGCTTATCATTAGTCAACCTAAATAAACACGTCTACCATTATAGAATATTCAAATATATTTTATTTTTAACATGATACACTGTATAAATAGACAATTGAATAAAAAATAATATTCTCGTCCTTTCCACGAATCCATCTGTCACCCGTAGAATGGACAAGAATGTATCGTATATACAAAAAGTACAGACACCCATAAACAAGTGACCACCTAAAATATTTGTCGAGTTATTGACTTATTACTTGTACGTAATTTGGTATAACTTCAACGTTATTTGCTCAAAAACAATTTTTTTTGCTTAGGTACAAATGACTCTGTAGATTGTAGGTACATAAAGACATTCAATGAAAAAGTTTATACCTCGAGTACAATTTAAAAATTAGAGAGACATTTCACCAAAGAAATATAATCTAATACCTAGCAATAAATTCATAAAACGTCTATACGAAATTTTAGTGTAAAAGTCGTAACTTAGAAGCATGTTGGAAAAGTTATGGATGATCAACTATAATTGGTATTTAGGAAACAGTGCCGATCATTCCTTTCATCATCTTCCATGACCAATAAAAATTCTCACTCATCACGGCGTCTCTTTCGCCCACGTTCTTCTTGTGTCTGCAACTCCTCGAGTGTGTGCCAGTCCTTCCAGCAATTGCCAAGGCACAAGAAGACGTCGCAAGGGACACAGCGGAAATGAGAATTTTTACTGGTTTTCGTCCTCGCATAACATACACGACATCTCCTTTTATTCTTGCCCCCCGGATGGTAAGACGGGTCGTGAACAATATCACGCCTCAGCCTCGTAAGGTCCCCAACAGGTTGCTGAACCTCTTTTGGAGAAGACTGATGTCTCCGAATCAGAGATTCAGCAAGTGCATAGCGGAACTCACGATGCGTCATTGGCAATTGTCCACGTCGTTCCCGAGAGCACCCATACATTATCATACTATTTAAAATACTTACATTCATCAATCGTTTAAACAATTTCATGTACCATTTCACTCCCCTCTTGCGCTCTAACAAATACATGGAGAGTTTTTGATCTTTTAGATCAATTCCCCCCATGTATTTATTGTAATCTCTCACACACACAGGCTTAACTCTCTTACTAGCCCTCGATCCGACATCAGTGTCCGCATTGTGGTAAGTGGATATTATACTCACCAATCTGCAGTCCTTCCACGACACGATTGAAACGTCTCCAGAATGGCGAGATACAATAGTCCCCTTCGGTATGTTTTCGGGTAATTTCGCGATTTCATTGGGCACATACCGACGATTCGTACGAAGAGTCCCTAAGCAATCAAAGCCTAAACTCTTGAGGTATCGTGCCAACGAGGGACAATTGTAAAAATTATCCATCGTGACACAATGACCCCGATGTTCTAGGCCTTGCAATAGCTCAAGGATCGTCTGCGTACTCTTCAGTCCCAGATCAGCACTTATTTGCGTATCTGATAAAACCTCATCTTTCTTACCAGTATAAATCTGGAACCGAGCCATGTAACCGGTGTCCGACTCACACAGCTCGTATGATTTAATGCCGAATCGCGCTGCCTTGGATCTAATTGTCTGTACCCAAGACAGGCGACCCTTAAATAAGGTGAGCGATTCGTCAATTGACAGATGAGGTTTTAGGTTATACAGCGAATCAAATTTGTTTCCTAAATGCGCAATTATAGGGGCCAGTTTAAAAAGTCTTCGCGACAACACTTTTGTTGAACCTATTACCCCATCCCGAGGCATATCCCGACCTGGGTCAGAATTGTCCACAAAATGGAGAAATTTGTTCAACAAAAGGTAACGATTATAGGACATAAGGGTCCTAAATACTGGCATACCTAGGACACCTTTCTTCCAATACTCGTCCTGTGATGTACGCGAATCGATGGCCATAAATTGAAATATTGCAAAGAGAACCATAATCTCGTCTGCATTAGTGGGCTCCCACTTATGCAAACGAGAAGTTCGTGCCAAAGTTCCCTTTGCTTTTAATTCTGCCAGCGTCTGTTGGGCATATCGATTGGTTTCTCTGACGATGCAGTCTATGATGTCTTTGTCCCAGATGTCGACAAACGCATCATAAGCCGAATCGTGGACTTTGAGTGGTCCAGGAGTAGGTCCTGAAAAATTTTCAGGAACCCCTCTGAACGACTCAAAGTCTTCGCGCCATGTGAAATTTGGCGACATGCCCAAGAGACGATCGGCTTCGTCATCTATACCTTTTCCAACAGCTTCTACGATATCCCTGACCGGCGCATCCAGGACTGCGTCATCAGGAATATCCCTAGGTGCACCGGCTTCAATAGTTGACGGTTCGAACTCGTCGTCCCAATCACTATCGAAGCCACTGCCATCGCTTTCATAATTCGGCCAGTTGGCCGACGGAAATGCTCCCGATGTTGACGGGCCCTGAAGAGCCAGCCCGGAGATCTCGGGTACCCAGCGGGTTATGTGGCCCCGGTCCCTCTGCAGCACGTCTTCCATCTCGTCCTCAGGGATGTCCAGTGCCTCTATCCGCTCCACCACGTTATCACTAAAACAAATATAAATAGTTTGAAAAAATCTAACTTTCGAGCCTTTACACACAGCGTCATTCAGTTCCAAATGCCATACACTTCTTTGCAGTAAAATTGTCAGTAATTAGAAACATTACATGTTTGCTATATACAAATTCATAACTTTGTAGGACTGCCTACAAACTTATGAATTTATGGGATCACTAGGCAATGATCCAACAAATTATATACATACACTGTATGTAGACTGTTCGTTATGATATAAAGTAAGATGCGAAAATACTAGACCACCGTGGCAGGCAAGACAAACATAATTATTATTTAAATATTATAAATTGCAAACAGCTTTTAGACCAGCAACGACAGCTGGGTCGTTGCTGGTCTAAAAGCTGTTTGCAAAATAAAAAAGCTAGGAAAGCAGCTAGGAAAATAAAAAACCTCTTATCGAGTCAGCTCGGGAGATTTTCTTAGACTGCCACCAGGGCTCTTATGCAACATTATATCTCTCCCTACATTGAAAGAGCCCCCTGGTATGCAGTCGACCGTGATTGCTCGGACCTGCCTCATCATATCAGCCTAGAGACGTCCACGGCTGGACATAGGCCTCCCCCAAGGTTCTCCACACAGACCGATTTTGACCCACCCTCATCCAACCCGTTCCCGCGATCTTAACCAGATCGTCGGTCCACCACCTTACGGCGGCCTACCCCTGCTATGTGCCCTACCTATTGCCACTTCAGACTGGCTATTCGGAGAGCTATGTCGCTGACTTTGGTTCTCCTGCGGCTCTCCTTATTTCTGATACGATCTCGCAGGGAAACTCCGAACATAGCTCTCTCCATCGCCCTCTGAATGATCGTGAGCTTTCGGATAAGGCCCATAGTTAGCGACCACGTCTCAGCGCCGTAGATCATCACGGACAACACACTGGTCAAAGACTTTCGTCTTGAGACACTGCGGGATATCAGACGTGAAGATATGCCTTAACTTCCCGACCGCCGCCCAACCGAGTGGGATTCGACCTCTTTCTCGGAATTCGACCTACCGAATTGGATCATTTGTCCCAAGTATACGTACTTGTCGACAGCTTTGAGTGTAGAATTCCCAACCTGAATAGGAACAGGTACGACATGGATGTTAGACATGATTTTCGTCTTTTCCATGTTCATCTTAAGACCTACTTGTTGGGAGACTCTGCAGAGGCCATCGAGCATTGTGCTGAGGCTCTCCATAGTCTCAGCCATGACTACGATATCATCAGCAAATCGAAGGTGAGTTATGTACTCGCCGTTGATGTTGATGCCGAGTCCTTCCCAGTCCAGAAACTTGAAAACGTCTTCCAGCGCAGCGGTAAAGAGTTTCGGAGATATAACATCTCCCTGCTTCACTCCTCACTGTAGCCGAATAGGTTTTGAGCTCTGGTCCTGGATGCGGACTGACATGGTGGCGTTTTCGTAAAAACACTTCAGCACTTCGACATATCGATAGTCGTCGATCGAATCAAATCATAGTCCACAAACGTCAAGCATAGAGGCTGGTTATACTCCTCGCACTTCTGTATAACCTGCCACAGCGTATGTATGTGGTCTATGGTACTATAGCCTTTACGAAAACCGGCTTGTTCGAGAGGCTGGAAGTCGTCTAGGTTGCTCTCGGGACGATTCGTGATGACCCTAGAAAACAACTTTAGACGTGACTCAGAAGTGAAATGGGTCTGTAGTTCTTCAAAAGGGTTTTGTCGCCCATATTGAAGAAAAGCACCACAACACTTCTGTGCCATGCCTGTGGCGTTTTGCCCTCGAGTATGACGGAATTAAATAGCTTCCGAAGCATTTCCACGGCGCCGCCAGCTTTCAGAAGCTCTGTCGTTATTCCGTCATCACTCGGTGCCCTGTGGACCTGCCTTACAAAAAAAAATTAAAGAAAAACAAAAAACCCGACTGCGTAAAAACTAATTTGAAAATATAAGTGAAAAATTAAGTTAAATAAAAAGTAAAAAGAAAGAAACAAGCCCAGTAGTTTAGAACTCTGTTAAGTAATATACAGAACAGAACGACTCACAGTCGGGGCCCATTAAAATTTTACCTATCAAATCTTCCCAAGGGGCCCCGACTCTGAGCCGTTCTGTTCTGTATATTACTTAACAGAATTCTAAACTACTTGAGTCACCTCCGTTAAATCTTTCAATCATTTTACGGCACCAATCCACACGATGGAGTTTTTGAGCCTTAGTCAAATTATGAGGTATCCACCGGGTGCAAAGCTTCCTGACCGCTAAATGTTCGTGGAGGATTTTGTGCACTTGACTCATACCGATGCCTAAGCTTGTCCGAATCTGCTGATAGGTCACTCTTTTGTCAGTCTCTATCATACGCCGCACAACACAGATGTTATTTTCAGTCGTCGCCGTAGAAGGCCGGCCCTCACGTACATCATCAGTGAGATTAGTGCGACCACGTTTAAACTCATTAAACCAGTTGTAAACAGTCGCACGAGATGGGGCTTCATCGTGAAAGGCCAATCGTAGTCTATCATAACTTTCTTGTTGACTTAAATGACATCGAAAGTCATAAAAAATCATTGCACGAAAATTTTCTCGTGTTAAATTCATGTTGACGTGACACAGACAATTTTCAATTTGCCGCCAAGTCGTAAAACAAATGACAAATTAATGAAATATATACTCAGTAATATTGGCAAAGAGTTCTATTTTCAAATTTTAGAATATTTTTTTTATTATATTGTTTATAAGTGGCCAGTTCTAAGAACTTTCAGTTTGACCCTCGTATTTACCTAATAATAGAGGCATATTTCTTATGGGCGCTCTGTAGAAAAACTTTCTGTGACTAGTGTGACCCATATTGCCGCTTGGCGGCGTGGCAGTCGCGATGTGACAGCTGACTCTACGAGTGCAAGAGAGACGAAAGTTTCTCCTGTGTCAGTTAACTACGAGAGCAAGAAAGACGGAGAACGAAGCCAGCGCCGCCAACGGCGCCAACTACGTACTACACTGACAACCGTCAATACGCCAACTTTAATCGGCACACAACATCCTTAAGAAATACGCTTCTATTATGTAAAATGTGTATTCATTGCCTGAACGTCAATCGTGAAATGCGGTGCTCTCCAGTTATAAAAATGTTTTCCCCTGAAAACATAATGGAGAGAAGAATCATCTATCCTATAGGTACTACATTATGTACTCTTTATCTCTACATTCCTAAATAAGTGAATCATAAAAACAAACATAACGTACCTTATTTGAGCAGTTGTGTTAAAATTGGTACCAAATTGTACAAATATTGAAATAAAAAAAAACTAAATAAAAATATTTTAAGGCATTTTGTTGTTGATTGTTTCTCGTCGATTTCTCTTTAAAAATAAAGCAATTAAAGCTTTAAGACAAAACAGGAACAAAATTAAAATAGGTAAATATTTACTGATTCGTATTATAGAATGACTTTATGGTGATTATGCTGAATTAAGCCATAAGTTGTGACTGAAGCAGATGGCGAAAATAAGGAATACAGAGTAGGGTAAAAAGACATTAAGTCTTAGTAAAAACAAAAAATTACAACGCTCATCACATTTCGAAACACAACAAATAAAATATTGAATTTCTCACTTGTGAAAGGGACAAGTGAGAAATTCAATATTTTATTATTGGCAACACCGTGAAGTTCAATGATTTCTTTGCTATTTGTAATTTTGTATTGTTATTTACAACAAAATATCGTAATAACTTACGTGTGAAATAAAATATCCTGACTCTTTATCAAAATGAATTGAAATATTTCACTGCGTATATCTACCCTGTTTACGATCGTTGTATTTTCGTATCGATAAATTTGACACATAACAATGTGACAGTATTAGGTCCACGGACCTATAACACATGGCAACAAATATATGCGCTCTTTAATAATAATAATCGCTAATCTAGTTGTTATACAGATCAATGCATTCATTGATCTGTATAACAACTATTGGCGCATTGCTGACATATCATACCTCACAAAAGTTGCTCAGGGAACAGTCGACTGTCCCGAGCTATTGAGTAAGTTAGGTTTAGTAATCCATTCGTCTCGATTGCGAAGGCCTACTCTTTTGCATATTCCCTCTGCTGGGACTACATACAGGCAGAATTCATTTCTTATACGTGCCTGCAGGTCTTTTAACGAGATCTCGCGGCAGATAGATGTCGACTTATTCGATACCGGTGTTTCGAAGCTAAGAAAAATATTAAATAATGTTTTCTTTTCATAATGTTATCTTTTCATAACAGAACTATTGTGCTATTTTAATTTAATATAGTTTATCCTTTTTTACCCTTTGTGCCTTAATGCATGTTTCATGTAATTTATTAGTATATATTGAACTGTCTACCGACAGTTACTTTCTATAAAACTATATTTTTAATGCTTTCTATCTGTGGAAACTTTTAAATGGCCTTCTTGTATGTATTTTTGTTCTTATTGTATATGTTAGCTGTAAGTTTTCCTAATAAAACAAAATAAAATAAAATCTAAGATTTGTCTCAGAGAATCGACTTAGAAAATTGGTGTAACAGTTAGTAAAAAATGTTTAAAATAGTGTGATCTTCTCTCGATCTCGATTCAAATAACACAATTTTATTGGTTGGCCGGCAAAATAAAAATTAGCCCAATTTGGGTGAACTCCTTTTATCGATATTCAATTGACAAGCGTCCGACCCTACGCACGTTGACGTAGACGACTGTATAGTCCGTTCACAGCATGAATCTATAACTTCATTGTTCACAGTTATTTTACCTCTAGCTGATAGATTGGCCAACCTGGGCGTTGTGTTGCTATATTTAGTATATAATACTCCCTTTTAAATATACATTACTGCTAAAAATGTACTTATTTTTTTATTGCATTAAATATTTGGAAGTAATGTTTGTAACAAAACCTCTTGATATTGGCATGGCTATATGCATGTACGTTTATTTTCTTACGAAATAACTAATTTCCTATGAAGATAAGTAGTTATAATAAAAATGTTGTCTATTTAATATATAAAAGTAAACGCATCATAATTACGCCAACGTGAGGTTCTAATTATCAAAAACTGCAAATTTAATTTTCATATTTATACAGTGTGTTTCATAAACCCCCGTCTGATCTCGAAAGGTCATATTACTGACTTATCAGGCATACCAGGAAAAATAATAAAAAAAATCTAGGTCATCATAAAACATCAGAATAAATTTCCTTAGCTCAGTGCTAACGAGAAACATTACCCCGAAATTAGCGAAAATTCTGTAAACTAACAACACTCCCCTCAATAGCGGAATCCTTTATGATTCTTAAGGCCCATCCACACGGCACAATTTTACCACTGATCAAATTTTCAATGGAATTGGCTTTGCCCGTCTACACGACACAATCAAATGACTGAATTTCATTCCGTCCACCCAATTGGTTAAAATCTGGTGGTCCGCACACCCGATGAACTTGAGTTGGACGACTGGCGTCTACACGTCACGATTTAATCAAGTGATTTAGTCAAGTTGGACGTAAAATTGTGTCGTGTGGATAGGCCTTTAAATTTATTAAAAATTGTCGGCTTTCGCCGCTGACCGTGTCAAAGGGCATGCCGCCTTTTTAAAATAGTGCAATTTTACCGTCAAGCGAGCCGCCGTACACAAAGGGACCGCTCTAGTGATGTTTACGATCAAGAGATAATATCGATTTATTTAATTTTAACATGACATGTTAAAACTAGAATGATAGCCTGCTAGACTACTAGGCCAATGATAGCCTAGTGATGATACCAACGGATTGCCGTGCAGAGGGTATCGGGTTCGAATCCACGGCGCGCATCAAATACATAATAAGATAATAAGACTTTTCCAAGTTACGTGCGTAATAAATAGTTAATATCCCTGTGTCTCGGAGAGCACGTTAAACCGTCGGAGCAACAGTCATGAAGATCTTTGACAGTCGTCACGCGGAGTCAGTACCCTTAAATAAACTGATTCTAGTCTAAACCATGGAATGTTTTTATTTATTAACAGCAAATAAAAACATAAATTTACACAAAGCTGACGTTTTAGGGGTTTAGCTACCGATATTCTATCAGGTAAACAATAACATAAAATGTCGATAGAAACAGTACTCCAGTGAATACCATTTGTTACATCTCTATTTATTTACCTATTTGATTTACGAATTAACTATTTGCCTACTTGAACACTCAGTCTTTCGCTAGCTTTCCTTTTGTTTAGACTTCCGCGTGAAATAGTAGATTCGTTAGGTATGTCATATTCAAACCCTGAATACTTTAACATGTTGATGTGCTTAGGTAGGAGTGAATGCAATTATGCAGGTGCTCGTAGAGAGTACGAGGAACGGTATGCCAGACCACGGGGTCTACCCGTGCCGTCGGAGCGCGCGTTTCAACGGCTTCACCACCGGGTGTACAACACGGGCAGTGTTCGCGATGATTCGAATCGCAATCATGGTGGCAGACCACAAAGTAGCGACGGTGTAGTGGAACAGGTCTTACAATTATTCGCTGAGGATCCCACGCAGAGTACCAGGAGTGCGGCACGTGAACTGGGCACCAGTAACGCGCGAGTGTGGAGGATATTAAAAGAAGACGGACAACATCCTTTTCACTACCAACGTGTTCACTCACTTATGCCGTCGGACTATGCCCACAGAAGACAATACTGCAACTGGCTACTTGGCAAAGTAGAAGAGGATGCTACGTTCTTGGAGCGCGTGTTATTTACCGACGAATGTTCATTTGTGCGGACGGGTGTTTTCAACTGTCACAATGAACACGTCTGGGCTGTTGAAAATCCACACGCGATGAAAGAAAGCCATTTTCAACATCGTTGGCGCATCAATGTGTGGGCGGGAATCCTCGGCGACCGTATTATTGGTCCGCATTTTTTAAATGAAACCATGAACGGTACCAATTATTTAAGATTTTTGAGGGAAGTTCTAAGTGACGAGTTAGATTCGTTGCCGTTAAGCTTCCACCGCAGCTTGTGGTTCCAGCACGACGGTGCCCCACCTCATTTTTTACGAGCTGTGCGTGAGTATCTTGACGCACAGTTCCCTGGCAAGTGGATTGGACGAAGCGGGCCTATCTCGTGGCCACCAAGATCACCGGACCTAACGCCTTTAGACTTTTACTTGTGGGGACACGTTAAACAAATAGTGTACCAAAAACCGTGTGACACTGAAGAAGAAATGCGTGCGCGTATCGTTTCTGCTTTCCGAAGTTTAAACCCAGGAGTGTTAAGAAGTGTGCGTTCGGATATGGTGCAAAGGTGCCGTAAGTGTCTGGACGTGGGCGGCGGACATGTGGAGAATGACCGTCGCAACTTACAGCAAGTTGATATTTTTATCAATTAAGGTAGGTACCTAGTTACGTAAGATTAAACCAATTAAAAAGTAGGTAGTTATTAATGTAAGTACCGTAGTCATAGCGCGACGATTTTCTCTTAGATGGGTGACCGCGTGTGACATTACATGAAAGCGCTTCCGGGCTTCCGACGGCCCGTAAAGCCGCATCCAAGAATCGTTAGGCCATGTCGTAGGTATTCGAGCAGTTTGAAAACAGTGACACCAGAGTTGGCCACGCACTCGCACGAAACAAACAGAAAACCTTAATACTGTACTTTGTTTGTACGGAGTTTCGCCTAAACCGTCGAAGCAAAAGATCAGCTGTTGCATCAAGTGCATAAAATCTGTTTATACCTAAAATAATACTTGGCACGTGTAAAGGACGATGACGCGCGGCGGCGGCTTTTGTCAAAGGAGGCGGTCGGTTGGCCTATGCACTCAAAGGCGCCGCTTTTGCCGTCAAATTTTTATGAACTTTAGGTAGATACCTAGCTAATACGATTTATGAGTCTTTAGTGTTGCCATGGGTAATCTGATATGATATTATTTAAAATTAATTAAATTTACATGGGAAAATTTTATGTTGAATTTCCGTGAAATAATGACAAATATCTCATCATTTTACGCTACTCTACAACCCCTTCATTGATCGGACGGATGGATATGTAACACCCTGTATTGAATAAGAATGATATGGGTGTAATATTACACATCTGCCTACCCCTGCATGGAAACAGGCGTGAGTCTATAAGAATGATCCATGTGGACTGCCAATTTTATGATGATTCGTAACTGCTGTCATATTCTGTATCAGACTCAGAATTTAATTCTATTATGAACCTGTCCATTTTAGCATCCGTAGACCCATCTGTTTCACGAAGCTAGTCTTCAATGTTGCGCTCATGTTTGCATTGTTTTTGTCAGTCTTCTGCAGTGATAGATTGAAAAGCTTCTTCAGCTAAGTTCACAATGTTGGTTGCCTCTTGTCCTAAATTTTTGCTTGTGACTCGCCTTTTAATGAGACTCCACATAAGTTCAATTGCGTTTAGCTCGCAGTGGTATGGCGGTAATCTAACCACTTTGCGGCCATGAGCTTCAAGCATTTGAATTTTTGAAGCATTTCCACTAATGTTGGGTAAAATGTTATGCACGGGTAACCCTATTTTACATTCCTGTCATCACAGAGTACAATTCCAACATAAAGAAAATAAACACCGACATCTGTCAGAGGTAAAATAACTGTGAACGGACTGTAGATACTTGGGTTGGTTTGGTAAAGTAAATTCAGTAAAAATATCTGATATGGCGGTAACCACAGATCATGCGGCAACGCGAACAGAATAATTTCGATACCTAGTACCTATGATTTGAATTACAATTGTGATGTAACTAAACCAAAATTTATGAAACTAATTGATACATATTGTTTTGTAATATATTCTATAATAACTTATCTATATAGTATAGTATTATATTATCTGTGTCTATATAAATCCAAGAAACAAACAATATTTAGGTACTGAATTTTTCTAACATAATTCTTACATTACACGTAAAATACACCTTACACAGACACTATAGTTATTTCTAAGTCATTATTTGATATAATTTCAACAGAATACTTACCGAACTCTGCTGTTATTCATGTTTTCGTACACACAAAAATACACACACGCGCCAAAAAGAATGTCAGCCGTTGCGAAATCCGACGCGCAAATAATACGGTTACAGCGCCACTACAAAACGAGTTCTTAACGGAACTATTTTGTATTTTTTTCGCGACCAATCACAAAGAGGTTTTCACGACTCCACCTTAGGGGTCATGGGACATTTCATAGGTTATTCTATGTGAGTTGTACTACCTATATAGAGGCTCAGTATAGATGATATAAAAATTAATAAGACGAATGTTTCAAATATTGCTCCGATGAATTTACTCTAAAATAAGACAAAATTTGCGTGAATGTTAGTTTGAACCTTTTATTTGAAATTTGAATAACATAGATTAGGTTCTGTAGTAATACTTACTTTGACTATATTCAAAGATTAGCATTTCAATAACTCAAAACACAAAATATATATTTAAATCTAAGTAAATCAGTTTGTTATTTGATCTGAGACTGCAAACAATAAGAACCTCCCAGAATCAAATAACTCACAGAGTACTATAAAAATAACTCGTGAATCTGAGATCTCAAAAGGTCAAGATTCAGTTAAAAGTTAAATGTCATCAATGTTATTGTTTTGTTTGTTTTGGGTTCGGTTCGGTTTCATTTGATCGATGAATACAAGAATACTAGCGTTTTCGTTTAATTAAATTAAATTAAATCGGCCGCATTGTTGTTTACTTGTAGTAAATAAGAATGGAAGTCAAGACAAGAGTATGTGTAACATGTCTTAGCACTGATCGCAGTCTTGTTACGATACAGAAAATTAAGCGTTACATACAAGACATCAATTTTACTGAGGTAAATTTATTTATTTTTGTTTATAAACTAAACTGTATATATAAAATTCTTGCATTACTGACTGACTGACAGACAAGCTACAGCCAAAACAACTAGACGCAAGAAGCTGGAATTTGCTGGAATTTGAAAAAATGTTCCTTGGGGACCGTTGAGGCGCACTAAGAAGGGATTTCTTGAAATTCCCACGGGATCGACCAGAAACGATTAAAATAATTTGCGAGCGTAGCTGCGAGCATGCTCTACTATTAAATATTTTCTAAAGTCACTTTATTTACTCATCATCATTCTAGCGTTAGCCTGTGGCATGGGTTGCATCGAAGACGTTAGATCCAAGAGCCCAGGGTAGTAGATTAATCAAACCAGATTTGACTGTTTATTATCTGTTCTACACTGTTTAACTTCTGATCTGCTTAACCTAAAGAGATAATAATATCGTTATTCCATGACTTTAACCAGTGTTAAGTTAAATATTAACATATTTTTTCATATGCATTTATTTCTAATCAGTGTGGCAAAGTGTTTTGGCTGTGTCAGCTATGATGGTACCACAAATTGTAAGATTAAGATTCTGATTCTTAAAGGCTCTTCTCATAGCCCTACCATCCCCAACCTGGTTGTAAAAAAATAAATGACGTTCCATAAGTATTGCTTTTGTAACCTATATGAATAAATGAGTTTGAAATGGATGTGAAATATAATTCATGGTTCTGGATCTCTATAACGACTATAATTATTTAATATGCACATAACTTTAAAAAGTAATTAGTGTGTTCTGTGGATTCGAATCCAATACCCTCTGCATGGCAGACTGTTGGTCCACTTGGCTATTGCTGCTATTATTGTGACAATGCCTAGTTCATAATATCAGCCTAGAGATGTCCACTGCTGGGATACTGCTGCATCCAAATACTTCCTGCGATTTTTAACCAAACCTTCGGTCCACCTTGCGGAGACCCACCCCTGCTGTATCGTCTAGTATGTGGAGTCAAATCCAAAACCCACCTGCCCCATAGGCCATTCTGCAAGCTATATACCCTGCCCATTGCTACTTCAGCCTGGCTATTGGAGAGCTGTCCGTGACTTTGGTTCTCCTGCAGGTCTCCTATCAATGCCTAGTTACTGGTACGTAAATGTTATTATTTTTCTTGTTTCAGTTGGAAAGCTTAAATGGTGGCATTTGCTGGGAATGTAAAAACATAATAATGAAGTACCATAGATTCAAATCTCAAGTTTTACAGGCACAGGCAATTATCTTTCGGCATGAGGTAAACATCTTATTAAAAAACATACTTAAAATTTAT
Organism: Euclidia mi; assembly: GCA_944739405.2. Classification (NCBI taxonomy): domain Eukaryota; kingdom Metazoa; phylum Arthropoda; class Insecta; order Lepidoptera; family Erebidae; genus Euclidia; species Euclidia mi. The sequence continues at coordinate 19,025,502 of OX123210.2, read as the reverse complement.
GAGCATGTAGGTATGAGAAACTTGATGGGAGTGAATGAAGCAAGAGACATATGTCAGGATTGTTGCAAATGGCGTTCTGTAGTCTCTGCCTACCCTTTCGGGAAACAGGTCTGAGGCTATGTATGTAAAATGTAATGTTTCAGCCAGATTTTTTATGTAATATCTATTTCCAGGTTGCAAAAATTAAACCGTTGACAAGCTTAGGATTAAAAACCAATATTTTATACAAATACGAGTTTTGCTATCAATTTGATCCTCTAACCAACTGTGATAAAGACGATAAGGAACTAAAAATAGAAGAAAGTCATATAAAAGAAGAATTTGATGAAAGCTCAAAAGAGTTTTCAGACACTGATGAGAAACCAACAGAAGTTTACGTAGAAAGTATACTGAAGAATAAGAAGAAAGTGTTGAAAAGGAAGAAATTTGATACAAAAGAGATGGAAAAGATGTTCAAAAAAGTTGTTTATAGCGAAGAAGAGATGAAGAAGAACAGAGAAGATAAGAGAAATCATTATAATTTTAAGAAGATTCCATATAAATGTGACTCTTGTGTGCTCGGTTTTACGAGGAAAGACACATATGATTTGCATATGAGGAGGAAGCATGATGAAGTAAGTATTGGAGTATACCTACATAAAAACTTTCTAAGAAAAGAGCTTACCCTTCTTAGGGTTCCGTACCTTAAAGGTAAAAAACGGGACTAAGCCTCAACTGTCTGTCTGTCTGTCTGTCACCAAGCTGTATCTCATAAACCGTGATAGCTAGAAAGCTGACATTTTCACAAATTATGTATTTCTGTTGCCGCTATAACAACAAATACTAAAAAAAAAAAAAATATTAAGGGGGGTCCCATAGAATAAACGTGTTTTTTTCGAATTTTTTGCTCAATATTACTAACGGTAACAGGTAGAGGCTTAACATTTTTAAAGGATATGTAGTTGTTTATTTATTTTCAAAATAAATAATTAAATAAAAATAAAATAAATAATTCTTCCTTCTTCCATACAACAAACGTTAATTTTACGCAATTTTTTTTCGATCTTAAGAGTAACTTAAAAATATTTAAGTATACATACAACAAACGTGATTTTACCCTTCGTGCGCGAGTCCGACTCGCACTTCGCCTGTTTTTAAAAATGCTGACAATGCATTTCCGACTGCTCCAATGTTGTGGGTGGCTATGGACGTCGGTATTCGCTTACCATCAGGTGATCTGTCTGCTTGTTTGCCTCCTATTGGCGATACAAAGATTATCCGCGCGCCTCTAGCGGCGAATTTGGAAGTTGTCCGCGTACGACACTTTTACAGCTTTCAATACAACTTTGCTTCGAGGTTATAGTGGTAATTGTATTGTGCTGTCAAAAGTGTCGTACCCGGACAACTTCCAAATTCGCCGCTAGAGTCGCTAGTTAGAATCTTAGCATCGCCAATATAATTTTTAAATGCTTCAATTTACTGTCATCATCCTAGCATTATTTTAGTTATGCACTACATGTTTCCCTTGGAGCATAGGGTCTGTTTTCTAGTCTAACCAGATTTGACACAATATTGTAATAAGTGACTAATTTCGGACCTTGGCAGCCCAAAGTGATAGTTATATTTCATTCCCAGCTGTCATGAAGTTCCTACACAATTGTTATTGGGTGTAAGTACACTTAAATATACTGACAGAAGTGTTCATTTAACCTATGCTGTCCTGATGCTTGGCAAAGTTCACCTTTACACTCTTCCAAGCATATCTGTCTTGTGCCAAGCTATGCCAGTTCACACACGTAAAAATAATAAAGCCATGAAATATACCTCAGGCTGCAAGACGAAAGCTTTGGATGCAACTGGGATAACGCTAGGACGGTCATCATCAAAGATCGGAATCAGGGAGCTAACATTGTCAAAAGTATGGCTAATTTTTAAATGTGTTTACGGAACTAGATTCTGGAAAATTTCGGATTTTTTAATGAAGGTGTTTAAAACTGTTGAAAAAACCTGCATTAAAAATCCAAAATTTTCTGGAATCTAGTGCCGGAAACACATTAAAAAAATAGTCATATCCATACTTTTGACAATGTTAGCTCCCTTAATTCCGATCCTTGGTCATCATCATCCTTGCGCTGATCCGGTTGACGGTTGCGATCTAAAACTCACCTTGGTGCCCAGGGTCCGCTTAGCTATAAATCAACCTCCTAGCATTATCCTGTTTAGAACCCGGGGTTCTCTTAATCGTCTAACTGGATTTGACTGAATATTGCATGCATTTACACAGAGCGACTGCTTGTCTGACCTCCACAACCCAAGGGGATAGCTATATTTCATGGTTCGGACTAGTATCAATTATTAATAGGTACTGACTCCCTATAACGACTAGCAAAGATCTTCATGACAGCCGGGATCGATAGCTTAGCGTGCTTCCCTAGGCATGGGGCAAGCGACAATTACAAATGAATACGCGCAAAACTTCGGAAATTCGGTGGTGCGCGCCGTGGATTCTAACCTGATACCCTGTGTGTACAGTCTGTTGCCATGTCCACTAGGCTATCGCTGCCTCTGTCTGCTGCTTCATGAGATATTGATAATTTTGATGAAATACTTTCTTTTCCAGAGCATAGGCCCCTACAACTGCGACATATGCCTTATCCGTTTCTCCACTGAATCAGCAACAACAACCCACAGAACACGCCACTATATTCGCTACAAGTGTCTCCTATGTTCTCACAGTGCTACAGAACTGTGGTCCGCTCTGAACCATTGTAAGATGAAACATAAGAGGGACAGTCTTGATAGAATACACTGCGAACACTGCTCGGCTGTTTTCCGGTAAGTACGATTATCAACTTTAGTGATAAATCATCATCATTATCACCCTAGCGTTATCCCGGTGGCATCCAATACTTACACTTTTGCCTTGAAGCCCTGGGTCCGCTTACTATATAGTCAAACCAGATATACCATTCGCACTGTCGATCGCTATGGATTGGGGGCTTAATCGCTATCCTATATGTAAAATACTATGCCATAAACACCAACTGTGCACTCATTTACGGCCGGTTTAATTATTCGATCTATCCATGGATCTCGAGATTCTAGATACGTGTTTGACGTAATTTTTTTATGGAGGGTGTGTCAAAGACGTATCTACAATCTCAAAAAAAAATTATAGGTCGAAAATTGAATTCAGGGGTTAGTGGAATCATTATGTTTTTCTGATCAATATTTATTTATTTATACTCTCGCCTTTGCAGAAATCCTCAAGAATTAGAAGAGCACATACAAACTCAGCACACAGTGTTCTGCAACGAGTGTGGAGTCAAGTTCAAAGGGAAACATACCCTCAGACGGCATAAAGCGTAAGTTATTCATCAACAGCCTTTAACAGTCCACTGCTGGACTAGGCCTCTCCTTTGAAAGGAGGAATTGGCCTACTATACCACGCTGGCCACACGGGTTGGTATAGGGTTTGTATCAAGTTTTCCTTCTCTTACAGTGCTGTTCTCTGCATAATATGCTCCCTCTGTCGACTCTTACGACACCCATGGGATGATATGGGGTTGTGACATTGCGTATTCTTAATCCGTCACCACACGGACAGTTAAAAGTTAAAGTTATTGTATATGTTATTGTAAAAGCCTGATCTTAAGATTTCTCAGTAAATCTTAAGATTTCCCAGTAAATCCTTAGATTTACTAACATGTCAAATCAGCAGTTGGTAAATGTCAGAATTTTTAAATAAATAAAAAACTAAGTTGACGGAGCCCTGCTTGGCAGGGTTCCTATTTTTGATTAAGGGTCACAAGAGAACCTAACATAACCTACTTACTTGAGTTACAGTCTCACCTAACCTTACTAACAACTGTTGAAAATAATGACTTCTGGATTTAGTGAGAAATCTTAACCTTTCAAGTACCGCGCCCTCTAAAACGTCACTTTGCTTATAGTACCGCGCCGTACGACATCACCGCGCGCGCGGTACTAGACATTGAATGTTATCGCTCTGAGAGGTCTTTGTTTATGTTTTCAAGAGTTCGAGTTACAATTTCTTGAAACCTACTTATATAGCCGATAATAAAAAAATATAATAACAACATTTGAGTGTATATTTAGTTTTGTGTAGCTCTCTGTTTTGAATGGATCTTGAAATACCGGTTTTATCGACAATTATAGCGTATTATAATTGAAAATAAAATATTTTTTTGTTTATTTTTGTATTTTTATATTCTGTATAATATGGGTTTTCCAATTAAAACTAAAAAAATGCATGTATTCATTATAATAATTCCCCCTTTTCAATAGCAAACATTTGCTAAAATTCTCAGATTTTGCGCTCATTGAAATGAAATGTCCTTTTACTCTTTAATTTGACATCAAATTGGATCAGAAAAGGTTTGAGGGTTGCCTATGATTCGTAAAAATACAATGCCATTTGAAATAATTGATAAAATGTACTATATCAGTGTAAAAAACTTCAAGGATTCAAGGACGGAATCTGGACATGAATTAATGTCGTCGGTAAACAAGGGTAATTTTTTTGTAGGACATGAATTTATGTCCTCGGTACTCGAAAGGTTAAGATTTACTGTATTTCGGACTTTTACAGTAACATATACCTACATATACGTAAAGACTAATGCTACTTCACACTACTTAATATATCGACGAAGTTAAGCATCAAAACAACTTGCACGGGATATCACTTGGATGGGTGGGTGACCGCTAGTGTTGATATTAACATTAATTATTTTTATTTTCTTATAGACTCACGCCTGTATCCCAGGGTGGGCAGAGGTGTAATATTACACCCACATTTCGCCATGAATTTTTAGGTCCCAAGTAATAGGGGGCGAGCCTATTGCCCTTACCGGGCTTTTACCAGACTCCGTGCTGGTACTGAGAATTCGGAAAAACCCAGTAACACTTTTGCCCGCCACGTCGAACCCGGGACCTCCGATCAGCAGTCGCATACGCTATCCACTGGACCACGGAGGCAGTCATTGCCATTAGCATCACGTCGTCAGACCCGGCTCTTGTCTCAGGTCATGAATTATGAGGGGGGAGATAATTTTTGAATTGAGTACCTTTCGTTGGAGCATTTTGGTTGGCGATGGCAGAACTTTTATCTGAAGTGGGGTAGGCAGTATTTTAATTTGGTTGAATGTAGTTTTTTTATTAAAGTGAAGGTATTTTTACATAACATAACATCTATCTAACTTCACGGCTTTATCCCCGAAGGGGTAGGTAGAGGTGTATTCCGCACCCACACTTGTTTATGTTTCGGTCCCAATGTAATAGGGCGCGAGCCTATTGCCTAGGGGTCGCAAACCGGGATCTCGAATTTCGAAAATACCGGGATACCGGGCCAAATGTTGGTCTTATTAATACCGGTTTTAATTTCTCAAAAACCGGGATATTCGGTATTTTTGGTATTAGAAAAATAAATGAAACACAAATAGAAACAGAACCATCTAAATAGAAATTGACAGATTATTTTACAAGTAACTTTCAGTTGTTTTCTTACTTCAAATGACCAAAGACATCTGGCCCAATCTGGCCAGAAATTGTCTATATCATCAAATTCGATTAAAATATTGTGAAGAAGCACGGTGAAATTGTAAAATTATCCCTACCAGCATTCCTGTCCTCAGTCCACAGCACTGCAGAATTGATCAGGAAAATCTTAGCACCAACACTGGTCGATTCTGAGGTGCCGTGTAAGACCGATGCCATGAATGCTTGGAGAAGTGCCTGTCCAAGCACTGAGTTACCCCGAGACCTATCCTCTCAGAGGCAGTGGGATGGACCGCTTTGCAGCAGAATACGAGAAAATCTTCTTAGCACATCGTCTAATGCTGCAGAGCGTGCTCGTCTACTGGCTGTGGGAGAGTGGGAGTCGGGCCTCTGGCTTCAAGCACTGCCATCGTGGACGATAGGACCTTCCGCATCGCCTCTTGCCTCCGTTTAGGCGCGCCATGTGTTTCTCCACATCGCTGTCACTGTGGAGAGGCTGTCGACACCCTTGGTCACCATGGCCTGTCATGCAGCAGGAGCGCAGGTCGTATTTCACGACACGGCAACCTTAATGACATTCTTCGTCGGGCTCTTGTCACCGCTGGCATTCCAGCCCACCTTGAACCTCAGGGCCTGGTACGCGACGACGGCAAAAGACCAGACGGTATGTCTTTACTGCCATGGAAGTTGGGTAGACCTTTGGTATGGGACGCAACGTGCGTCGATACCCTCGCGCCATCACATCTTCCTAGCACAGCGGGTTGCGCGGGCGCTGCTGCTGCTACAGCGGAGACCCTCAAACGGCGTAAATACGAAAACCTAGTAGGGGATTACGTATATGAGCCGTTTGGGGTCGAAACGTTGGGGCCATGGGGTCCAAGTGCGAGATCTCTTTTTAGAGACCTCGCAAAGAGACTGGTCGATGCCTCGCGTGACCAGAAGGCTGGGTTGTATTTGGCCCAGAAGTTCAGTATCGCCATACAACGGGGCAATGCTGCCAGCGTTCTGGGCACGCTTCCAGTTGACGGCGATGTGGACGAATTTCATGATGCCCTCTAAATTACTATTTTTTTCTCTTTCTGTATATATTTATTTCTATGTTCTGTATATATTTCTTTGTATAGTAATTTTAGAACTAGTTACTTTTTCTTTATACCTATTTTAATTTTAAGACATATTTAAGTTACTTGAAATATTTAAGTTATTATAAAATAAATAAAGTATTTTTGATGGATTAATCACCCCCTCTTTACCAACTTCAAAAACTAAATAATGACGGAGTTAAGGTCTCGGTGGGACGGTCGGACTCTAGATGGACTAGTTCAAGTAATCGACGTTTTATGAATGTCGATGTGCATCGTTCGTCAATTTTGTCAATCTCTGCCTTGTAAGAGTTATTGGGAGTATGCCAGCCAGAACTTGCTTGCAGTTGCTGGAGAAAAGATTGTTAGCATTCAAATAATAACTATCCCTGAGACACGACGTAAGTTGTACCACAACTGACGGTGGTTCTGTAATGGTAGCCTTTGGCCGTGATGCATAGATTCTCCATCAACAGTACCTTGCCATACTAGATGTCTTTTACAAAATAAAGAAAATTGCCAATCTCGGATAATTGAAGTCGATGAGAATAATGACACCTTTGCTTCCGATGATGATGATTAAGATGATTATTATGGTTTTCTTGTAACTGAAGAACGAGAATTGTTGTAGGTAATTGTAATTGTAGAACTAATCAAAACAACGAATTTAATTTCAAAGAATTAATAGAAAAAGTCCGTAAAATTATGAAATTTTTAGAAAGTTGTCAACAAAAAAATATGTAAACGAGGAAATGAATTGTGAAATTAATTTGATTTTACGAAATATAATCATTTACTGACTATTCCTCTGGAAACGGACTTTATTAAACTAAATTTACCAACTTTATCTTAATCTCAGAAATATCGATAATACCGGAATACCGGTATTTGTCGGGGGCCAGTACCGAAAATACCGGTTTTGCTTAAATGATTCGGTATTGCGACCCCTATTTTATATATTGCCATCTACCGGGCACATTGTTAAGCGAGCGATAATTAACATTTTTAATACACACATAACTTCGAAAAGTCAGAGGTGTGTGCCCGGGGTACCCGGGGATCGAACCCGAGGCCATCGTCTCGACAGTCCGTTACGTACACCACTGGGCTATCGCCTTAATTTGTGATATTTAGTTTTAGGAGGAGGGATATTTAGATTGAGGGGGGCTGTGTTGGTTGGTAGGTATATTTAATGGTTTGGTGGGAATCTGTAACGTAGGTTTGGCTGCCTTATTATATTATGTTTTATGCAGAGAATTAGCCTTCCAGGCGCATCCACGGCGCTGTGCGCGAGCGGGTATGCTGCGTGTGCAACAGGGAGTTCATGGGAGGGTGAGGGCATATATTGTGCTTCAAGGGGGGTGGAGGCTATTTTGCTTTAGGGAGGGGGGTATTTTACTTGGAGGGGGAGGGTATTTTCTTGGAGGGGGGATATTTTACTGGTCTTACAGATTCAGTGGGTCGGATAGAGGTCTTTAGTAGGGTTGAACTTTTGCTTAGTCGGAGCTATCTAGCTATATCTTCACGCCTGTCTCCCATTGGGGTAGGCAGAGACTATGGAACGCTTCGCAATTTATTTAGGTGTGAGGAGTTGATGGGGGACTTTTTGATTTGGTAGGGAGTATTTTAGTTGATGTAAAAGAATTTAGATTCAGGATATAGTTGCTGTTGAGTAGTGAGGGTATTGGTAAATTTGGAAGACGAAGGTATTTTCCTTTAAATGGGGGTGGGTATTTTACTAGGAGGGGCGGGTTTGACCTGGAGGGGAGATTTTGGTTGGAGAGCCGGGGGGGTTTTACTTGGAGCGGGGGGTATATACTTTAAGGGGGGGGGGTTGGTTGAGGGTTTTTAAATGTATTATCTAGGCTTTTGTCCTCTTGCAGGCGCATCTATGCCACAAAGCGCGAGTGGGTATGCTCGGTATGCAACAGGACATTTAACAGCGCGCCTCGTCTACACTCACACGCCGCTACTCACAGCGCTGACATCGCTGACATGCTGTCTTACTGTCAACACTGTCGTATACAGTACAAGAACATTAACGTGTATAGGAACCATCTTAAGAATAGTGCTAACCATTCTGAGAGGAGGTAAGTCACGTTTCTTTTATATGTATACTAGAGGACGCCAGCAGCTACGCCTGCATTTTTTTTTTAATTTACCCGTTTTGGCCGATCCCGTGGGAATTTCGGGAAATCCCTTCTTAGTGCACCCCTACGGTCCCCAAGGAACATACATGCCAAATTTCAGCTTCCTGCGCCCAATAGTTTCGGCTGTAGCGTGTCTGTCAGTCAGTCAGTAACGCAAGGATTTTATATATTAAGATTAGACGAGCCTGCGGTTACACCCGCGTTATTTCAGGCTACTGCTCCGCTCTAGCCTATTTATCGAGGAAAGCTATAGGCTATATAACATCACGCTATGAGCCACGGGAGCGGAGCAGTAGCCTTAAATAACACGGGTGTAACCGCGGGCTCATCTAGTTATATATTTTTATTTTATAAGCCCTCCTCGAAGGGGTAGGCAAAGATGTAGTATTACACCCTCATTGCCGTCACCGGGCACATTGCTAGACTCCGTGCTGCTACTGAGAATTCGGAAAATCCAGTAACACTTTTGCCCGACCCGGGAATCAAACCCGGGCATCTGATCAGCAGATGCATTCGTTATTAACTAGACCACGGAGACAGTCATTCGTCTTTTAAAATATAATTTACCTTCCTCGGGAATGCGTCTTCGGAAAGGTATTTTTATTTTTAACTAGAGGACGCCAGCAGCTACGCCTGGATTTTTTTTTAATTTACCCGTTGTGGCCGATCCCGTGGGAATTTCGGCAAATCCCTTCTTAGTGCACGCCTACGGTCCCCAAGGAACATACATGCCAAATTTCAGCTTCCTGCGCGCAATAGTTTCGGCTGTAGCATGTCTGTCAGTCAGTCAGTAACGCAAGGATTTTATATATTAAGATATTATAAAAGTATACAACTGAATTTAATTATTTCAGTTATTCATGTCCCGAGTGCAATAAGAAGTTTGCGTCCAAAGTGTACTGGACGAAACACTACAATTTCTACCATTTGCGCAAATCGCAGTATAACTGCGAAATATGCAATAAGGTATGTATTTTTATGAAGATAATTATATTAATTTAGAAACCTGGAGCCCAATTCTACTAAATAAATATAGTTTCGATATCATGTCAGTGTCATACTGACGTCACAAAAAGCGTATTCTTCTAAATTATCTGATAACTGTAGGCATGAGACCGATATATCAAAACGTAACTGAAATCCGATTGCAGTCAGAAATCGTAGCGTATCGATATTCCAATATGAGAAAACCGATTTTAGAAAACGCAAAACAATACCACGATAACGCAAACAATCTAATACGAACCAAGCGAAAACGGTACAAGCGCAACCAAACTATAAAGTAAATCTAAAGCTTACGTTTTCGATAGTTTTCATATTCATTCGTTCTCTTTCACTCTACCCAACGACTACTTAGTTAGAATGAGAGAGAGCGAATTTCATTAGTGATCCGTTTAAAGAGCAAAAGTGATGAAGCGAATCGATCGTTGCCAAGCAAGCCAGTCGTATCGTGCGTTATGGATTTTGGCGGTTTTATGAATTGCAGATTGAATAGAAAAAATAAAACTAAACATCGAAGCGATAAGATCTAATTCAGATTGCAACTATTTAATGTTTGTTTTGAAAATTGCAAATAGTTTTAATAGTTATTAGGGATTTATGTTTAAAGAGTTTTGACTTGATCGATGTTTATTTGTTCACTTGACCTAGGTGACACGTGCAGTGCGGTGCGCGCGTAATAATAATTAAGTACCTATATTTGGTTTTCGTGAAAGTTATAATATTAGGATTTAAAAACTTTTATTGTTACGTTGTTAGGATTGTAATGTGTAAATAAATAGAAACAATTCGTGTTGTGTAATTTTAGTTTGTTTGGCGACTGAGTTTTTTAACAATTAGTTTTAGGTAGTTAGCAGGTTAGGATTGTAAAGTGTAAATAAATAGAAAATAAATCATATTGTGTAATTTTAGTTTGTTTGGCGACTAAGTTTTTTAACTATTTGTTTTAGGTAGTAGTAGTTTAGGATTGTAAAGTGTAAATAAATAGAAACAATTCGTGTTGTGTAATTTTAATTTGTTTGGTGACTGAGTTTTTTAACACTTAGTTTTAGGTACCTAGTTAGTAGGTTTTCTTTTTCAATATGTCACGCAAATCAATCGAAATATGAACGCATGACATGACAATACAATAAGAATTCGATTGTTTGCGTTTGTCTACGCAACTAGTAACTACGCTCGTCGCTCCGACATCCGCTACAGAAATCGATTTCTAAAATCGGTTTTTGAAATCGATTTCAGTATCTGAAATCGAATTTGTATCGGTTTGCGGAAAAATCCGAAAACGCCCATGCCTAGATAACTGAACGAAGTTGTAACGAGATCGTAAATTGAAACAAGTGTAAAAATATGTGTCGACGACGAACTGTTAATTTCAAATTATACTATAATGTCATTAGGTTATCAGAATACCGCTTCTGAGTCCATTCAAAATATAATATCAATGCCATATAAAAATAGGAGAGTTGGCCCCCTGATCTATATGCAACATTTTTATGCCATTTGGCATAAAGTTAAACATTTAAAATGTGCTAAAAATGCCTTTAAGTTGGTTACAAAAGCAATCTCTATGCAATAATAGTCTATTCAACTTTCCAATAAGACAAACAACATGTCTACATATATTTAATATATGTATAATATATACTATACATATATTATACATATATATACACCACTATTTTTTAATTAGTACAAAAATTTAACGGGGCACTAAGTATCCTTAACTGATCATATTTATGTAGTTAAAAAATAAAAACACTAAGTCCCAAAACTGTCTTAAAACTGTCCACAAAAATACGTAATGTTTGGTTAATGCATAACTAAAACTATGACCGACTCGCGTAATATTCGTAGTAAGTTCTATTCCATTGATAAATTCCCCCCTGTCCAACTGCGCGCGCGCCACGCTCGGATGCTACAAATGCTCGGGCCACACTACCGGGATATGCCAATAATTATTGCCATAATTTCAACAACGCCTAGGTGTAACCGCGATTTATGGCCATAATTTTACAATGCCAATCAATATGGCATATGCCGGTAGGCAATAGCTCCGGCGGCGGTCTTTTTCGCACATCAAAGAAGATTACCGCAGTAATTATTGCGTTTGTGGCCTCACTACCGTTTGTTCAGTGTGCAACACGAGTTCGACGACGACACACGTATCTACACTATCTACCGATATAGAGTGGTCAAATGAAAAAGCGCTCGAATTTTTGGAGTTATTGCAATCCGAACCGTCTCTCTGGGATACCCGACAGAAAGCTAAAATTTAAAAGATTCATGTTAAAATAATTGGCACTCATAAAATACCAAACAGCTGCAGCTTCATCCGCCATCTTGAAAAATGATTTTTTTACCGCCTAGTTTATTGGCATATCTCGGTAAACTCTAGTGTAACCACACGACTTCACGCAGTAATTTAACGGTAATTTATTGCCATAATTATGGCGGTAACAGCCCGGTAGACGGTAAGGTAGTGTGGCCCGAGCAAAACAGTGCTAAATTGCTAGCGGACGAGAGCGTACCTATCGATTTTTTCGCTGCAATTTGTTTGTCTACGTTTTCCCGACGCCATGGCTTATCAGTTCATAATATCACGGGAGTATGTAGCTATGCTTCGTGCGTACTTTTTGAGTGGAGGAATCGCGAGTGCAGCTGTGTACCCATGGACATCATTTTGTGAGTGTACAAAAGTAGACAGTGTATTGTGTGACAAGTTGAAAGTGGTGGACATTTTGAAGGACAATGGAAATACTTGTAAGTTTAGTAAATAATACCTACTTAAATAAATAGTAATTTGAGGCGGGCGGCTCAAAATCGGTCTGTGTGGAGAACCTTGAGGGAGGCTTATGTCCAGCAGTGGTCGTCTCTAGGCTGACATGATGATGATAAAGTAATTTGTAAATAGCAGATGATTCCAACTTCATAAATACGCCAAAATTACTGTTTTCTTTTACCTTCTTTTATTTTGATATGTGTTTGCGTTCTAATTACATACCTTCGTATTGAATTACTTGTAAAACGGTAAATGCCGGTCCTAAGCCCGGATAAACTATGAATGAGAGGGTAGAATTAAGAAAATTAAAAAGTATCTACCTACACTGATTATTTTGCTTCATTTTATTGTCTAAGGCTACCTACATTATAAGTGCGACGGAAAGAATGCGTAAGAGTAGGACGGAAAGTAAATACTATCAATGAAGTAGTGAATGGATTGTAAAATATGTCTATGATTTTGGTGAGATTTTCTACAAAAAACAAATGATTATAACTTGGCTATTTATAGATATTACGAAATTCTTATGTCATATATATGATAATAATGTCTTCACTAATATGTCCTTAAAGTTTTTGTACTAATTAAAAAATAGTGGTGTATATATATGTATAATATATGTATAGTATATATTTATGTATATAGTTTAGTTTAGTACTTTTATATTATTGTTAAATTTCTTTTTTTTTTCTAACCTATACTGTCCCATTGTTGGGCAAAGGTCTCCTGTCGCCAGCTGTTTCTGTCCATGTTTTTGAGAATGCATATAGCTCATCTCGCCAACGCTTTCTGGGTCTACCCCGACCACGACGTCCCTGCGGTGTCCACCACGTGGCGATATGTGCCCATTTCTCGGGATGCATTCTGCAAACTTGACCTGCCCAATCCCATTTTAATTTTGCGGCCTTCTTGCCAACATCGCTGATGCCAGTTTTAATGCGTATGGCTGTGCTACGGATTCGGTCTGTGAGTTTATTGTTAAAATAACCTTATTAATTGACAACAACATTGTAAACATACCAGCTCATATATGAAAAAATGTAATGTACTTAGTTACTAAGTAATTTAAATTGTATAGTAGAAGATGATGAAAAGAGTGGCCCTGAGTATCTTGCCTGATTCTTCTCATGAGGCTCTACATTCTGAACAGGTTTTTTTTTTCAATGCTCAATTTTGTAAATGCATTAACAAGTTATTTACTATAAAATATACACCGCTATTTTTTAATTAGTACAAAAAATTTAATGGGGCTCTAGGCATCTGTAACTAATCATATATATGTATGTAAAAAATAAAAATACTAAGTTCCAAAACTGTCCCAAAACTGTCCAAAAAAATACGTAATGTTTGGTAAATGCATAACTAAATACTATGTTGTCGTAGTAATTTTACGCGCCACTACTCCATTGATAAATTTGTGCAAACTCGAAGCTCGCCACCCCCTGTCCCTCTGCGCGCGCGCCGCAGTGCTAAATTGAAGGCGATAGCGAGTGGATGTTTTTTCGTGGAAACAATTATTTTTTGTTTACGTTTGCCCAACGGGATGGCTTATTAGTTCACATCACGCGAGTGCAGCTAAGCGTTTGTACAGGGAAGTGTTTGGAAGCCAGTGGATCGGTCGAGGCGGGTCGTAGCTTGGCCTCCATGCTCACCACTGTGTACAAAAGTGAGCCGTTGTGAGTGTGAGTGTCGAATAATTTAAACAGTGCATATTGGACGCTTTTGACGCAGTGAAAAGTCAGAGAAGCTTACTTATCTCGTTAAAAAAACAATTAAATAAAACGTGCTGTGTATTGACAATAGTGATGGATATTTCGAAGAACAATTGAAATACTTGTAAGTAAAGTAAATATTACCTACTTAACTAAATAATAATTTGATGCGGGCGGCTCAAAATCGGTCTGTGTGGAGAATTGCCACCTTGAGGGAGGCCTATGTCCAGCAGTGGACGTCTCTAGGCTGACGTGATGACGATTTAATAGTAATTGTAAATAGCAGCCGATTCTAACTTCATAAATACGCCAAAACTACTCTTTTCTTTTATTACAGAATACTTTCTTTTATTTTGATATGACGTGTTTGCTTTCTAATTACATACCTACCTCCGTATTTAAATACTTGTAAAACGGTAAATTTTGCCGATCCTAAGACAGGATGAAGTATGAAGGAGTGGGTAGAATTTAAAAAAATAAAAAATATCTACCTACACTTATTATTTTACTTCATTTTATTGTCTACGGCTACCTGCATTATAAGTGCGACGGAAAGAATGCGTAAGAGTAGGACGGAAAGTAAGTACTATCAATGAAGTAGTGAATGGATTGTAAAATATGTCTATGATTTGGGTGAGATTTTCTACAAAAAACAAATGATTATAACTTTGTTATTTATAGATATTATGAAATTCTTACGTCACTTATATGATAATAATGTCTTCGCTAATATGTCCTTAAAGTTTTTGTACTAATTAAAAAATAACGGTGTATATATTTTTATTTCTTATTTTATTAACTATGACTTTCTGACGTGTCCAATTTTTTTATGGAAGTACACGCTATCAATAACCTTAAATATATTAAAATAAGCCAATCTAAGGCAGTCTAAGCCATAGAGTATTGCTATCCTCATGCTTTGGAGGTCAGACGTCTGAATCGCTTAATAAACTTTTTAACATAATTCATGTCCATCTCAAGGCCTTGAGATCGCTCTTGGCGATAAGGCGTTTGTAGTTTTTCAGTTACTTCATCAATGTACTGTATAATGTGAATTAGGTGTACAATAAAACATATAATAAAAATAACTAACATATATTGATTTTTCAGTTGTTCATATCAGAATGGCGTCTGAAGAACCATAGACAAAAACATCATGGACTCAGCAGACCAAGGAATCACCCTTGTAACATCTGTGGCAAGACTTTCTTTGTAAGTCTATTTATTTTTCAATTCTTTGAACATTAATATACAACATTTAAAAATTGCGTGTTGCCTCAAATAATTTTTTGGAAAAAAAGCCGGGTTGATTTAGCCCCGCTACTCGCCAGCCAGATCTGCAGTTCCGTATACGTATCCGGGTATAATAGGAGAGGTGTGAGGCAAGTTTTAAGCTTGCCTCAAATACCTACCCAAAATTGATGCCAGCTCTCCTACTATAAGCGGCTACCTCGCATTTAACACTGCGCCTCCAGTCTTGAAGTCAAAGTCAAAATTATTTATTCATTTGGGTCACAATGTGACGCTTATGAACGTCTAATTGTGGGTTCGATCCCCACACGAGACAACACTTTGTGTTATCTAAATATTGTTGCTTCGCGTCTAGCTTTACGTTGTGTCCATTGATTGCATGAATGCAAAATCGTACAGGAGTTTTTCTAAGTGCGGGAGTTGTCTTTTCAAAATAATTATTAATTTGCATTATTTTTCTAGAGTCTCTGCATTATTTTTATAAGAGCAGCGATAGCCAGGTTTACCAACAGACTGCCATGCAGAGTTTATCGGGTTCGAGTCCACGGCGCGCACCAATGACTTTTCGGAGCTATATGCGTATTAAATTATCAATTATCGATCGCCCCGTGCCTCAGAGAGCACGTTAAACCGTTGGTTCCGGTTGTCAAGAAGATCTTTAACAGTCGTTATAGGGCGTCAGTACCTTCTAAATAAACGGACACTGGTCTAAACCATGGAATATCGCTATCCCTTCGGGTTGCGGAGGTCAGACAGGCAGTCGCTCTGTGAAAAAGCTAATATTCAGCCAAATCCGGTTAGACTAGTAAGCGAACCAGGTCGAAACTGGGTCACGCTAAGAGTATGATGATTATTTTTATTAGAGCCAAAAATCAGACTCAGTGGCTTGTCATTGGAGAGACCATATATATGCAGCAGTGCATAATGGCAGGCTGATGATGATGATTATTTTTTGACAGATATTTTTGCTTAGTTCCTTCACATACCTTGGGGGAGGCGTCCAGCAGTGGACGTCTCGGGGCTGACCAGGATGAACTTCACAACGATTTTAGATTCTTGTCCAGACCCTTGCAAGTGCCTCGAAGAGCACGTTAAACCGTCGGTCCCGGCTGTCATAAAGATCTTTGACAGTCGTTACGGGGAGTCAGTACCCTCAAATAAACTGATACTGGTCTAAACCATGGAATATCACTGTTTCTTTGGGTTGCGGAGGTCAGACGGCAGACGCTCCTGTGGAAAAGTAGATATTCTGTCATATCTGGTTAGACCAGTAAGCGGACCTCGGGCTCCAAGGCGTGAAGTCTTTAATGCAACTGGGATATCGCAGGGCGATGATGATCCAGACCCTTGCAAGGAATGTAAAATGTAACCTAGCAATATTTAAAACGTAGCAATGAGTTTATAACTTAGAAAATAACACACGTGCTCTTCCACAGACAATCTCAATACTCCGAAACCATAAGCTAACTCACTCCGAACAAAGAAGTTACATGTGCGAAGACTGCGGCGACACTTTTAAACAACGACCCGCGTTGTATACGCACGCCAAACTAGTGCACGGGGAGGGAAGAAAGAAATAGTTGAGCAACTGTTGTGCAACTGTTGAGCGACTGCTGAGCAACTGTTGAGCGACTGCTGAGCAACTGTTGAGCGACTGCTGAGCAACTGTTGAGCGACAGTTGAGCAACTGGTAGAATTAATTGAGCCGTTGTAGCACCATCAGCTTACTATGAACAAAGAAGTTAACAGTGTGTAGTCTGTGGCGATACTTGTGCACCAAGACGGACAGAGGAAGAAACTGGCGGCTATTGGGCAATAGGTAGTCGTGTTGAGCATCTGTGACGTAATTGTGAAATAAATGTATCTAACTTGTTAGTATTTGTTTTATTATGACTTTACCTTAAGGCGCTGTACCTAGTCAAAATAGGCTTCACAAAACAGTTTTTTAGCCAAATGTATACATTTTAGAGCAGCTAAAAAAATATATGTTAATCTTGATCATATTTATGGGGGGACCATTGTGTTCAAAACACGTTTTCGGTAAATTTTCTCGATAAAAAAAACCATAAAATAACCATTAAAATTGAAATTGTAGCAATTGTAACTGTATTATTTATAAACAAATCTTGATAATATTAATAACAGTGATGTAATATATAATAATAAAGGGAACTGTTGTTTTTATTTATCGATTGGAATAAGATATTTGTAAGGATTAATGTATTTAATGATAAATAACTCGTTCTGAACGTCCCGTCGTCATCGCGCTTCTCTTTCTTATATATACAATCCGACAGTGACAGCAACAGCTGAACTCAGTGTACTGTACACAGCGCCTTTATTATGTATGTAACGTCCACTCTTGAAATATGAGTTAGTTACGAAAAGGGTTGCAATAAAATTTTTACTCAATGGTAGATGGACACAGCGAAATAAATTGTATTGCAGCAGACTTTACAAATATTTTTTTGTTTTAAATGCAGCTCTAGTCTTAGGTATAAATCATGTACAGCAGGGTCCATACCAAAATTCAATGATTGGACACAAAACACACGTTCATTTTAACCAACAAGCTTTAGGTTACACAAACAGTTGTCCTTTCTGGCACCCATAAGTTTTGGCATAATCAAATGGCAATGCAGTTTTTAGGGTTCCGTACCTCACAAGGTAAAAAAGGAACCCTTATAAGATCACTTTCTTGTCCATCTGTCTGTCTGTGTGTCTGTCTTTCTGTCTATCTGTCTGTCCGTGTGTCACCACCGATTTTCTTAGGAACGGTGGACCTAGCAAATTGAAATTTATACCAGATACTGAGGTCCATGGTTCCTATTAGGTGTATAAAAATGAGGGTACTGGGTCAACGCCATAAAAAAAATGGTCAAAATTAGATTTTTGCGAAAACTTGTAAGTACCAAAATTAACCTTAATTTTCAAAATTTTTTAATTTTTGGAATTTTCCTTTACTTGTGCAGTAAGACCTTGGTTTTAACCAAAACTGACAATTCTAGGTCAACCGTAAGTACCCTGTAGGTTTTGGGTCGAAAACCCATATGGTTGGTTCCCGTTGAACTAGAATCAAAATTTGGGCAAAAGCAGGGCATGTCTTACAGCACAAATAAAGGAAAAATTACAAAAAAATAAAAAAGTGGAAAATTTAAGGGTGTCCCCATACATACATAGTAGACTCGATTTAAGATAGTCCTCTAAGTTGTATGGGCGCTCATACAGATTTAGAGGACTAGCGTAATTAGCACCAACCTGAAATACCTAAGGTAAAATGCGTACGGAACCCTCGGTGCGCGGGTCAGACTCGCACTTGCCCGATTTTTTTTATAAAGAATAAATAAATTTTATTTGCAGTTATCAGTAAGGGCAGAGCCATACTTAGCTAGAACCGAAGTATTGTGCTGTAGTATGCCAGATGATCAAGACTATCAGGTATTGCTAAGCGTCGACTGATCGGCATCGTACGCATCGGACGCATCGCATTTTCTTGCATACTGCGTCCACTGTGTCGGCAGCGATCGGATTGCCGACGCAAGTACCAGTGATCGAACATGTATTTGTGAGAATGGAAGAAAGCGAAGAAGAACAATTTGTCGTTATTGCTTGTTTGTTAGTAGAAGAGGAAGAAAATGCAAACACATCTAAAAAAAGAAAACAAAATGTCTAGATACACGACATTCAGTATGACGTCATCAGCACGCATCGCAAAAGTTGCCTCTCGGCGCATCCGAGTCGGCATTGCCGATGTGCGATCCGTACGATGCGGATCAGTGGACGCACTTGTATGACTTTCTATACAAAGAATACTACGATCCGTAAAATGCGATGCGTCCGATGCGTACGATGCCGATCAGTGGACGCTTAGCTTAAATGTAGATGCATTAAGTAATTTACTTAAAAAAATTGACGTTCATAAGCATCACCTTGTGTCCTAGATGAACGAATAATTTTGACTTTGAAATATTTAAACTAACAACCCATCCTGGTTTAGCACTTATAAAAAAGTACAAGTTATAACTATGATATTTTTGGTTCTATGATAAGTCCTAATGTTACAAGAATGTATTGTGTGGGTAAAAATTAATTTGAAAACGTTTTTACTTTTATCCATATATATCGTTTTGATAAGTGACATGTTAACTGGCGGTACCTCGTGAACACATGATTTTGCAGGATTTGGATATTTTTATGATTTGTTGAATATAGTTTAACATTATTTAATCCCTGATCATATCATTGTTCACTTGTCACCTTCACAAAATTCTTTAACCTAATGGTTGCTGATACATCTATACTACTGAGCTATAGTGTTTTATTATTGTAGTATTCGCATGTTTTGCTTTTTTTTTATTTCATTTATTTCCAATCAGTGACGCCTCGTGTTTTGGCTGTGTCAGCAATCATGGTACCACAAATTGTAAAATTTAGATTCTGTTTTTAAAAGAGTGGCATGAGTTTCTTCCAGGCTCTTCTCATAGCCCTAACATCCCGAACCTGGTTGTAAAAAACAGATTTGATGTTCATAAGTGTTGCTTTTGTAACCTATATGAATAAATAAGTTTGAATTTGATTCCTTTTTTTTTATGATAACAAAATGATATAGAAATGTAGACAACTAAACTTCCAAGAAAATTTAAAATTGAATAAAAAGTTAAGCTCAGTAACAAATGCAATTGTAAATTTTGATAACATAACTTTACACCTTTATCGCCAAAGGGGTAGGCATAGGTGTATTACACACCCACGCTTCGCTATGTTTCGGTCTCAATGAAATAGGGGGTAAGCCTATTGCCATCTACCGGGCACATTATTAAGCGCGCAATAATTTAGAACCGTGTGGTTGACGGCATAGAATACAAGTGTCACCACCCCCTATCTTCCCGTGGGTGTCGTAAGAGGCGACTAAGGGATAACACAATGCAAATACCATCTTTGCGTAGAGACGGAAAACTCGACATCAAACTCTATACGACTGCCTCGTTGGTCTCGCGGCATAAATGTGCGCGTGGCATCGGGAGGTCCCGGGTTCGATTCCTGGGTCGGGCAGTGTTATTGGGTTTTTCTGACACGAAATTCTCAGTAGCAGCACGGAGTCTGGAAATGTGCCCGGTACGGCAATAGGCTCGCCCCTTATTACGTGGGACTAAAGAATATCTGGTGAAAAGTGGGTGTAGAAATACACCTCTGCCTACCCTTTCGGGGATAAAAGGTGTGACGATATGTATGTATGTATGTAATTTAGAATTTTTAATACACACATCATAACTTCGAAAAGTCAGAGGTGTGTGCCCGAGGTAACTGGAGACAGAACTCGCGACTATTGCCTCGGTAGTCCATAACGTATTATATCACAGGGCTATCGCCGCTGTTTGTAAATTTTCAATGGAGTAATAAATGCAAAAAATATAAAGTGCTTACTCCTGGATTTGCATTAGGTATACTAAAAACATCATTACATTAACACTATTTGTTATTTGTAACAGCCATTAGCTTTGTTCTATAAAAAATGCTTGTCCTCGTAAAAGCAGCATAAAAATTGTTACAGCCATTGTTTTTAATGCGACTGTATGAATAAAAATATACATTAAGAAAATCGTCTTATTTTTTTAGCATTCTCTATATGTAATATAGAATTTCTTATAATTTTGCAGTTTTTAGTAGTGTCAAATAACTACTAAGAAAACGAATGCCAAAGAGAAAAGAAATTCCTGAAACACAGACATCACCAAAAGTAGAAAGAATTAAAACAATAGAAAAATCAAAATTGAAAATATTGTAAATAATATAAATAATCCCAATTATAATAGCGAAACTAAAAGTTATGCTGAAACTGAAGATACTAATTTGAATACGAAAAGAGAAATAAATAATCTAAATAAAAATAAGTTATTACAAAAAGAAACTGAATATTCTAATGTTAGTAACAAAGTAGAAATAAATAATCGGAATAAAGAATATTTCTTGCAAAATCGTTACAGATGTTCTGAATGTTACGAAGTTTTCAACGAGGAATCTGACTTAAAAACACATAGTTACTTCAAACCTTACATATGCCAAGAATGTGGTGAATCATTTCATAAAAAATTGGGCAAATGCGAGTCGGACTCGCGCACAAAGGGTTCCGTACCATCATCTATAAAAGAAAATCACGTTCGTTGTATGTATACTTTTAAGTATACATACAACGAACTTTAAGTACTTTTAAGTATTTATACTTTATAAGTTTCTACCTGTTTATTAAGATCGAGTAACAAATTGCTTAAAAATTACGTTTGTTATATGGGAGCCCCCCTTTATTATTTACTTTTTTTAAATTTAATTATTTATTTTGAAAGGTAATATACAACTACATATTCTGTGAAAATTTAAAGCGTCTACCTGTTACAGTTAGTAATTTTGAGCAAAAATTACGAAAAAAAACACGTTTTTGTATGGGACCCCCCTTAATATTTTTTTTTTTCATTTTTAGTATTTGTTGTTATAGCGCCAACCGAAATACATAATTTGTGAAAATTTTAGCTTTCTAGCTATCATGGTTTATGAGATACAGCCTGGTGACAGACAGACGGACAGATTCAGATTCAGATTCTTTATTTGCTTTAAATGTTGTTACAATAGTTGTTACAGTAATTTGTGTCTCAAACATTTAGTCATTGATGACATGCAAAAATATAACAAAATTACAAACTATGCTAAATACTATGAATGTCCAATTATAATCATTACAAATCTCACAGCAAATCTAATCCGGTCAAATTATAAAAAAAATAAAGAAATAATCAAATAAATAAATGTCAAAAATATCATAAACTATGAATGTCTAATAATCAAATGTCAAAGCTAACAAAAAAAAAATACATATAGGTAGATGTCAAAATAAATGAATGTACTTATTAGATCTTCATAATTTCATTTCAATAAATTCTTTAACAGAGTAGAAACACTTATCACATAACCAATTATATAATTTACGTCGGAAGATATTTATAGGTAGTGCAGTTATATATTCTGGCAACTTATTATAAATTCTCACAGTCATTTGGTTGCAGCTTTTGCTGTTTAGGGCAGTTTTTGAGTGGGGCATACATAACCTGTCTGGGAACCTAGTGTTAAAATTATATTTGTCTTTAAAATTTTCAAATAAGTGCATATGGTTTTTTACGAAACAACTAATTTCAAATATGTACATGCAAGGGAGTGATAGCAACTTTAACTCTTGAAACAAAGGTTTACATGATGATAATGGTTCTGCTCCGCAGATGGCTCGTATACATCGTTTTTGTATAACAAATACTCTATTCACATCCCTTGAGTTACCCCATAACATTAGACCATAACGTAAGATGGATGCTACATGTCCGTGATAAGCCAACAGTGCAGTTTTTCTATCACTTATATTCTTAATTCTGTATAAAGCATATACGAAACTATTGATTCGTTTACACACGTGTTCTATATGAGCAGTCCATGTACATAAGTTATCAAGTTTGATCCCAAGAAATGTAGCAACAGGTACTTCATCGACAGATTCGTTATTTAGAATGATATGGGTTTGTGGTATCATCATTTTTTTATTTCTGAAGAGAGTATATTTAGTCTTTTTAATGTTTATTTGTAGATTATTATACTGCATCCATTCATTTATTTTATTTATTGTATAATTAATGTCACTTTCAAATGTATTTTTGTCCTTACAATCTATTATTACAGACATATCGTCTGCGAAAAGTACGCACTTGTGATTGGTTATTTCAGGTAAATCATTAATGTATGCTAAAAATAATAGAGGTCCGAGAATGCTTCCTTGCGGCACCCCGTATGTATTTCTTTGATACGTAGATCTATACTGTATCAGATCTTTTTTAGTGTTAAGTTTACAGATTTCTACACATTGTGTTCGATTGTTCAAGTATGATTCAATCCAATCTTTAGCAATACCCCGTATGCCTAAATTTTCGCATTTATCTAAAAGTTTAGAGTGACAAACGAAATCGAACGCCTTAGACATATCAAAATAAACTACTGCAGCTGGTCGACCTCGATCTAGAATACTAACTATGTCTTTCATTAATAAAAACGCTGCTAATGTTGTCGATTTCCTTTTTTGAAAGCCATTTTGCTCTGTTTTTATGAGATTATTTTTTGATAAGTAGAGATCTAAGCGTCTGTGGAAAGCTTTTTCAAAAATTTTTGAAAGGATTGGTATGAGTGCAATCGGCCTGTAATTATTTCTGTCAGTTTTTGAACCCTGCTTAAATAAAGGTTTTATTACAGTTTTTTTAAGATAATCTGGAAATTTGCCTTCTGAGAACGACATGTTTATCAGAAATGATAACACAGATGCTAATTCTATTTTACATTTCTTTAAAATACTTGTTGAAATCTCATCGTAACCTACAGCATTTGTATTTTTAAGGGAAGCTATTATAGTTGCAACTTCTTTCTCGTCTACAGACCTTCCGTTTTTTACCTTTTAGGTACGGAACCCTAATAAAAGTAATCTATACGCACATATACGTAAACATATAGATAGACCTTACAAATGCGATGTCTGCGGGAAAAGATTTACAGCAAATTTCTTCTTAACCGAACATTTTCGTATACACACTGGTGAGAAACCTTTTGAATGCGACTATTGCCATAAAACTTTCAGTCGGAAACGCAATTTGATAAGTCATATTAATCTACATGGTGACGAAAAGTCGCATAAATGTAAATTCTGCAACAAATCGTACTTTAGCAAGCCTAGTCTGAGTCAGCATTATGAGACACATAAGGAAAAACCATATGAATGTGATGTGTGTCAGAAGCGTTTTGTCCAAAAGCGATTTTAATAGACATCTAAATGTTCATAATGATGAGAAACCATATAATTGCGATGTGTGTAGTAAATCTTTTAAGAACAAATTTGCTGTGAAACTACATACGAAAACTCATACAGGAGAAAGACCTTATAGTCTAAGAGCCAGTGTTCCGCAGACTTACGGTATAGTAGCACACTCCATATTAATGCTAGTTATACTAATTCATCTGCCGTAGATCAAATGGTGGTTCACTATTCCCATAGAGGGTTCCTTTAGGCGTGCCTAGAAGTCGAAAAGCATGAAAATCGACTTTCAAAACGTGATCGCAGCATGTCTGCCGTTATGATATCTTAAAATATATTTTTTTTATAGAAAAACTTAATGGCAGACACTTGTTCCGGTTCCTACTATATTTTATATAATATCATAGTTTCCAAAATTTCATAAAATTTACGTTATTTTAGCAAAGCTAAAAACCACTGAAAGAAAGACAGACATGGCGATACCTCTTAGCAAAACCCTAAGTTCCGACCGCTATTAAGCTCTTTGTCTCATGAGGAGGTTAAGCAAATTTTTCAGGATCGATGGGTGACCGGCGAAGAAAAATTCGTTACGGAGTGCACGTAAAGCCGTTGAACTCAGTTTTTTATGAAGCTCTTTGACAGTGTTACATTCTGACAATCAGCCAGCGTTGGATGGAAATAATGACAATATTTTAAAGAGGTTAAGCAACTTTGTCATGATGATGGGTGACCAGAAATATAACTCCTGTGGGAAGAAGTACAACCATCAGTTTCAACTGTTATGACCGTCTATGTTAGCCTAAATGGTATATATCCTGGTTCTAGCGAGTTGTCAGTACGATAATACATCCTAGGATATTATAAATACATAATTATGTCAATATCAATTACACATTATCGATGCTGTGCATTATTAAATAAAAATGTAGATCAGAAATACCTGAAGATATATCTGTTCCGTCACTTGATAAACATTCTTGTAAAACTGTATGAGCCCTAACTAAGTCCCTTGGGGCACACTGAAACTAATTTTCATTCGCAATATTATTGTGTTATATGTATAGACGTAACATTTTCACATGTTTCGAAGACAACGCCCTGACTAGATTTAAACCCTGTATCGTAGGGGTAATTTGTAAAAATTCAGGCAATGTACACAGAGCACATATTGATACGAAACAAGAATTTGTAGATCACACAGTGTTACAAAACACACAGTGGTAAGCGATGAGGCAGCTACCTAAATCCATATGCCATTCGTGCAGTCGATATAATTAGATAAACAATTATTTGATTAAAATTCTAACAAACAGCACCAACGGTTTACGAAATCAAATGCCTTACTCAAGTCAATATGAAGAAAATCTATTCCTATTTTCGAAGTTGGATTTGGGGGCATGTTATGTTGTGTTGTACAGGTGCGACCATGGCTCTAGCTGGAGCATTTCTGTACGTATACTTTTCTGGATGTATATCTGAATGAGCTATATTTTCTTTTTTCGTCCTTTTTAGACCACCTTTATTTACGTAGTCGGGTTATAGTTTTTAAACTTATTTTTTATTGATGTACCTAAATGTGATACTTTTTATTTATTCGTTATTTATTGTTTAAGTGTATGTGATATACTATGTATAGTTTAAAAACTTTAAAAGATATAAATAAAATATGTTGATACTGTGCCTGTGGTTTTTTGTAGTTATTTTTTAGTGCAAAAATTATGTAGTTATCTTTAACTTTGCTCTATCTCGACTCTTCTTTTGCCCAAGATCCTAAAATGAGTTGAATGGTATTATATCAGTTTAATCTCTGCCTGTATTATAATCAATAACAAATGCCAGGACTAAACAAGGAACAAGATTAAATCCACGTCCTAGGTATATTAAAGTCGATTAATATGTTATGAGAAGAAGTATTAGGTAATATATTGCAAAATTATGATAATCCTGTTTTCCGTTATGCTACATCGTGACCAGTCAATGCGAACAATCAAGGCTAGATACATTTTATGTTATTTGTTCGAAGACAGGCAGGTGATGTTTACATTAATTTTTGTTTGGTAATGTTTATTTAATATATTATATCCACGATGACTGTAGGTATGTAAGCTTTTCCATAGAGCGACTGCCGTCGTTTCGTCGGACCTCTGCAATCCAAAGCGGTCTCTTCTGACCGCTTCGCTAGAGGCACTTTAATTTTAAACGTCTGAGATACATCTTGCAACTCAATCAAACTCAAGAAGTATTATTTAAAGTAAAATAAATATTATTCGATAATAAATATTATACGATAATAATATTATTCGACCCCCTATCTTCCCGTGGGTGTCGTAAGAGGCGACTAAGGGATAACACGATGCAAATACCATCTTTGCGTAGAGACGGAAAACTCGACATAAAACCCTATACGACTGCCTCGTTGGTCTCGCGACATAAATGTGCGCGTGGGATCGGGAGGTCCCGGGTTCGATTCCTGGGTCGGGCAGTGTTATTGGGTTTTTCTGTCACGAAATTCTCAGTAGCAGCACGGAGTCTGGAAATGTGCCCGGTACGGCAATAGGCTCGCCCCTTATTACGTGGGACTAAAGTATATCTGGCGAAAAGTGGGTGTAGAAATACACCTCTGCCTACCCCTTCGGGGATAAAAGGCGTGACGATATGTATATGTATGTATGTAAATATTATTCGAATTACTTACCTGTAAACCAAGCCCGAAAAAATTTAACATTTTACGTTTGAATCTGGAGTTGTTGAGTCGGTTGGAGCATGATTTATTGAGGGGGAGATCGATGTTATAAAAACTGGCCGAGTGCGTGTCGGGCCACGCGCAATGTAGGGTTCCGTAGTTGGCCATAATGGCCATTATTGATAATCCTTCTGTTCACATGGGACTAAAAACGGGCATCTTTAAGATTAAAGTCAGCGCTCCCAATGTAAACTCACAGAAATAGGTATTTATAAGTTAACCGACGATTACTCGTAAACTAGTGATGTTTACTTAGCCGTGATAGTTTTCCTTTTAAATTCGTTATATGTACTACATTTGTGATTTTTTACACCTCTTCCAAATTAATAGTTTAGTCAGCAGAGGCGGGGGGGGGGGGGGCACTTGAATCTAACAATTTTTTTCACTTCAAAGCTTGATATTTGACAAACCAATCACTTGATCGAAAAATGATTTGAGCAAACTAATAATATTTTTTTGACACAATGGGGTACTCAACCAAAAAAAAATTCAACCCCACTATCTATGTAGGGGATACCCTTGAAAAAAATATTTTCACCACAGCAGCTCAAACATGCCGCTTTTGCTGCGAGACAACAGTGAACAAAACGCGCTTTTGATTCGAGCGTGAGGCAAAGTAGCTTTTTAATTTTTCAATCTTCAGTGCCACGAATTGACATTGTTCAGCCCATGGACCAATATATTAAGGTGTATATTTGTAGTTTGAATTTTCGATAGAACTCAGTCCTGTTCATAATAATAAGTCCATGCCATGGACTAATTATTATGAACAGGACTGAGTTCTATCAAACTACAAATAAACACCTTAATATATTGCATTAAGAGTCAATTTGAGCTACCAGTATTGATAGAGACAAAACGAGCCGAGTGAGATATCTACATCGAAGGCCGTTTGTCCCTTTCCAACTCTTGCCATGCGATAAAAACGTGGTAGTTGGTTGAAAATGGTAGAAATTATTTCAGACTATTAGTCAATTATTATACTAAATTTAAACTTAACTTATTAATATGAATTAAGTTCATATTTATTCAGATAGTATTTTGTAACTTACATATTTTTTAACCTGTCATTACTTAAAACCCGTGTTTAAAACTACATAAGTGTGAATATTATTATTTACCACTCTGGCAACCCTTTGAATGTGTCATGGCGCGAAAGTTTGCTCATGTTTCATGTTTGATTTATTTAGGCGATAATCTCGTGATGGTTTCTTTAAAAATGGTGAAAAAGTGTTGTGTAAAGTTTTGTAAAAGTGAACCGTATGGTGGTTGTGGCATATCAATTCACAGGTAAGCCGAAAAAAGTAATAAGTTTGTCACGATATAGGGTGACCACGCAGTTTGGTATTCTGTGGACGATAATAATCGAAAGTAGGTTAGGTACAAAATTGCTATCAAGTTATTTGTGTAATTCCATGTTTAATAAGAATAAAAATAAATGTAATTACTATATACAGGTTCTTTTATTTTTGTCATAAGTTTTAATTGTAAGAAACTACTAAACAATCGCGATCGCAAATGAATCGACCTTACTTTTACCTACGGCATAAACTTTGACATAGAATTCCGAATGCAACTCCGGCGAGTGAGCAGGATTTCGCTGACGTGCGATAACAATTGTTTAGTAGAAAATGCTTAAAATTTTATACGCACAAAAACTAAAAACTTTATAATAACCTGAAATATTAATATTTTAGTTCCTAAAAGGATAACATTGTGTAGGATATTTAGTAAATATAATTCAAATTACTAGGAAACCATATTGTAATTCGTGCGCCAAGGGTAAAATTTCATGCTTTGAGGTTAGAAAGTTGCGTATCTTATTGAAATCCTACTATCAAAGTACCATCTATAATGTAAAATAATAATTTCTTTAGAAAAATTACCATATCTTTTTGCGGTTTTAATTATATTGTCCCACGTAACCATGGACTTATTATAAGTCCATGCACGTAACAAAAATATTGTGGTCACCCTGTTAAAAAAGGACAGAGTGCCTCTGTATTAGACATCCTGCTCGGCTCGCGTTTAGGCTGCGAGTACTCAGTCCTGTTCATAATAATTAGTCCATGGTTCAGCCATAAATTTGAAACATTCGAAATTTACTGTGCTCTGTCTCTTTCACATGCATATAAAAAGTGAGTGAAAAAACAAACCCCTTCGAATTCGAAATTCGATTTTGGAATTCGACCTCAAAGAAAACACCTACGGCAACGCAAAAAAAAAAGATATTTGTAATAAAGAAATTACTTTTTTTTATATGTTATTGTTAACATGTTTAATTTATTATTGGATTTTAATAAAAATAAGTCTAATTAATAGTATAAAATTAGTATTTAACCAATACATTTTTATTTAGAATTACAGCAATGATACATTTGAAAAATAAACATCAGGGACGCGGTATTAAAACGCGATTTAAAAAAGTAGCGGGAATAAAAATTTCGCTGATGCTGATACAGTAGTAGAAGGTATAGCGTAACGTGTTGAATTATAATAATATATAAAATAATCTAAAAAGATGAGTGAAACTAGCGATGATCACCAGAAGAGTTAAATCAACAAGTGATTATGCAGAATTCAATCTATTTCTGTTCATTTCTATGTCTCCTAAGTAATATGTGTTCTCACTGCTGTGGTGAAAAGTTATGTGTGCTACACGAGAGCAAAGTTTTTTGTATCTCGTGCTGTTGAGTCCCTCACCACGCTCAGGATTCTAACTTTGATTCACTCGCTACGCTCGTGAATCAATAATAGAATCCTTCGCTTGCTCGGGACTCAAAATCAGCACTCGAAACAAAAAACAACTTTGCTCTCTTGTTGCACAAATAACTATTTCCTAAATTTTATTCTACCCATTCTACATTATGCCGTGTGGTTGACGGCATAGAATACAAGTGTCACCACCCCCTATCTTCCCGGGGGTGTCGTAAGAGGCGACTAAGGGATAATACGATGCAAATACCATCTTTGCGTAGAGACGGATAACTCGACATCAAACCTTATACGACTGCCTCGTTGGCCTCGCGGCATAAATGTGTGCGTGGGATCGGGAGGTCCCGGGTTCGATTCCTGGGTCAGGCAATGTTATTGGGTTTTTCTGTCACGAAATTCTCAGTAGCAGCACGGAGTCTGGAAATGTGCCCGGTACGGCAATAGGCTCGCCCCTTATTACGTGGGACTAAAGGATATCTGGCGAAAAGTGGGTGTAGAAATACACCTCTGCCTACCCCTTCGGGGATAAAAGGCGTGACGATATGTATGTATGTATGTATGTATTCTACAGTTTTGTTGCAATATCGTATGTCTATATTTATGTCAAATATCAGCTTTCTAGCACCAGGCGTCTTTGAGCTAGGCTGCGGACGGACAGACGGACGGACATGACGAAACTATAAGGGTTCCTTGTGGACTACGGTACCCTAAAAAGTAGGACTCTAGGAGATTCTCAATTCGTTTGTATTTTTAAAAATGTTGTTACCCCATTACTACATAATTTGATCCTATTCAAATTGGAGGAACAAAATTTTGTTAAAATATTAATGCAAAGAATATTTAAGAACCATAATTATCTAAATAGGTACATACCTAAGTCTACAAAAAATCGATCAATAATCAATCTTAGAGAACCTTTGTTTAACTTTATCATAATTAAAAATCTAGAATTTTAATATGCCTATGATCAGACTGCACAGCATCTGACTATTGACACATACCTACGTATTGCAGACGTCATTTAAAAAGTCTACAAAAGTAGGTACTTATATTTTATAATTGATTCGTAAACGTGACGGAATTCATCAGACTGCCTTTCGCAGTTCAATTTGCATCCCCCCCGTGCGATCTCCATCTTGTCGTGGTGGGGGGGCTCAGTAACCGTGGCTTGGACACCCGCGGTGAAGCTAAGAGAGATCCCGGGAGTGGACGCTCCGCGTGGGCTTGGAGGGATCTGCGCAGGATGCGTCCAAAGGTGCGGGCGCGGTCGCGGGAGGAGAGGCGTGTCGGTGTTGCGTTGCCGCGCGCCTAGGTATCTCCCGCGACCAAAAGGGGGCGTACCATTGTTGCGTCGCGGTGGGGCCGCAGAGTAAGAGGAGATGCGGTGTTGCCAGGTTGCCGTCCTCCCTATCCTCTGCAGCTGCTGGGTGTTTTTGTGGCGGAGCCCAACACCTTCATCCGCCGCCAAGGGGGTTTTGTTAGGGGCCCGCCTGACCATCTGGCGGGCCAATACCCGTCGGGGGGTAGCGACGAATGCTTCGGCGATACCCGACCCTCCGACACCGGGTACCTACATGAGGAACACGGGTTGGTTTTTTTTTAGTCAGTAAGAGTCTGACAGTCCCCTTCGCTCTTGCCCCAGGGCGGAGCTAGGGACTCCATGAGGATTTTCCAACACGACACAAAAAAAAAAGGTTTGATGGTATGTTGACGGCTGCGGGAACTTATGGGTTTGAACGCAGGACCCTCTGCTTAGTAGTAGGTATGTTAGTCTCTCCACTAGTCTATCGCTGCTTAATGGTAGAATAGAATTACTAACATCTATATTTTCGTGCTTCAATGTACAGGTATGTATGTACAGGTATTCAAATGTGTGATCTCATATTTGCAATTAGACGCCGACGACGAGGTCACTAATTATTAAATATTTAAAGTAAATATGTGAATACTATTAGGTACCTATGTAATATCGTTGCAAATGGCGTTCGGTAGTCTCTGCCCACCCCTCCAGGAAACAGGCGTGAGTCTATGTATGCATGTAATGTTTGTGCAGTCAACTAAAAAAGTAGTTACACACCACAAAATCTTCAGAATTTCTCAATTATTATTCTTAATTCGTAAATTATTAGATATTAAGGCAAGCTTTCTTTGTCCATAAAATCTACAAGATGTTGACTAAAACTAATTGTGACGATATAACTATTCAAAAGCACGTAAATGTATATGAAGTTTAAGGACGAGGTTAAAAGCATGTTAAGCGAATAGCAAAGACCATCAAAGCGCGTTACTCAATAAACTTATTTTGGAGGTCGCTGATATCAAAACACAAAACACCAACATCAAGCAAACGAATGATGAGATAGAAAAAACATTAAGTTTCCTCAACAAGCAATATGACGATTTATTGAAAAAGGTTGAAGGGCTAGAAAGTGAACGCAAGCAATACCGGGCTCAAGTTGCTGTTTTAGAATTAAAGATAGAAGATATGGAAAGAAATGCAAAGGCCTCCGCCATAGAGGTAAGAAATGTACCAATACCCAATGAACCGGAGTCAAAGCTTGATCTATGCAACATAGTCCAAAATACTTGCAAAGCCCTTAATGTAAATGTTCAGCAAACTGCTATTAGAGATGTATTTCGTGTTAAGGGAAAGTCTGGTAGAGGAGCTATAGTAGCTGATTTAATGTGCCCGGTACGGCAATAGGCTCGCCCCCTATTACGTGGGACCTTAAAAATTCCTGGCGAAATGTGGGTGTAATATAACACCTCTGCTTACCCCTTCGGGGATACAGGCGTGAGTCTGATTTTACTTCCGTTATGCTAAAAAACGACGTGCTACAAGCAGTCAAGATTTATAAAAAGGAGCATCCTAACCATCATCTCAACTCTGTAGATATAGGACTGAAGGGACAACAAACTCCAATATACGTATCCGAGGCTTTAACAAATAAAGGGAGAAGATTATTCTTTTTAGCCAGAGATATTGCAAAGACTCATAAATACAACTTTTGTTGGACTAGCTATGGAAAGATATATCTTCGGAAACAATTTGGAGAACCACATATAGAAGTCAAGGATGAGACGCAATTGACCAGCCTAAAGAATCAAATATGACTAGGGTTAGTCTTAAGTTTGTCAATCATTTTGTTTATTTATCTTTTACCCATTCGTTATTCTAAAATTACTCAATATGTTTACCGTGGATTTAGCATGCACTCCACCAACAAATATCCTTATATTTACTATATAACACGTTCTTTTTGCCTAACACTAAAACATACGCTTTACACACGTATTTACCCAGACATAAGTTTTCATTGTTTTGAGCCAAGGAAATATTCAATGCAATATTCGATTCAATAAATAATAATAATCTTACTGACAACATAGACAAAATATCAGCCGGTCCATCGTATTCATGTGAACCTGAGTCGTGCATGGCTCTTTTAAAAACAAATCATTCGTCAAACAGCGATATCAAAATCCTTACACTAAACATTAGAAGCATAACTAAAAATTTTTCTGAATTCGAAATACTTCTTGCTAGACTAGAGTCCGTGCCACGAGAACATAGACTTTTTGTAAACAAAGAATTTTTACTAAGTGACTTAGCGATAGTTCTGTCAAAAACCAATAATTTCAAATCCAATGAGCGCAACGGTACATAGATACGTGTCATTGGAAACTAAAATGTCAATGGATCGGGGTTTTATCGATATTATGCGCTGTCAACAGGATCTTTTAATGTTTTGAGGTACTGACGCCTAGAGTGTCAACATTTGGCGTTAGTTCATTGAAATGATACATTCTTGGGCTTAACATCTTTTTTATCAGAGGACAAAATTAAATTTTTAGTTATCAAGAAGGGGTTGGTGTAAAGTTAAATACAAGTTTATAGGATCGCAACGCTCCTTCCGCTGCCGGCATCTCGAAAAAGCGCGTGCAGAATATCAGATGGCAGAAAATTATTTATACCTAAAGAAGAAATTGCGTTTTCAGACTACCGTAACGTTTAATGGTTTTTGTTTATGTTCATTCTGACGATTTCATTCACAGACAACGTAAAATCTCTATGCCTAGAAATGTTTATGTAATGTATTAGCTAGTTATCTGTTATATTATTCATTGTTGGTCAATAATTTGATATTTTAGAATAGATATGCTACTTTGAGCAAAATTATTTATTGCGTATTGATTTTTAAAAAATCGTGTCAATAATAAAGTAACATGTATGTACTCTATAATTAACAAACATGGTACTCTACTTTTCATTAATTTACAGATTATTACGTGTAAAACAACAAAAAAATCGGCAAATTTATGAACATTCGACCATTAAAACACAAAATCAAATATTTTTATTTCAGTAAAATTTAACAATATAAATTTAAAAACATAGTCGCATAATTAGGCATTGAAAAACAAAAGACTGTTCAAAAGCATAAAATCTAAAACGCAACTGTTTGAAAAAAGGTTGTGAAGCCCTGAATGTTTGTTTACAAAAAGTCTATCTTCTCGTGGCACCAACTATAGACATAGCATGCGATGTTTACATTCTCACGGAAACCTGGAACTCGAAAGCTCCATATATTACTCCACTAAACGAATATCAAACTCATTATACCAAAATTAATCATAATCAAAATGATGGTGTCGTAGCGTACACAAAAAAAGAATTACAATGCACGGTACAAGAAATAGAACTAAATGACGCTTCCTGTCTACTCATCGAGGTGAGTAAAAATACTATAATAACCAACAAAACATTGACCGCTTTCTAGACTCTCTAGACAAACTACTAGCTAACTGGCAAAATTGCTGTAATATACTAATATTGGGTGATTTAAACATTGATATTAAGCCGAGTAATGAAGATCATAACTCGACTAACTATTTGAACCTCTTAGCAAGTCACGGTCTTCTACCAGGTCATTTATTCCCAACGAGAGACAAAAATTGCATTGATCATTCAATAATCAAAGCTACTTATCCAACTATTACAATTGTTCTACAGGCTTCACTAACAGATCATTTCCCGGTAATTACGTGCCTTAAAGTTAAAACTCAACTAAAAAATATGAAAAAAATCTCTTTACAAAGAATTAACTATGATAACATTGTTTTGGAACCTAAAAACATTAATTTTAATGATATTTGCCAAGCTCGAGATGTAAACTGGGCTTCCGAGCAATTAGCCAATATTCTAAACAGCTTAATTTTAAAAAATTCGTTCAGAATTATGACTCCCAGAAGACTACGCTGTATAAAACCATGGATTACACCTGGTCTAATTCGCTGCATAAAAAATCGTGATCGCATGCACCTCAAATGTAAAAAAGAACCTACAAACCTAATACATCAGATTACGTATTGTTACGAATTGAAAATAACGCCATCTATCAGTGAATGGGAGAACTACATGAGATTAAATGTATCGGTTGTTTAAGGCTGTTTCATCTATCCTCTAATAGATGGCGTTGGTGTAAATAGAACATTTACGCGACATCTAGAAACACGTTACACGTTTCCAGAAATTTCGTGAGTCGTCTCGAAAAGTCTAGTGATGTTATCCGGCCAGTATAAATAGAGCGGGAGCGAACGGACCGGACGCAGTAACAATTGAATACCGAAGCGATCAACAAGAAGCGAAAGGAAGTAATTCGGAAGTGTTTAGTGTTATCTAGTGGTGTGAATAGTGTGTTTATTAGTGAAGTGAAAATTAAGTGTGTGTATCTAGTGTTATCTATCTAGTGTTATTGTGTTAGTGAATAAAGTGCAGTTTAAGTGGCATAGTGAGTTATAATTTATCGTCGAACCCCAGCTCGTAACAAATTGGTGTCAGAAGAAAGGGATAAATTATGCCGGTTATGCCGAAGGAAGAAACTGAAGGTGTGCGTACCAGGAACCAGCGCCAGCAAGACCTGGACCAGAGACGCTTCGGAGACGTTCCTTCTCCATCGCCTGGTGGACCAGGCGACTCCGCGGCTGCAGTGGAGCCTGCAAGCGCACACTCCGTGGCGGTGCCCGACATCGCGGCTCCGATGGCGTTCATGCAAGAGCAGGCCCGCCGTCAAGAGGAGCACGCGCGCCGCATGGAGGAACAGCGACAGCGCGACAAGGAGGAGCAGGCTCGCCGTCAAGAGGAGCACGCGCGCCGCCTGGAGGAACAGCTTCAGCGCGACAAGGAGGAGCAGGCTCGCCGTCAAGAGGAGCACGCGCGCCGCCTGGAGGAACAGCTTCAGAGCGACAAGGAGGAGCAGGCTCGCCGTCAAGAGGAGCACGCGCGCCGTCAGGAGGAGCAGGCTCGCCGTCAAGAGGAGCATGCGCGCCGCCTGGAGGAACAGCTTCAGCGCGACAAGGAGGAGCAGGCTCGCCGTCAAGAGGAGCACGCGCGCCGCCTAGAAGAACAGCTCCAGCGCGACAAGGAGGAGCACGCGCGCCGCCTAGAAGAGCAGGTGGTGCTCAGCGCCGCTGTAGGGAAGGACTTGAAGGCGGTCAAGGAGGAACTTCAGCAGCACGAGGCCCGTATCAGCGACGTAGAGATGCTCGTACACGACAAGCTTGAGACTCGCGTCGCCTTTATAGAGAAGCGTGTACACGACCACCACGAGACCTGTGTTGCTGAAGTGGAGAAGAAGTTGCGTGGATTTAAGGTCCCACCATTTGATGGCTCGTCATCATGGTCTGCATACAAGATCCAGTTCGAGGCTGTGATGCGATCGAATGGGTGGACCAAAGAATAAGCCTTAACCGCCCTAACCTTGGGCCTTCGCGACCGGGCCTTGACAGTGTTGGAGGCACTCGGGCAAGACGTCACCTACGAAAAGCTCCTGGAGGCGCTGGAGGCGAGATACGGTGACGCGCACCTTGAACATGTTTATCGTGCTCAGCTGAAGGACAGGACACAACGCAACGGAGAAACTCTGCAGCAGTGGGCTCTAGAGGTGGAAAAGCTGGTCAGGAATGCATACCAGTCGTCTCCTGCGCTTATTGACGGGAACCTCGTACAGGCGTTTACGGATGGGATCCGGGACCTGGAGGTAGGACGCCTTAGCCCACGCTCTGGAGGTGGAAGCAGTGCGACGCGACGACCGAGGTCACCGCATCAGGGAAGTCTTGTCGTCACCTCGGTGCTACAACTGCGGAGAAAGAGGCCATATCCGCTTGAGCTGCCCAAAGCGTAGGCAGCCTGGTGACACCCTGTCTCCACCAAAGGGGTCGCCTGATGTGCCTGCCAGGCAGCGAGAGCAGGGAAACGAGTAGAAGCCAGGACTGCGGGGCGGGTGCTGG
This sequence comes from Euclidia mi, assembly GCA_944739405.2. Lineage (NCBI taxonomy): Eukaryota > Metazoa > Arthropoda > Insecta > Lepidoptera > Erebidae > Euclidia > Euclidia mi. The sequence continues at coordinate 18,988,449 of OX123210.2, read as the reverse complement.
CTGGTAATGGAAGAGCCCCACGTATCTCGATCTCGCAATCATGTGACGGGAACAGCCTGATCATCGAAGGCGAAATTAACAGAACACCATGCAAGCTGACATTGGACACGGGTGCCTCTCGGACAGTCGTCGGTTTCCATCTGGCAAGACGGGTTCTTCGGGGCTGCTTCAGGAACAATGAAAGTGTGAATCTGAGAACAGCTACCGGTCAGCACATAACCGTCCGAGGTGAAATGGAGGTGGATCTGAAGCTAGGCAACAAAATTTACCGTCACAAAGTCATCGTGGCCGATATAGTGGACGACTTCATCTTGGGCCTGGACTTCATGCGGAAGTATCGCTGCGAGATCGATGTTAACCAGGGAGTGTTGAAGTGTGGCTCGGAAGAAGTCTTCATGGAAGGTGCAACTTCAGGAAAAGTGTACTGCCTGAAGACTGTCATTCTTCACCCGCGGTCGGAAACTGTTGTACCAGTTTGTTTACCAGGGAATTCTGGTCGAGGGAACCGCTGCGTACTAATCGAAGGTCTGGAGAAAGAGGCCTCCTGGAAGATTGCACGAACCTTGGTAAGGGGTACAAAAGTTTCATCAGTACGCGCACTGAATGCAAGTGACAAGGAAGTGTCGCTCAAGAAAGGGACGGAATTGGGCACCTATGAAGGAGCGGCTTGGATGCGTAGATGTCAAGAGCAACCTACCAGCGCCAAGGTTCAGGGTGCACGATTCGACGTGTCTACTCTTTTAGAGGACTGCGAAAGTACCCTGTCGGAGGAAGAGAAGACCGAGGCTCAGAAGATGTTGAACCGGTTCGCGGATATTTTCTCGACCAGTGATGCCGACATAGGGAAGACAGCACTAGTCCAGTACAAAATAAACACGGGAAGTGAAGCACCGATTCGCCAGCGACCAAGACGTGTGCCAGTAGCAAGGGAACGTGAAGTGCAAGCTATGATCGACGGTATGGTGAACGAAGGCGTAATCGAGCCTTCGTCCAGCCCATGGTGCTCTCCGGTTGGCCTAGTTAAGAAGACGGATGGCAGCATGCGCTTCTGTGTAGACTACCGCCGATTGAATGACATCACGAAGAAGGACAGCTACCCGCTGCCAAGGATCGATGACACACTGGATATGCTGACGGGGATGAAGTGGTTTTCTACCTTAGACCTAAAAAGTGGCTACTGGCAGGTGGAAATAGATCCTCGAGACAAAGAGAAGACGGCATTCTCCACAGGCAAAGGACTGTGGCAATTTAACGTCATGCCCTTTGGATTGTGCAACGCTCCGACTACTTTTGAGAGACTGATGGAGCGAGTGCTTATTGGACTGATTGGAGACGCCTGCTTGGTCTACCTGGATGACATCATCATCGTGGGGCGCACCTTCCAGGATCACCTTCGAAACTTGGAGCAAGTGCTGTCAAAGATACGAGGAGCTAATTTGAAGCTGAGTCCGAAGAAATGCGCGTTATTCAGACGGCAAGTGAACTTTCTAGGACATGTGGTCTCGGACAACGGTATTCAAACCGACCCGGATAAGATCATTGCCGTGAAGGAATGGCCAGTTCCAGAGAACAAAACGCAGGTCAGAGCATTCCTTGGATTATGCTCCTACTATCGACGGTTTGTGAAGAACTTTGCTGACATTGCTCGACCTCTTCATAAGCTCACCGAAGACAGAGTGCAGTTCTGTTGGAATGAGAGCTGTGACGTTGCATTCCAGAAGCTTAAGGAACATCTGTGTACTGCACCTATTCTAGGCTACCCTGACAATGAGCATGGATTTATAGTTGACACAGATGCCAGTAACACCGGAATTGGCGGCGTGCTGTCACAGAAGAAGGGTGATCAAGAAGTTGTTATAGCATACTTCAGCAAGACCTTATCCAAACCCGAAAGAAACTACTGCGTCACCAGGCGGGAACTCTTAGCTGTAGTAAAGACGTTGCAGCATTTCAACAAATACTTGTTGGGGCGTAAATTCCACCTGCGAACCGACCATGCAGCGCTGAAATGGCTACTTCAATTTAAGGACCCAGAAGGACAAGTAGCTAGATGGATTGAACTACTTGTGTGGATGGGCGACGGGAGTGTAAGGAAACAACTGTGTTCATTGACTGTCGTATAATGAATGTAATAATACAATACAATGCTTAAACCTATGTACTTATAATAAGGTAGAGGTGCACTACACTACACCTCCCCCCTTTATTAAGAAAAAAAGTGACGAGTAGGTACATTTTTTTTGATATCACAAAAATTTGAATTTAAATTAAGTACAGAACAAAAATAACATTGAAACAACTTTTTTGAATATTTCAAATGCCAAAATATAATTTCATAAAACCATATAGGTATCACAAAATTTTATTTTGCAATAGTATAAAATGTAAAAAGAAATATTAAAGAATAATTAACATTGATATTTTCATAATTAAGAAAGAGTAATTGTTACAAACTACAATTTCATCATTGTATTGATATTGATATTATCGTAATTCACTCAAAACATTAGTTTTCTTAAATTCTGAAGGTCGCTTAATGACAATATAGTACCTACAATGATATGCTAGATAAAAATATACAATCATGTTTTCAATAAATTTATATTAGTTAGAACAATATAATTTATAGTACAATTTAGTTTACGTATGCATTCTTATTTATAGTATCTAAAGTTGATAAATTTTTATTGGTGTTATTACATTTCCTTGGCTTTTATTTCAAAATTACATTACTTATATATATTTCACCGGCATTACCTATCTCTTCCACGATAAAAATCGTTATTTAATTCCATCACAATTTCTACATAATATTCTCCATGGCCATATCTCATTATCTACATATCTTTCATATAGTCACGTCATCACAATAATCAATACCAATACCTACTTCATACATATATTTGGTACATATATTTTATTTATCTTAGACCCAGGCCTGACCATTTTATAACAACTCCTAGGTACACTTTATTACATCATATCCATCTCATCATCATTATATATCTTATACCTCATATATTTTTAAGAACAATGTTTAAGACATTTCTACGTCTCCAACAATTTTCACGGAGAAGAACTCGCTTACTGCCATGATCAAAATGAAGGACTGTTCTTAATTGTGCCATTATTAATTGTGTACCTTATTTTATCATATTATCATTTATACATTCTAATTCATCCAATAACACTACACAATAACATCAATAAAATTGAATAATTATGTTTAAAAGAATTTTGTCGCATTTGGGTGATCAGTCCTTTGCGTACATGAACCTTATAAACAAAATCATTCCCTACTTACTATAAATCGATACGTTAAACAAACTAAACCATCTAATTATTTCTATCCAAATCCATTTTCCATCAACTAACCCTTTCCATTCCTCAATTTCATTAAAATGCCATACTCATACTAAAATATACCTATATCTCAAAACCATAAAAATCAAATGCGAATTTCAATATCAAAACTTTTAAATAAAACATGAATCATATAGGTACTTCGAACTGTTACAAGTCATTACAAGATAAGCTAATTATAAACAAAGTGTCGTTCTCAGTAATGAACGGTGTTGAATTTCGAGACCTAAGAATGCATCGCATACTTGCACACCTGCATCATATTGGATTCTAAACTTGATTCTAAAAATAGATTTAATTAATAGTACATAGTAATAGTCCATCATTGTTTAAAATTTGCCTTTGCCAATTTAATTAATTTAAGTTATCGTACTCATAAAAACTATAATATCTGTTACATTATACTCGTATGTAAGGCAAATATATAAAATACATTTTATTCTTTACACAATTAAAAATTATCTGATACGAGATAATGCATCGGCCGCTACATTATTCGTACCTCTAACATAAAGTTTATGAACATATAATTATCTGATCTGTATACTTATAACTTAAAAATTTACTTATTACCTTTTGATAAAAAATCTGCTATTTTAGAAATTTACTATTTATTGTAAAGTATATTTTACGAACATTTTAATTAAATTTAATTGAATACCATAGACATATTGTCATAAGCGAACCTTTTACAAAATTAATAGTTAAACATTAAGATATATTAGATAAATCCTCTAAATAATAGGTATATCATAAATATCCCTTAAATTAAATGAGCAAACAAATTGGCAAGTTTAAAAAAATATATGCGGTATAGAAATATCATTTTACATTTTAATAATTAAAGTTTCTTTATTAGATCTTTAACAAAATTTATCTAATGAAAAATAAAATCAATTGAAATAAAATTAAGTATTATAATAAAATAATTAAATCTTGTGCTGGCTAGATTTTAATATACGATAAAATTTTCGAAAAAAGAAATAGAAATATTTTGTTGAATACCTTATACTTGCTTCTTATCTTGCCTTTAGGTTCTAAACCTTATTCAACGTAGAAGTTACGGAGTCCTCTTGACCCGAACATCTCCCAGCGCCTCGCAAATTCCTTCATCAGACTCGATAAACTCCCTGCGCCCAGCAAAATCCATCATCCGACTCGAACATCTCCCGGCTCCCAGCAAAATATATTCATCTCTTAGAAATCTCTCCATGTCCAGAATGTCTCAGCTTTTCTTTTACAGTTTATTGTATAACTTCCTTTCTCCAAAAATTCAATCCAATATCGTTTCTTCAGTAATTTTGATGCTTTGTTTGCTCATTAATTTCTTCAGATCCAAATTCACGCCATTTCTTCGTTAGTTATAGTGTATTTTTTTTTCCGTAATAATTATATATCACGCCGAGCGCTGCCCAAGGGCAGCACTGGCAGGGTCGCCATGCAATGTGTGGATGGGCGACGGGAGTGTAAGGAAACAACTGTGTTCATTGACTGTCGTATAATGAATGTAATAATACAATACAATGCTTAAACCTATGTACTTATAATAAGGTAGAGGTGCACTACACTACATACTGCAAGAGTTTGATTTTGTAATACAACATCGCAGCGGCAAGTCCCATGGTAACGCAGATGCCCTATCGCGTAGGCCGTGTCCCGACCAGTGCAAGCACTGTAGCCGACAGGAAGCAAAGCAGGCAGCGCTAGTGAGGATGTTAAAGACGGATCTAAGCGACGAATGGAGAGAAGCTTTGCAGAGTGCTCAGCAAGATGACAAGGATGTACAGCCGATTCTTGAATGGAAGAAATCAGATGCGCCTAGGCCCAAATGGAGTGATATCGCAGCAATGAGCCCCATCACCAAGAGTTATTGGGCACAGTGGGAAAGCTTGGTCGTCCAGGATGGAGTTCTGTGCCGCAAATGGGAAAACGCTCGCGGTAACCAGTGCCATTTGCAAATGGTAGTGCCCAAAACTAAGGTGCAGGAAGTCTTGCAGCTCTATCACAATGGTGCTTCGGGAGGTCACATGGGAGTTAAGAAGACCCTTACTAAGATCCGGGAGCGGTTTTATTGGCTCCACTGTCGGGATGACGTCGAGGATTGGTGCCGCAAATGCACAAGTTGTGCGGCTGTCAAGGGGCCACATACTCGAAGCAGAGGTACATTAAAGGTGTACAATGTGGGAGCTCCATGGGAGCGCATAGCGTTGGATGTCGCTGGGCCGTTTCCTGAGAGCCTGGACGGAAACAAATACTTTTTGGTTGTGATGGATTACTTCACAAAGTGGCCTGAAGTGTTTGCGATCCCAAATCAAGAAGCTACCACAGTGGCCGATAAGCTGGTGCATGAAGTCTTTTGTCGGTTCGGGGTGCCCTTGGAAATCCACAGCGATCAAGGCCGGAACTTCGAATCTGAGGTGTTCAAGGAGACTTGTCGCGTAATGGGTGCACATAAAACCAGGACCACGGCTTATCATCCGCAATCAGATGGCATGGTTGAACGGTTTAACCAATCACTGGAAAGGTACCTGGCGAAGGTGGTGGAGAGCAAACAAAGAGATTGGGACAAGCACATCCAACCATTTCTCCTGTCATATCGCAGTGCGGTCCACGAAACTACAGGAGTAACACCAGCTTTTGCCAATTTCGGTAGAGAACTCCGTTTACCCGCAGACCTTATCACCGGTATTCCACCAGAATCTCCACGCAATATAACGGATTACGCAACCGAGCTACGCAACAGGATGAACGACGTATACGAGCACATCAGGGAATCTGGACAACAGATGTCTGAGAAGATGAAGACTCTACGACCGGAAGGCAAATAACAAAGGCTTCGATGAGGGATCATTGGTGTGGCTTCATACCCACACATACGAAGCAAAGGAAAATCGCCTAAGTTACAAGCCAGATGGGACGGGCCATATCGCATAATTACCAGGATGAACGACGTTACCTATCGAATCCAGAAGGGGTCGCGAGGTGCACCGAAGATAGTTCATGTGGACCGGTTGGCTCGTTACTATGGGTCCAACGATGTTCGAGACGAACACGTTTAAGAGGGAGGCCGTGTTACGAATTGAAAATAACGCCATCTATCAGTGAATGGGAGAACTACATGAGATTAAATGTATCGGTTGTTTAAGGCTGTTTCATCTATCCTCTAATAGATGGCGTTGGTTTAAATAGAACATTTACGCGACATCTAGAAACACGTTACACGTTTCCAGAAATTTCGTGAGTCGTCTCAAAAAGTCTAGTGATGTTATCCGGCCAGTATAAATAGAGCGGGAGCGAACGGACCGGACGCAGTAACAATTGAATACCGAAGCGATCAATAAGAAGCGAAAGGAAGTAATTCGGAAGTGTTTAGTGTTATCTAGTGGTGTGAATAGTGTGTTTATTAGTGAAGTGAAAATTAAGTGTGTGTATCTAGTGTTATCTATCTAGTGTTATTGTGTTAGTGAATAAAGTGCAGTTTAAGTGGCATAGTGAGTTATAATTTATCGTCGAACCCCAGCTCGTAACAGTATAATAGATATAAAAATTATTGTAACAACATATTAAAACGTTTAAAAAGGAATTTTGAAAAAACTCAACTCAACAAATATGCGAAAGATCCGAAAAAGAAGTGGAAGATCATAGACTCTGTAACAAACAGAACTAAAGACCGATCGCATGCGCAGGATCTACTCAAAATTGAAAGTTCACCGAAACTGGCCGTAAATAAAGTAAATAACTACTTTGTTAATGTTGCAGAAGAACTTGCTAATAACATTTTATCAGCAAACGCTCAAATAAATAACACTAGCAGCAATGAACCAAATAACACTCCATTAAAGTCTATGGCTTTGTTAGGAACAACAGAAGAAGAAGTCGAATCTACACTCATGAACCTAAAACAGGAGAGTGCTGTCGGGTGGGACGGAATCTCAACCAAGCTTATTAAGTTGGCAAAGCAAGCTATTGTTCCTCCACTGACTTGTATTATAAACCTTTGTTTTGAATTAGGCCAGTTTCCAAAGATCCTTAAAACTTCCATTATTCATCCTATATTCAAGGGGGGAAACAGGGACTGGGTCGGTAACTACCGCCCAATATCAGTGCTGCCTGCTCTATCTAAAATTTTGGAAAAAATTATGAACAAAAGATTATTATCATACTTAGAAGCAAATAATATCTTGGCGACAAATCAATTTGGTTTGAGGGCAGGTAAATCAACTTCACAGGCAGTTTCTGAGTTGACAGACTTTGTAGCTTCAAACATAGATAAAAAGCACAGGTGTATTGGAGTATTTTTGGATCTAGCCAAGGCTTTCGACACGGTCCCTATTTCGATCCTTTTAAATAAAATGAAGGCAATAGGGATCAGAGGTGTCACTTTGGAATTATTTAAGGATTATCTCAAAAACAGGTCTCAGAGGGTTATAATAGAAGGTACTGTCAGTGATGAAGCATTTATTAAGTATGGTGTACCCCAAGGAAGCGTCCTTGGACCCATGTTATTTCTAATTTTTATTAATGGTCTTTGCAAACTACAATTAGAAAATTGCAAATTATTCACCTATGCCGATGACACGGCTATCATATTTCACGGAAAGTCTTGGGAGGACGCCAAACATTATGCAGAAATAGGATTGCGTATAATAGCAAACTGGTTATGTAAAAACTTGCTCACGTTAAATATATCCAAAACTAAATTTATTACTTTTGCGAGCACTGAACGTACACTTGCTGAAGTACAAAATTTTAAACTACAAGTTTTTTTTTTTTTTACATTCACACAACACCATCTAGTCCCAAACTAAGCAGAGCTTGTACTATGGGTACTAGATAATGGATAAACATACATATAACTTTTTTTTTGTAAATACATACCTACATATTATACATAGAAACACCCAGACCAAGACAAACATCCATGTTCACGCACACAAATGTTTGACTTGAGCGGGAATCGAACCCGCGACCTTCGGCGTGGCAGTCGCTTACACTACCGCTGCGCCAACCGGTCGTCACATTATTATTGTCAATTAAATAATTCTAATACTTGCGATTGCAGTTATTTAGAAAGGACAAATACTATAAAGTATCTAGGAATCTTACTAGATGAAAATCTGACTTGGTGTCCACATATAAATCAACTAGCAGACAAAATGAGGAGGCTCATCTACATATTTAAGAAATTGAGACATGTTGCCGATTTCGCTCTTCTTAAAACAGTATATTATGCACTGGCGCAATCGATCTTATCCTACTGTATTACATCATGGGGTGGCGCACATAAAATACACATGCTGAAACTAGAACGCGCACAGCGGGCGGTATTAAAGGTTATGACGTTTAAACCATTTCGGTATCCCACAGTTAGCCTGTACCGCAAATGTGACGTACTAACAGTGAGACAACTTTTTACTAAAGAAACTATTATGTGTCAGCATCATAAAATCATCACTAACACATTTTTTACAAACAAATTTCAGTTTTATATCGGACCATTTCTATACAATAAATTAAATAAAATTCTTAAAATACTCACGAATGTAAGAAAATTCTAACTGTTTGGCTTAAAACTCAAAATTACGATGACATAGAAAACATATTTGTAATTCCAAAATAAAACACGCACAAACTCACATACATACCTGCAACTGCGCATTCACGGCCATACTTCACACACATATACATATACCTAAAGCCACGCATAATAATAACCTATCATTAATAACACAATTACGTAAAAATATAAATACTGTATTATAAATTTAAAAAAAAAATGCTTATGTTCACACTTTTTGTAGTTGTTGTACAATGCTATTTTTATTTTGTAAAATGTCGGTATCTGTAAAATAATTATTCACTCGCTGTTGCCTATTACAGTGCATCATTTGTTACGAAAAATTTAATGTGTAATGTGATGTTTTGTAATACCTATCAAATACATACCGTGTTATTAAAGTGAAAAATATGTTCACAAGTGTGGCAAACCAGTATTAAAATAAATAGTGTTATTATCATAAACTTAACGGGAAGAAACTAACGTCTAAGACACAGGCTAGGCCTAGTTTAGACGTTAGTGTCCCTATGGATTTGTCTGTATAATTGTAAGTACATAGTTTTAAGTTATCTTTGTACACTTGATTATGGTCTCATTAAAGATTTTATTTATTATTTATTTATAAGTAACTGACTGTACAATCAAACCCCAACTAGCACAAACTGCTGCTTAAGAGCTTTGGAGCTAATCCGATTATTCCCAAAGGCGCCAGGCTCAAGCGCCAGAGCGTGCACTGCATACCTTATGCAGCCGCTTTGGAGCCAAAGGGGCACAACTTTTTGCAAACTATAGTTCCATTAGAACTTCATAATAGTGGCATAAAAGCGCTGCAGGAGCGGCAACTAATAATTAACACCACACTAAAGCTCTTGTGGCGCTTATTGAATGAATGACAGGTTTAACTGAACGAATAAAGGATCACTGAACATTCACCTTGTCTCTCATTTATTAAATAGGTACATCTTTTGTTCCTGAGTCAGACATTACTGAATACAAATAAATAATAAGTGAAGTGAAGATAAGTGTTTTTGAGCTATATTTTGTATTATATGCAAGTGGCTACAAACGCAGCTCAGTTTATCGTATATATAGTTCATATTATTGGAGTATTTTTAACGCGCCTCAATAATTAGGTACCTCAGAATATCATAAAATATGTAAAATGTTATTGTATAAATATTTTTATATCACATACCTACATGATATTAAAATTACATACTTGACTAAAAGTAGTAAGTTACTGGTTCTATATTTACTTATATTTTCTACAAATTGCGATAAAAGCCTATAAATTCTCAAGTAATGATAAATAATTGTCTTGTAAACATGTCGTCTATGAGAAGCAGCTTTAACTTGCAACTTCAACCTTAAAACTGCCTCTGTTCGCGTCGTAGTGCTAAGTTTCACTCTTCTTAAGGTCCAAGTAATACCTGTACCACTAATGCAGTTCAAGTCTTTACAATCTATTTTATTTCGTACTTACTGCAGATATCGAACCACACTAATAGTTATTTGTTTAGAGATCCGTAGAACTAGTTGAAAACTCTAAAATACGATGATCATTTGTAGCTGCTTCTATATTTTTCGCTCTTTCAATTGTTTAACACTTACTATGTCTTACCATGTTTTCAGAATGCCTTTCAAAATAATGTTACGAGCTGGGGTTCGACGATAAATTATAACTCACTATGCCAGTTAAAGTGAACTTTATTTATACACAAACACTATACACACTTATTTACACAACTAGTAAAAACACACTTATTTCACACTTAATTCTCAACACTAATAAAAACACGACTAAAAACTTCCGAATTACTTCCCTTCGCTCTCGTTTGTCGCTCCGGTATTCACTTGTTACTGTCCTGACTCGCGCGTCTGCCTGGTATTTATACCGGCCGGAACACATAACTAGACTTTTCGAGACGACTCACGAAATTTCTGGAAACGTGTATCGTGTTTCTAGACTTGCGTAATTGTTCTATTTACACCAACGCCATCTATTAGAGGATAGATGAAACAGCCTTAAACAACCGATACATCTAATCTCATGTAGTTCTCCCATTCACTGATAGATGGCGTTATTTTCAATTCGTAACACGGCCTCCCTCTTAAACGTGTTCGTCTCGAACATCGTTGGACCCATAGTAACGAGCCAGTAGTTAATGTGGACCGATCCACATGAACTATCTTCGGTGCACCTCGCGACCCCTTCTGGATTCGATAGGTGACGTCGTTCATCCTGGTAATTATGCGATATGGCCCGTCCCATTTGGCTTGTAACTTAGGCGATTTTCCTTTGCTTCGTACTGGGTTATGAAGCCACACCAATGATCCCTCATCGAAGCCTTTGTTGTTTGCCTTCCGGTCGTAGCGAGTCTTCATCTTCTCAGACATCTGTTGTCCAGATTCCCTGATGTGCTCGTATACGTCGTTCATCCTGTTGCGTAGCTCGGTTGCGTAATCCGTTATATTGCGTGGAGATTCTGGTGGAATACCGGTGATAAGGTCTGCAGGTAAACGGAGTTCTCTACCAAAATTGGAAAAAGCTGGTGTTACTCCTGTAATTTCGTGGACCGCACTGCGATATGACAGGAGAAATGGTTGGATGTGCTTGTCCCAATCTCTTTGTTTGCTCTCCACGACCTTCGCCAGGTACCTTTTCAGTGATTGGTTAAACCGTTCAACCATGCCATCTGATTGCGGATGATAAGCCGTGGTCCTGGTTTTATGTGCACCCATTACGCGACAAGTCTCCTTGAACACCTCAGATTCGAAGTTCCGGCCTTGATCGCTGTGGATTTCCAAGGGCACCCCGAACCGACAAAAGACTTCATGCACCAGCTTATCGGCCACTGTGGTAGCTTCTTGATTTGGGATTGCAAACACTTCAGGCCACTTTGTGAAGTAATCCATCATAACCAAGAAGTATTTGTTTCCGTCCTGGCTCTCAAGAAACGGCCCAGCGACATCCAACGCTATGCGCTCCCATGGAGCTCCTACATTGTACACTTTTAATGCACCTCTGCTACGAGTGTGTGGCTCCTTCACAGCCGCACAACTTGTGCATTTGCGGCACCAATCCTCGAGGATTGGTGCCGCTTGGTATTGGCTCCACGGTCGGGATGACGTCGACGTCATCCCGACCGTGGAGCCAATAAAACCGCTCTCGGATCTTAGTAAGCGTCTTCTTAACTCCCATGTGACCTCCTGAAGCACCATTGTGATAGAGCTGCAAGACTTCCGGCACCTTAGTTTTAGGCACTACCATTTGCAAATGGCACTGGTTACCGCGAGCGTTTTCCCATTTGCGGCACAGAACTCCATCCTGGACGACCAAGCTTTCCCACTGTGCCCAATAACTCTTGGTGATAGGGCTCATTGCTGCGATATCACTCCATTTGGGCCTAGGAGCGTCTGATTTCTTCCATTCGAGAATCGGCTGTATGTCCTTGTCGTCTTGCTGAGCACTCTGCAAAGCTTCTTTCCATTCGTCGCTCAGATCTGTCTTCAACATTCTCACTAGCGCTGCAGGCTTCGCTTCCTGTCTTGCAAAGTGTTTGCGTTGGTCGGGGTAAGCCCTACCTGTCAGAGCATCTGCGCTACGTTGCTCTTGCCGCCAGACAGGTACATCAGGTGACCCCTTTGGTGGAGACAGGGTACCAACGTGCCGCTTACGCTTTGGGCAGCTCAAGCGGATATGGCCTCTTTCCCCGCAGTTGTAGCACCGTGGTGAAGAAACAACTTCCCTGATACGGTAAGTTCGATCCTCGTGACGCGCTGCTTCCACCTCCAGAGCGTAGGATAAGGCTGCCTTCAGGGACTTGAAGTGCCCAAGCCTCACTGCTGCTCTTACCTCCAGGTCCCGGATCCCATCCGTACACGCCTGTACGAGGTTCCCGTCAATAAGCGCAGGCGACGACTGGTATGTCTTCCTGACCAGCTTTTGCACCTCTAGAGCCCACTGCTGCAGAGTTTCTCCGGTGCGTTGTGTCCTGTCCTTCAGCTGAGCACGATAAACGTGTTCAAGGCGCGCGTCACCGTATCTCGCGTCCACGCCTCCAGGAGCTTTTCGTAGGTGACGTCTTGCCCGAGTGCCTCCAACACTGTCAAGGCCCGGTTGCGAAGGCCCAAGGTTAGGGCGGTTAAGGCCTGTTCTTTGGTCCACCCATTCGATCGCATCACAGCCTCAAACTGAACCTTGTATGCAACCCACGACGACGAGCCATCAAAGGGTGGAACCTTAAACCAACGAGGCGAGAGCGCCACAGCTGCAGGTGTAACGTCGTTGGTTTCAAGCCCACGCAATTTCTTCTCCACTTCAGCAATACGGGCCTCGAGGTGGTCATGTACACGCTTCTCAATAGAAGCGACGCGAGTCTCAAGCTTGTCGTGCACGAGCATCTCTACGTCGCTGATACGGGCCTCGTGCTGCTGAAGTTCCTCCTTGACCGCCTTCAAGTCCTTCCCCACTGCGGCGCTGAGGTCTTTCATGAGCGCCAGCTGTTCCTCCAGACGGCGGGCGTGCTCCTCCTTGTCGCGCTGCAGATGTTCCTCTAGGCGGCGCGCGTGCTCCTCTTGACGGCGAGCCTGCTCCTCTTGACGACGAGCCTGCTCCTCTTAACAGCGGGCCTGCTCCTCCTTGTCGCGCTATCGCTGTTCTTCCATGCGGCGCGCGTGCTCCTGCATGAACGCCATCAGAGCCGCGATGTCGGGCACCGCCATGGAGTGTGCGCTTGCAGGCTTCACTGCAGCCGCGGAGTCGCCTGATCCACCAGACGATGGAGAAGGAACGTCTCCGAAGCGTCTCTGGTCCAGGTCTTGCTGGCGCTGGTTCCTGGTACGCACTCCGTCAGTTTCTTCCTTCGGCATAACCGGCATAATTTATCCCTTTCTTCTGACACCAATTTGTTACGAACTGGGGTTCGACGATAAATTATAACTCACTATGCCACTTAAACTGAACTTTATTTATACACAAACACTATACACACTTATTTACACAACTAGTAAAAACACACTTAATTCTCAACACTAATAAAAACACCACTAAAAATTTCCGAATTACTTCCCTTCGCTCTCGTTTGTCGCTCCGCTATTCACTTGTTACTGTCCTGACTCGCGCGTCTGCCTGGTATTTATACCGGCCGGAACACATAACTAGACTTTTCGAGACGACTCACGAAATTTCTGGAAACGTGTATCGTGTTTCTAGACTTGCGTAATTGTTCTATTTACACCAACGCCATCTATTAGAGGATAGATGAAACAGCCTTAAACAACCGATACATCTAATCTCATATAGTTCTCCCATTCACTGATAGATGGCGTTATTTTCAATTCGTAACAATAATTCAAAATTGTAATGAACAACAAAATAAACAAAAACTTTGCATCTGTCCATCTAAGTGGGAAAAACACGGAGTGTTACCCTGGCCGAACAAGAAAAGTAAAAAAATAAATGTAAAATAGTGTAATAACTCCTCTGTAAAAGAAAGTTCCAAATTGTCCGTTTGTGCATGGGTAAATTCATTATTTCAAGAGGCAATTTGTTGGAAAATCGTATACTAAATACTCTAGTTTATATTCAGTATCGCTGTCCGATTCCAGTCTAGAAGAAAGAAATAATAAATTACGCAAAGAAGGCTTTTTAACTTTATTTTTATAATATGCCACACCAAGCTATAACTTACTTTTCCTCTGTAACTGGTCCGTTATCAGTTATAGAGAAAACAAAATATACAGGACCCTCGCTTGTGTTTGTTGAACTCGAACTTGGCGTGTTGTGAAGCCTTAATGTCGCTATTAGTAAAACAGATGATCAAATTCCTACTTAAGTCTGCGTAAAAGAACAAATCACTTCTGCAATGAAACTTTCAGTGGTAGAATAGTGATAAATATATCTTTTATACAGTTCCGTTAAAAAGTCTGCAATTAAAGTCTTTATGCAGTTCTGAAGCGTAAAGCAGTGGCAATAGAAGCTTTTTAGCAGCTTTAAGCTTTTACATACTTGTTTTAACTCTCTTTTAAAGCTATAGACGACAAATAGGTTGTAAAATTAACTCTTATAAAATCTACAGTGGCTATTGGTTCAGTTTCTGCTACCCCTAGTGATATTTACAGCTATGAGCAGTTACGGAAGCAATAGTAGAACTTAAAACCACTTTCTGAACCCCTAAAGCGCTATTGTACAGCTAAAAGTTGCAAAATAGGCTGCTATTTCCACTAGTGTGCTAGTTGGGTACAAGTCGGCGCTGGTACAGTTTGAAAAAAAAAACCCTTGGCTCGCTCTTAGAGTCGAGGCGCACTAGAAACTGGTTTTGTATACGAGTGTCAATGATGTGCATGTAAAGTAGCACTGGAAGCGTCGATTTCTTGCTGAGCGATTCTCGCCCTTATGGTGGTCGAGCGGGAAGTTGTTCGACTGTACCTATGTGGTTTTTATATTCACTTCATCGTCACAAATGCACACATCGAACAAACAAAAGAATTTTTCACCAAATAATTTTAGGTACTTAGGTACTTAGTTATGTAAAGGTATATTTCATTGAAAACATTCATAAAATTAACTCTTTAATTAACTATCGTACACGAGATGTTTTCTATTTGTTTTGCTTTAGCATCACTAATGGTCAGTTTTCGCACTGACAGATAATATGCGGTTTAATTATTTGGCAGTTAGTAGTGTTAAATTATTAGGCTTGTGTACTAGCGATTGATTCGTTTCTTTATTAGATACTAGCTGTGCCCGCGACTCCGTTCGCGCGGAATTTGTATTTTCATTGGGCTACAGAATTGATACCCAAAATGTTTTAAGTTGCATATAATACCTATATTGAATAGTGTAGATGTCCTAAAAATAGCTCAAATGACTTTCACTTGTTCGTGCAAGTCCACACCGCGAAGTTACCAATCGCGAGTAAAAGATCAGAGAATTCCTGTGCATGTTCGTTGCCTCATAATCATGCTCGCATATTTAATGTCAAAATGCATAGCGATAATACAATCCCATAGTTATGAACTCTTTAGATAGGCTATAATTTGAACAGCTCTTGTCTCATATTGTGTGGTGGTATAACAGACAGAGCCTATGGAAAATCGCCACGAAAAAGTACTGTTATACCGCCCATGGGTTCGTCATTTTGCATTCGAACAATCTTACTTTAGCTTCGTTCCTTTGCCGAAATCACCTAATCACCTTGGTAGGAAAAGTCTTGCCGTTCCACCCGGAGCATCTACAAATAGTATTTTTCTCCAAAACACTATTCACGCTACGACACACACGATCATAATTATAAACGCTCTTCTTCAGTAAGTCTCGAGAGATCATTTTTACACCAGCAAAAGATGGTTCGTATCGGTCATCGTGGTCGTTCATATTGAGTTATAGGATAGATATAACTATCTACTGTCAATGGTTTATTAGATTGTTGTGGGAACCTAAAAATGTCCTCGGCCAATTTGTCTTCATATTAATTATGCCATAACTATGCAGCATCTCAAACCCATGGTGTCATCGATGAGGACTTTTACTTATACTTGCTTCAGACAATGCCATCCCAGTGTTTATCCCCATCCAGTAAAATAAAATGACTCGCCACTCTTCAACCTGTTTACATATTATACATGTGCGAATACGTCCAGCCTAAGCTGAAAAAGCAAATTAAATAAGCAATTTAAATTGGAAGATCAAATGTTCGAAAATATCCTATTTATAGTCTTTCAACCCTCGTAATTTTACATTTGACTGATCATAATATATTAAGTTTCAACCAATTCAACTAAAGAGTTACTTTTATAGAACAAATTTTAACCGAACAAATGCATCGTAATGTTTACTTTGACACAACTTTTATATATGAACCGATTCGTATAAAAAAACATCAAATGTTAAGTGGGGCTTACTACAATACATCAGTGAAAACCGCATTCCATTTCTATTAGCCGTTTCTGAGATTAGCGTGCACAGACAGACAAAAATTTTAATAATTATATTTTTGCCTTTTCTTCTTTAATGTAGACCCCTTAAAAACGGACATCGATCACTTACAGGTTTATTATACGTATAGACGGCCGTTTCGCGCTTTAAACAAAATTCAATTCATTTTCATTTCATTCATTCCGTACAGCCGTACCCATACTGGCGCCGCGAGATTTGGAAGTTTTATTTCATCTATATCTTGTGTGTTTACAAACCGATTTCTATTTTTTTGTAAATATAAAATACATATTAAAGTGTACTTTTTGAATATGGGAGTTTGATAAAGATATATCTATGTGAAATACAATATATTGATGTATTTAATACACTTTGAAGAAATGCCTAACGATTAAACCCGTTATTGTGGCTAATTTATAAAAGATAGATATATACTATCAAGGACTTTTTTGTAGATCTTTTAAAGACCATCATCTTTGTAATACATACTTTTGATGAATGATCAACGTATGCGAGGATAAGAGCTCGTAAGCGCATTTTAATCCGACTTGCTTCAAATTTATCGTCACTGCTCAGCTCCTATATGTCTTAGCGTTATGTTATATAGCCTATAACCTGCCCAGGAGTATGGACTACAATCGTACTAAGTTTGGTTAAAATCCCTTCAGTAGTTTTTGACCCATGCGTGCACATACAGACAGACAGACAGACAGACAGACAGACAGACGGACAGACAGACAGACAGAAAAAAAATTTACTGATTGCATTTTTGGCATCAGTATCGATCACCATTCATCCTCCAATATTAATTTTGAATATATATTCAATGTACAGAATTGACCTCTCTACAGTTTTATTATAAGTATAGATATAGATTAAACTGAAATAGGTACCTGATTTTTTCTTCAAAAATCGATCAGCAACATTACTAATTACGGCTTTTTAAAAACCTTTTTAAATTTGACACAAAAACTCTGTAGGTATCATGGTGGTTGAGTGATATCACAAAGTCCAAAACAAAACAAACTGTGAATGAAGTCTGGTCTGATGTACCCACTTTTATTTTGTATATTCGATTTGACAGGAAGAAAGTTTGACGTTTTAGTTGTATTTACTACTAAAACGTCAACAACATGAATGGCGGACGTACTGTTTGACGTAATGCTCTCTGATTGGTGTTCACTGTCACAAGAATAAATACATTATTTTTAGTTTTAGAATCCTAAAAATAACATAAATCTTACCTTTTTATAATAAGTAATAAACTTTATTGACATCTTAAAATCATAATGAATCTATAGATACTACAATCAAACCGATTTATTCTTAGTTGACACAAGCCTATTATATACAAATTTCATCCGAATTTCGATTTTCTCTGGTAGATAATTAATACATATCCAGCGACGGTGAGAAGCGTTTTTAGTTTGGTAACATGGTGAAAAAGCCATGTATCTGCGATACATGTTTAACTCTCTGATAAGTTGCTGTTAAATATATTTGTCAGTAACACACACAAATATTGTTCTAATCATCTAAGGAATAATACTTTATTTAATTCAGGCGAACGAAATTAATTGGGAGTGCCACAAGGCAGTGTTTTAGGTCCACTACTGTGAAATATAGATGTATAAGTACATCAATGATCTTTCTTTTGATGGTGTTCAGTAGGTACCCATCGTACAATAATGGATACTAGACAATGGATACACATACCATAATAATATATATTTATGTACCTACCTTTCATTTACCGCTTCTGTTCTGTTATAAGTTTATTTTACTTGGGTTTCATGATTTTACGTATATAAAAAGTACCGTGTGGTTGACGGCATAGAATACAAGTGTCACCACCCCCTATCTTCCCGTGGGTGTCGTAAGAGGCGACTAAGGGATAACACGATGCAATTAATACCATCTTTGCGTAGAGACGGAAAACTCGACATCAAACCCTATACGACTGCCTCGTTGGTCTCGCGGCATAAATGTGCGCGTGGGATCGGGAGGTCCCGGGTTTGATTCCTGGGTCAGGCAGTGTTATTGGGTTTTTCTGTCATGAAATTCTCAGTAGCTGCACGGAGTCTGGAAATGTGCCCGGTACGGCAATGGGCTCGCCCCTTATTACGTGGGACTAAAGTAGGTATATCTGGCGAAAAGTGGGTGTAGAAATACACCTCTGCCTACTCCTTCGGGGATAAAAGGAATAAATTATGGAATAAATTCGTTTTGAAAGTACATAAATACAATATCAGCTAAGTCTGCGGTTACACCCGCGTTATTTAGGGCTATTGAGAGCTATCGAACAAAAGCAATTATTCAAAGCGGACGCGTAATTCTTAAGAGAAAACCGCGTTCAAACACACAAACTTTTAGCTTTATAATATTAATATAGATAGAAACACCCAGACCAAGATTAAAGTCTATGTGCAGCCACACAAGGCACTTAACTTCGAAAATGATTGTTGCGCGCCGTGGATTCGAACCCGAGACCCTCTGCGTAGCTGTCTGTCGGTCTCTCCACTCGGCTATCGCTGCTCACAAATGTATTACAATAAAAATACTTGAATATAGAAAAATGTACATTACATAGTACATACATACATACATAGAATCACGCCTGTTTCCTCGAAGGGGTAGGCAGAGGCATATTAAACGCCCACTTTTCGCCAGTGTTTTGATCCCACGTAATAGGTGGCGAGCCTATTGCCGCTTATCGGGATATTTTGTTTGCCAGAGCCTCGTCCGTTGATCGGCAGGTGCACCACTTGCAGGTGAGGTTGGCGCCCGACCCTAAGTTCTTGGTGGGAACCCTATGCACCCTATGAAAAATGTATTACAATAAAAACATAATTGTAAGTTTTATAATAATATTAAGGTATAAAAATATACTTTAATTCATATTTTTATTATTTTAATAACCTAAAAAGTAAATTAGTGGAACTGATCTCTATAATAAATTGTTGTTTAACATGCTACGAAGAAATTCTACAGGGTGATTTGTAATTGCTCTTATTCCCTTCAAGAGATTCTCGGGCTATAATGGAGTATTTTTACCTCCTACAAATATGTAGAGGTAAATTCGCTATTTTGAAATAAAACAGTTTTAAAGACTTTTTGGAAATGAGCCAAATTTTTGTTGTAAACATCTTCTATAAAAATATTTTGATCTTAAGTGTTAGCAAATTTGGCCGTCATCTTTTAAAATAATATAAAGTAAATCAACGTGGCATTTCGGAACGAAGGAGGAATAGGAATTAAGCATGTCAAAATGGCACACTTTTTGGTTATTAGATAGCCCTAGAATCATCTCCTGGAAGGAATACGAGCAATAAAAAAACAACCTGTAAGTATAGTGAATATTGTAAGGATAGGACATTCGACTGCAAACTAATAAATATAGCGAGATAAGAACCTAAATAAACTATATAATCTTGAAGACATGAGCATAAATCTACATAAAATGTACATTACATTAGTAAATAACTACTAAATAAGTACCTATTGTTGGCTGTTGGTATAACAGAAACAATCATTTCAATTTTCGCAAACAACGTCAACACATTCGCGCGCAAAATACCTAATCAGTTCCATAGACAAACTCGTAAACGTCGCGCGTTTTTTTCGTAACGAAATAAAAATGAGTATATTCAGTGGAATAAAAAATTATTGGTGGGGAGGGGATCCAGATGTTAAAAATGAAATATCTGGTATGAGTTTAAAAGATATTCAGAATGTACAAAAGAGTTGGGAGAGCATTTACGCAAACGCGTCATCAAATGGATTGTTGATATTTGTAAGGTGAGATTTTTTTTGTAATGTGTTTTTTTAATGCGTAGTGTTTGTGAGCGTCATGCAACAGCCAATAAGTTGATATGCCTGTATGTCGCCACGCGAACAATATTTGTTTTGAGTCTGGTCTGGGTGTTGATTATGTCCGTTGTATTTTTTAAAGTCTTCGCCCGCTCTAGGGATAAATCCTATATCAAAAGGGCTTTTACAAATATTCGAAATATTTTGTCAATGGTGTAAGAACACCTCGGTCCAGTCTCGACACAACAATTTGTGGATTACCAAATTTTTTTTCCCGTGTAGGCTTTGAACCTACAACACTAGACGGAGAGTTAAATGGATAGGCGACTGCCTCTGCGCTATATGGCATAGGTAGAATGCGTTTGTTGAATGTTTATAAAAAGGACGCGGCATTTCAATTGAATTGACCGGAAGTTTATTCGTGTAGTGACGGATTAAGAAGACGGAATGTCACCACCCCGTTATCATCCTATGGGTGTCGTAAGAGCAGACGGAGGGAGCAATATGGAAGTTTCAGAGAGTATGCAGAGAACAACACTGTAGGAGAAGGAAAACTTGATTCAATTCAAACCCGTTTGGGTAGCATGGTAGTAGGTCAAAGGTCAATTAGGTACTCCTTTCAAAGAAGAGGCCTAGTCCAGCAGTGGACTGTTAAAGACTGATGATGATGATGTCCAGCACTTAGTCTCCGAAAGGCTATATGAAGATGATGAAATACCTACGACAAAATGTGTAGGTACGAATTTTCACGAAGTTAATCGTCTCCCTGGCCAAAAAACGCCCGGCCAGATAACAGATGAATCATGACTTGTTAGTTGATATACTTACTTATTTTTATAATTAGCTTTCCCTGGGCTACGTGACATCTGTCACGATCTATTTAAATACAATTTACTCTATCTATTATTAATCATCGTCCCAGAGTTATCGCGGTTGCATCCAAGACTTTCGACTTGGGTCGTCCGATTATCCTATCTAGTGGTCATAATTAATAGATTTGACTGAAATTAGATTGAATATTTTATAGGTATGGGTTTACGCGAATGTTACACATTGAAATTAAACTACAGTTTACGGATTAAATCGCGTTATATTGGTTTCACTGGTTATTACATTTAAACCGAATGATCAATAAAAACTACATTTTTATTACGAGCCGACGTTTCGAATTCTTTACAGGATTCATGTTCAGGGCAGGCTGAGGTTATATTTGTCTTTGTCTTGAATTTAAAAGTTATCTCAACCACTCCAACATTTTTCAACTACTGGGTTACTATTTGTGAATGTGGTCACTGTGTCTTGATGTCTTCTGGTGACTTTGTCCTTCTTGGGTTTCATTAGCCTGATAACAGGGTTCCAAGCTTGAGGAACATTCCAACCATCTTCCCTGTTGAAATTAGGATGTTTTAAGTTAAAAAAAGTAGTTTAATCTCAATTATTAATTAATGTTAACATGCCCTCTGCGACAATGGCAATGAATACAGATTTACATAGAAGCGCAGTTCTTAAGGATTTCTTGTGCCGATTCCAAGTGGAGGAGACTGTCTCCACTTTAGTTCGTAAATGGCGCCGTTGGCTTCGTTCTCCGTCTTTCTTGCTCTCGTAGTTAAGATACACCGGAGGAACGTTCGTCTCTCTTACTCTCCTAGAGACAGCTGTCACAGCGCGACTGCCACGATGCCAAGCGACAATTTGGGTCACAGAAAGTTTGTCTTCAGAGCACCCATAGGAAATGCGCCTCTATGTAAATATCTGAGCTCTTTGTCAAGGTACCTACTGACTCCTCATAACGTCTATTCAAAGTTCGTTTGACAACCGGGACCGGCGGCCCTCTGTGGCAATGGGCAAATATTATTAAACAATTCTATTGAATACGCAACCTTCGACAAGACAATGCCATAGGTTTTCATTCGGACAATTCGAAACTCTCTACGTAGTTAGACTCTCTACTAACCAATCGTAGACCAGTAGTAGTAGTATGTAAATAAATTAATGAAGCAAATGCTGGGTTCCTAAAATGTATTACATGCTTGATGCTCGAGATCACGACAACGGACAATTCTATGGTCTTTTTACCTATATTATTTCCACAATTGCCAAACTTGAGTGAGTCTATTACATGAAATGTGAGGTAATAACAGCCCAGAAATTCTGGTCTTTTAATAGACGGTTCGATCGCATGAGATGCGTATCCATAGCGAGGTAACCTATCTCAAACTCGAAAGCACATATTGCTCGCATAACAAATGACTCTTGAGCGGTTTTCTCAACAAAACCTTCCAACGAAAGCATAGAATCTGCACCAGAGGGTCTAGTACCTACGAGTTTGCACTCGATCGTAACGATGCACGATAACCTAGTTGTCGGGAACAATTTCCATACATTTTCAACTTTCCAACTAGGCTATCGCCTACCGTGACGATCGAGTGCAAACTCCTACTAGACCCTCGGAACCAAAAACCAAATTTAAAAGAAGCACTGCTCTAAACAAAATACCGATCGATATGTCTGTGCTCCGGTTATAGAGAGCTCGTACTGCTCGTAGACATACATGCTTTCTCGCGATTCATCACTTCGTGAAACCTTCGCATTTTTTTCTGTTAAAAACGATAGAACGAGTAACGCATGGTGACGCGTGATTTTATTTCACGACAAGCAAAATTCACGCGGTTCACTTTCCGTTTCATTTCAAGTTTCGGTTTCGGTCAAATTTGTAACACCTCTGTGATGCTTTTGTGAGGCATTTTAGGTTCGGTTCGGTAATTTCATCTATCGACGGCTTTGATCTCATAGCGAGATTTGGCTTGCCGTTCGTAACAGATCGGCAAAGTTAAGCAAAGCTTGCACAGGTCGCCACTTGGATGGGTGATCGTGTGTGGCATTTATGTACATCTGATAGCTACCGTGCTTCGGAGCTGTCGGTCCCGGTTCTTGTCTAAGGATAAGCATCGTTAGGCCATGTCGGAGGCCTTCGGGCGGTCTGAAAACTCTGACACCAGAGTTGGCCACACACTCACACGAAAAAGAAACAAACTTACCATCAAGTTATCCGCTTGCTTGTTTGTCTATGCAATAAAAATGAAAACCTTACAACCAAAACAATTTGTCTTCTCTTTCCAGAATATTCCGAATCATGCCGGAAACCCAGAAATTCTTCAAATTGATAGAAAATGCGAATGAAGAGGAATTAGCGACTAGCGTAGTATTCAAAGCTCATGCGATTAACTTGATGTCATTTTTGAACAACGCAGTAGCACATCTTAAGTCTCCAGAGATTGTGGTTGTCATGATGGAGAAGCTTGGGCATTCGCACAACGCGAGAGAAATTAGACAAAAACATTTTTGGGTAAGATTTCTTGCATAGCTTATATTCAAGGCGGGTAAGGCGGCATAAATGTCTTGTAAGCCACCTCCTCTGTCCGTGTGGTGACGGATTAAGAATACGGATTGTCACCACCCCATATCATCGCATGGATGTCGTAAGAGCCTACAGAGGGAGCATATTATGCGGAGAACAGCACTGTAAGAGAAGGAAAACTTGATACAAACCCTATACAAACCCGTTTGGCCAGCGTGGTATAGTAGACAAAATTCCTCCTTTCAAAGGAGAGGTCTAGTCCAGCAGTGGACTGTTAAAGACTGATGATGATTGAAGCCACCTCCGCCGGGCCCCGGCCAACGGGGTAGGCCAAAGAAATGCTGGATAGATGAGAGATGATTGCAAATTTTTTCCGTGTTAGATAGCCCATTTATCGAGGAAGGCTATAGGCTATATAACGTCACGCTATGAGTCACGGGAGCGGAGCAGTAGCCTTAAGTAACGCGGGTGTAACCGCGGGCTCATCTAGTTAGCTAATATACCCACTGTCAAACTAGAGAGCCTAGACAAAAGGCATCCGATTAGCGATATCGCTATTCTCTTAGTGCGAAATTAAGTGGAACTATGCGCTTTTTGTATGTCATGTGGTCGACGCAGAAAGAATAGGCTCAACTCCAACGCGAAATTCTTGGACGCAACCAGGATAACGCTATGACGAGAAATATAGATTTTAAAAGTCCTTAACTTGCATTTGCAGGTATTTCGCGATGCGATGCAGCAAATTCTGAAGAACGACTTGAAACAGAGCGACAATGTAGTGGACTCTTGGGAGCTGTTCATTGAATTCATTATCAAGAACATCTTCACTAATATACCGAACTGATGACTATGGACTTAGAGGAGTAAAGGATTTGGGAGGAGTAAGTGACTTGAAGTCTTTCTTAGCAGGAAGGAGTCTATGGAATTTGGCAAATGCCGTATCCGTTGGCGTATCTAACGTTATTTTTAGGATTCCGTACCTCAAGGTAAAAAAGGAACCCTTATAAAAGATCACTTTCTTGTCCGTCTGTCTGTCTGTCTGTCTGTCCTGTGTCACCACCGATTTTCTCAGGAACGGGTGGACCTAGCAATTTGGAATTTATACCAGATACTGAGGTCTATGGTTGCTATTAGGTCTATGAAAATCAGGGTCCTGGGTCAACCCAATAAAAAGACAAGGTCAAAATTAGATTTTTGCGAAAACTTGTACGTACCAAAATTAACCTTAATTTTCAACATTTTTTAATTTTCGGAATTTTTCCTTTACTTGTGCTGTAAGACCTTGGTTTTGACCAAAATTGACAATTCTAGGTCAACCGTAAGTAGGTTATAGGTTTTGGGTCGAAAACCTATATGGTAGTTCCCGTTGAACTAGAATCACAAAATTTGGCCAAAAGCAGGGTCTTACAGCACAAATAAAGGAAAAATTACAAAAAATAAAAAAAGTGGAAAATTTAAGGGTGTCCCCATACATATATAGTAGACTCCATTTAAGATAGTCCTCTAAGTTGTATGGGCGCTCATACAGATTTAGAGGACTAGCGTAATTCAACCTCAAATAAGGTAAAATGCGTACGGAACCCTCGGTGCGCGAGTCAGACTCGCACTTGCCCGATTTTTTTAGGGTGGGTGGCCCTTCATGACCTTCATTATTCACAATTAGTTGTTGGCCCCGGTTTCACCCGCGTTATTTTCTGTATTTTGACAACAGCGCCACCTACCGGGTCATATTATAGCCTATATGTAGCTCAACGTTCATTATCTCCCATTCGGATCGACCATTCCAAAGATTACCCCAGACAAACAGAAAGACATATAATCGATTTTAAACCTTCGCTATTTGTATACATCATACAATTTTATTAATACGGGTCTTTCTCGGTCTTTCGTTTTAAATAATTTTAGGTATAAAAACCTCTGCCTAGGTCGTCTTACAACAGCCGTGGTCTGTCAAGACTGATGTCATCTCAGCGCCGTCCTTGTGAAGCGCGAAACGCCACTGTAATGAGGTTATCGCGGTGCGACTGAATCATCATGTCATCATGTCAGCCTAGAGACGTCCACTACTGGACAAAGGCCTCCCCCAAGGTTCTCCACACAGACCGACCTTGAGCCGCCCGCACCGCGTCCAATACTTCCCGCGATCTTAACCAGATCGTCGGTCCACCTTGCGGGAGGCCTACCCCTGCTGCGTCGTCCGTATACCTTAAATTAAATAATAATTATGTACGGTCGACTGAATACCATATATTAAATTAAATATCGCGAGTAAGACCGGTATATTAATAAAATTGTAAAAAAGACAGACGGACAAAAAATTAAAATATCAGTCTACCGGTAGACCGATAGACTCAGATATTTACATAGAGGCGCATTTCCTATGGGCTAAAAGAAGACAAACTTTCTGCAATGAATACAGATTTGTGTCAGTGTTGTGAAATTTTGATACTACCAAAATTCCAGGTCTCTAGCTGCAATGCTTAGTTTTAAAGATCTCCGTGGCCGCGCAGTTCGGAGTGTTTCAATGGCGCGGCCACGTTCAAACCCTTATAACTTTTTAACCATAGCTTTGACAAATTTATGGTTTTGGGAGTCTACTTTTACAAATTTTAACAAAATCTTGTACCTAAAGATTTAAAAAAAAAAAAACCTTGTGGCCGCGCTATCGAAACGGACAGACAGATTTAGGGCGGTTTCAGATTAGCGTTTTATACGTGCGTATAACGGCCCTGTCACGACCTACAGCGGCGGGCGCTAGCGGCGAGCGTTTTCGATGTACATAGCGCGCGTTACTCCATTGCGGCCGCGCGCTGCGAGAATAAACGCGCCATGCACATCGCCTCTGGCGCGCCGCTCGCCGCTTAGACCGATCTCGTGAACAGGCCCTATGCTCGTTTTCGGAAGCGCATATAGGCGCGTATAGGTGCGCCTTTTGGCACACGCGCAACTCGTACGAGCGTTGACGCGCTTCTAAGCTCGTACAAGCGCGAGCCGTTAGAATCCATGTTGACACTGACAAGACGTCACTACCGTTTTAAGCGAACACGCCCGTACCTATACGTGAGTCTGGTTTTGTGAAGCGCGTAATGTAGCACGCGTGTAAGCGCGTATACTGAAACGACCGCATACGCGCAGAAAAATACGCTAATCTGAAACCGCCCTTACATAATAGAAGCGCATTTCTTAAGGATTTCGTGTGCCGATTCCAAGTGGAGTGTTGGCGGGTGTCGTCAGTTCGTCTCTCTTGCACTCGTAGAGACAGCTGTCACAGCGCGACTGCCACGCCGCCAAGCGGCAATTTGGGTCGTAGAAAGTTTGTCTACAGAGCGCCCATAAGAAATGCGCCTCTTTATAAATATCTATGCTCTTTGCTTTCTGTGACCCAAATCATATTGACGCTGTGACAGCTGTCTCTACGAGAGCAAGAGAGACGAACGTCCCTCCTGTGTATCTTAACTACGAGAGCAAAAGAGAGACGGAGAACGACGCCAGCGCTGCCAACGGCGACAACTACGAACTAAACTGGAGACAGTCTCCACTTGGAATCGGAACACGAAATCCCTAAGAACTGCGCTTCTATGTAAATCTGTATTCATTGCTATAACTATATGTGCACTTGAAAACAACAAACGTTATTTTTAAATCGCAAACAGACAATTCGATTATAATTTTGTGTACAGAAATGTATAGCTTTAAGTATGACAAGCATTTTATGTGTAGTTAAGTTATTTAATGAAAATTCTAACAGTATGTTACTAATAAACGTTTGAATTTAAGCCTGCGTTTTCTTTTCAAATTTATAATCCTACAGGGTAGGTGTGACTCGACAATATTGACCAAGTAGGATTGAGGTGACATCTGACGGCCTTGGATAAACCCAGTATATCCTACACTGGGTTAGGGTGACACTTTACAGTATTGGGTGAAACCTAGAAAGGGGTGGGTTGACATTCGACAGTATTGGGTGTAACCCAATTGGTAGGATTAAGGTGGTAACCCAGGATTGGGTGAAACACGGCTATATTGGGATGGCCCACCGCTTGACAGGCCGACATAAATTCCTGTTGAATGACCGAGATTACACACCTTAACTGGTAGTAGAGCCTTGCTGATTTCAGCATGAATGGGCCGGCTCAACCGGGGAAGTACTACCCTCTCACAGAAAATCGACATAAAGTAACATTACATAAACTGTTGCGTTTCGTTCGGTGAGTGAGAGTGCCGGAGGCCCTATCCCCTATTCCTTCTCCCACGTCCCACTTCTCATCCTATCCCTTTTCCCAACCCCAAGGGGCGACAACGCACTAGTGACTCGTGTGGTGTTGCTAGTGTCCATGGGCGGCGGTAATTGCTTACCATCAGGCGATCCGTCTGCTCGTTTGCCGCCTAATAAAAAGAAGTTATAAACTCGGGTGTCACCCATGTTAGCTACGCAACAACATTATCTGTAGGTTTACGGCCATTTTCAATATTCGAACTATAGATAGATCTGTAGATATTACGACTATCAGTCTGGCGCAAGTTCCTAAGAAAAAACCAAATGTATGAAACGTGCTATCTTTTTAATGGCTACTATTATATGTATAAAACGTGAAGGTAGCATCCTTCACTATGTACCCTTGGAACAGTATTCTTTCAAAGTTAGACGGGTTATACGTACATCACCGCCTTGGCTGTCAATAGTGTTAAATGTCACAACTGTCACATTATTATCCAGATTGAACTTTGCCGCGTTATGTAGTTTGTATATAAAACGTAAAAAACATACTGTAAAAGTGCTTTGTGTATACCAAATAAATGTGATTTTACACTTCTAGTGTTAGTGTTACTATATTTATTTGATTAGCATTAAAAGGAGCGCAATGAAAACAAGCAAAATAACGTGTGAAATGTGGCATACAACAACATGTCAGGCAATGAAAAAAGGGTAGGTGTTTATGGCAAAATGTCCCTAGATAAAGATCAATGAATATTTATAATGTTATATAATGTGATATATTTCAATGAAACATAAAAAATAAGGAAATATTCTAAAGTTTCATATCCTAGTACTTTGTAGGTAAACAATAGTGCTGCCTGTCAGTTATCGATAATCCGTTATTAGAAATTGGCACTAGGACAAAAAATTATATATTTTTTTTCTTTTTAGATGTAAAAATGGGTAGCTGCAACTGGAAACTAAGACTTGATTTATGTGCCCATTGCAAAATTACATCAGTTGAACTATGTGTGTGGCAAGCATTTTAAGCCGAAAGACTTAAAAAAAAGGGAACTCAAGTCAGAAAAACAGCTGTGCCTTGTATCTATCGACATTTCTTTAAATCATATTACAGAATAAATGTTGAAAACCTTTCCATTATATGTACATACATATATCTTTTAGTTCTGCGTATTTTTCTTCGCTAATCTGGAATAGATTTATAGAATAGGCTAATTTGTTTGAATAAACACATAAATATTTAATACATCTTTTATTTGTGTTGGAAAAGTATAATTCTAGTCGAAACATAATTATTTCTTAACGAATATTATCGATATCGATATTTCGTTAATCACTACAGGATACATCCCTATATTGACAAATATGACAATGCTGACAACATAAAAAAGATGTCAATTAGTATCTTTATGTTGGTACGAGTTCTCCCTGCACGTTTCATACAAAGCTGAAAGTCTCGCATGATCTATGGCACATCCGCCTCTTCTTACGTAGTATTTGTATACTCTTTGACGACTATAGAGATTTTAGATTCGTGTTTGACATATTGTGTCAAAAACTGCCAAAACCGAATCTAAAATCTACAGATCTATCTATAATTCGAATATTGAATTCCGTAGCTAGTCAACTCTAGTCAGACTTATGCACTCGATTGTCTCGGTGACAAGTTGACGGGAACAATTTCTATACAATTTGTAAAAGTGCCCTCTAGCGGATAGTAACATTTGTAGTGACCGCCAGGTGGCGCATTTAGAAAATGTATGGAAAACCCCCGATATTGAAATGATTAGGCCTCCAGAACCTCTTATCCCAGGATAATACAAACGCCGGGATGCTTCCATTACCTACATATCACAAATTGATTTGCAGTCAAAAATAAAACATCGAATTGAGCAAATTTAAATACAATATTTATTGCAAAATATAAAGAAATATTTTCGCTACATATACATACAGGACATTTTATACATTAATGTACAAAAACTAGACAAATAATTGATATATTTAGTAATATATCTACACTGCTGGTGTTTCGGTTATAATTTATAAACGACTAATCTAAATTTAGTCTTTTGGTCTCTTTCTTACAAGTGTAGAGAGATGAAGAATATTCTTGAAAGACATGGGAAGTCTGCCAACCCGCACTTGGCCAGCGTGGTGGACTGTGGCCTTACCCTTCTCATAGTGAGATCAGATTCTATAAGGGTTTGATATTAAAGTATCTGTGTCATCTACCAGTGTTATGATGAATAACAAGTTTCATAATATTGCTACTTTTGTGTCGATAGATGGCGCTTTAATAAATTGGAGTATTATTGGAAAAAAATTGACATTACCTCATTTAATTTTGTGATTGTCAGAATAGGCGACTTAGGAAAATACACGAAGAAAATAATATATTTCTTAATAAAAAATCGACATCAAACCTAATACCAAGCCCTCTGGCCAGCGTGGCATAGGTCAAATTCTATGGGCTCAAAATGGTACTCTGAAGCAAATTAGGAACCTTACGCAAAGCTAGGCGCAGATGGCGCCACGTAAACAGCACGTAAAAAAAATCGTCAAAGTAAATGCTGTAAAATTTTGTGCGCGGTTTTTTTTTTCATTTTTGCATTACCTATCTGGCCTTGCGAATACATAATGGATAAAAATTACGGATATTTAACTATCCTCGAGTTAAAAAATATACTTACCAGGACGGGGCGCATCGCTAAAAAGACCTACTATATTATCTAACCTTATTGAAAGGCATAACAGGCAACCCCAAAGAGAAACGTCAACAGTCGTCCAATGGGTTCTTTTATTTACGTTATAATACAATGTGACCCCTAGCGGGATAATTTGGCAGTAAGATTCCCTATTAGGAGTCTTATGTTATGCGGACAATAGATTATACAGATATTCTGGTACTGCCAAAGGCTGTATGGTACATGCTACAGTTGGCGCTTAATTAAGTTACATAGTAATGCCATAATTCAGTTTATAGATGGCGCTGTGATACATTTTATGATAAAGCTTTATTTCATTAAATAGATGTCACTGTAATAAACTGAATAATAATTTAGTCTATAGACAGCGTTGTCATAAGTCAAATATTAATGCTGCAGTTTGTCGATAAACGTTACTGTTATACATTTTACATTAATTCAGTTCACAGATGGCGTTATAATAAATTGCATAATAATGCCACAGTACTTCAACCGATGTCGCATGGCGTTGTAATAAATTGTTTAATAATTCAGTTCACAGATGTGGCTGTAATACATTTTATAATAATCAGTTAATATATTATGGCGCTGTAAAAAGTTACATAATAATGCCACAGTTTGTCGACAGATGTCGCTACAATAACGTGTTAAATAATTAAGTTCATAGATGGCGCTGTAATAAATTACGCCAATAATTCGTCGACAGATGTCGCTATGTGCTGCTGTAACTCTCGGTGTTCATATCGTTGATGCCCAACTCCTCGTTCTGTTGGAAGGTGCGCTCGTAGCGAGTTATCTTTAAACCTGTAATGGAGATACATATATTATTTTAAAATATGCATAATAATTATGGACTCACGCCTGTATCCTCGAAGAGGTAGGCAGAGGTGTCATATTACACCCACATTTCACAATGTTATGAAATTTTACGTCTCACATAATGGGATGCGAGCCTAGTGCCGTTACCGGGCACATTGCTACTGAGAATTCGCAAAAACCCAGTAACCCATTGCCCGACCCGGGAATCGAACCCGGGACCTCCAGATGTCTGCAGATATTTACGTCTTGTAAATAGCGTATGAAATGAAAGAGCAAGGAGGTAGTCTGTATTTTGCATAATTATTGATTTAATAGAAGTTTATTTATTTGTCCGTGTGGTGACGGATAAAGAATACGGAATGTCACCACCCCATATCATCCCATGGGTGTCGTAAGAGCCGACAGAGGGACCATATTATGCAGAGAACAGCACTGTAAGAGAAGGAAAACTTGATACAAACCCTATACCAACCCGTTTGGCCAGCGTGGTATAGTAGGCCAATTCCTCCTTACAAAGGAGAGGCCTAGTCCAGCAGTGGACTGTTAAAGGCTGATGATGATGAGAAGTTTATTCTATTGACTTAAAAGGTTGTCAATGATATGTCGTCTGGTATTACTTGTGTCCATGGGCGGCGGTAATAGCTTACCATCAGGCTGCTAGTTTGCCGCCTATTACATAAAAAAATATTGAATTAAGTTAAATAGATAAACTTACCCTCGTCAGGTTGATTGGGGTCATCAGATAGACTTTGCACATAGGAGTTGCCTGCGGGGTCGTCTAGTATTATAGTGATTGGTAACTCGCCGTCCAACACTTTATGAAGTTTTTCGATGAAACTGTCGACAAAACACTTATTATTTATGTACTACTATGAATTATTGATTATAATGTTGCATAGTTAGAGACTTATAGCGGTTATATAACAAAGGGGATTGCTGTAATTGCTTCGGGGTTATAGGCGTGAGACTATGTATGTATGTATGTACAAAATATAGAACTCACGTCAAATATGCATCTCTAATCTCCAAATCTATGGACAGATCGGATATTGAATCCGGCGGCAAGTCATAGAATATCGCAATATTTATTATCTTTGGGTTGCAGAAGGCAGACGGCAGTCACCCTATGCAAAAACGTCAATCAATATTCGTACTGCAAGTCCTTAGGCCCAATTCTGCTAAATAAATATAGTTTCGATATCATGTCAGTGTCATACTTACGTCACAAAAAGCGTATTCTTCTAAATTATCTAATAATTGAACGAAGTTGTAACGAGATCGTAAATTGAAATAAGTGTCAAAATATGTGTCAACGACGAACTGTTTATTTCAAATTATACGATAATGACATTAGGTTATCAGAACACCGCTTCTGAGTCCATTCAAAATATAATATCAATGTCATATAAAAATAGGAGAATTGGCCTCCAGGATGCAACCAGAATAAAGCTGGGACGATGTTAATGATGACAGATGGACATACCCAAAGGAATTTACCATGATCATCGTCCTGGCGTTATCACAATTGTATCCAAGACTTCGCTTTAGAGTTCGGGCTCCGCCTACTACTCTAGAGCTAAAACATATCAGAAAACTTACGTCTTCAATCCCTCTTCATTCAACCCGGGTGCGTCTCCTATCGCCCCTGGGGAATCAGCCAGCTGTTCCATGGTGGCCCTGACCAGACCCTCGGCCGTCGTGAACCGGCCCCCTAGAGCGTGCCCGCCCACTTCTAAGTCAAGCTCTGGGATCTCCATGCAGCACGTCTCTGACTGCGGAAAAAGGAAGATGATCGATTTTAAACTCCCTCGATTTGTATACGTCATAAAATTTTATGAAAACGAGTTTTACTCGCTTATAAAACGTCAGTAAAACAGAGGTATTTATACCTTAAATAGGCTTGTGTCCACTAAGAATAAATCGGTTTGATTGTAGTATCTATAGATTCATTATGATTTTAAGATGTTAATAAAGTTTATTATTTATTATAAAAAGATAAGATTAACGCTATTTTTAGGATTCAAACACTAAATAATGTATTTATTCTTGTGACAGTGAACACCAATCAGAGAGCATTACGTCAAATAGTACGTCCGCCATTCATGTTGTTGACGTTTTAGTAGTAAATACAACTAAAACGTCAAACTTACAACCTGTCAAATCGAACATAACAAAATAAAAGTGGGTACATCAGACCAGACTTCATTCACGGTTTGTTTTGTTTTGGACTTTGTGATATCACTCAACCGCCATGATGGTTTACAGCGTTTTCGTGAATTCACGTTTTTTGAAGCCGTAATTAGTAATGTTGCTGTGAGATTTCTGAAGAAAAAATTTGATATTTCAGTTTAACATCTTATAAAGGAACGAATCAATCGCTAATTACATTTTAGGACTCAAGCCTTATCCGCTCAAGGTACCGCTTTAATTTGACATTTATCGCTAAAGCATCACGCGGTCGTTATCTGACCACCCGCGAAGCAAGGCCACTTGCCGTGCTACCTTAAACCTAAACTTACGACTCGTCACTCGAGTATTGATATTTGAAATGATGTTTTTATGAAAGTAGATTAAATAAGCTTTGTAGTAATGTTTGAATGGTGACTGAATGACGGAATGTTTCGCTTATGCGACCCGCCGAACTTGATCCTATTGTAAACAATGTCGTCTATCGATGACCTACTCGCCATTTTTGTTTGTCATGATAACAATATGGGTTATAAATTGCTTCCTTTTATTATTTTGTATACCTGGTGGTGTAAGCTTTACAAAATTATAAAATTAAAGCAATGCTTGCTTAGAAAATTATTTAAATGTCAGCATTTGAAATTTTTGTATATTTCACTGTCTTTGCATGTTGCGCGCGGGGCATAATTATGGATTCAAAACATCATTGTAAACAAATATTATAATTATATTTGATATTCTAATGTTTTAATCGTGAATGGACTAATTAGTTATAAAATAACAGCAAAAAAATAAACAAATATTGTGTAATAATTTAATTCAAGAGGCTATATTCATACAATTACCGAAACAACGGCATTTATTTTTTATTGAATGAAAATGTATAGATAACGTTACATTTATGCTATGAATTATTGTTTTATTATGAGTATATAAATAAACCTATCATGTGATATATAATACTCATATAATTCATAAGATATAGGCTTTCGAAAATTTTGTCGGGTATGGCGGTTATTTTTTGCGGACAAAAGTAAACAATTGTGCAAAGTCCAATAAGAATAATTCTTATCGGAATCTTATCAGATATGGTTTTTTAAATTGGTAATCTAGTTGAAAAGAAACTTATCTAGGTTTGAATCTGATATATAACAAAAAAAATATGTTAAAAAAAAAAAATACGAAAATTGGCGGCAATTAACAACCATTTATATTTTATATTTTTTATGTTTAAAATTAAAATGTTTCTTTCCATTATATTTATTATCTCTGAAAGTAAATTAAATTATCTTTCTAACCATGTACAATACTTATATACCTTCTATAATAAAAAACGACGAGAAATATGAATATGTTAGAAATATAATAGCGCGCTCGAAAATGGCGGGAAAATATTATACCGGACGCGCTTTATACCGCTCTTGCGTGGGCTTCAAGTATATTATTTGGTGTTAATTAATATAATTCGAAAGCTTATTTAATTACGCGTCTTTTGATATACAATATTAACTTAATAAATAGAAATATCACCATTCTTTCAACGAAAATATTACGCGCCGTACTTAGCTTGAAAGCCTAGCCTCGAAAGTGGCCAAAATACTTCTACGAGTGTCCTGAGATGCCTCGCTGGTGGCCAAAATGCTTTGAGGGGTTATACAAGGAAGATGGCCGTGAGAACCGCTGATATAGAAAAAGAAGGAAATGCTACAGGTTTCTTACTGCGAAGGAGGTAGATAGTAATAGAGAATGGTGGAGTGGAAAACCAAATAATCAAATCGAGTGCCAGTCAAACTCACCCATAAAGGTTTCCGCATTAGAGGTATCCACTTAACATACCCATCATCTTCACCTAACCAAATATCACTATCACTTTTTTCATAGTCTGTTTAGTTTGTTTTTTTTTTCGTGTGAGTGTGTGGCCAACTCTAGTGTCAGTTTTTCAGACCGCCCGAAGGCCTCCGACGTGGCCTAACGACTCTTATCCTAAGACAAGAACAGGGACCGACAGCTTTACGTGCCCTCCGAAGCACGGTAGCGCTCAGATGTAAATGTCACACTTGGTCACTCATCCAAGTGGTGACCTGTGCAAGCGTTGCTTAACTTTGCCGATCTGTTACGAACGACAAGCCAAGTGTCGCTATGAGCGCTACAATGTGTCTTTTTCATAGTGTCTGTATAAATGTCAAAGTTATATTTGCGGTTTTGGAATATGTGCTGTATCTCAAAAACCGCGATCTCCTACAAACCATTTGTCGTAGATTTTTTTCATATATTTTTCATATCTTATTTTAAAAGTTCGTGTGATGACGGATTAAGAATACGGAATGTGACCACCCCATATCATCCCATGGGTGTCGTAAGAGCCGACAGCAAAGAGTATACAAATACTACGTAAGAAGAGGCGGATGTGCCATAGATCATGCGAGACTTTCAGCTTTGTATGAAACGTGCAGGGAGAACTCGTACCAACATAAAGATACTAATTGACATCGTTTTTATGTTGTCAGCATTGTCATATTTGTTAATATAGGGATGTACCCTCTAGTGATTAACGAAATATCGATATCGATAATATTCGGTAAGAGAAATCATTATAATTGTTTCGACTAGAATTATACTTTTCCAACACAAATAAAAGATGTATTTAATATTTATGTGTTTATTCAAACAAATTAGCCTATTATATAAATCTATTCTAGATTAGCGAAGAAAAATACGCAGAACTAAAAGATATATGTATGTACATGTAATGGAAAAGTTTTCAACATTTCTTCTGTAACAGGATTTAAAGAAATGTCTATAGATACAAGAAACAGCTGTTTTTCTGACTTGAGTTCCCTTTTTTTAAGTCTTTCGGCTTAAAATGCTTGCCACACACATAGTTCAACCGATGTAATTTTTTCAATGGGCACATAAATCAAGTCTTGGTTTCCAGTTGCAGCTACCCATTTTTACATCTAAAAAGAAAAATAGAATAGAATTTTTAGTCCTTGTGCCAATTTCGAATAACGGATTATCGATAACTGACAGGCAGCACTATTGTTTACCTGCAAAGTGAAACTTTAGAATATTTCCTTATTTTTTATGTGCTAATCAAATAAATATAGTAACACTAACACTAGAAGTGTAAAATCACATTTATTTGGTATACACAAAGCACTTTAACAGTATGTTTTTTACGTTTTATAAACAATCTACATAACGCGGCAAAGTTCAATCTGGATAATAATGTGACAGTTGTGACATTTGAAACTATTGACAGCCATGGCGGTGATGTACGTATAACACGTCTAACTTTGAAAGAATACTGTTCAAAGGGTACATAGTGAAGGATACTATCTTCACGTTTTATACATATAATAGTAGCCATTAAAAAGATAGCACATTTCATACTTTCGGATTTTTCTTAGGAACTTGCGCCAGGCTGGCCGACAGAGGGAGCATATTATGCAGAGAACAGCTCTGTAAGAGAAGTACAACTTGATACAAACCCTATACCAACCCGTTTGGCCAGCGTGGTATAGTAGGCCAATTCCTCCTTTCAAAGGAGAGGCCTAGTCCAGCAGTGGACTGTTGGAGGCTGATGATGATTTTAAAAGTTAGATGCTTGGGGCATTTCTGTGATCCATGAATTGTTATTTCGAGTCGTAGAGTGTGTCTCTAGTCACTGGCGCAGAACTAAACGGTGTGGCAAGGCGACCGCTTAAACTTATTCATCGCGTCCTGAGCGATCTACTTCGCGTACCCGATTAATTTATAGCGTAAGTTACTCCTTGGTACATCAGCTATACGCCAGTGAAAGTTCCGTCAAAATCGGACCAGCCGTGCCAGAGATTGGCGAGACCAAACAGACAGACAGACAGATAGACAGACAGACAAAAATTTAAAAATTTTCGGTATATGTACCGTGTATACATCCATATACATTTAGTAAAAATCGGTTATTTTAATATTACAAACAGACACTCCAATTTTATTTATATGTATAGATGTATAGATATATGTAATCAATACTAGTTAGAAACACAGATGTATAAACTTACTTTGAGGACATCTCGAGAAAAGTCTTCCTTGCTGGCGATGCGAACTTCAAAACGGACCCCTTTCTCTTCTATACCGCCTCCTGACTTTACCTGTAATAGTATGATTTAATTAGTAAATAAATATTATGTGTGGACATTTTTATTTTTATTCCATTCGCATATGGTCACCTCTCAAGAAAATATTAAGGACCGTTAATTAGAAAATATTTCAGTTAAAATCATACTCAGTAATTACAATTAGGGCAATATTTATTTTGCTTGCTGTTAGTAAAATATTATTTTGAATCTATTAGAGAGCCACTTAGGGTTGTTTCCAACTAGTCAAATCAAGCACTTTTAATGAAATGTCAAAAACAACCTTTGCCAAGGGTTTTGTATGAAATATGACGTAGTGACGTCATAGTGTTTTGTTGTCAAGTAGAATACTTATTATCAATAAATGGACGATAAACATTTTAAATAAAGTTTTAACATTAATTGATGAATGAAACTACTATTATTTTGACATGTTTCACTAGATAAAAATACTTGTATAATTTATTTGACTTGCAGGAAACTTCCCAATTATCTAAAACCCTTGCCATAGGACAAGAGTTATATAGTTTATATAGTTATATAAGGTCATATCAGAGACCGTTGGGCGGTCCGAATACTCCCTCACCAGAGGTGGTCACTCACTCAGACGAAAATTATAATAATAAACCTAAAAACATTATATTTTACGTTAGAAAACGGACAACGTAGCTACATAATATGTATTTATCGCCTTCGGCAAAAGTTTTATTTACTTAATTCTACATAATTATTGGATTAAGGGTCAGCACATATCTGACGGAAGATGCGTCGCGTATCATCCGACGCGTAACGCCAAAACAGCCAAATACATGATAAATTATTCAACCTTTCACACCTAACGGATGATGCGTTAGTGCGTCGAGTGTACAGCGTCTGTTCCGTTTCCATCAACGTATCGTCAGTCGACGTCGCGCAGACTGACGCGTTGGGCGACGTTTTAAAATTAAATGTCATACAAAGCAACCGCAGTGTAGTTGCCTAAAGCAGAAACTGACTAGACGCGTAATGTAGCAGGTGTAATTTGATGGAATAGACGCAACCGATGCAGATATGTACCGACCCTAAATTGCACAAAATGGAAACCTACCTCATTAGTACGATGTCCGCAGGCGTCACATAATGTAGCCATTATAATAACCTCCTTGAAATGTGGGATATCTGTCGACAAAACATTTATTATGAGTAGGCAATTTTCAATAACATTTAACTTGAGTAAATATACACATTTTAAATAATTTTTATAAGACACAGATTGGGAAACGGCAAGAAATGAGACTACCGTAATTAGATTCATTTACATTGACCAATAGATGGCGCGAGAACCAGCAAGTTATCTAACTTTACCGGCAGATGGCGTTGTAGTGTATACCATTCATAGAGATGGGCGGTGGGTAAATACCCGAAGGGTAAATACCCAGGTTTTTTTTCATAGTAATAGGCGGCAAACGAGCAGACGGATCGCCTGATGGTAAGCAATTACCGCCGCCCATGGACACAAGCAACACCACAGGAGTCACAAGTGCGTTGCAGCCCTTTGGGGTTGGGAAAAGGGATGGAGGAGTGGGATAAGGGAGAAGGAAAGAGATGGGGCCTCCGGCACTCTCGCTTACCGAACGAAACGCAACCGTTTCGGTACTGCTACTTAACGTAGATTTTCTGTGAGAGGGTAGAGTACTTCTCCGGTCGAGCCGATTCATTCATGCTGAAATCAGCAAGGCTCTACTACCTAAACCTGAGTAAATTTACACAATTGCAATAATTTTTACAAGACATACAGTGTAATTAGATTCATCTAAATTGACCAATAGATGGCGCGAGAACCAGCAAGTTACCTAACTTTACGGACAGATGGCGTTGTACTGTATACCATTCATCTATCTAATCCTAAAAGTAACATGAACCCTTTGCATAGCATGGAAGTCTGTTGGGAGACTTTTCCTAGGTAAAGGTGTATATTAAATATGGTTGTTTCCAACTAGTCAAATCAGGCACTTTTAATGAAAAGTCAAAAACGACCTTTGCCAAGGGTTTTGTATGAAATATGACAATAGCGTTTTCTGTCAAGTAGAATACTTATTATCAATAAATTGACGATAAAAAATGTTAAATAAAGTTTTAACATTAATTGATGATAATATTTTCTTGGGTTTACGCGAATGTTACACATTGAAATTAAACTACAGTTTACGGATTTTATCGCGTTATATTACTTTCACTGGTTATTTGATACGTGAAGCTATTGAAATTAAAAAACATCCTAATTTCAATAGGGAAGATAGTTGGAATGTACCTCCAGCTTGGGACCCTGTCATCAGGCTAATGAAACCCAAAAAGGACAAAGTCACCAGAAGTAGATAGTAACACCAATAGTTGAAAAATGTTCGGGTACTTTGAGATAACTTTTTAATTCAAGACAAAGACAAATATCACCTCAGTCTGCCGTGAACATGAATCCTGTAAAGAATTCGAAACGTCGGCTAGTAATAAAAATGTAGTTTCTAGATCTTTCGGTTTAAATGTAATAACAAATAACCAGTGAAAGTAATATAACGCGATAAAATCCGTAAACTGTAGTTTAATTTCAATTAATTGATGAATGAAACTACTATTATTTTGACATGTTTCAGTAGATAAAAATACTTGTATAATT
This sequence comes from Euclidia mi, assembly GCA_944739405.2. Lineage (NCBI taxonomy): Eukaryota > Metazoa > Arthropoda > Insecta > Lepidoptera > Erebidae > Euclidia > Euclidia mi. The sequence continues at coordinate 18,947,721 of OX123210.2, read as the reverse complement.
TATTTTACTTGCAGGAAATTTCCCAATTTTTAATTCTTGCTTGCTAAATAGTAGGTTATGGTAGAACAATTCTGCATGTCTGAGAGTTCTACATAATTTTCTCGATTGGCGAGGCCCCATTCACGTTTTTTTTCTGTCCCATCCCGCTCTATTCCATTTTGTATCCTATAGCATGGCAAGTTAGTTGTAACCTTGTGCCCCTGGTGTTCGTTGGCGTATTTAGGGTTATTTTTTAGGGTGGCCTGGGTCTTTATAAAATACTAGAGGATGCCCACGGCTACGCCCGCACATTTTGGACGATCCCGTGGGATTTCGGGAAATCCCTTCTTAGTGCACCCCTACGGTACCCAAGGAACATACATGCCAAATTTCAGCTTCCTGCGCCCAATAGTTTCGGCTGTAGCGTGTCTGTCAGTCAGTCAGTAACTCAAGGATTTTATATATTAAGATTAGTCTAAAGTTTCTTACGTTGTCAGCATTGTATTTCGGTTCGGTAGCAGCGATAGCCTAGTGGAGAGACCGACAGACTGCTACGCAGATGGTCCGAGTTCGAGTCCACGGCGGGCACCAATGACTTTTCGGAGTTATGTGCGTATTACATAGTTAATTATCGCTTGCTAAACGGTGAAGGAAAACATCGTGAGGAAACCTGCATGTCTTAGAGCTCTCCATGATGTTCTCGAAAGACATGTGAAGTCTGCCAACCCGCACTTGGCAAGCGTGGTGGACTATGGCCTTACCCTTCTCATATTGAGAAGTAAAACGTGTGTAACTAGACCATACTGGGGGGTGGCACGGTTTCTTGGCCCCTGCATATGTCCATGGGCGGCGGTAATTGCTCCCATCAGGCGGTCCGTTTGCGCGTATGCCAACTTACTACCTGCACAGTATAAAAAGACCCTTAACGGAAATTTTAATGCCATATTGTACCAATGATTACGATAATTTTTACCTCAGCGCCATACTTGCGATATTACAGCTTCAGTAGATATTGAGGTTCAAAGTTACCATATTTATTTTTCTACTTATTAAAAAGTAAAACAATATCGATGCACCCATGAAGAGAAGGTATCTCGAGCTTTGTACGCGCTGCTTTACGTTACGGCCAACGACAACCTAGCCTACTAGACGGCAGACGTAAGGCGAACACTTTCTGACAACACGTTAAGACTTATACGTCTTACATAAGACCAGTCCTAACACTAGTTATGAATTATGACGTACCGCAAATTTGAACCGGCCAATTAGAATGCATTTTTGTAGCCCCCTTCGCCCCGCATACCTCACCGCTTTGACAGAATTGTTTGTTTGTAGAAATGAAAACATTAGGTGTCTAGTAGGGTTGTCGTTGGTTGCGGCTTATAACATGTGTCTACTTTTTTAAACCTCAAATTTATTTTCGTTTCCCAGGTATTATTTTTACTTAGTATGACTCGGCATGATGTGCAAAACGAGTGGACTTCGGCTTGGAGACACTGTGTATATAAAAATCTAGCGGTTTCCCGCGGTTTCACACGCGTTTTGAGGGAACTACTTCGCGTACCCGGAAAACCCAAATATCTTACGGACCCCTATGTTTTCTAAAATAAAATATAGCCTATGTTACCCGCAGATAATGTAGTTTTCTAATGGTGAAAGGTTTTTAAAAATCGGTTCAGTAGTTTTTGAGTTTATCCATTACAAACAAAAATACAAATTTTTCCTTTTTATAATATTAGTGTAGATATAGTGTAGATGATACTTACTAGTCATCTTCATATTAGTATTGGCGGGCGCGTTACAGTCGGGGCAGTTGGTCCTGAAGCACATCACTTCGTCATTCGACATCTGTTCGTAGGGGAAGTCTTCTGGGTCCACCGGGGACAGCAGGGAGTCTGTGGGGACCGGCGTCGAGAGGTGGGAGGTTGGCTCGTCTGATACCTGAGGAAAATAAAACATGAAATGCTTAGAATTCTGAGGGTTCTAGTATGAGTTTTGCACTCGATCGTCACGGTGACGATAGCCTAGTCGACGGGAACAATTTCCATACATTTTGTAAAAGCGCCCCTAACGGAGAGTAGCGATCGGTAGAGACCGCTAGGGGGCGCATTTAGAAAATGTATGGAAATTTCCCGCCAACAAGTTACCGTGAAAATCGAGTGCAAATTCGTACTAGATCCCTGTAATCACTTACCGAATAGATGGGGTCCCATAATGCGAACCCGGGCACCAATTGATTGCATTAAGTCCGGCCGCTAATAGGGCCCCTAACGGACTCTACTACTTGTTAAAATGTATGGATAGCTTAGTGGAGAGGCTAACAAATTGCATTGCACAGAGTATCAGGTTCGAATATTATAGGGAATCAGTACATCTGAATAAATGAACACTAGTCTAAATCATGGAATATTGCTATCCTTTTGGGTTGAGGAGGTCAGTCTCTTTGGTCAGATAGGCAGTCGCTCTGTGGAAAAACTAATATTCAGTAAAATCTAATTAGACTAGTAAGCGGATCCCGGGTTCTAACTGTGATAACGCTAGGAAGATGTGTTAGTAATGTAGTACATACAATCTCAAAAACTTATCTATCTATACACATAAATAAAATTGGAGTGTCTGTTTGTAATATTAAAATAGCCGCTTTTTACTTAATGCATATGGATGTATACAGAAATGATTTTTTTTTTACAATTTTTGTCTGTCTGTCTGTTTGTTTGTTCTCGCTAATCTCTGGAACGGCTGGACCGATTTTGACGGGACTTTCACTGGTGGATAGCTGATGTACCAAGGCGTAACTTAGGCTATAAATAAACCGGGTACGCGAAGTAGTTCCCTCAGGACGCGGGTGAAACCGCGGGAAACAGCTAGTAATTTATAATATTACACACCATTTATAATATTACAAGGCCATTAGTTTCATTCTCTGCCTACTCTTTCGGGCAACAGGCGTGAGTATATGTATTTATGTTTGTGCAGTTTTAGTGATATTTTATTGTGTCAGTCGTTACCTCATCGTGAGTAAATATCCCAAGCAGATGGTTTTGCTCCTTGGTCCGTTTGAACTCTTCTTTAGTACAACGCGGATCGCGTTTAGGTGCCTCTGGGTTCTCTATGTAGCAGTTACCTGTAATAAAATAATGTAAATAAACAATTTGCTTGAGCCATCTTGCAAAAACATTTCGTTTCTGCCAAAGATAAATGATTTGTTTAGAGTTCGATTGATAGAGAGACAAAACCTTTCATTAACTAGATCAAAAGCCTTCCTTCTCAAACCAAATAAGTCTCCTTCAGCCTTTAACAGTCCACTGCTGGATTAGGCCTCTCCTTTAAAAGGAGGAATTGGCCTACTATACCACGCTGGCCAAACGGGTTGGTATAGGGTTTGTATCAAGTTTTCCTTCTCTTACAGTGCTGTTCTCTGCATAATATGCTCCCTCTGTCGGCTCTTACGACACCCATGCGGATGCGGTCGTGACATTCCGTATTCTTAATCCGTCACCTCACGGACTACACGGTTCGATAGGTAGACAGACAAAACCTTTTTTTAACTGGATCAAAAGCCTTCCTTCTCAAGCCAAATAAGTCTCCTACTATTCCCGAAATCAAAACCAAGAAGCACAACCCTTGGCTTTGACACGCCGACGTTCCAAAGTCGACAGCGCGAGGGCTAGACGCGGATCTATACAGCAGTGAAGGGCCATGGGCTAAGTCCCTCCCCAAAAGCATCTGTTTTCGTCCAAATACTAATTACTTTGTACATACATACATAGACTCACGCCTGTTTCCCGGAGGGGTAGAAAGAGACTACGGAACGCCATTTGCAACGATCCTGACATACCTCTCTTGCTTCATTCACTTCCATCAAGTTTCTCATGCATGCTCTTCCGTTTAGGGTACTTCTGACCTGTCCTTTTTTTTTACTTTGTAGTGTTGAAAAACTTTCTTTAACCACGTTCAAGCTCTCCCAAAACCGAAATAAGCCTCCTCTAGAAACCTGCATCCGTTTCCGGCGAAGGTCCTGAACGCCTGCAGTCGCCCTATGAACGCGTCTATTTGCGCTCTGGTCTTAGAGTCAAAACTCTTGGCTATGTAATGACTTACCACTGAGATCTTCAAGCTGCAGTATTCAAGGTGTGCCAGCAGTTCTATCAACATGTAGTCGTCTTACCAACCATCTATTCCTAAGCTCGGTTTTCAATTTGACCCGCCGATGCTGCTTCAAAGGTAGAACAATGGTGACTTACGGTCTACTTAACACTTAGGGACTCGCTACAGGGTCCAATGAACCCAGACCTTCATAATTTCTTCCATAACATCAAAACTTTTACGTTTGTGACGTTGCCGCTCTAAGTACCTTTCAACGTTAGAGTAGCACGGCAGACGACATTCTTAGTTGTCAGTTGGCGCGCTGCGTGTGAGTGCAACGGACGTGAAAGGTGTGTATGGGTCCACTAGACCCCGTAGCGAGTAAATGATTTTTTAGTTTCGAAGCTGTTTTTTGTTTGTTCAACGATGATTGATCGTGCATTGTTATTTGTCCTAAGTAGCTTACTTATAGTAGTATAAAAAATGTAAAAATTTTGCTTAAAATAAATAATACGGAAATTACAGCAGTTAGTCTGAATCTTATGATAAAAAAGTAGCATAATTCCTTGTATTTTTGTAGACAAAATAGGATTAAGAAAAAAAAAATATATAAGTATTTCATTAATCACTATCTTTCTTTATTTACATGTTAACCTAAAACAAAAGTAAACGTTCACTTTTATTAAGTAGTTTTAAAATAAACAATGAATATTAAACTGGGTCCAGTCACGGTAATATAATCTAACAGTATTGTAACTCGGCCGCCTTGGTGAGTTAATATACCTACCAGACGCGCCGCATGCGAGCTGCGGCACGATCGCGGCTGTGGGTACTCTTGGCACAGTCCGCACAGTCTAATGGGTACTCTGCTCGAGGCGCGTAGGTATAACTCGAGTTTCGTGCGTTTGTATGGAGTAACAATACTGTTAGATATTATTACCGTGGTCCAGTGAACCCCATAGCGAGTATTAACGTTACAAATTAGGGCGCGAGTCCTTAAGTGTTAATGGTCCAAGTAGTTCTCAGGGTCTTGGAAAGAAAAATCTTGGAGCTATCTGGGAGCTTCCTAACAAAATACTGGAGCCACATTGACGACGATTATGAGACGTAACCACAGAAATAAACAGTAATAGAACGGTGACATGGGCGTGGCGCGCGTGTCAAACTAGTGCACCATAGCGCATGTGTAACTAGTGCACCATAGCGCATGTGTTTCCGAACGCATTCACTTACGCATCGCGTCAGCTGTTCGCGCGCTCAGGAGGTAAAAAAACATTAAATTCGTTACATTCGTTATGCCATATTGTGCAGTTTCCAATTGTAAAAATAAAAGTGATGCAAAAAAATATGGAAAAGGAAGGCATTTCATATCACCAGTAAGTATTTAAATTGAGTAAAATTTAAGATTATTGAGATTAAAACCAAGTGTTCTACTTTTACCATGTTTGTCTAATAAGAACATCATCGTTCATTTCTACGTTATGTTAAATTTCCATTGCTTGAATTATACGATACTTGTTGACATATATATGAAATAACACGCAATGTACGGCGAGATAAGCGATATTCACAAGATGCCAAAAACAATAACATATCAGGGGCCACGGGTCAAATAAATAGCTGTGATTGGTCAGCGCGCGCTAGTGATTGACGTTCGATTTATGGTTCCGTCTTAAATTTATCGATAAATAAAATGAATATTAATTCTAATTACACTTTTTTGCTATAGTATGCTATTGTAAGCCGTGCGGCATGCGCATGTTTCTCTGTCTGTCTCCCTCTCTCTCTCCCGAAAATGACATCTATTTGGGAATCCAAGATGGCGGACGGGACATTTTTAATAAAATTAATATGGGTATCATTTTTGGGGTTTTCATGCTTTCTGATCACGAAAATGACATCTATTTGGGAATCCAAGATGGCGGACGGGACATTTTTAATAAAATTAATATGGGTATCATTTTTGAGGTTTTCATGCTTTCTGATCACGAAAATGACATCTATTTGGGAATCCAAGATGGCGGACGGGACATTTTTAATAAAATTAATATGGGTATCATTTTCGGGGTTTTCATGCTTTCTGATTACGAAAATGACATCTTTTTGGGAATCCAAGATGGCGGACGGGACATTTTTAATAAAATTAATATGGGTATAATTTTTGGGGTTTTCATGCTTTCTGATCACGAAAATGACATCTATTTGGGAATCCAACATGGCGGACGGGACATTTTTAATAAAATTAATATGGGTATCATTTTCGGGGTTTTTATGGATTCTGGTCACGAAAATGACATTTATTTGGGAATCCAAGATGGCGGACGGGACATTTTTAGTAAAATTAATATTAGAATTCCAAACTTATGTTTCCTACTTCAGTTACCACAAGCCAATTGTTACTAAAATTGAGCCTACTGATTAAGTTTATATTACATTATATGTGTTAATAATAAAAAAAATCTTGGATTCCCAAATAGATGTCATTTTCGTGACCAGAATCCATAAAAACCCCGAAAATTATACCTATATTAATTTTATTAAAAATGTCCCGTCAGCCATCTTGGATTCCCAAATAGATGTCATTTTCGTAATCAGAAAGCATGAAAACCCCAAAAATTATACCCATATTAATTTTATTAAAAATGTCCCGTCCACCATCATGAATTCTCAAATAGATGTCATTTTCCGGACCAGAATCCATAAAAACCCCAAAAATGATACCCATATTAATTTAATTAAAAATAGCCCATCCGCCATCTTGGATTCCCCAATAGATGTCATTTTCGTGATCAGAATGCATGAAAACCCCGAAAATTATACCCATATTAATTTTATTAAAAATGTCCCGTCCGCCATCTAGGATTCCTAAATAGATGTAATTTTCGTGATCAGAATGCATGAAAACCCCGAAAATGATACCCATATTAATTTTATTAAAAATGTCCCGTCCGCAATCTTGGATTCCCAAATCGATGTCATTTTCGGGAGAAAGAGGAGACAGACAGAGAAACGGCTTACAATAGCTTACTATAGCAAAAGTGTCGTTACAACTTTTCGTATTAATTTTTTCCGTCTAGCCCCCTTGCGCAACGCGCGATATGGAACTTCGTTTCAAAATTCGTTTGAATAAATTGTTACTTAAAAAAAAATCTTAACAACATTATTCTGCCTGACAATCAGCAATGGTTAGTTGTTATATAAACAATAACATAATTTCATTTTCCACAGCTACATCACACACACACATCGATAATAATTCCTTAGTGTCCCCTCACTATCTATACGTCACTGTGGGCGGGGCTTGCTGAAATGTGGCACGCGCGAAATGTACGCGATGACGTGACATTCACCATTCTATTACTATTTATTTCTGTGGACGTAACTAAATCCCCAAAATCCCACCTTCTCCAAAGAAAATCCTAAATCCTATAGTCACTTACCACTGATATCTTCAAGCTGCAGTGTCCAGGGAGTACCAGCAGTCGTCAAAGCCTGCAGTCGTTCTATGAACGCGTCTATTTGAACTCTGTTCTTATGTGCAAAACTCTTGGTTTTATAGTGACTCACCACTAATATCTTCAAGCTGCAATGTCCAGGGTGTACCAGCAGTCCTGACCACCTGTAGTCTTCTCACTAACCATCTATACCAAAAACCTGGTCTTTAATTTGACCCACTAACCATCTATACCTAAAATCTGGTCTTTAATTTGACCCACTAATGCTGGTTCGAAGTCATAAAATCTTGGGTAGGTAGGACTATGTGACTTACCACTGATATCTTCAAGCTGCAATGTCCAGGGAGTACCAGCAGTTCTGAACCCCTGCAGTCGTTCTATGAACGCGTCTATTTGCGCGGCGGCGTCTGGGTGCTCTTTGCGTCGCTGCTCCTGGTCTTGAGAGAGGCCGGCGATGGCGCGGGTCAGTATACCCTCTACTGTGGTTACCTCTGGGAATCGAATAATATCATAAAATAACCATAAGTTGAATGGTAAAGAGCTAGTCCGTCTATAAATAATAATATAAGGCTAAGTTCAGATGAACGCGCGGCGACGCGCGGCGACGCGCGGCGACGCGCGGCGACGCGCGGTAAAAAAAAAAAGTAAAAGTAAAAATATTTTTATACTGAACACGCACAATAAAAAGCACAATAAGAAAAAAAAAATACAACTAAATCAATACACAAAATAAGAATTAAAGCAAAAGAAAGAATACAATAACAGACAAAAGTGTGACGTGTTAGAACAGAGCACAGTTCAGCATTTGTCAGGCAAATGTCTGACGCTGATTTTCAACTGTGCCCCTATTTTTGAGTGACTCACGCACGTAAAAACAAACCCGCGCGGTTTGAAGCGGAAGGACACATGGAGCCACGAAAATGGGAGACGAGATATCTATTGATTTACTAATTGACGAAATTGGAAAAAGAGATGCGATTTGGAATCTTAACTCGAGGCACTATTCTGATAAAATAATAAAAAGAAGGTCTTGGGAAGAATTAGTTTCCGGTATAAAATGCCATGCCAGCAAATTGCCTCCTCCATTCTCACTGAATGTTCACGCTGGACTGTCGCGCGCAAGCCCCCGCCATCTGAACAGCAGTCCCGCGCGGCAAGCGCGTCATCGCGCGTTCATCTGAACTTAAATCAAATTTAACCACCGAAATGAATAAACGCACATAACTTCCAAATGACTGCATCAAATAGGCTTGTGTCCACTAAGAATAAATCGGTTTAATTGTAGTATCTAAAGATTCATTATGATTTTAAGATGTCAATAAAGCTTATTATTTATTATAAAAAGGTAAGATTAATGTTATTTTTAGGATTCTAAAACTAAAAATAATGTATTTATTCTTGTGACAGTGAACACCAATCCGAGAGCATTACATCAAACAGTACGTTCGCCATTCATGTTGCTGACGTTTTAGCAGTGGCGGCGCTAGACCACATGTGGACGTCGGCGACATCAAGTTCGCGAGGCCCTTTAAATCGATGGCGAGGCCCCGTTTACTTCGTACTTAGTAAAAAAAAACCGTTAAAATACTTAATTTTAGCCAAATTATAAAATAATGTATGAATAAATAAATGACAATTAAAAAATTTTCACCCGTTTCACGTGACGCACGTGTTTGTAAATAATTAAAGTCATTATCATTTGGTTAATTTTTCCCGAATTGTTCGGTGTCGGCTACCTAAGCCAGGATGATTGGCGAAACGAAATGTAGGTATGTTACTTGTAAAACATTTTGCGAGGCCCCCTCAGGCGCGAGGCCGTCGGCGGTCGCCGACGTCGCCGACGCCTAGCGCCGCCACTGCGTTTTAGTAGTAAATAGAACTAAAAAGTCAAACTTTCTACCTGTCAAATCGAATATAACAAAATAAAAGTGGGTTCATCAGACCAGACTTCATTCACGGTTTGTTTTGTTTTGTACTTTGTGATGTCACTCTACCGCCATGATGGTTTACAGCGTTTTCGTGTCAAATTTAAAAAGGTTTTTAAAAATCCGTAATTAGTAATGTTGCTGATCGATTTTTGAAGAAAAATCAGGTAAGTATTTCAGTTTAACATGTAATGTAAAGGAACGAATCGAACGCTAATTACATTTTACGACACACAAGCCTATTGGATAAATTTGGTGCAGTCGTAATTTCTTTTATGTGTTCGTTGTTATCAGGAGAAGCTTTGTTACAATCATCAGCCCTTTATACTGTCCCACTGCTGGGCACGGGCCTCTTCTCACTATGAGAACGGTAAGGCCATAGTCCACCACGCTGGCCAAGTGCGGGTTGGCAGACTTCACATGTCCTTCAAGAACATTATGGAGAACTCTCAGACATGCTGGTTTCCTCACGATGTTTTCTTTCAACATTTAGCAAGCGATAATTAACAATTTAATACGCACATAACTCTGAAAAGTCATTGGTGCGCGCTGTGGATTCGAACCCGAACCCTCAGCGCAGCAGTCTGTCGGTCTCTCCACTAGGCTATCGCTGCTTCTAGGTTTATATAGCAAATATTAAAAATATATGGCTGTACGGACTTCGCTGGGACAGCCACTGACAGCCAGTAATGAATGTAAAAATGTATTGAGTCAAATAGCGCTGACGGAGAATAGAAAGGTTTTTTTTTTGTAAAGTTGCTTTCTTCCGCTCTCCAACTGAAGGCTACCTTTGAACAGGCTAGGTTATTGTACCTGGTGGAACAAGGCATGAAATACAGTATCTAAATATTTAATAGTGCGATCCAAGATCTTTGTCACTTCGTAGTGCCGTCAGTGTCCGTTAGATGTCGCTGATACTTGTTTTCAACATTGTACTATAGATGACACTAGTTATACGTAAGACACACCAAAAAGTCTTAATCACGTTATTTTATTACTTTTTGAAGTGGTTTAAGTAGTTTCCTCACCGTTAAGAATGGCTCTGAATATTGTGGGCAGTGGCGTAGCTAGCTTGGGTGGCACCCGGGGCGGAAATTGGCGGGCGAACTTTTCTTTTTTAGTCGATACCTAACAATTACGGGCTACCTCCCCCGACTGACTTGAATAAGACGTCACTCGTAGTGCTGGAGTGCTGAAGCTAGTGCCTATGTTTTTTATATGTTTGTACATTGTTCTTAAAGTCGAGTTTGGGGTGGGTGGCACCCCAAAAAAAAGGTGACACCCGGGGCGGACCGCCCCCGCCCCCCCCCATTCCTACGCCACTGATTGTGGGTACGATCCCCATCCCCAGCATGTGATCCACAATTAGTTGTTTCGAGTCTAGGTATTGTAATTTAATAAGTATCGCGCGTTGCTTTTAGGTTTTGCCGATTTATTACGAATGGCACTACATCTTTACCAGTAAAACTTGGTTCAGTGCAGTCCCGGCGTAACACAGAAGTCATCCACACATCTAATCTGACTCCTTGTGGCACTATAATTCATCATCATCAGCCTTTAACAGTCCACTACTTGACTAGGCTTCTCCTTTGAAAGGAGGAATTGGCCTACTATACCACGCTCTGGCCAAACGGGTTGGTATAGGGTTTGTATCAAGTTTTCCTTCTCTCGGTGTTGTTCTCTGCATAATATGCTCCCTCTGTCGGCTCTTACGACACCCATGGGATGATATGGGGTGGTGACAATCCGTGTTCTTAATCCGTCACCACACGTACGGCACTATAAGTACTAAGAATAAAGTAGTATATAATATAAGTAGTAGACAGTGAAAATATACCTCCTTTCTGACTCTGTGCAGGTATCTCAAAGTCGAGCTCTGGTATCTTGACACTTGTGTAGTCACTCTTCACAATCTGCCGGTTCAAGTCTGTATGATTTTCTACATTCAGCTTCCATCTGGCAGGAGAGATATATAATAATTAGAAAAACTCATCATAACTTAACATAACATTTCGCCTTTTTTCTCCGAAGGGGTAAAAGGGGTGTATTACACACCCACACTTCGCCAGTTATGTTTCGGTTCCAATGTAATAGGGGGCGAGCGTATTGCCATCTAGCGGGCACATTATAAAGCGAGCGATAGTAAACTTTTTTTAAGGCACACATATCTTCGAAATGTAAAAGGTGTGTGCCCGGGGTACCTGGGGATCGAACCCAAGACAAATCAATGGACACAGTATTTGTGATTATACATACAATTGATACTGAACTACTATTTATGGATTTTAATGAAGGAGGCTCGATACGTGCAAGGAAGCCTCGGTGTACGCGACATCACTGAAAAAATACAGGGAAGTAGGCTGAGGTGGTGCATAGTCATGTAAAAAGGAGGCCACCAGACTACGTCGGAAATGTGGCACTACAGCTCGACCTCCCTGGTCGGAGACCTAGAGGACGACCCAAAACAAGGTGGCGAGATGTATTGCTAAAGGACAAGAGGGAATGCAAGGTCACTGACGATGATGTCATGGATAGAGCGAAGTGGAAGCGTAACGTGAAGAAAGCTGACCCCACCAACATGTGGGATTTATAGCTAGGAGAGAGAGAATCAATGATGGATGGATTAACAATGATTCAATGTTTTAAAAGGCAGCGATAGCCTAGTGGAGATACCAACAAATTGCCATGTAGAGGGTATCGGGTTGGCATCCACGGCGCGCACCACTGACTTTTCACGGTCATGTGCGTATGGAATTATTAATGACTAGAGGACGCCTTTTTTAAATTTACCCGTTTTGGACGATCCCGTGGGAATTTCGAGAAATCCCTTCTTAGTGCACCCCTACGGTCCCCAAGGAACATCCATGCCAAATTTCAGCTTCCTGCGCCCAATAGTTTCGGCTGTAGCGTGTCTGTCAGTCAGTCAGTAACGCAAGGATTTTATATATTAAGATAATGATTGACCCATGCCTCAAAGAGCATGTTATGCCATCCGTCCCAGCTGTAATAAAGATGTTTGACAGTCGTTATATTTATTATTATTATAGTTATGTCAGTGCCTCTGAATAAATAACACTAGTCTATACCATGGAATATTGCTATCTTTCTTCTCTGGGGAAAAGCCAATGTTACTTAAGTGAAATCTGGTTAGTCTAGTAAGCGGACCCTGGGTTGCAACTGGGATAATGCTAGGAGAATGATGGTAATACTAGTGAAGGTAAGTGATGGGATGCGACATCCAACATAGCGACTCAACTGAGCTGGGAGTGGAAAAGAATAAGTACATAAAATATAATAAAGCTGAAGAGTGTTTGTTCGCACTAATCTCAGGAACTACTGGTCCAAATTTCATCATTATTTTTGTGGTGGATAGCCCATTTATCGAGGAAGGCTTTAGGCTATAAAACATAACGCTATGAGCCATGGGTGCGGAGCAGTAACCCTTGTAATAAAGAATACATAAAGATTGATTTATTTACCTGACGCCAAGTTCAGCATAGGCACCTCCCGGCTGTATCTCATTATTCTCATAGCCACACTCCTCACACGAAAATGACATGATCACTACATTCTTGTAGTAGGGGATGCGAGTCAGCAGCAAGCGTGTCATGCCCTGAAGCAAAGGAAATTACGTAATGTGAGAAAATGAAAACAGATTTGTATATAAGTTCATCTATATATCAAATTCTTATGTTACTGACTGACTGGCAGACAATACAAAGCCAGAATTATTAGGTGCAGGAAGCTGAAATTTTAATAGCCCTAAATGCCCATGGGATGGGGCAGAAATGGTTAAATAAATAGGTAGTAAAGTGCAATTGCAGGTGGGGGAATCCTCTAGTCAAATAATATTTTTTTATAGACTCATGCCTGTATCCCCGAAGGGGTAGGCAGAGGTGTAATATTACACCCACATTTCGCCATGAATTTTTAGGTCCCACGTAACAGGGCACATCACCAGACTCCGTGCTGCTACTGAGAATTTGGGAAAACTCAGTAACACTTTGCCCAACCCGGGAATCGAACCCAGGACCTCCAATCAGCAATCGCATACGCTATCCACTGGACCGCGGTGGCAGTGAAATAATATGAGAAAATTAAAAGAGATGTTTATATAAGTTCATACTAATCATAAAGTAATAGACTAAAAAGTATTTTTTCTGGTAATGTGTCCGGTATGGCAATAGGCTCGCCCCCTATTACGTGGGACCTAAAGATTCCTGGCGAAATGTGTGTGTAATATTACACCTCTGCCTACTCCTTCGGGGATGCAGGTGTGAGTCTATAAATAAATAAATTTTTTCATCAAAAATGCTTTCTGCAAGAGTTGTTGGTCATCGAACCCTATACCAAACCATTCGGCCAGCATGATAGAGTACTCCAAATCTTCCAAATTAGAAGAAACTCGAGCCCAGTGGACTGCAAAAGGCTATATAATGAATGTTTAATTTTTGTGGAAGGTTTGGGTACATGCCCATAACTCATGGTTTTCATGACCACACAGAGTTAAAAGCACTCTCAGTTCTCGAGTCTAGTCAACCTTGAGAAAAAAGTTCAATGTCCTAACCACAGGGCCAGGCCTATACATTTTAACAAGCTTAAAAAAAAAGTTTATAACAGATCAGAAAAATCATTACTAGTCGACCAAGCCAACTAGACGAATGTCAATGTGACAAAATTCAACATAATTCAACAATTATAATCCAGAAATTATTAATCGTAACGTGCGAACGCGGCGTGTGAACGTACAATGCGCCTGCAATCGGTAATAGGAATTTCTGGATTATAATTATTGAATTATGTTGAATTTTGTCACGTTGACATTCGTCTAGTTGGCTTGGTCGACTAGTATTCATTGCAAACTTATCCAAAGTTGGCAAGTTACATAATCAAAATAATAAAAAGAAAATTAAATGAACTATTTTAAATTTCTTAATGTGTATGCAGTTCCAATTAGAATTTGTAAAATGGAAACTAATTAAAATAAAAAGTTACCTATATAAATTAAATGTACACATAATTATTATAAGTTTTAGTTATCTAAATATGAGTACCAGTAGTACAATACCAGAGACAGTTTGAGGTAACAATCGAAGCATCAAAAAGTTTTGGACTTTTGAACCTCTGAGCCACATATGGTGTGCAGAATGTCTAAATTAAAATTGTAAAAATCTTGATTTAAGTGGAACTTTGCGACGTGCTATGGAAAGGGCTTTCCCTAATAGTGATTAAAATATTGCTATTAATAATAAAATGGGCAGTTTCATTGATAAAATTGCAAAGTCAACAAATCATGACGAATAAAAACAAAGAAATAACCTCAAAATAAAAAAAACTATTTTATACAACTTCAACTACTGCAGCCACCAAAAATCATAACATGCAACATTTTTGGCACCATTTCAAAAAGCCTATGGAAAATCAATACATCATGCACCCTATAAACGAGATAAAATTCGAAAAAAATAGAGACTTCGAGAAACATCAAGACGGATTACGTACGTTTGCGTGACAGTTCATGCAAAATGATTCTATCTCGGTGACCTCAGGGTCCGGGTCTTCCCCAGTGAGGTCCCTGAACATCGGTTTCTGCTCCACATTGCACATTTTTGATAGAAAAGTGATATAAAAGTAAAACTGATAAACTTCGCAAGTCAACTTCAAGTCGAAACGCAAATGTCAACGACACATTGGCATTTGGCATTGGCATTTGGCACGTTTCTCAATCCCACAACCAGACAATGATATTGACATTTTTGACAGCTTGCTTGTTTTTTAATATTTCAATACGTGTAAAGGAATGTCTTATGATTCGTTCTGAAATTAAAATATGTAAATAATTTGCATTCAACGCAATCATTTCGAAGATTTGAGAGTATTTCCTACTGAGTTTATATTTTGACCTAAGTATTTGATCAAATATTTCTCGGGCTATTAGCTAATAACTGTGTGTCTTTAGAGGTATATTATCTTGATATCCAGTTAAAAAGGGTTAACGAAGTTAAAAACCATTGAACATCCTTGATTTTCAGAACGTGACATTGCTATTATAGGTGTATTCATTTCTAATTTAGGTACTCAGATGAAGTAAAAACACTAATTCAAGTACGACCGTTTACGTCATCAACTTTACTGATGATTACATTTCCAATCTAACGTCCGTAGCTAGGAAATCGATTACCACGCGAGCGGTGGCAAGTTTTGAAAGAGAAGAGCCAACTTTTTAGGGTTCCGAACCTCACAAGGTAAAAAAAGGAACCCTTATAAGATCACTTTCTTGTCCGTCTGTCTGTCTGTCCGTGTGTCACCACCGATTTTCTCAGGAACGGGTGGAACTAGCAAATTGAAATTTATACCAGATACTAAGGTCTATGGTTCCCATTAGGTGTATAAAAATCAGGGTACTGGGTCAACAATAAAAAGATATGGTCAAAATTAGATTTTTGCGAAAACTTATAAGTACCAAAATTAACCTTAATTTACCTAAATTTATTTTCGGAATTTTTCCTTTACTTGTGCTGTAAGACCTTGGTTTTAATCAAAACTGACAATTCTAGGTCAACCGTAAATACCCTATAGGTTTTGGGTCGAAAACCTATAATATGGTAGTTCCCGGTTGAACTAGAATCACGAAATTTGGCCAAAAGCAGGGTCTTACAGCACAAATAAAGGAAAAATTACAAAAAATAACAAAAGTGGAAAATTTTAGGGTGTCCCCATACATACATAGTAGACTACATTAAAGATAGTCCTCTAAGTTGTATGGGCGCTCATACAGATTTAGAGGACTAGCGTAATTAGCACCAACCTCAAATAAGGTAAAATGCGTACGGACCCTCGGTGCGCGGGTCAGACTCGCACTTGCCCGAATTTTTTTTATAATGGATATCTCTCGTCGCGGGGGACTTCTCTATCTCCACTCGAGATAGGTAACATTTTCTGTGAAAGTAGGTAGTTGCCTGAAATTGCTGTTTTATGTCTGGGTGTACTGGCTGCCGACTGCCGTGGCCTCCTAAGACGTTCACATATTTTCATACAAAAATCAGTAACTAGGAAAGAAGTCATTATTCCTAACTATCAACAACGCATACCTACGTACATACCTACTAATTATAAAGTAACACCAGAGTAACACTCTAAAATGATGTGCCGCTCTATATATAACAATGACAACATACAGAAGAGATAAATAAAAAAATATGCTAATAGATCTCACGCCTGAGCAACCCTATGCCACGAACCGATATGAATTTAAAAAAGTAATAATATACAAACGAGTATGCACCTTATGAGTAAACATCAAAGTCTAAATCTGCTCGACACGTTATTTAAAAAATTTAGAAAATAATGACAAGAGAAAATTGACTTTAAATTTGAGAGCCAAAGTCTAAATCTGTTTGACGGAGTTCCTTGTTTATATTTTTTAAAGATGTTTGCAGTATTTCGTGAAGACTAATATTATGCCTCGTAGTTTTGTCCGCGAAGAATAAGTTAATGGCTATTTTGTAAAAAACTGTAACTACATGTTTTGAAACTATAATGTCAGCTATGTTTTTATTATCATAAAGTCAGCTAAGTTTCTGTTGTCACTGTTGTCAGCTAGGCACCTATGTTTAAAATAAGACCACAAAACTGACCATTCTTGTGGATGTCGACTGTGGTAAGGGCTGCCATCACCTAAATTGCCGACACCGCATTAACACGGCAAAAATCCCCGGACATCTCTGAAAAAGTACCATTTATCGCTTAGGTATCTATAAAAAAATTGGATTTGCTCTAGCAACAAGAGTGTCAGGTTTACACCCACTGTCCGGGACACTTTCAAAACCCCGGCCGAACGGGCCCCGGACGCCCTTCAAACTAGGACAAATACGGAGAAATTTGGACAGATGGCAGCCCTTGTGGGCCCTTGTGGAGAGAGACCAAGCGGTTAACTGGCTTTAGCGTCTCTTTACAGGTGCGGAGGCAGAATTTTAGTTTGGGAGAAGTGGGCTTCAATAGGTTCTGGTGGCCTGGGCCATATGGTAGGTGTTATCATCTATACATATACATACACATAATTATAGTTGGAGTGTCTGTTTATAATATACACGGCACATATACCGAAAGGCGAAAAACAATTAAAAAAATGTTCGTTTGTCTGTTTGTTCTCGCTTATCGCTAATCTCTGGAACGGTTGGACCGATTTTTGTCAGGACTTTCACTGGCGGATAGATGATGTACCAAGGAATAACTTAAGCCATAAATTAACCGGGTACGCGAAGGAGTTCCATCAGGACGCGGGTGAAACCGCGGGAAACTGTAGTGTTGGGCCTGTTGGGAGGGGGTATTTTTATTCGTCTAATGCGGTGTAATAGTTTCGCAGCAAAAACAGTGCCTACCCGACTGGCTCACTAGTTAATAAGTAACTATTTACATAAGTTTCGTATTAGTATGTAAGTAGGTGATGGCAGTGATGGCAGCGATAGCCTAGTGCAGAGACCGACAGACTGCTACGCAGAGGGTCCGAGTTCGAATCCACCAATGTCTTTTCTGAGTTATGTGCGTATTAAATTGTTAATTATCGCTTGCTAAACGGCGAAGGAAAACATCGTGAGGAAACCTGCATGTCTGAGAGTTCTCCATAATGTTCTCGAAAGTCATGTGAAGTCTGCCAACCCGCACTAGGCCAGCATGGTGGACTATGGCCTTACGCTTACCCCTTCTCATAGTGAGTAGAGGCACGTGCCCAGCAGTGGGACAGTTTATATACATGGCTGATGATGAAGATGATGAGCGTAAGAACCTGCGTAAGTACCTACCTATTACCTAATGGTATTAGAAGCATCATCATCATCATCGTCATCATCCTAGCGGTGTCCCGGTTGAGTTCCAAAACCTACGCCTTGGAGCCCAGGGTCCGCTTTCCGGCTGTATCTCCTCCACTTCGCTCGGTCTTCAGCATCCCTGGTGGTCAGTCGTTTGGCACACATATCATCCCTTACCTAATGGTAGTGATAATAGTTCTGACAAGGACTGTTCAAGGACTTTTGTTGTTGTTCTGAAAAGAACAGTTTTATAGACTTTTGTGCCAAATAGAAACAAGAAGAGTTCTCTTGCAAACTCGAAGATACACACGCTGACGACGACTTCAAGAAACCTTCGCTCTTCAAATAATTTTTGAAGCACTTTCTTTTTGGCACAAAAGTCTATAAAACTGTTATTTTCAGAACAACAACAAAAGTCCTTGAACAGTCCTTGTCAGGGCTATTATCACTGTTTCTATTAAACACTAAGTCCTTTTCAGGGCTGTGTGTATCCATGTTTCTATTTACAATTTACAAAAGTCACTGTATTAGGGACTGCTAGGTATTATGGATTATTTGAATGTGTGGTATAGGTTAGCCACAGAAGCATTAGTAACAAATTGCTATATTATTGGCTATTATGATACGTAAATGATAAACGTGCGCGGATGTATCGTGGATACGGCGAGAAATATCATTACGAAAGAACTTTATTTTAGTCGAGTTATATCGTCAAACGAATTACGACTCTATTGCAACGCGATAAGAGTGTTACAAGTATTTTACAGACTTTTAATGAACTACTACTGATGAGATGACACATATGTAGATACGATATTTATATATATACCATACCTATATCTTAGTATGTATGTATTTGTATAGATTCTTGTAGTCAGGAATCGTCGTGCAGCGATAGCCGAGTGGATATACCAACAGACTGCCATGCAGAGGGTATCGGGTTCGAATCTACGGCGCGCACCACTGACTTTTCGGAGTTATGTGCGTATTGAATTGTTAATTATCGCTTATCCCGTGCCTTGGAGAGCACGTTAAGCCGTCGGTCCCGGTTGTCATGAAGATCTTTGACAGTCGTTACAGGGCGTCAGTACCTACCTTCTAAATAAACTGACACTAGTCCAAACCATGGAATATCGCTATCCCTTCGGGTTGCGGATGTCAGACAGGCAGTCGCTCTGTGGAACAGCTAATATTCAGCCAAATCCGGTTAGACTAGTAAGCGGACCCAAGATTGAAACTGGGATAACGCTAAGAGAAAGAAGTCAAGAATCTATACAAATACATACATGTAAATTAAATTGAAGTGACTGTCTGTAATATCAAAGTAGATACCTACCTAACTATGTAGTTTCTTAAGTACTTACAAAATAAAGGAAGTTACTTGTTGCTAAGCCATAAAAAATATACTTTAAAGATTGTCCGTCTCTCTGTCGTTCTGTTTGTACGAGGAAAACCAATTTTATAAATCAACAACTGCCACAAAACCCAATGGCCCAAATTCAAAACAAACAGTATCTGGGTCACACAGCATTTAGTCCCGTGCTGATATCGAACGCACGACGGAATCAAACGCACGAGGCCACGACCCTTTACAGTGGCGACACCTATGCCTTTTGTGCATTCTGCTTTTTTTGCTTTTGCCGGTACAAACAGACGCCTTGTATAGTCTGTGAGAAGGTGATACCGCGTTGGTTAAGCCGGCCCATTCCAACCGTAGGTACCCAGCGGACATCGTGACTACCACTGAAATTAAGCTTCGTTAGGTCATCATTATGAACCTATGACGTCATATCTCATAATCGAATGTCCTACTCATAATATGTGACAGCAGCTGCAGAGATCAATTTTATATGTAGGTAGGTACTTAGATTGTTCATTTACTTATAGATTTAGGGCGCAGTGATGCTCAAGAGGCCCCCGAGGCCCCTAAGCATTAACTTAATAGTTCAGAGATAAACTGAAGGTTAAGACTCCCTGCCGGCGTATCGAAAGAATGATGTCACGACATAATATAAACATAGCCTTGAGTAGCCAAACAGTTACGTCACTCCACTATTTTAGTAGAATTTGTTCGGGACAACCCTACACATTCAAATACTCCTAAAACGAACAGTATTCACATGTATGGAACACCCTTTTAATTTAGTCGGGGTATAGCAATATTCCCGTGCGGATAACACGACTGAATTATAACTAACTTCGAGCGTTCTATTTTTGATGATGACAGATCAGTATTGAATTTGTTTGGGTTATAGCGATACGTTCCCGCCTTGACGAATGTTTTTAAGCGTTTAGTCAATACAGAAACTAGCAGAAAGAAAGAAGTGTTTATTAAAAGTTTTAAATATAACGTGATAAGTGCTAGTCGATATTTTAAGGAATTTATTTTACTTCTAATTTAATCGTAAGTATTTTTTTAATAAGCAATTATTTAGATTATTTCTCTGCGGCTTGCGGATTTTGAATATTTTTATTTGTTTTTTTTTTATGTTAGATATTCAACATTTATGTACCTAATTTATGACATCATGTACTTAAGTATAAATGTTAAAAAACCTGTAGGTTTCCAAACGAAGGTTAAACAAACAATACACTTGATGTTCATGGTCATCGCAACAGTCTGTCTATAATCGCACCGATCCTAGAATACCTACTGCAGTTAATTTTCACGTGGATTTAGATGTATTCCCGTTTAAATATTGCACATAAAAAAGTACCCATATTTAAAATAGTAATATCAACACCGTCACCAGTGTTTATAATCCCGTTGCTGGGCACGTGCAATGAATACAGATTTACATAGAAGCGCAGTTCTTAAGGTTTTCGTGTGCAGATTCCAAGTGGGGACTGTTTCCAGTTTAGTACGTAGTTGGCGCCGTTGACGGCGCTGGCGTCGTTCTTCGTCTCTCTTGCTCTCGTAGTTAAGATACACAGTAGGAACGTTCGTTTCTCTTGCTCTTGTAGAGACAGCTATCACAGCGCGACTGCCACGCCGCCAAGCGGAAATTTGAGTCGCAGAAAGTTTGTCTTCAAAGCGCCCATAATAGGTACCTATATTAAATGCGCCTCTATGTAAATATCTGAGCTCTTTGGCACGGGTCTCTTCTCACATGACAGTGATTAGACCATAGTGACCAGGCGGGTCTACACACTACACATGGCTGTCTTGCAGGAACATCTGGAGAACATTCAGGCGCACATTCACATTCAGGTTCATGCAGGTTTCCTCACGATGTTTTCCTTCACCGTTTGGCAAGCGATAATTAACAATTTAATACGCACATTACTTCGAAAAGTCATTGGTGCGTGCGCGCCGTGGATTCGAACCCCAGACCCTCTGCATAGCAGTCCGTCGGTCTCACCACTAGGCTATCGCTGCTTGCGATATATGCGGGCGAGTGAGTATCAAGTGTGAATCTCGACTCTTATTAAACTAGCTGACATAGCACATAGACATAGGTTATGCCCGCGTTATTTAAGGCTACTGCTCCGGACCTTTATATTTTCGTTAATGTGGAAGTTCATCTCGCTATACAACCTTTCGCAGTCCTCGGTTGGTCATAGGCATCGAATCTGTATCATATTAGCGTTTCAAGTTAGTTTTCATGTTAGTAATAGAGCCTTGCTGATTTCAACATGAATGGGCCGGCTCGACCGGGGAAGTACTACCTTCTCACAGAAAATCGACGTAATAAGTAACAGTACCTACCTAAACCGTTGCGTTACTTGCGTGTCGATCGATGAGTGAGAGTGTCGGAGGCTCTATGTCCTAATCCTTCTCCCTCATCCCACTCCTCATCCTATCCCTTTTCCCATCCCCAAGGGGCGGCATCGCACTTGTGACTCCTGTGGTGTTGCTTGTGTCCATGGGCGGCGGTAATTGCTTACCATCAGGCGATCCGTCTGCTCGTTTGCCGCCTATTACTATAAAAAAGTCTGTACTACACACCTATAGTACCAACGCAAATTTAATTCATACTCCATATCTTAATATTAATTTTGTCACGTCACGAAGCTTATTACTCTTTGCCGCCTCCGCATCGATTTGTATTTACACGTAGTCATCATCAAATGAACAACACACGCACACTTTACAAATATTTACTCACTGCTGTGCCGGTCCCCTCTATGCCATTTGACGTCATCTAGGTACCTATAGCTCCCCACTGGCTTAGGCTCTCCCCATACTTGTTATTGACGCGACATTGGCTTAAGCTGTGTACTACGATTTGCATTAAACCCACCATAGATAATATTCTTTATTCCAAGAAACCCACTACCGTCAATGAATACAGATTTACATAGAAGTGCAGTTCTTAAGGATTTCGTGTGCTGATTCCAAGTGGGGACTGTCTCCAGTTTAGTTCGTAGTTGGCGCCGTTGGCGGCGCTGGCGTCGTTCTCCGTCTCTCTTGCTCTAGTAGTTAATATACACAGGAGTAACGTTTGTCTCTCTTGCTCTCGTAGAGACAGCTGTCACAGCGCGACTGCCACGCCTCCAAGCGGCAATTTGGGTCACAGAAAGAGCGCCCTTAGGAAATGCGCCTCTATGTAAATATCTGAGCTCTTTGCTACTGTTTGTAATAGGAAAAAATCGGTATCAGAGTGCACCAATTGTCTATGTATATATTCTCTGTCATACGTACGTCTTTTTCTTGCTTCCTGTTATACGTGTTCCAAATTAGCCTAAATGTTTGCACCGAATAAACGGAAGTTGCCTTAAAAAACGAAAAAGTATGTATTTATTGTCCTTTAAGCGTGTTTCAAATTAGCCCAAATGTTTGCTTGGTAAACATACTTAGCGTCGGTGCAGTGTGAATGACATTTAAATCTAGAGCTAATAAAATGTGACGTCATTTGACATGTGTTTACTGTCACAATTATGGCGGGCACACGACTGCCTCTAGGGTTGGCGAGTGACGATAGTGGTGGACATGGATGATTATTCGAATATAAAATGAATTTATTGTTTTTCTATGGCCTAGTCTCCTAACATTCTATGTTTAATTAGTTATACCCTTTTCACATAAATGTTTTTCATGAAATTGCGCTATTTCCAGCGCTGGCACCAGCTGGCAGACGTTCTTCTAAAATAGAACGAACTAAGTACCTAATTTTTTTGAAGAACGTTTTTCATAGAGTAGAAGACGTGCCTTGTACTTTGAACGGCAAGTCTAGCTATGCAGTTGCAGTACGATTTTAATACTTATTTCTTACTACATAAGAACGGCACAAAGGTCAGTGTCCAGCTTGACGCATAGCCGTGTGAACACTCTGCTTAACAGTCTATAATAAACTGAGTCTCTCCATTAGCTTTATTTTTATTTCGTTTATTTAAAAAAGCAGGCTACTGCTATACAGAGAAGCAAAATGCTTTTTGTGCCAACCCTGCTAGCTGCAAACAACCTCAATTAGCGATATGAACCTGCATAGAGACAGCCACTCCGAAATTCCATCTAAGCCTAGCTGTTAATGCCTCCAGTCTGTACGGCTTACATTTGGCGCCAAAACACCAATGTTTAATCTATGCAAGACTTAAATATATTTGAATGATGATTATATTACTTTTGTAGCATTTAGTTGCAAAAATAATTCATATCATAACAATAGGCTTGTGTCCACTAAGAATAAATCGGTTTGATTGTAGTAGGTCGGTTCACGAAAGATGACCACTGCGCAGAAATCATTTTTTAGGTCCCCGTGGAGGTGCGGGGTGAGGCGCGGGTGGAGTGCCAATGGCGTGGCTCCGTTCTTGACGTATTCCCTAAATGCGTCAAGAATGGAGCAACGCCATTGGTGCACGAATGTACATAATTATGCGCGACGGCCGCCATTTGTGGTCAACTTTCGTGAATTTACCTATATGTAACGTATAAAATGAATTAAACAATATTTTGTTGCTCGTGCGTGTCAGTTTGTGTGCTAAATGAATTGAATAAATATATATATATATATATATATATATATATATATATATATATATATATATATATATCGTCACGCCTTTTATCCCCGAAGGGGTAGGCAGAGGTGTATTTCTACACCCACTTTACGCCAAATATACTTTAGTCCCACGTAATAAGGGGCGAGCCTATTGCCGTACCGGGCACATTTCCAGACTCCGTGCTGCTACTGAGAATTTCGTGACAGAAAAACCCAATAACACTGCCCGACCCAGGAATCGAACCCGGGACCTCCCGATCCCACGCGCACATTTATGCCGCAAGACCAACGAGGCAGTCGTATAGGGTTTGATGTCGAGTTTTCCGTCTCTACGCAAAGATGGTATTTGCATCGTGTTATCCCTTAGTCGCCTCTTACGACACCCACGGGAAGATAGGGGGTGGTGACACTTGTATTCTATGCCGTCAACCACACGGCACACGGCTGAATTGAATAAATTTTGCTATATTTGTAAATTATACCTACCTACATACATACATAGACTCACGCCTGTTTCCCGGAGGGTAGGCAGAAACTACGGAACGCCATTTGCAACGATCCTGACATATATCTCTTGCTTCATTCACTCACATCAAATTTCTCATGCATGCTCTTTGGTTAAGGGTACATCTAACCTGTCCTTTTTTAAATTTGTAAATTAGCCAAGTTTATTTTCGAAAAAAGGGTACTTACCAATCTTATGTCCGCCTACAAGGCCTATTCTATTTGTAAGATTAAAATTCATCAAATTGGGCGCAGCAGTTTTGACGTGAAATCAGAACATAGGTACATACAAATTTGAATTCTGTTCGCAGCTCGATGCTTCGCGTGCGTGTCAGTCATCGTCATCGCGTTAGCTTAGTTATAATATGATATCTGAATGTTATCTATATAAATGCAAAGTTGCACCAAAATTCATTCACTATTTTTCTATTTATATGCAAAGTTTAATCACCACTTAGGTAGCATTTTTTGCGTTAAAGCTTTACAAACATACTTTCGCGTTTATATTATTATATTTATAATAGAGGCAAGATTAGTATGGCATTCTATCTTCATCACAGTGTGTGGCATTCAATGGCATTATATTTTAGGAAATGACGTCATATGCTAGGCATGGACTAAGATCATTTAAAAAAAAGCAAGTGACGTAAGCTCTCGATCTCTGGCCGTGTGGTAGTCTGTGATTGTCTATATTTACAATATAAGTGTATTGTTGATATTTTGGCATCAGTTAGTAATTGATAGATGAATTAATTAAGTCAATGTTATCCATATCCGTGTGGTGACGGATTAAGAATACGGATTGTCACCACCCCATACAGTGGCGGCGCTAGACCACATGTGGACGTCGGCGACATTAAGTTCGCGAGGCCCTTTAATTAAATCGATGGCGAGGCCCCGTTTACTTCGTAGTAAAAAAAAGCGTTAAAATTAAGCGAGCAGAATTATAAAATAATGTATGAATAAATAAATGACAATTCAAGAATTTTCACCCAATACTGATCTTGTCACGCAAGTGTTCAAAAATAATTAAAGTCATGCTTAGCTTTTTCCCGAATTGTTCGGTGACGGCTACCTAAGCCAGGATGATTGGCGAAACGAAATTAAGTATGTAACTTGTAAGACTTTTGCGAGGCCCCCTCAGGCGCGAGGCCGTCGGCGGTCGCCGACGTCGCCGACGCCTAGCGCCGCCACTGACCCCATATCATCCCATGGGTGTCGTAAGAGCCGACAGAGGGAGCATATCATGCAGAGAACAGTAAGAGAAGGAAAACTTGATACAAACCCTATACCAACCCGTTCGGCCAGCGTGGTATAGTAGGCCAATTCCTCCTTTCAAAGGAGAGGCCTAGTTCAGCAGTGGACTGTTACAGGCTGATGATGATGATGATATCCATATCTGCTAATATTATAAAATATAAAGTGAATTTGTGTGTTTGTCCGTCTTTCATACAAGGATTTGTGTGTAGAGATAATTAGGAAGCTGAAGAGTGACAATTTTTATAAAAACTAGTCGATGCCGCACCCGTCGCTCATAGCGTGATGTTATTTAGCCTACAACCTTCCTCGATAAATGGGCTATCTAACACTGAAACAATTTTTCAAATCGGACCAGTAGTTCCTGAGATTAGCGAGTTCAACCAAACAAACAAACATACTCTTCAGCTTTATATATTAGTAGGTACTAGCCGTTTCCCGCGGTTTCACCCGCGTCCTGAGGGAACTACTTCGCGTACCTGAAAAACGCAAATATCTTATGGACCCCTATTTTTTCTAAAATAAACTATAGCCTATGTTACTCGCAAATAATGTAGCTTTCTAATGGTGAAAGAATTTTTAAAATCGGTTCAGTAGTTTTTGAGTTTATCCAGTACAAGAAACAAAAATACAATTTTTTCCTCTTTATAATATTAGTGTACCTAGATGTAGACAAGTTATGCTTCATATCGAGTTGACCACTCTCGAAGAAATAAAAAATAGGAACCGCTGTAAGTAAGTAGGTATACAACATTATTTCTTAGCAGACCATCTACCTACCTTGTCGTATTTGATTCATGGATGAATTTCGACCTTGAGAACTTGTTTATAAAGTTTTGCCAACTAGGTCATTCGGTGCAGGAATATTTTTAAACCTAGAACAGGAAGATTCTGTTTTTATAATATGCTTCGTATGATATATGTAAAGATGTGGTCATTAGATAGGTAGGTACGTACGTAAGTACCTACTAGAACACGATAGAATTATTAAATGGCAGAAGAAATTCATAAGTAGGTATCAGAAGATTCAAAAGCATGTCAGAAATCATTCCTTTAAGAATACTCATGCATTAGAAATGTGTTGTGGAAATAGATATACACATTCATCGTAAGGAAATAGAGATGGGCCGAGTACTCGGTTGATACTCGGTACTCGGTGTACTCGGCGGCTTTTTTAATACTCGTACTCGGCCGAATAACTCGGTTTGAATTGTGGTTTGAATGCCGAGTATGTACTTCGTTTAAGAAAAGCAATATAATATTTAGGTAAATATAATTAAAACAACAATGTAAATCAATTATTACTAATTTAAGAAGTCTTTGACTATCTCAATTAATAAAATCAAAATTATGCTAATGAATGAGTAGTAATGAGCCAAAATTAAGAAAACAGTAAGAAAATAATCAATATTTAAAATTTAATAAAGGTAAGTTATGATGCAGAGACACAAGGATCTCCGCACTGGTAACAGCCTGTTCCTCTTTTCATCGTAGACGTTTCCAAGCTCCGAAAACAATCGCTCGCTATACACTGTGCTTGCAGGTGCACACATAGAAACACTCTTGCCAAAACGTGCCAGCCTATACCTTGTTTGGTGCCCTGTCGACCACTCGAAAGGACTCTAAGTTTTTGCCAGCAAATTTTCTTTTAAATAGCAATCTAATTCTAAAGCATTGGGACTATCAGGATCATCGCACTCTAGTGACTGGGTGGAAGCTAATTCTTCGAAGCAATTCCAGAAAAGATGAGGATCTTGTAGTAATCGTTCAGACTCGTTATCTTCACTGCGGCTAGCACTCTCTGAAATGTCACACTTATTGATTCTAAAAATTGCGTATTCCTTATCAGTTCATACATAGTTTTCTGGATAAAAAATTGCATCCTGAATCTGGAGTCTAGCAAAGTTGCCAAACTACAATATTTGTCTTTTTCTAACCCTTGAAAGCGGCCCTCTCGGCCGGCGCGAACCTGTTTGTACTTGTTTACGCCCGCGAAATAGGAATTTGATTAAACCGGGTTACTCGGCCGAGTACTCGGTTGAAAAAAAATTGTGCCGAGTAAAACTCGGTACTCGTTACTCGGCAAAAGTGTTACTCGGCGCATCTCTATAAGGAAACTTGCATGTCTGAGAAAACTACAGGTTTTCGCAAGAAGTGAAGTCTGCCGAAACCCACTAGGCCAGCGTAGTGCAATATGGTATATAGGGCCAGTGACGATCATCATTAGCCCTGGGGCCCAATTCTCCTAAATAAATATAGTTTCGATATCATGTCAGTGTCATAGTTACGTCACAAAAAGCGTATTCTTCTAAATTATCTGATAATTGAACGAAATTTTAACGAGATCGTAAATTGAAACAAGTGTCAAAATATGTGTCAACGACGAACTGTTTAATTCAAATTAAACGATAATGACATTAGGTTATCAGAATACCGCTTCTGAGTCTATTCAAAATATAATATCAATGTCATATAAAAATAGGAGAATTGGCCCCCTGTACATAACATGTCCCATTGCTGGACGCCGGCCTGTTCTCACTTTAAGAAAGCCATAGCACATGAGTTCATGTGGCCATAGTGCACTACGTATACTTAAATTGTCAGACTTCACATGTCATTCGGGAATATTATGGAGAATTCTGAGACATGCAGGTGTTCTCACGATGTTTTTCTTCACCGTTTAACAAGCGATTAGGTACAGCAAATTAAAATCAGCTGTCCAAGACGAGGGCTAGAGCATGAGACCTCTCTCATCATCATCATCATCACCATCAGCCTGCAAGAGTCCACTAGACCTCCTGCGTAGCAAAGCTAATATTCCGTCCAATCTGGTTAGACTCGTGCGCGGCTGCCGCACTCCAATACATAAGTTTTTGAGTGCAAACTCGTACTAGACCCTCCAAGGGTCTAGTTCCAGTTTGCACTCGATCGTCACGGTATACAATAGCCTAGTCGACGGGAACAATTTCAATACACTTTCTAAATGCGCCTCCTAGCGGACTCTATTGATCGCTACTCTCCGTTAGTACTCTCCGCTTTTAGAAAATGTATGGAAATTGTTCCCGTTGACTAGGCTATCATCACCGTGACGATCGAGTGCAAGACTCATACTAAACCCTCGGGATAACGCTAGGGCGATGCACCGGTATATTAGTTAAATTAGTTTCCTTATTTCGTTGCACCTTCACTTGTAAATAATACTTATCACAAAAAGAAGTTTCAAACCAAACAACAGGTACATAATATTCTTAAAATAATGTAACCAAAAGCATCGTTGTCTGATAATAATTACGTTCATTCTGTAAAGACCTCGAGACAAGCATTTGTTTAAGTAAATACCGCATCATACATAATGTACCTATGTATTTGTATGCACGTGAGTTGTATGGCTTGTACAAGTATGAGTTGTGTGTAGACGGATGACGTCATTTTGTTGCCATGTGCTTTGTTTTGCGGACTTCGATCAGAAACTTGACTAGAATATAGGTAATCAAAGATTGCGGTTACAAGAGGGAAGATGGGGTAGGGGGCAAAACGCATCTAAAGCTACTTTCCCACAGTGAAAGCAGGCCTGTCACGGTGCGTGGTTCTCCGGACGGACGCGCATTGCGCCTTTCAAGTTACATCGCCACTAGCTTCAAAGGAATCAAAGGTGTGGTGCGCGTCTGTCCAGAGAACCACACAGTTTGGGAAGCCTTCATAGATATAAGACTTTCCATGCATACAGCTATACATTTATTTTATACAGCCATTCCATTCCAACATCGTCTTGGCGTTATCCCAGTTTCAATATGGGGTCCGCTTCCTAGTCTAACCGGATTTGGCTGAATATTAGCTATTCCACAGAGCGAGTGAGTGGGGTGCACAGGTCACAGGCACCTGCCTGTGACCTGTGCACCCCGAAGGGATATAAGCCATATTATGAGACTAGTGTCAGTTTATTTAGAAGGTACTGACTCTCCTGTAACGACTGGCAAAGATCTTACTGACAACCAGAACCGACAGCTTAACGTGCTCTCTGAGGCACGGGACAAGCGATAATTAACAATTCAATACGCACATAACTCCGAAAAGTCATTGGTGCGCGCCGTGCATTCGAACACGATACCGGATACCTTCTGCATGGCAGTCTGTTGGTATATCCACTAGGCCATCGCTGCCTTCCATTCTAACAGCTTATTCCAATTTGAAAAAAATTATAATTTAACGAATATTTAAGTACTTGGTCCCTTCCGATTTGTTATATCGAGGTTGCACTGTATTACCTGACTTACACATCCGCTCGTTATAATAATATGTTACCGGATTTGCCAAGGTTAATCGGTGAATAATGGATTATTTATTTACCAACTTTTCGAGTACACCCAACGGTGAAGGAAAACATCGTGAGGAAACCAACATGTCTGAGAGTTCTCCATAATGTTCTCGAAAGATATGTGAAGACTGCCAACCCGCACTTGGCTAGCGTGGTGGTCTGTGGCCTTATCCTTGTTAAGGTGAGAAGAGGCCCGTGCCCAGCAGTGGGACAGTTTTACTGGTTTTACCCTAGGTAGGAGTACAAGGATAACTAACCAAGTAGGTACCTACCTTATATGCTTTGAAAGTCTCAAAGCAGTTTAACTTTACCAAAAAGAACTTCTCATTGTTGACGAGATCCGAGAGTCAAAACTCGTTGTCTTCAATGGTCACTGCTGGTGAACCTGGCTCCACAGGTGACACAGTAGTAGGAATGTGGCTGGGCCTCGCCCAAAAGTAAAAAACAATATTTAATGACTGTATATTGCAAATTAAATGACCCACACGGTTTACTTTAAAATAACACCAAGCTAACAAACGATAATAAATAATCATTTGCATAACTAAACTTAGCAAAATGCAAAGTTTTGCCAAATCAAAAATATTTAAAGATAGCGTTAAAAAGAACGCCATTTTGTAAAATTGTGACATTTTAATTTGCCGCCATTTCTGTGAATGACATACCAGTTAAGGTCAATACCGCGCTTACATATTTTATTCAAATCGTCTGATGATGTCATGTAGGTATGTGAATACATGTTAAGGCAATTTGTAAGTTATTTCATGGTTTGATGTCATCATTAACGTGATATAAGTATGATTATATAAAAGTAGCGATAGTATAATATTAGATACCAACAGACTGCTATAGCAATGAATACAAATTTCGTGTGCCTATTCCAAGTGGGGACTGTCTTCAGTTTAGTTCGTAGTTGGCGCCGTTGGCGGCGCTGGCGTCGTTCACCGTCTCACTGCTCTCGTAGTTAAGATACACAGGAGGAACCATAGATATAGGATGCACAAGATACACATAGGCGGATTGGAGACATGACAAAAATAAATATGTACATCATCAAATCTCTACGTGTGAGTTAAAAATAGTGTTGTCAATGATAAAATTTCACGTTATCGATTCTTTCAGTCTGTAGGCCTTTTTGTACAGAAAGCAATAACGTCAATCGTGCTGTGTTATGTAGAACTTATGTATCCGGATGATAATATATATGAACGAGGACGACGGACGACGGGCGACGAGCGACGAGCGACGAGCGACGGGCGACGATCGACGGGCGACGGACAAAGAGCGACGGTGACGACGGGCGACAACGACGACGACGGACGACGACGGGCGAACGGACAATGGGCGACGAGCGAACCCGACGATGACAGGTGACGGGCGACGACGACGATGCCGGGTGACGACGACGTACGACGATGGGCGATAAACGATGGACGACGGGCAACAACGACAATGACGGGAGACGGACGACGGTTTTTAATAATCGAAATTTTATTTTTAGACTGATACATGAATACTAATAAATAATACAGTTAATTAAAACACTTTATAAATTTTAAATTATTTTATTTATTGCCCTCGGAATATTACAGTTTTGTTCAAGTGTGTTCGTAATGTTTCCCTATCTAATTTTAACAATTTGCTCTCATGCTTTAATCTGAGATCAAAATAAGTTTCAATTACAGTTTTCATAAGAAGATATCTATGACTGTCTAAGGGGTCTTGATCTAAAACATGATTTTGTAAGTTTTGAAACAGCGACTGCACGTTACGTAGAACTTTTAACACACATTTTGCAAAAATGAGATGCGTCATTATTTTATTCTTCATGTTTTCTCTGAAAAATCTCTCAGCATTACAACATAACGTAATAACGTCATTAGATGGATATGTAAGATAGCCTTTATTTGTTTTTGAATAGTCTTTCTTGACTATCAATGAATTGTACCATGTTTCAGAAGACGTTGACATTAAACTTTGTACGCAAACATCACATTTAATAATTTTTGTTATTCTTCTTACCACAAATCCTGACACGTATGACACAATCATCATTGAAATTTGAGAAAATGAAGCAGTATTGTCTATTAACACTATTTCCTCGTCGAAATTTGTTTCTTCATTTTGAGCATAGTCATCATTACTGTCCTGCAACAATTCTTTGAAAATTTTATTATAATTTGATGAACTATTAATTTTATCTATTGTGGACATGGCGCTAGTAGACAAGTCTGCGATTTTTTCTAATTCTAAGCAATTGCCACTCTCGCTTATTTTTATTTCTGTATGGCATAACAATCTTTTATACGCTGAAATAAAGTTTTTTACGGTTGGGTTGTTATTAAACCCCTCTTTAGACCTGATGGCGCTGAAAAACGTTTCTAAGTGGTCTTGCGACAATTTATACACAGGAAGGAATTTTAAGTGGTCTTTTTCTATGTAACTGACGTACAACCATTTCAGCGAAATATTGTTGTTTAAAAAACCCAAAAAACCTAGACGTCTCTGCGTATTTATTACAAATCTACCATCTTCACATTTGAGTGATTGAAAATATTCGTAAACTTCGTCTATTTTGCAAAAGACATCCGTTTTATTACTCGGACAAAGAGGCTTTTTAAACTCGTAGTTGTTCAAATTTCTTGAATTGAAAATATCAAAAATATCATTGACATGGTGAAGAAACAGCACTGTTGCCTCAGAATCCTGAAATTCACTAATACAAAGATCCTTATTACAAACATCAATGGAAACACCTACTGACCTGCTTAGCAATTGGGCAGCTAGTCAGACTTTCATCTTTTGAGTTCGGAAATCAATATGTCGTGCTGAAAGTCTATTTGCGAGATGAAGACCTTCGATTTTTTGTAAAGACTGCAAATGTTCCACGAATTTGAAATCAATTTTTCGCCTCAAATTGTCATAAAATATTTTGTGGTCAGCAAAACAATTCCTAATTAGTTTAATTAAGTGACATGGATCAAACAAAATATTGTACTTTCTTTCATCGTAGATAAAATATGGTTTATAAGGTGGTTTAAGTAGAGATGCACCAAGTGATTGAGCCATAGTAAGATTAGATGCGATACCGTCAAATGTTATAGCACAAACTTCACAATTTGTATCTTTTAATAAATTAAGACATATTTTTAATAATTTTGATTTTTCACTAGCTGTGAAGCTTTTAGCTGGAAAAAACCAACAGGCAATTTCCAGTAGCCATTTACAGCGACTACCATAAAAACAAGGACTTCTTTAGCTACTTCTATCTCGTCACCACACAAATCGTTTCCTACATTTACGTACCCATAGTGTTTTTTACCCACAAATTCTGTCTCTTCTCTTATTTTGATTTCATCAAAAGTCAGGTTAACGTAAATCGGTTTGTTTTTAGCAATTTCTGACAGTGGAGTTCGTACTAGGAGTCCAATTTGGTCTGTTTATAGTCCGCATCCATTTTGCAAACAATGCCGAATTGCGTGGAAACCTAGAAAAAATATCACATACTCTATTACCAAAGTTTTAATACTTTTAGGTAATTAAATAACAACTACCTAATGTGAACAATATGTTATTTTAACATAACTTGACTAAATAACTTGTATTTGTGTCATGATGTGATGTAACTAAAAAAAATTCAAGTTTTTATCGATAACTACTCGTGACACGTCATCGCTTTGTCAAGCACTAGCGTAACCAAACGACTAACAATAAAATTTTACAATTTTTTTCCGCAAATTCTATTTAAAATAAAGAAATATACTTAGATATATAAATTGAAAACAAGATACTATTAAAAAACTCTCTTTCTGAGCCGATTACTAGCCGAAAGTTCGCATAAGATTTGAAAAAATTCCAATGACAAAATCGTATTTACCTGTGAAAAGTGTATTGATTCGGATTATTTCCTCTTGTAACTTCACATCCAGGTACACAACACGACACCATAATTGTAAAATATAATATTCTCAATTATAATCGAAGATTTAGCACAAAAATACACAAAATTCACCGTCTCTTAAAACACACTAGGACGCTATCGCCTCTTACTCGCAAAAACAATGACATAATGGTACTTCATGCGCTGTCTCTTTTTCTCTCAGGCGGTTTGAACTTGATTAGGAGTTCTCGCTCCCACGCTTCGTGTATCTTTTAGCGCAGCGAAAAAAATCCTAAATGTATGGGAGGAACGTTCGTCTGTCTTGCTCTCGTAGAGACAGCTGTCACAGCGCGACTGCCACGCCGCCAAGCGGCAATTTGGGTCACAGAAAGTTTGTCTTCAGAGCGCCCATAGGAAACGCGCCTCTATGTAAATATCTGAGCTCTATGGTATAGTCGGCGAATGCTTGTAGGCTGGTGTTAGTACATTAGCATGTAGGTATTATGTACACACGGCTACTCATCAAGCTTTGACCTTTGCACCGTTCTTATGGCGTAAGAAATAGGGATTAAAATCGCACTGCAACTATTGAGCTTGACTTGTCACTGCTGTGTGTAAGTACATACCTACATTGGTTTGTTTGCTATACGACTGCTATGCCGAAGGTCGCGGGTTCGGTTCCCAATCAAGTCAAACATTTGACTGCACGGTTGGCGTAGTGTCGAGCGGCCGCCTCGCCGGACACTGCGCCGAGTGTTGTGGGTTCGATCCCCACACGAGACAACACTTTGTGTGATTCATAAATTGTTGTCTCGAGTCTGGGTGTTGATTGTGTCCGTTAGTTGCATGTTTGTAAAGTACCCCGCGACACAGGATTTAGTCCTAGTGCGGGAGATGTCTTTTTATTAGAAGAAAAAAAGCAAAAAAAAAAAGGTGTGTGTGAACATCGATGTTTGTCTTGGTTTGGGTGTTTCTATGTATTTACAAAAAATTGGGCAAGTGCGAGTCGGACTCGCGCACGAAGGGTTTCGTACTTATCATCTATAAAAGAAAATCACGTTCGTTGTATGTATACTTAAATACTTTATAAGTTTCTACCTGTTTATTAAGATCGAGTAACAAATTGCTTAAACATTACGTTTGTTGTATGGGAACCCCCTTTATTATTTACTTTTTATTTATTTAATTATTTATTTTGAAAGGTAATATACAACTTCATATTCTGTGAAAATTTAAAGCGTCTACCTGTTACAGTTAGTAATTTTGAGCAAAAAATACGAAAAAAGCACGTTTTTTGTATGGGATCCCTCCTTAATATTTAATTTTTTTTTTTATTTTTAGTATTTGTTGTTATAGTGGCAACCGAAATACATAATTTCAGCTTTCTAGCTATCATGGTTTATGGGATACAGCCTGGTGACAGACAGACGGACAGACAGACAGACAGACAGCCAGACAGCGGAGGCTTAGTAATAGGGTTCCGTTTTTTACCTTTTAGGTACGGAACCCTAAAAAGAAGCCTCCATCCATTCTCTAGTAGGTACCCAGACCCAGAGCACCTATACAAGCATCAACTTAGTTTGCGACTAGATGGTGTTGTGTGAATGTGGTGGAAAAAAATCACAA
The DNA here is from genome assembly GCA_944739405.2 of Euclidia mi. NCBI lineage: Eukaryota > Metazoa > Arthropoda > Insecta > Lepidoptera > Erebidae > Euclidia > Euclidia mi. Next base: position 18,911,945 of record OX123210.2, on the reverse strand, counting down.
AAAAATTGCCAGCCTACAAATATGTTCCGGCAATCAATTTGCTGGAAACTTGATTCTTCGGGGCGAGGGTCAATGGCTTAATACCGGTGACTAAAGGCCACAAGGAAGTCGAGTAGTGTTAACAAATTCGTCAAATCAATGCCGCCGTGTAACGAGGTGCCGCCTACGCGACAAACAAATCTGCGCGAGAGATGATGATGCTAGGCGTTTTATAAGAAAGAGTGTGTGCAATATTGTGAATGTTATCCGACTCCTGGGGTTTTAGTACTGGAATAGTATTCATTTTTATATAGACTCACGCCTGTATCCCCGAAGGGGTAGGCAGAGGTGTAATATAACACTCAAATTTTGCCATGAATTTTTAGGTCGCCGTTGCCGTTACCGGGCACATCACCAGACTCCGTGCTGCTACTGAGAATTTGGAAAAACCCAATAACACTTTTGCCCGACCCGGGAATCGAACACGGAACCTCCGATCAGCAGTGGCATGCGCTATCCACTGGACCACGCAGGCAGTATAGTATTCATCATATCAGTCAATAGTCCATTGCAGAATATAGGATTGAACATGGACCGATTTCGAGTTGCCCCCATGCAACCACTTCTAGCGATCCTTATGCTGTAATTAAAATATAGTAGATCCAACTTCATCATCATCATCATCAGCCTTTAACAATCCACTGTTGGAATAGAAGCAGGCCAAATCCTCCTTTCAAATGAGGGCCTTTGAAAGGAGGATTTGGCCTGCTTCGCAATGATAGGAGGTGGTGATATTCCGTATTCGTATCCGTCACCACACCACATTGCGTAGGGACCTATTACATATCTTATCATAAATATTCACCACAGTAAAATTCACAATCATCAAAGCCAGATAGGCGATGATATTCGTAGGGCAGTGGACAGGGACTGGAGAAGAAAAACAGGGACAAACGGAGGAGAACTGAGGACTGTCTTCATTGGCGTGCCATAGGAGACGCCTACAACCTACATGAGGACTGACTTCATTGGCGTGCCATAAGAGACGCCTACGTCCAGCACTGGCCTGATACTGGCTGATGATGATATTGATGCATTCACGCTATACTTGTAAGTATTTTGGTTTTCATACCCACTAACGATAACTATTTTGTTCCAGAACCATGGGCAAAGACGACAAAGAAGACTCCGGCTTCGGTTTCAAGGACAAGGCAAAGGCTGAGGAAACGCTGCGTCTGCTAGAACAGCATGACGTGAACTACAGACGCCTCACGGTCAGAGGACTGCTGGGGCGAGCCAAGAGGGTGCTGTCTAGTAAGTTCTACTTCTTTTCTCTGAATCAAGCGTGGTGTGGAGTAAAAGAAGATGTAGTGACAAAGCATCGAGAAAGGCATGTTAATAATAATAATGTTAAGGATGGATGACGAAAGACTGACAAAGAAGATATATAAGGCAAATGTGTATGGGACAGGACGAAAGGGAAGACCTAGGCGGACTTTCTCTGACCAGGTTGGAGACATCCTAAAAAAAGGGCAGGTCATAAGTACCCTAAACAGAAGAGCATGCATGAGAAACTTGATGGAAGTGAATGAAGCAAGAGAGGTATGTCAGGATCGTTGCAAATGGCGTTCCGTAGTCTCTGACTACCCCTCCGGGAAACAGGCGTGAGTTTATGTATGTATTTATGAATCAAGCCACGGAGTGGTCGAGCCACTAATCCTTCTAGTTTCGTGCGAGTGTGTGGCCAACTCTAGTGTTGGGGTATAAATACGTCTGCAAGCCTCCGATGTAGTCTACAATTCTTAATCAATAAAACTTATCTGGTATCAAGTATCAAACGAATTATTTAGCTAGTCAAAGTTGCGTTAACTTAGCAATTTAAGTGTATGTACAGTCGAACAACTTCTCGCTCGACCACCATAAGGGCGAGAATCGCTAAGCAAGACATAGTCGCTTCCAGTGCTAGTTAACACACACATTGTCACTCGTATACAAAACCAGTTTCTAGTGTGCCTCGACTCAAGCCGAGCCAGAGCGAGCCAAGGGATTTTTTTTCAAAGTGGTCCAGCGTCGACTTGTTTGATTGTGTTACTTCTGTCGACTTAGGTAATAATTAAAGCTTTTGATGCGATCAGCTTGCAGGGAAAAATGTGACCCAGTCGAAATTTGGGAGGAAACAGAGTTATTTACACACAAAAAAAATAATTTTACGCGATTAAGACCCATATACTAACCACACAACGACTTTTGTCCTGTTCTGAGACAAGAACTGGGACTGGCGAAGCACGTCACATGGATGGGAATCGAAGTGGTAACCTCAGCAAACGTTGCTTGACTTTGCCTATAACCTACTACTTATTGATAGAAAATATCTTCCTCTTCCAGTGACAAAAGCAGAAGATAAAATAAAGAACATAAAAGAAGCTATGGAAGTATTCGAGAACTGGCTGGAAGAGCTCAGCGCTAGCAAGGATAGTAAAGACAATGGCAGCAAGAAGACTGACAAGAAGGAGAAGAAAGAAGATAAGAAGGAGAAGAAGAGCAGTGATAAGGTATGACTCTTATTCTATTAGGTATACTCCTAAAACCGCAAGTAGGCGGGCTTATACTATTAACCATTACATGCATTATCCATACTCGCAAAACGTCAATATTTATGTGGCAGTTGCTGGTTCATGCAATATACCAAGAAGTGACGTCACAATAAGCTATTTTTTTTCTCTCTCTCTCATTACCAATATGAAAATGTTTATGAGACGGAGGATCTCAGGTAGGATGTCGGGGTTCGAGAGAAACACTGCTAGGCTGAACAGGTTCTTTATTATGTCTCACTACCGCTTACATACAGTATCACCGAACTAGGTAAGCACTGGCCTGAGGGCTGGAGCGTAGACTCCTGCTGCTCTCCGACGCTCTCAGGGTAGCTGCTCGTAGGGTCGCCGATGAGCTGGCCAAGGTGCGCTGCGCGGGCAGCTCTGTGGTCGAGGTTCAGGCTGAGCGGGGTCTCAGGCGGTACAGCCGATGTGGGCCGAGCGGTCAGGCTCAGGCGTCCGTGGCCTGGCTGTAGGAGCTCGTAGGCAGGAACGGAGGCTTGGGTGGCAGCTAGCTAGTAGCGGCATGGCGCCAGCAGCTCGTGGCTTGTAGCCCGTAGAGAGAAGACAGGTGCAGTGAGCCCGTAGGAAGAACTGGAAACAGCATAGAGAATACACAACAACCGGTCAGGAACAGGCGGTCCCTAGATCGGCTGTTATGCTTAGGAGACACAGATACTACAGACAGAACGTATAGGCACACAGACAACTAGAATATGCTTACCCCCAGCGGGACAGTAGACAGAGAAGTAGGATTGTAGTTGTAGTTACTACAATCATCAGCGAGACGGTGTGTAGGGCAAGTGATCGACTTAGATCGCGCACCCATCTTATATAGATATAGGCCTATGACTCACAACTGCCTTTGGCTAGTGAAAATGACCATATTTGATAATATTGCGAACGCTCCGCGGCTAAGCTGGCGTTAAGCGCCTGCGAGATATTATAACGCAATACGTGTAGTATTACGTTACATTTATTTTACTTTAACTTCAGTTGCTGTCGTAAAAAGTCTCTATTGGTTGCTCTTCTTGGGCAGTTATTTCAGAAGCCTGCTTAGTAGTATAATAATATATTTTGTTAGATATAGGAAATTCAATTTTTGTAGAAAGGTTAGGTTTGTAATTTACACGAACGGCGCAGGGGGCGCAGTCTAATAATTAAATATTTTGATAGCAGTATACATCCTTATTCTATTTTAATCAAAACCAAAACGAAATGCTGAGGCATTTCGTTTTGGTTTTGATTAAAATAAAAATTTGATTAAAATAAAAATTAAAATGTCTTTCCCACCCGCAGGAGTCCTCCTCAGACGTAGAAATGGAAGACAAAGACGTACCAGAGAAGGTAGCACTACCAGCCGATACGGTCCCAGGGCTGGGCTTCAAGGACCCGGAGACTGCACATGCCACACTGAAGGAGTTGGAGGGAAGGGACCCTGATTACCAGAAGCTGGCTGTTAAGGGACTGATTGGGAGGGCTAAGAGGGTACTTACTTGTGAGTATGCGAATTTAATAGAATTCTGGTAGCTAGTTTTCAGTTGTGTGAATTCAGGCCTGTTTTTACTGAAAGTTGCTTTGAGTGGACATTATACCGTGTAGTGGTTTAGGCGGTTGTCTTGCCGTTTAGAAATGCGTCGAGCATGGCGGATCCGATCGCCACGCTGACCGGGACCGCGTTCCGGGTTCGATTCCGGGGTCGCGCATAAAAGTGTTGAGTTTTCCGAATTCTCAATAGCAGCACGGAGTCTGGCAATGTGGTAACGGCATATAGGCTCGTCCCCTATTATGTGTGATTCAAAGGAGAAGTTGCAACTTCCATATAAAATTACCCCACGTCTGACAGCTGAGAAAAATATCTCAAATAATAGATAAAATTGAGTATTAATAAGTTGCATACCTCTGATTGACATCCTTACTGGCTATCATACTTAGAAATTGCTCCAAATATTGTTTCAGGCGCAGTATTAAGTACTTATCTTAAAAATATTATACTTTCAATCATGCATTTCTCTAACGACCATAAAAAGTGGAATAAAGATTAAACAAATGAACTTATTTTTTATAAACTCTAGCCTGTATCCTCGAACACATTAAATTTTCTAAAAGCGCCCCTAACAGAGAGTAGCTATCGATAGAGTCCGCTAGGGAGCGCATTTAGAAAATGTATGGAAATTGTTCCCGACGACGACTAGGCTATCGTCCACCGTGACGATCGAGTGCAAACTGGTACTAGACCCTCTGATATCATAATTAATTCCTCATATGTCTCGGAAAATCATATTAACTTCTTCGCTAGTTGCTTCCAAGCTCGCAAAGGGAACTCTGCTGGTTTAGATTATGTTCTTCGACATAATCTGCTAACAAGTTTGGTTTAAGCATATTTAGTCCTATTGTTTGACAAAACTCTTCTGTATATGTGCTTTATTACTAACGTAGTATAATAACTATTATCAAACGTGAGTTATTACAGTGTTTAATTGCTTTTTAATCTTATTTCATAACTAAAATCAGAAATTAGTATATTACAGGTTTTCTACTCCTGAATTAATATTTAGAGCAATTTTTTTATATGTTAGCCAGTAAAGATGATTACCGGAAGTATATATATTTTTTATACTGATTTTAAGCGATTTTTTGAGATACTTATCGTTGCAGTCGGAAGTGGGGCATTTTTGCTACTTCTTCTTTCATGATATGGCGAAATGTTGGTGTGGAAAGTCAGAGATGTGTGCAGGAGCGTCGCGAGAAAGTTGCCAGCAGATGGCTTGAGAGGGGAGGGCTGGCAAGTTGATATGGAAAATGAGAAAAGTACTGAGAAAAGTAAGAATTGTAGGGTTTTTTGAGTTTCTAGGGCAGCTGCCCCCCTCTGCCCCCACTTGGCGACGCCCTTGGATGTGTGACCTGGGTATCTGGGGATCGAAATTGAGACCATCGTCTTGGCAGTCCGTTACGTACACCACTGGGCTCTCGCCGCTTAGGCGTGTTTCACATAGACGTGTGTTTAATCAAACCAATTTCCTCTCCAGGTACTCGCGATGAAACCAAGTTATCCAACATAAAAGAAGCAATGGCGATATTCGATCAATTCCTGGATGACTTTGACACTAAGCACATGAGTAGGCAGAACAACGCGTACCTTAGCCTCGGTATTGTACGCACTGCGGAGAAAATGGCGGGAGATGACGTCACTGAACAGCAGGTGAGATACCAATATAGACAAGGATAGAGGCAAGGGGCTATGGACTCAAGCCTCTCTTACAGGCCTATTAGTCTTCCCATGAGATACACTCTCAAAATGCTCTCAGAGAGTGAGCTTTTTAGTTTATCCCTTTATAAGACCTATTCTCTCGCTCACAAGGATCAAGCTACCACCACATCAATACCCTGAATACAATGATCATAGATGCTGCTCATGGATTTAAACCATGTACTAAAACCCATTTCATTCCAGGATGTCGTAAAATCAACTAAGAAAAATGCACTAAGCAAACAGTATTTTTGGGACGTTAACCCTTACCAACCCATCTGACCAGCATGGTGTAGTTTTTTTTTTAATGTTAATAGGCGGCAAACGAGCAGACGGATCGCCTGATGGTAAGCAATTACCGCCGCCCATGGACACAAGCAACACCACAGGAGTCACAAGTGCGTTGCCGCCCCTTAGGGTTGGGAAAGGGGATAGGATGAGGAGTGGGATGAGGGAGAAGGTATAGGGGATAAGGCCTCCGTAACTCTCACTTACCGAACGAAACGCAACAGTTTAGGTACTGTTACTTTACGTCGATTTTCTGTGAGAGGGTAGTACTTCCCCGGTCGAGCCGGCCCATTCATGCTGAAATCAGCAGGGCTCTACTACCTTCGAAATTATGCATGCTGTAGCATACCTAACTAGTAGTTAGTATGCCTATTACCTCACAATGAAATTGTATAATTGTGTAAAGAGAATACAATTATTTCTCTAATGTACCTACTTCCACAGTTTTAATAAACAATATTCTTCTTTACAGAAAAACTTCATAGCAGCGTACAGCTCAGTGCGCGGTGAATACAAGCGTCTGCGGACAGTAGCCTCTAGTGAAGGAGAGAAGACCTGGGACATCGTCAGGAACGTCGCGCTTAAGGAGTTGAAGGAGAAGGTACGTAGACCGTCCAGACATACATGATCATCATGACAAAGTGCAAGTCAAATCATTTATGAGGTCATAGGTTTTACAAAAATAATTATTGCTTGTCCCGTGCCTCGGAGAGCACGTTAAGCCGTCGGTCCCGGTTGTCATGAAGATCTTTGACAGTTGTTACAGGGCGTTAGTATCTTCTAAATAAGAGCTGACACTAGTTTAAACCATGGAATATCGCTATTCCATTGGGTTGCGGAGGTCAGACAGGCAGTCGCTCCGAGGAAAAGCTAATATTCAGCCAAATCTGGTTAGACTAGTAAGCGGACCCCAGATTGAAATTGGGATATCGCTAAGAGAGAGAGAGGTTTTACAAAAATCGATAATAGGCTCGCCCCCTATTAAGTAGGAGCTAAAAAATCAAGGCAAAATGTGGGTGTAATATACACCTCTGCCTTCCCCTGCGGGGATACAGGCGTAAGTACCTATTTTAAAAAGAACTAGGGCCCAATTTCACCACCTCTAGATACTAGATCACCGCAGAATAGACTCTAACTTTTAGGTACGTTCAATACGGAACGAAAATATGCGCTATCTGACAAACTAATTCTGGTAAAAATTGCCTTAGGCCTTTCTTCACCATCTAGGCTTAATCTTCCAGACAATATAAAAATTAAAAGGAACATTTTATATCATCTGCCATTTAATTTATCTGGCACTTATCGGACAGTGCTGTTTTCCTTATAAATGATTAAAATTGTCTTTCTTCCCACAGCACGCAGACGCGAAACTCTTCAACGAGAAAGACGAGCCAACTAAAGAGCATCTAGAGATGCTCCTCTGGGCGTACTCTCCCGAAGCTGCCAGAGTCAAGAAGTGCGTGCCAGAGACTAAAGAGGAGGGCAAAGACAAAGAGAACAGCAGGAAACGGAGGAGCAGTGCCGCTGACGAATCGCCCGCTAAGAAGAGCAAAGAGTGATGCATTTATGTGGAAATATATTGAATAATTGATTAAGAAATGTTTGTTTTATTTCTACCTAAATAGTTTACTTGAAGAGCCCTGAGGGAGGCCTATGTCTAGCTGTGGACGTACCTAAGCTGACATGATGATAGAGTTTATTGTAGAAGGATATGTTAAAAAAAAATCGGGCAAGTGCGAGTCTGACCCGCGCACCGAGGGTTCCGTACGCATTTTACCTTATTTGAGGTTCGTGCTAATTACGCTAGTCCTCTAAATCTGTATGAGCGCCCATACAATTTAGAGGACTATCTTAAATGGAGTCTACTATGTATGTATGGGGACACCCTTAAATTTTCCACTTTTGTTATTTTTTGTAATTTTTCCTTTATTTGTGCTGTAAGACCCTGCTTTTGGCCAAACTTCGTGATTCTAGTTCAACGGGAACTACCATATAGGTTTTAGACCCAAAACACGACTAATAGGAACCATAGACCTCAGTATCTGGTATTCAATTTGCTAGGTCCACCCGTTCCTGAGAAAATCGGTGGTGACACACGGACAGACAGACAGACAGACAAGAAAGTAATCTTATAAGGGTTCCTTTTTTTCCTTGTGAGGTACGGAACCCTAAAAACAACTCCCGCATTAGGAATCAATCCTGTGCCACGGATAACTTTACAAACATACAACTAACGGACACAATTCACAGCTAAATTCGAAACACCAATTTCGTAATCACACATTGTCTCCTGCGGGAATCGAACCCACAACACTCGGCGTAGTGTCAAGCGGTGAGGCGGCCGCTTAAACCACTACACCAACAGTGCAGTCAATCAATAAGAGGCGAGCTTGGCCTTAAATGTGGCTGTCGAAACTGGGTTGCCATCTTTTTAGGGATGACAGCTTTAAATTATCATTGTCGTCCTATATCTCGGCTGTATCCATGTCTTGGAGCCTAGCGTCTGCTTATTGGTCTAAGCAGATTTTAGGCAGAACATGTAGGTAAATACATAGGTAAACAGGCGAACCAAAGTCACTGACGTAGCTCTCCGAATACTAAAGCTGAAGTGGCAGTGGGCAGGGCACATAGCCAGAAGAACCGATGGCCGTTGGAGCAGAAAGGTTCTGGAGTGGCGGCCACGCACCAAAACGTCGTAGGTCGTAGCAGAGGTAGGCCTCCCACAAGATGGACTGACGATCTTGTTGGGATCGCGGGTAGCGGATGGATGCGGGTGACTCGGGATCGGTCTATGTGGAGAGCCTTGGGACGCCTATGTCCAGCAGTGGACGTATTTCGGCTGATATGATGATGATGATGATTTAGGTAAATGTACTGATGATGATAATAATGCCTATAGATACATTACCCACTGAATTAAATTATCGATCCATCCATTTTGTTGAGTTTTTATATACTTAGATTCATTTTTGACATAAGCTTCATACAAAATATGTTAAATATCTATCTCGAATCTCCAAATCCATGGATAAGTAGATCGAATAATGAATCCGGCCATAAATGATATCAGTGGAACTGTCAGTTAGCACTTAGCAGGTAGGTAGCACCTAATTCTAGGGCATGGTGTTGAAATTGCCTGAAACCTGTCCTGCAAATGTCTGTTCGGTTGTCCTACGATATTTTGTTAACCTTTTAATACTTGGATGACATACATACATCAATATCGCCGTCCTAAGTGGTTCTCAGATGAAAAGGGAGTCAGATCTTCTTATACTGAAAAGGTACTAAAAACATCTAAAAAACTACCCTTTAATTATTTATATTTCTCATCACGTAGGAACATTTCTGGCAACAACCTGCAGTTATACAAAATGGTGTTAAAATATTTCCTTGAAATATATGTAGATTTTTATGCATAATATGTTTGATGATATTATTAATTTATAAAATAACTGTTTCAAATTACTTCATAACTTCAAATGTGTGGATTTAGTTTTTTAGTCCTGCTTGGAACGAAACGTTAGTCTACTGCAAGACTGCAAGTGATCGATTCTATACTCTATGGATCGATTTGACAGCCAGTTGTAAACATTGTAGGACAATGACCCTCTCATATTTCTTACAATCATCACTGATAATAACATTTATGTGAATAAATAGTGGCCTTTATACCATCGCCTGTCTATATTATACCAATATATGTGAAGATTATACGTTTTTATAGTGTAAGTTATGAGTTTTCTAGACTTCTCTATAAGGGCGTGTAGCGCCGCAATTTCAGCTATTTTTGGCCTGAAACTGAAGCAAAAGTAATAAAACAACAGTGTAAGTGCTTGTGCAAGTGAATGTAAGTGTTTGTGTGATGTTTTAGACGCTTAAAAGTGTAGTTTTCGTCGCAAAAATTACATAAGTGTAACCGTAAGTAATTTCTTTATCTAAAGTAATATAATGTATGATTATTAGTAACATTCGAGTCATAATAGAAGAATCTGTTTTCTATTATTTACAATATTAATAGATCTGTTTACCCCATGGGTGGTCACCGCTAGAAGTCCCACTGCAGGGCGAAAAAATATTATTGAAATTATTTATCTGCGGTCATTGCACTGAAATAACCACTAAGTAATTGAGTCACATTAAGTCATAATACTAATTGCCTAATAGTCTTAACTATGATCGGTTTTTAATTTTATTGTACAGAGTAGTCTTTATATCTCAAGAAAACATCTTTCGTTTCGAAATGGATGTACTTATAAATAACAATAATAATTATATTATTTAGTAGTTACTCACAAACAGCTATCTGATCCCAAACTAGGCAGAGCTAATGCTATGACGATCAGACAACTGATAAACATACTTATCTATTTATAGTCTCACGTCTCTATCTCCGAAGGGGTAGGCAGAGGAGTAAATATTACACCCACGTAATAGGGGGCGAGTCTATTGCCGTTACGGGGCACATACCAGACACTGGGCTACTACTGAGTATTCGAAAAAACCCCGTAACACTTTTGCCTGACCCGGGAATCGAACCCGGGACCTCCGATTAGCAGTTGCATTCGCTATCCACTGGACCACGGAGACAGTTATACATACTCATCTATTATTGATAAAGTGCACCATACAGACAACATGCTTATGATGATTTGTCCTGACTAGGAATCAAACTCACAAGTCAGGGTTAGCAGTCACAGTCACTATTTCACTAACCATTAAACCAACAAAAAAAAGACAGGTCAGAAATACCCTAAACTGAAGAGCATGCATGAGAAACTTGATGGGTGTGAATGAAGCAAGAGAGGTATGTTAGGATTGTTGCAAATGTAGTCTCTGCCTACCCCTCCAGGCAACAGGCGTGAGTCGATGTATGTATATGTGCATGTAAACCAACAGGCAAACTTTAAAGTCAACCCGGGGCTCAAAAAGTCATGGATGCAGATTTGCTTGTATTATGTAAAAATACATACATACATAGACTCACTCCTGCTTCCCGAAGAGGTAGGCAGAGACTACAGAACGCCATATGCAACGATCCTGACATATCTCTCTTGCTTCACTCACTTCCATCAAATTTCTCATGCATGCTCTTCTTTATTATGTAAAAATGTCCTATGTTACAGGGCATGCGTGGAAGCTAGATGCTGTTCATCATGCAAGCTCAGAGACGAAGCATGGAGATACCCAGCGATGCCAGCTATTGTGAGTTAATTTGTTTTTATACTTCTTCTTTAATATACTTCTGATTAATTTATCGTGGAATCCAACACTGTGACCTACCGCAGTCACCCAGTGACTTAAGTGTAACTTGAGCTTTAGGAACAATATAGCTATCCTTTTGGGTTGTGGAGGACAGTTGCTCTATGGAAAATCTAATATTCAGTCAAATCCAGTTAGACTAGAAAGCGGACCCAGGTTCTAACTGAGCTAACGCTAGGAGGCTAATTTCCTTGAAAAAGTTCAGTTCCATTATGCAAAGGTAGTAGAGCCTTGCTGATTTCAGCATGAATGGGCCGGCTCGACCGGGGAAGTACTACGGTACTACCCTCTCACAGAAAATCGACGTAAAGTAACAGTACCTAAACTGTTGCGTTTCGTTCGGTGAGTGAGAGTTACGGAGGCCCTATCCCCTATTCCTTCTCCCTCATCCCACTCCTCATCCTATCCTCTTTCCCAACCCTTAGGGGCGGCAACGCACTTGTGACTCCTGTGGTGTTGCTTGTGTCCATGGGCGGCGGTAATTGCTTACCATCAGGCGATGCGTCTGCTCGTTTGCCGCCTATTAACATAAAAAAAAAATGCGGAGGCATAAATTGAGCCTAAGTGAACAGGCCTCGAAAGCAAATCACAGAGTAGCAGAGAGTGTTCGCAATAAGCTTTCCACCTCAAACAAGAAATAAAGGGTCCTGTGACCCAGATATTTTTGGAGAAAGCGAAATGTGGAGGCCTTTTCCAACTGCCTTTTTTTATCATGGGGAGTGTTCTGAGGAGTTTTTTGGTCTGATACCCGCTGCAGAATTTCACCACCGTACAACTCGCCACAAATTAAAATTCCACCCTCACCACCTTGATGAGTGGCGTTCTTCTACCGTACGATTCACACGCCATTTCCTGCCTCGTACGACCAAACTGTGGAACCAGCTACCTGCAGCGGTATTTCCAAACCAGTTCGACATTGGAATCTTCAAGAAGCGAGCATATTCCTTTTTAAAAGGTAGGCAACGCATTTGTGATCCTTCGGGCATTGCAGGTGTCTATGGGCGGCGGTGATTACTTACCATCAGGTGACCCGCTTGTTCGTTTGTCTTCCTATACTATAAAAAAAACAAAAACTGTGTAAGTACACTGCTCTTGTCCAACACGACCGCCCAGGTTGTTTAGTGACTTAAACTTAAGTGGGCTTCTTGTCGCTTTATGAGATTTCAAGCGACCCACCACTTGTTAAATTCTTTAAAAAGACAACTCCCGCAGTAGGACTACATCCTGTGTCGCGGAGGACTTTACAAACATACAACTAACGGACACAATGAACACCCAGACTCGAAACAACACTTTTATGAATCATACAAAGTGTTGTCTCGTGTGGGGATCGAACCCACAACACTCGGCGCATTGTCAAGTGGCGAGGCGGCCGCTTAAACCACTACACCAACCGTGCAGATATTGTATGTCAGTCGCGAGGACGTCGTTTGATTTCGAGCGATGCTTTTTAGCTATGTACCCGTGGATTTCTGCCGCCCAGGCGCCTGTAGTTACCGCCCAAAAAAGCTAAACCAAAAGTTTTTTTTTTTTTTAAAGACAACTCCCGCACTAGGACTAAATCCTGTGTCGCGGGGGACTTTACAAACATACAAGTAACGGACACAATGAACACCCAGACTCGAAACAACAATTTATGGATCACACAAAGTGTTGTCTCGTGTGGGGATCGAACCCACAACACTCGGCGTGGTGTCAAGCAGTGTGGCGGCCGCTTAAACCACTACGCCAACCGTGCAGTCTAAGTTTGCGGTGTGAATTAGCTAAAATGTAATAAATTTAGATATAGTTGATTGAATAAGGCGTTACTGGGCGGAACTCCATTGTATACTTATGGAAAGAAAGATAAGCCCACCAGGCCACCACGCACCCTCTTGGATTGACCACCCCAACTATTTGCAATAGAAAAAGGCGGACAATACCGAACTCCCCTAATGAAAAAGGATAACAGATTATATAGAATCAGACAGAAATGGTTTTATTTCTTATAGTAATAGGCGTCAAACGAGCAGACGGATTGCCTGATGGTCAGCAATTACCGCAGCCCTTGGACACAAGCAACACCACTGGAGTTACAAGTGCGTTGCCGCCCCTTGGGGATGGGAATAGGGATCGGAGGAGGAGTGGGATGAGAGAGAAGGAATAGGGGATGGGCCCCATCGACGTAAAGCAACAGTTACGGTACTGTTACTTGTCTTGACGTCGATTTTCTGTGAGAGGGTAGTACTTCCCCGGTCGAGCCGGCACATTCATGCTGAAATCAGCAAGGCTCTACCACCTATACTTATGGGTTAAAATACCTGAAATGCAATATCCCGCTGTATGCGCTGACTATGCTTTGGCACGTGTTTCGCTCTTGCACGAGGGATCTTTAGGAATTATTGGCAACCACTGGGCTCAAACAGTTCTGACTTTCTGAGAATAAAAATTAGATTCTAACGCATTTTATTGTTGTTCTAGGTGACCGCGATACGTGGGAGGACTGGGGAAGCCGATCCTCCCTGAGTCAGGTTGAGGAGGTATGTTTCTATCCTCTAAGTAATGTACCTACCTATAGTAGGTGCTTAGTAATCCGGCGCTCGCCAATCCGGCACGCTCAGTAGTCCGGCACTCAGCGACTCAGGTAACCCGCTTAATAATCCGGCATTTTATACGGCCGAATGCCGGATTACAGAGCGGTCTAGTCTTTTATTGTGGATACCGATTTATGATATGTAGGATTTATTTTACATTTTATGTATAAAGCTTTTATTTCCATACAAATTCGATAATCCGGTATCGACGGAAAAATATGTCTGCCGGATTACCAAGCGCCTACTGTAGCTTAGTTGTTAATATGTGCACTACATAGGTAAGTACCTATATAGTGATAAGGCCGCAGTTCGAACGTAAAAAAATACACACGATGTTTTCCTGTGCATATTGGAATTCGGAACATTATTGGTGCGCGCCGTGGGTCTGAACTCAGGACTCTACGTAGCAGTCCGTTGGTCTTTCTACTAGGCTATCGCTGCATTCATCATCAGTCCTGTATATAATGTGTTCCACTGCTGGGAACGGCCTCTTTTCTCTATGAGGGTAAGGCCATAATCCACCACGATGGCCCAGTGCGGATTGACTTAGGAGTTAGGCATGATATTTTCCTACACAGTTTAGCAAGCGATTGTCATATTACTTTGTCAGTGGTGCCCTCTGTGGATTCGAACTCTTACTCTTACTCTGTTGGTGTCACCATTAGGCTAGTTATCACTGCTTTACGATTTGATTTTTCTGAAATATTAATAGGTAATTTTAATATATGTTAAGCTACTATAGCGTTCAGGGTTCTGCGGCTCTGGTCAGAATTATTTTTAATGAAAGTAAGGTAATTACTCATGGGCGTCGCCAAGGGGGAGGGGTGGCAGCTGCCCCCCTAGAGATTCAAAAAACCCTACAATTTATACTTTTCTCAATACATTTCTCATTTTCCAGACGCCCTTGTATTACCTACTTACCTTGCTTCGTTATTACTTTGATATATACCTATAAAATCTGTGTGGTGACGGATTAGGAATACCAAATGTTTACCCAATTTCATACCGTGAGTATGATACTCACGGTATGAAATGAAAGAGGCCTCTAATGAAAATATTCGACACAAATATGTAGTATTTTATCGAAGCGACACGAAAACTACATCAAAGCTTATACCAACCCGTCTGGTCACCGTAGTATATACAGAGTGTTGATTTGAATTTGCAAAATATTTTAAGGTGTGAATATACTACTATAACTGAATGCAAATACATGAAAAAAATTGTCACTTAAAGTATAAAAATTATTTTCGTCCACATTTCCATGGACCCTTACCAATGAATACAGATTTACATATAGAAGCGCATTTCTTAAGAATTTCGTGTGCCGATTCCTAGTGGCGAGTTGGCGACTGTCGTCAGTGTAGTTCGTAGTTGGCGCCGTTGGCGGCGCTGGCGTCGTTCTTCATCTCTCTTCCTCTCGTAGTTAAGATACAGAGGAGAAACGTTCATCTCTCTTGCACTCGTTGAGACAGCTGTCACAGCGCGACTGCCACCCGCCAAGCGGCAGTTTGGGTCACAGAAAGTTTGTCTTCAGAGCGCCCATGAAATGCGCCTCTATGTAAAAATATATGCTCTATGCCCTTACTAACGAATAAATTGGTTAAAAAAAACGTTAACCAAAAATCACTTTTGCTGCCCGACGATCGTCGCTGCGTGTTCGTTCGAGGCGTGTGTTCCAAATTAATATGATGAGTGTTAACTGCGGAGCCATGTTACTCAAGCTTCGGACCCCTAAGGGGTCCATAGGCCCCACTTTAAGAAACCCTGCTGTAAAGGAAGGATGAATGGTATACATCATCTTAGCGCTGTCCCGGTTGCGCTCCAAAACCCACGCCTTGGAGCCCGGGGTCCGCTTTCCGGCTATGTCTCCTCCACTTCGCACGGTCTTCAGCATCCCTGGTGGTTAGTTGGTTGGCACGCATATCATCCCTTACGACGTCAAGCCAGCATTTCTTTGGCCTTCCCCGTTTACCGGGGCCCGGTGGAGGTAACATGGCAAGACATTTGTTACCCACGTTAGATGCCGGTTGACGTAAGACGTGGCCATACCAGCGTAGACGACACTCTTGCAGTTTGTCAGCAATGTCACGGACATGAAGGCTACCCCGGATGCAGGAGTTCCTAATGCGGTCCTTCCGCGTGACACCACACATTCAGCGCAGCATGTTCATCTCCGTGACACGCAGACTCTGCTTGTGTCGCTCAAGCACAGGCCACGTCTCACTGCCATATAACAGGACAGGTCTAATGATGGATTTATAGACCTGTCCTTTGAGCTTAACCGGCATTTTGGGGTCACAAATGACACCGCTCACCTCACGCCATTTGGTCCAGGCTGCCGAAATGCGTGCCTTGACGTCGCAATCGATGTCACCAGACGCGTGCAGTACTGATCCCAGGTACTTGACCAGGACCTTTCGCTGGGCAATGTCTCCGCCTATACGAATTGACGCGGGATCAGTACTGTTGCAGGCCAAGTACTCGGTCTTCGCCACGTTTATTTTCAGACCGCCGTTCTCAAGCGACTCCTTCCACGCATTCACACGCCGCACCAAGCGTCCCCTGTCCGCATCCGCCAGCGCGATATCATCAGCATACATGAGCAGCCACGGGGGCTGCTCATGTGAGTCTCTGATGCTGTCTGACAGTACGTCTAATATGACACTGAATAGGTACGGACTAAGGACGGAACCCTGGTGGACCCCGACGGTGATGGGAAAGGTTCTTGTGTCGCCAACAGCAGTCCGAATCGAAACGGAATCGAAATTGGAGTACATGTTTCGGATGATGTCAATATATGCTTCTGGTACACCTTTGGATCTTAGCGCCCACCAGATCATCTGTCTCGGCACACAGTCGAAGGCCTTCTGCATGTCTAGAAACAGAAGATGCAGAGGCGTGTTCTTCGACCTGTACCGCTCCATGACGATCCTGAGGGCGAAACTTGGGTCCATGGTGCCATGACCAGGGCGAAACCCATATTGACACTCCGAGACTGTGGTCTCCTGTCGGATCCGGGAGTCGATGATTCACTCAAAGAGCTTAAGGGTATGGGACATCACCTTAATACCGCGATAGCTACTGCACTCGTGTACCGATCCCTTGCCTTTGAATCAAGCACTTGCCTTTGAAGACTGGAGTGATGATACTCAGTCTCCATTGGTTCGGGATTTTTCCGGTTAGGAGTATGCGGTTAAATAGATTAGTAAGGGTGCCCACACCCCGCAGCCCCAGTTCCGACAGCTTGCCGATTCTTCATGTGGCGAAGGGCCCTCTGGACTTCTTCAGGCGTTACCAGCGGCTAGTCCTTGGTTCGGAGGGAGTTCCGGTGGCTGCACCTCTTTATGCTGCTTGTTAAGCAGCTCGTGGAAGTACGAGCGCCATCTCTCCTTCACCGCGCTTGACGCGCATAATAGGTTGCCGTCAGGGTCTTTAACACAGCGACACTTAGTAATGTCCTGTGCCGCTTTGACCCTGGAGCGTGCCAACTTGTATAAGAGCTTCTGCCCCTCAGACGATTCCAGCTTGGCATAAAGCGGTTCCAAGTGGTCTCGTCTGGCTCTGGCTACAGCCCTCTTAGTGGCACGTTTAGCAGCCCTGTATGCGTCGCGGTCTTCAAGAGATTTGGACGCTTGCCACGCTTTAAAGAGGGCTCTTCACCCTTGTCTCCCTCTGGACTGTGTCTTTCCACCACCAAGTCTCCTTGTCACACTTGCGTCCGCCCTTAGACATGCCCAGCACTGCCTTCGCCGCTCCAGCGATGACCGCCTGGATTCTATCCGACTGGCTCTGAGTTGGTTCGCCTTCAGTAGCAGCGCACTTGTCACCGATAGCTGAGGCGAACTCCAGGGATTTGGCATCCTTGAGCAGCCACCACCGAATTTGACGTTGACAGCGGTCGGCGTGCTTGCCTTTGGGCTTCACGCGGAGGTCCATGACAAGGAGGCGGTGTTGTGCCGTGAGACTCTCACCGGGTATGACCTTGCAGTTGGCTACTTTGCTGATATGGTGTCTCCTGGTAAGTAGGAAATCAATCTGGGTCGCGTGCCTCCCGCTCTTGTAGGTGACAAGGTGTTCGGCTTTCTTTTTGAAGTACGTGTCCACAATGGCAAGGTCGGCAGCCGCACAAGTTCGGAGGATATACTCTCCTCCCTCATTACGGTCACCGTAGCCAAAGCCACCGTGAACACGCTCAAATTCCTCACACCCCTCACCCACATGACCGTTCAGATCACCACCCAGAATGATTCCCCGTGAGAGCGGGATTTCACGAAGAACTTCGCCGAGTTGATCCCAAAACGACATCTTGACGGCGTCGCTGCAACCTGCCTGTGGTGCATAGGCGCTTATCAAATGGGTCACAACCCCTTCAATAAGCACCCCACAGCCATAAGCCGGTCGCTGTAACGCTTCACCTCCAAGATCCCGTCCTGAAACTCCTCGGCGAGCACAACCGCTACCCCGCTCCCACCGCCAGTTCCACCCGTGTAGATCAGCTTGTAGCCACTCCCAATGGACCGGGATCTGCTGCCTTTCCACCGAGTCTCCTGCAGGAACGCTACGGCCACCCTCCACCTGGAGAGTACATCGGCCAGCTCTCTCACGCGTCCGGTTAGCGTGCCAATCGGCCCCTGGTATACTCGAGTAATTCAAAATCTTATTTATAATTCTACTAGCTGACCCGGCGAACTCTGTTCCGCCTTAGGGTCAGCGCAGACAGAACGGAGCGCAGCGGAGAGGATTTTATAAACGCACTGGAAATTAAACTTTAAAATTATTAAATTAAAGTGCATAAATGCTTGAACCTGACAAAAAATGCTCACGCGTCCTCGAAGATACGCGGAAATCCGTTTATGCACTTTATTATCTTTATTATCCGTTCTTGAGTTATAAACAGCAGCTATTTTATTTTCTGCTTATCCTTCTATCGTTTGTCTGGTCTACGTATATGTATAATAAAGTTAATTACATAGTAATTTAGCAACGACATAGTACAGATGTCTCTATGGGATTAGGGGGAGGGATGGGAGTACTTAGTATGAGGCGAGTGGATTTTTTGTATAGTGTCGTTATCTGGATGGTCTGTGATAATTGTTACAACCATCGATATATATGTACTAGAGTATATGGCAATAGTTACAACATCTTAATATATACAATCCTTGCGATACTGACTGACTGACAGACACGCTACAGCCGAAACTATTGGGCGCAGGAAGCTGAAATTTGGCATGTACATACATGCCAAATTTCAGCTTCCTACGCCTTGGGGACCGTAGGGATGCACTAAGAAGGGATTTCCCGAAATTCCCACGGGATCGGCCAAAACGGGTAAATTAAAAAAAAAAGCAGGCGTAGCTGCTGGCGTCCTCTAGTTTCATTATATATTTTAAAAAGGCAGCGATAGCCTAGTAGAGATACCAACGGACTGCAATGCAGAGGGTGTCGTGTTCGAATCCACGGCGGCATATTAAATTGTTAATTATCGCTTGCCCCGTGCCTCGGAAAGCACGTTAAACCGTCGGTTCCGGCTGTCATGAAGATCGTTGAAAGTCGTTACGGGGAGTCAGTATCCTCAAATAAACTTATACTGCTCTAAAACATAGAATATCGCTATCCCTTTGGGTTACGGAGGTCAGACGGACGGCAGTCGCTCTGTGGAAAAGTTGATATTCTGTCATATCTGGTTAGACTAGTAAGCGGACCTAGGGCTCCAAGGCGTGTAAGTCTTGGATGCAACCGGGATAACGCTAGGGCGATGATGATGTTATTATTTAATTTATTTTGTGTTATTTATTAGTGATTGATAGAATTCCGAAAGTAACTATAAGGCTGGCCACATACATACGGAATCCCACAAAAGGAATCTCGTTTCGAAATATCTATTCGAGATTCTGAACGTACATCACATACATACGTTTATTTCCGTTCGAAATAACAAGGCTCAGTTTACAGACCCTAGACATTGAGTGCAGACATTCTAGTAGCTCTCGGCAATATGGAATTCGACGACTATTTTTAATAGGGATTGCATTTTTACTATATCTTGTTAAAAAAAAAGAATATAAAAACACGCCGTTACTGGGTGGGTAAATACCGAAAGATTGCAAGACAGCCAATTTTATACGTTCCGTACGGAATTTACGATTGTGTGATGCGACCCATACAAAATCTATGGAAGACTTGCATTCGGAACGGCTTTTTTCCATCCGGGATGCCGAATGCAGAGACCAACATTCGGAATATCGAATCGAAAAAAATTACGTACGGAAAACTACTGTACGTGTGTGACAAAGTCATTAATTTTTATGGATATTCCGATTCGGAATTTCGAATCTGAATTCCGAGTGTATGTGGCCGGCCTAAGAGAGAACAGTGGTCTGAAAGAAGAGTTCGAGAACGGAAAGCTGACGTGGTTTGGACACGTGGAGCGAATGAGTGAAGAAAGAATGACGAATCAGATCTATAAGGCAAATGTGTGTGGGCAAGTCGGTCGCGGCAGACCTCGTCGGACATTCCTCGATCAAATTAGGGACGTCCTAAAAAACGGCAAGGTCCGAAGTACCCGAAACCGGCAAGCATCTATGAAAAGAGTACCTAATGAGTGTAGAGGAAGCGCGTGAGGTTTGTAAGGATAGAAGCAAGTGGCGTTCTGTTGTTTCTGCCTACCCCGACGGGAAAAAGGCGTGAGTATAATCTATGTATGTATGTATGTGTTATTTAAAAATATATAATGTAGCTTTCGTCCGTGTGGTGACGGATTAAGAATACGGAATGTCACCACCCCATATCATCCCATGGGTGTCGTAAGAGCTGACAGAGGGAGCGTATTATGCAGAGAACAGCACTGTAAGAGAAGGAAAACTTGATACAAACACTATACCAACCCGTTTGGCCAGCGTGGTATAGTAGGCCAATTCCTCCTTTCAAAGGAGAGGCCTAGTCCAGCAGTGGACTGTTAAAGGTTGATGATGATGATGATGAATGTAGCTTCACTGTGACAAGGCAGCGATAGCCGAGTGGAGAGAGCGAGAGATCGACAGACTTCGACGCGGAGGGTCTCAGGTTCGAATCCACGGCAAGCACCAATGACTTTTCGAAGTTAAGTGCGTATTTAATAGTTCATTATCGCTTGCTTATCGGTGAAGGAAAACATCGTGAGGAAACCTACATATCTAAGAGTTCTCCATAATGTTCGCGAAAGACATGACGTGAAGTCTGACAACCCGCACTTCGCCAAGCTGATGATAACAGGTTACCTAGCTTTATAAACTTACTAGCCGTTTCTCTCGGTTTCACCCGCGTCCTGAGGGAACTACTTCGCGTATCCGAAAAACCCAAATATCTTACGGACCCCTATTTTTTCTAAAATAAAATATAGCCTTTGTTACTCGCAGATAGTGTAGCTTTCTATTGGTGAAAGAGTTTTTAAAATCGGTCGAGTAGTTTTTAAGTTTATCCATTACAAACAAAAATACAATATTTTCCTCTTTAAGTATAATATTACTAGATGAGCCCGCGGTTACACCCGCGTTATTTAAGGCTACTGCTCCGCTCCCGTGGCTCATAGCATGATGTTATATAGCCTATAGCCTTCCTCGATAAATGGGCTATCTAACATAGAAAGAACCATAGTTCAACCAAACAAACAAACAAACTCTTCAGCTTTATATATTAGTATAAGATAAGTGTAGATATCTCTACATAATACCACATCTACTGTCCACTTTCGTTATTCCTTGCTCGCCACGCGCTCAACAAATTAATGCTGATCTATAAACCAACATAGTGTTAATGACATCCCAAATATAGCCGGTTCGCTTCCGCGCTGAGGTTGTTTCGTAATTGGGACGCCCCGTTATTATGAGACGCCAAAGTATTTTTGTATTTGGTTGAATGGTAGCATGGCGAGTTTCGATTGTTTGTTTGTGTTGATAATAACAAAACTACTCGCCTTTTATCCCCGAAGGGGTAAGCAGAGGTGTATTACACATGCACACTTCGCCAGTAATGTAATAGGGGACGAGCCTATTGCCATCTACCGGGCACATTGTTAAGCGAGCGATAATACCACATAAAAAAAAGCTGATATTTTGTTATATATCTGCTTTGAAAGGTAGTAGAGCCTTGCTGATTTCAGCATGAATGGGCCGGCTCGACCGGGGAAGTACTACCCTCTCACAAAAAATCGACGTAAAGTAACAGTACCTAAACTGTTGCGTTTCGTTCGGTGAGTGAGAGTGCCGGAGGCCCTATCCCCTATTCCTTCTCCCTCATCCCACTCCTCATCCTATTCCTTTTACAAACCCCAAGCACAGAATAGATAGTACTAACGTACCCCAAGGGGAGGCAACGCACTTGTGCTTCCTGTGGTGTTGCTTGTGTCCATGGGCGGCGGTAATTACTTACCATCAGGCGATCCGTCTGCTCGTTTGCCATAAAAAAGTCTAGTAGCATACCTTTGGCTTCAAGACGAGTAAGAGTTGGATGTAACGGAAATAACGCTAGGACGATTCACACACAACACCATCTAGTTCCAAACCAAGCAGAGCTTGTACTATGGTTACTAGATATACCAACATGGCTATGTATCTTTTCTATTTTGTAAATATGTACGTACTATACACTAGCTGTTGCCCGCGGTTTCACCCACGTCCTGAGGGAACTACTTCGCGTACCCGGTTAATTTATAGCCTAAGTTACTCCTTGGTAGGAACATCAGCTATCAGCCAGTGAAAGATCCCGTCAAAATCGATCCAGCCGTACCAGAGATTAGCGAGAACAAACCAACAGACAAATAGACAGACAGACGGACAAAAATTAAAAGAAAAAGTAATTTCGGTATATGCACCGTGTATAGGTACATCCATATACATTAAGTAAAAAGCGGTTATTTTAATATTACAAACAGACACTCCAATTTTATTTATGTGCATAGATTGAAACACCCAAAGCACGATAAACACCCATCTTCACGCTCACAAATGTATGACTTGATGGGGAATCGAACCGGCAACCTTTGACGTGACAGTCGTTTAAACGCTCGCTTCCGACACGGCAACTGTTTAGCTTAACTTGTGGCTGTGTTTACCTAGGTATCCGTTCCTCCATCCGGCTATCGCTGCCATTTGGGACTAATCTTATCTAATCTTATACAAATATACAGGGTGATTTGTAATTGCTCGTATTCCTTTCGGGAGGTGATTCTAGGGCCAAAATGGAGTATTTTTACCCCCTACATATGGGGGTCCAAAATGCACCATTTTGGAATAAAACGGTTTTTAAGATTTTTTGAGAAAATTCCAAATTTTTGTTATAAACATCTTGTACATTTTTTTTTACTATTCTTGGTGGCAAATTGGGTCTTATTTAATGGACAATTAAATGGCCCATCTTTTAAATTAAAATAAAACTACTAGCTCAACGTGGAATTTGAAAATAGAGCCAATAAACAAGCAAAAAATTTTCGAATAAAATAAAATTAAGCCACAAAAATGCAATTATTTGAAAAAAAAAATATGTGGCATGTTATGTAAAGTGTTGGAATAACTTCCTGGTATTACCTGCTATCCAAAAAAGTATAATAGTCTTAGACAATTGGTGCAAATTTCGAGTAATAGCCACTTTTGTTCAAAAAATGTGCTTCTGGATGACTCACTCGCCAGAATATTTTTTCCTGTATTTATTCTTAAGCTCTGCAATCAGCAGTGATTTACTAGTCGGGAGACCAACCTAGCAAAACTTAGGGTCTTGGGTTCGAATCCTCAGCGTAAATGACTGTCTTTTGTTAGTTAAATGCATATTAAGTTTTTAATTCTCATTTGTCCCGTGGCTCGAAGAGTATGTTCAGCCAGTTGGTACCGGACGTTATGTTTATCTTGGAAACTCATTTAGGGGAGTCAAAACCAAGTCAATCAGTCAAATGAATAAATAATAAAAACAAAGGCGTGACACTGAATTAAACCATAAAATATTCCATTGCATTCATATAGCGGATGAGAGATGGGGACAATCTGTCGCAAAACTTAAGATTCGTGAAATGGCGCACGTTGCAGGCCAAAGAACGCCACTCCTACCGAACTAGTATTGTGAATATTGTTGGCCCACCTGGCGATTAGGTTTTTTGTCCCGTTTTTTGCCACAGGTTGGCGATTTGAATTTTTGCCCAGCACCGGCGGTTTTTATGCTGGGCAAAATATCATACACAATCGCACATCCAGCGGAACTTCTTCCAACAGAGCCGGAAACTCTTATTATGAATAAGTAAAAGCCTACGTAAAAGTATCTTTTTCACAAAAAGTAACATATTTTAGAGTATCAACGCTGATTCGACAAGATTTCGTGTAATTCATGTTTTGTCACAGTGAGATCCCATCTGAAATCCGGATATTTTATGGTTTAATTCAGTGTCACGCCTTTGTTTTTCAATAATTTATTTATTTGACTGATTGACTTGGTTTTGACTCCCCTAAAAGAGTTTCCAAGATAAACATAACGTCCGGTACCAACTGGCTGAACATGCTCTTCGAGTCACGGGACAAATGAGAATTAAAAACTTAATATGCATTTAACTACTACGAATAAATACAGGAAAAAATGTTCTGGCGAGTGAGTTATCCAGAAGCACTTTTTTGAATAAAAGTGGCTATTACTCGAAATTTGCACCAATTGTCTAAGACTATTATACCTTTTTGATAGCAGGTAAAACCAGGAAGTTATTCCAATACTTTACATAACATGCCACATATTATTTTTTTCAAATAATTACATTTTTGTGGCGTAATTTTATTTTATTCGAACATTTTTTGCGTGTTTATTGGCTCTATTTTCAAATTCCACGTTAAGCTAGTAGGTTTATTTTTATTTAAAAGATGGGCCATTTAATTGTCCTTTAAATAAGACCCAATTTGCCACCAAGAATAGTCAAAATATTTTTTTACAAGATGTTTATAACAAAAATTTGGAATTTTCTCAAAAAATCTTAAAAACCGTTTTATTCCAAAATGGTGCATTTTGGACCCCCATATGTAGGGGGTTAAAATACTCCATTTTGGCCCTAGAATCACCTCCCGAAGGGAATACGAGCAATTACAAATCAACCTGTATAAAGCTGAAGAGTTTGTTTGTTTGTTTGTTTGGTTGAACGTGCTAATCTCAGGAACTACTGGTCCGAGTTGAAAAATTCTTTCACTGTTAGATCGCCCATTTCCGCGGGAGCGGAGCAGCGGGTGTTACCGCGGGCTCATCTAGTGACGTAATAAAAATAACAAATTCTTGTTCTACAAGACAATCCAGGCAAATGAATTGCCCTCACTAACCTAGATTTACAAAATATTTTTAATGACACTGCTATTCATGATATTTTTTGTTTCTCTCCAATTTATTTTTGTTTCTTTCTCTCAACGAGCGTTGCCGTACTTAAGCGTCCCTCTCGACGGAAATAATTAAAAATAAAATGGGACACATTTTTTAAAATTATGAATGTTGAACGGTTGGATCATAATTATGTAGGTTATATTAGTTTTATGTACAATCAAACAAATCGGCCCTGAACGAGTTTGAAAAAAATATCTTGGCTCGCTCATAGAGTCGAGGCACACTAGAAACTGGTTTTGTATAGGTACGAGTGTCAATGTGCGTGTAAAGTAGCACTGGAAGCGACGATGTCTTGCTGAGCGATTCTCGCCCTTATGGTGGTCTAGCGGGAGGTTGTTCGGCTGTACCTATACAAAATGTAACTACCCCATTTAATTCAGTGGGTTTCGAAACGGTGATTAAAAAAAATACACAAAACCAATAGCATTTTTCGGAAGAGACGGAAAACTAGACATCTAATCCTTTGCTAAGCAGTCTGGCCAGCGTCGTATTGGCGCGATGCAAAGATTATCCGCGCGCCTCTAGCGGCGAATTTGGCAGATGTCCGGGTACAACACTTTTGACAGCTTTCAAATTTTTAATACAACTTTGCTTCGAGGTTTTATAGGGTTTTATGGTGGTAATTGTATTGTGAGCTGTCAAAAGTGTCAAAAGTAGTGGTGATCTGTGAAAGAGTTGTACGCGGACAACTTCTAAATTTCACCGCTAGAGTCGCTAGTTAGAATCTTAACATAACCTGTGGCATACAGTAAGTAGGTCTCACAATGCTATCGTGTTTGCGACGTAAATTAGGAGAATTCTATTGGCGATGCAAAGGCGCCCTAGCGGTGAATTTAGATGTTGTCTGAGCACGATAAGTACTTTTGACAGTTTTGCTTAGAGGTTATGGTCAGTTAAGTATTTCCCTGACGTAAATTGTATTGAGAGCTGTCACAAGTGGCAAAAGTAGTAGTGATCGTAGTGATCTGTGAAAGTGTCGTTCTTAGACAACTTCTAAATTTCGCCGCTCGAGTCGCTAGTTAGAATCTAAGCATCACCAAGCATCAGTGTATGTGGTAGAATATTATTATTATACCCCCACGATACTAACCTAGACAAATAAAAAAAATCGGCGAACCACTTGTCGAAACTATCGCTGTGTTCTTGACGTCCCGCAGAGGCTAGATCACGCGAATCGCGATTTCGTTGGACTCTCAGAAATCTCAGAATAGTCAACTGCAGCCGAATTTGTTAAATTCAGAGATACCTAACCAAATAAAGCGTTTTAGTTTCTTTCACGGCATGTATTTTTTTACTTTTAAAGTTTAGAATGAATATAAATACAACCAGGAAACAATAATTTATCAGCAGCGCTAGCGTCGCGCGCTTCACTATTTGTGGCTGAATGTGGTGTTTCCTTCGTCTCTTGTCTTTTAATTAGGGATGACGCGCGCCATTTATCAAATTTTCGAACGTTTGATATCTATTTGAATAAAATCTTGATTAATAAAATTTACCTGTACATTGTGATGTGGATTTTTTACCGAATTTGATATTTAAGCGTTGGTTAAATACGTTTTATTATAATAATTATACCATAAATCAGGATTATCCACCTACGGTTTCGAAATACTATCTTCGAATTCATATTGACTTTTCGAAGTTGTACGAACATTAAATGTCTAATTATTGCTTACAAGCATTTTGACAATATCATAATGTTCTCGAAATACAAGTGAAGTCTGCCAACACGCACTTGGTCAGCCTGACAGACTTTGCCCTAACGTTTCTCATAGTGAGCTCTTCTCCGTGTCCAGAAATGGGACGAGTTTTGAACGGAACTAATATTGATATTTCCTATAGAAAATACCCTCGCGTGGTGTAGGACTTAAAATACAAAGTGTCGCCATCCCATAACATTAGCAGGCGACTAAGTAAAAAACACGAAATAAATATCTTTGCGGAGGGGCGACATTACGGCAAACTTAATAACCCATTTGGCCAGCTTTAGAGTGGTAGTAGTGGCCTAATCCTCCTATATTGTGACACAACCTCTTTATTTCATATTGTTAAAAGTCAACTCCCGCACTAGAACTGAACCCTGTGTCGCGGAGGACTTCAGAAACATGCCGGACACAATGAACACCCAGACTCCAAACAACTATTTATGAATAACACAAAGTTTGGTCTCGTGTGGGAGTGTAAAGCGGCTACGCCACCCTTGCAGTAGAAGAGACCTACATCCAGCATCTGCTTAATGTTGTATTATGATGACAATATAAACTCATTGCATTCAAAAGATACTTATAATTCAAAGTATATTTCGCAATTTATTATACTTATTATAAAGAAAGTGACTTTCATAAGGCGGCGCCATATAATTACTGTCAATACGTCAAAATGTGTCAACTTTCATGTGTGGGTGTATACAACTCGTTGTACAGTTGTGTGCGTAGGTCGTACGAACGGGCCCTACTAATGACATTTATCACGTTTAAGTCACAGATTATATCGATGAGTGGGTGTCGATAATATTGGAGGGACTTTTTATGGGATTATGTTTTTGGATGTTTAAGGTTGTTCGTTTGATTTTGGCTTGCTGGTTAGTTGAAGAGATTTTTGGAGGAGAAATATGTATATATATAAAATCCTTGGGTTACTGACTGACTGACAGATAAAGTACAGCCAAAACTATCGGGCACAAGAAGCTGCAAATTAGCAGGTATGTTCTTTGCGGACCGCAGGGATGCACTAAGAAGGGACTTACCAAAATGCCCACGGTATTCGGCAGAAAAGGTTAAATAATTAGGTAAATAAAATAAATTTGCGTGCGTAGCTGCGGGCCTCCTGTAGTAATTTATTTTTTATATACTCACGCCTGTATCCTCAAAGGGGTAGGCATACCTAGGTGTAATATTACACCCACATTTCGCCATGAATATTATGTATGTAGTTCATATAAAGTAAAAAATAAATAATACTCCGGCCAACATATTGTAACATTCCATAACTTTTAGCAGCAATCTGAGAAGACTATATTATTATCTAAGGATATGGGTATGTTTAAACTGCGCTGAAGCTTCTGGGACCTCCTGTGTTAAATTTTTGTTTATGTAGATTCTAACATAATAAAAACAAAAAAGGGTGGAGACATAGCTCGGCCTAATCTTACCTTTTTTCACGCAGAAAGTCGATCGTATCTGAAATTGGCAAGAAATCAAGTTACTCAGTAAACGGATGGCTCCATTGTAAAAAATATCGTTTATGCGTCCAATTCAGCCCATCATTCTGATTGCCTGTGTGCGTCTGCGGACATTCAACAGGCTGCCGTTATCGCCGGGGAATTACGGAGAGTGCGTCATAGCATCTTGCTCCCATTTTGCCCGCGGCAAATAAAATATAGCCTATGTTTTGTGAATGGGACAGGACGAAGTGGCAGACCTATGCGGACGTTCTCTGACCAGATTGGAGACATCCTAAAAACAGGACAGGTTAGAAGTACCCTTAACAGAAGACCATGCATGAGGAATCTGATGGGAGTGATTTAAGCAAGAGAGATATGTCAGGATCGTAGCAAATGGCGTTCCGTAGTATCTGCCTACCCCTCCGGCAAACAGGCGTGAGTCTATGTACATATGTATGTATGTTTTACTCTGATGTACAAGCTGTACAAAAAAAAAGCAAATTTGCATCAAAATCTATTGAATTAATCCATGTAAGCAGCTCACTAACTTTAACTTAGCACTCATAGCGTGACTTGGCTTGAAGTTAAGCAATACTTGCACAGGGTGCTACATGGATTGGTGACCGCGTGTTGCATTTACATTATAGT
Organism: Euclidia mi; assembly: GCA_944739405.2. Lineage (NCBI taxonomy): Eukaryota > Metazoa > Arthropoda > Insecta > Lepidoptera > Erebidae > Euclidia > Euclidia mi. The sequence continues at coordinate 18,882,815 of OX123210.2, read as the reverse complement.
GCTACAGTGCTGGTTCTTGTCTCGAGACAAGAATCGTTGGACCATGTCGAAGGCCTTGACACCAGAGTTAACCACACATCATATCAGCCTTTAACAGTCCACTACTGGACTAGGCCTCTCCTTTGAAAGGAGGAATTGGCCTACTATACCACGCTGGCCAAACGGGTTGGTACAGGGTTTGTATCAAGTTTTCCTTCTCTTACAGTGCTGTTCTCTGAATACCTAATATGCTCCCTCTGCCAGCTCTTACGACACCCATGAGATGATATGAGGTGGTGACAATCCGTATTCTTAATCCGTCACCACACGGACAACCGCACACTCACACGAAAATGTAAAAAATGAACGAAAGAAAGCTAACTTTCACGTAAAATGAAATATATAGATGGTTATATAGTCCAAACACTAGTTGTACAGCGCATGCAACCGCATTGCACTTTACCAACTGAAAACTAAAACACACGTCTGTACTGCAAACTGCAATATTTGTGTTAATAATTCACTACGCGTTAGCCACGACTGCAGTTCAGAGGGGTTGCCGACAGAAACTATATTGCACTTCATGTGCGTAACAACATATGTGATACGACGCGACAGGTTATACGGTTAGACGCTTGTAACTTAAAAGATTACGACTTATACTGCAGTAGTACAACAAGATGCGTTTTTTTTAAAGACGACTCATCGGTGTTCTTTTGTGCGGTCCCACAAGATCTTTACAAAAATTGGGCAAGTGCGAGTCGGACTCACGCACGAAGGGTTCCGTACCATCATCTATAAAAGAAAATCACGTTTGTTGTATGTAGGTATACCCTACTTTCTTTTTTAAGTTTCTACCTGTTTATTAAGATCGAGTAACAAATTGCTTAAAAATTACGTGTGTTGTATGACCCCCCTTTAGTATTTACTTTTTTTTTAATTTAATTATTTATTTTCAAAGGTAATCTACAACTACATATTCTTTGAAAATTTTAAGCGTCTACCTGTTACCGTTAGTAAATTTGAGCAAAAAATACGGAAACAAACACTTTTATTGTATGGGACCCCCTTTAATATTTTTATTTTTTTATTTTTAATAATTTTTGTTATAGCGGCAACCGAAATACATAATTTGTGAAAATTTCAGCTTTCTAGCAATCACGGTTTATGAGATACAGCCTGGTGACAGACAGACAGACAGACATATACACACAGCGGAAGCTTAGACAGTCAAATAATCCATATGTCTTTATACTGTGGTAATAGGGTCCCCTTTTTCACCTTTTAGGTACAGAACCCTAAAAACTAACTCAACGGACACAGTAGGTCTTTACAAACATTCAACGAACGGGCATAAATTACACTTTAGACTCTAAACTACAATTTGAGAGACCCAATGTAGTTTCATTCTCCCGTGAGGAGTATGAACCCACAACACTCAGTAAAGTTTCTCATACTTAAACTGCTACACTATCAGGGCAATCCAAGGCAGCGATAGCCGAGTGGAGATACCAACAGACTGCCATGCAGAAGGTATCGGGTTCGATTCCACGGCGCGCACCAATGACTTTTCGGAGTTATGTGCGTATTGAATTATTAATTATCGCTTGTCCCGTGCCTCGGAGAGCACGTTAAGCCGTTGGTCCCGGTTGTCGGTTGTCATGAAGATCTTTGACAGTCGTTACAGGGCGTCAGTACCTTCTAAATAAACTGACACTAGTCTAACCCATGGAATATCGCTATCCCTTCGGGTTGCGGAGGTCAGACAGGCAGTCGCTCCGTGGAAAAGCTAATATTCAGCCAAATCCGGTTAGACTAGAGAGCAGACCCCAGATTGAAACTGGGATAATGCTAAGAGGATGATGATGTGAGACAACATGTATTGTGTGATACGACGCCACAGGTTATGTATACGCTTGTTACTTAAGAGATATACGACTAATACTGCAGTAGTTCAACAAGATGCGTTTTTTTTTTTAAAGACGACGCCAGCTGCCTCTGTTGTCCAGTGGATAGCGTATGCGACTGCTGATCGGAGGTCTCGGGTTCGATTCCCGGGTCGGGCAAAAGTGTTAGGTACTGGCTTTTTCCGAATACTCAGTAGCAACCCGGAGTCTGGTGATGTGCCCGGTAACGGCAATAGGCTCGCCCCCTATTACGTGGGACTTAAAAATTCATGGCGAAATGAGGGTGTAATATTACACATCTGCCTACCCCTTCGGGGATACAGGCGTGAGTCTATAAAAAAAAAATATAAAAACGACGCCAGCGGTTTTCTTATGTGCGATCCCACGAGATTTTTACAAAAACTAAAACTTTAAACAAATACGCAACGGACGCAGTAGGTCTTTACAAACATTAAATCAACGGGCACAAATGACACTTTAGACTCTGAACTACAATTTGAGAGACCAAATGACCCAATGTGGTTTCCTTCTCCCGTGAGGAGTTTGAACCCCACACTCAGCAAAGCATCTCATACTTAAACTATCAGGGCAATCCAAGGCAGCGATAGCCGAGTGGAGATACCAACATACTACCATGCAGAGGGTATCGAGTTCAATTCCAAGGCGCGCACCAATTACTTTTCGGCGTTATGTGCGTATTGAATTATTAATTATCGCTTGTCCCGTGCCTCGGAGAGCACGTTAAGCCGTCGGTCCCGGTTGTCATGAAGATCTTTGACAGTCGTTACAGGGCGTCAGTACCTTCTAAATAAACTGACACTAGTCTAAACTATGGAACATCGCTATCCCTTCGGGTTGCGGAGGTCAGACAGGCAGTCGCTCTGTGGAAAAGCTAATATTCAGCCAAATCCGGTTAGACTAGTAAGCGGACCCCAGATTGAAACTGGGATAACGCTAAGAGGATGATGATAACTATCAGGGCAATCCAAGTTAGAAAATCTACATAGCTTTGTAGGTATCTAGCGTATCGACCAAAAGCTCATGCAAGAAAACACTAGAATGAAATCGTCATCATCGTTCTAAAATTATTCCTGTTGCATCCAAGACTTACGCCTTTTTTTTATAGTAATAGGTGGCAAACGAGCAGACGGATCGCCTGATGGTAAGCAACTACCGCCGCCCATGGACACGAACAACACCACAGGAGTCACAAGTGCGTTGCCGCCCCTTGGGGTTGGGAAAAGGGATAGGATGAGGAGCGAGATGAGGGAGAAGGAATAGGGGATAGGGCCTCCGGCACTCTCACTCACCGAACGAAACGCAACAGCTTAGGTACTGTTACTTTACGTGGATTTTCTGTGAGAGGGTAGTACTTCCCCGGTCGAGCCGGCCCATTAATGCTGAAATCAGCAAGGCTCTATTCCTGTTGCATCCAAGACTTACGCCTTGGAGACGGGGTTCCGCGCACTATTTCAACAAGATGTGACAGAATATTAGTTTTAATACAGAGCAAATGCTGTCTGACCAATGATACCCAATGGGATAGCGAAATGCTACTCCCCACACTGTCAAATATTTGGTAACTGATAATTTAATACGCACATAATTATGTTCAGAGCGGCGATAGCCCAGTGGTGTACTTAAGGGACTGCCGAGACGACGGTCTCGGGTTCGATCCCCAGTTACCCCGGGCACACACCTCTGACTTTTCGAAGTTATGTGTTAACTAGTCGACGCCAGCGGCTTCGCACGCACTTATTTTCGAATTTCCCGTTTTGCCCGATCCCGTGGGAATTTCGGGAAATCCCGTCTTAGTGCACCCGTACCCTCCTCAAGGAACATACATGCTAAATTTCAGCTGCCTGCGCCTAATAGTTTCGGCTGTAGCTTGTCTCTCAGTCTGTCAATGACGCAAAGATTTTATATAATATACAGATTATCGCTCGCTTAATAATGTGCCCGGTAGATGGCAATAGGCTCGCCCCCATTACATTGGGACCTAAACATAACTGGCGCAACGTGGGTGTGTAATACACCTCTGCCTACTCCTTCGGGGATAAAAGGCATGAAGTTGTGTTATGTTTATATGTTCAAAAAGGTATTGGTGCATAACATCGTAGATTTGAAGCCGATACCCTCTGCTTGGCAGTATGTTAGTATTTCTACTAGTCCATCGCTGCCCGATGATGCATACTGATTAACTTAACCATTTTTTTACGTCGTCGGAAATCCTATTATTATACTTACCAGTACCACATCCACCAAACTCAGAGCAATGTAGTAGCGACAACCCTAGTATAAAATAAACCAAACTATATGTCCAACATAAGCTGGCCTGTAACTATAGTAAGTTACCGTAAGAGGCAAGGTCAGGTAATATTGGAGTTTATGTAACATGATTCTAACTATGGTAACTCGATTTAGATTTTCGGTTGACCACCTGTGATAAACCACGGCAAAGTAACTAGTATAACTATTAATTTATTTACTTAGAAAAGGAGTGTTGTGAGGATTACCTCTGAGGAGCAAAAAGAGGTAGTTTACCTAAAAACATATAACACAATCAATGGCTTAAAAAATATTCTAGTAAATAATTTTGAAACATAGAGTTTAGTCAAAACTAGGTAAATTACCTACCCGTAACTACTTCAATACAACATTGTTATTTTAAAATGTATCAAAGAGTAAGCGCCTTCATCTTCCTCTCTTAACAATTCAGATAGATTTCTAGTATTTCAAAATGGAAAGCTGTTAATTCTTCAAGATCGTAAATCTCAAACGAGTTTCGTTCGAGATTTACGATCTTGGTACTTCTACAGCGGTCGAAATGACATTAATAACACGGTGTTGCTATACTGTGAATATTTGCCTATCTTATGGGTAATTTTGAAGTGGAAATATGTTAATCTTTATTTTATACTGAATGTCATACGTGTAAAATAAACATTTGGAAAGTACGTATGAGGTGTATAAAAAGCTCAATATAGCTTTCATATACGTCGTAACTTAACTTGTTTGTGACGCTTTCGTGCTTTAACTAAACAGTAGATCATCATGATATTTTAAAAACAAGCCGTCCCGATGAAAAAAGGTTGCATAGGAAACTTTTACTGTAATTGTAGTATCTCTAAGTAAGAAATATTTTTTTTTACATTTGGCGTCTACGTGCATTACATCGTGAGCTAAGTGATTAAATAATTTTAACATTGACTAGATCTTGTCTTGTCCAAGTCGCAAGTAAAAACGAAATAAAAGTATTGAAATCAAACTACGGTCTAGGGATTCTATCGCTTATACGCGTCGCGATAATATTGTGCGTCGTTAAGAGGATTTGACTTACCATACCACAGGCAGATCGAGTTTTTTGTCTCTTTACAAAAATACTATAATATAGTATTTTTAGAAGCATAATTATTATGCTTCTATGGTTCTACGACACCACTTCGGAACCCATGGAATGAAATGGGGTGGTAGCACTTTTTATTCCTCATCCATATACATGGAAATTATTATTTTATATGTATAGCCATTACTGTTAAAGTAACAGACATAACACTAAAATAAATAAAATTATTACTTTTTGAGCTACAACCTGTTAACACGAAATCTGGGTAAACTAATTTGATGGTCTGGCAACACAGTCAAACTGCGCCATTCCGCGGCCCGCTACGTCACAGGCAGCCGCGCGCGTTTACGTCATCATAATAAACGCGAAAAATCACAATCACAATACAAAAACATGTAAAATAAACTCTAAAATGTCATCTATGAACATTCCAACGCATTTTTTCGTTGTTTAGTGTAGAAAAAGAGTATTAAAAACTGTTTCGTTGTTTTGCGACGGAAAAAGTGTTTCGATATCGCGTATAAAACGTTATTGTGTGCTAAATATAGTGTTGTTCGGCTTATAACTTTGTGTAAAGCGTTTTAAGTTCACAATTGAGCTTTGGGCAAGTAGTGTATAGTGCGTTAGTGTGCATTTCTGATGACCTACATTATACCGACGGTAATGCAGTGTGACGTCAACAGCTTACGGCGTTCCATTTTTGAATATTGGATGCATTTTGGCGCGATTTATTTAATCTGCGGCGGTGAGGTCTTTCCAAATCGTTAAATATTTTATTTAATTTATTTTGAGCTCTAAGAATTAAACGAAATATAGTAGAACTGATTTTGTTGCGTATTTTACTATTAATTTATTGATATGTTGATTTTTATGTTTTTTCGTACCTAGTTTCGTTCGTTCGTTTTCGTACCTTAGTTAAGAAACATTTAGAAAAATATACTTAGGTACTTATTTCTTATATAATATACCTACTACATATTTCTCTGATAGTATTTTTAGTAGGTAGGTTTATTTACCTTTTATTGAAAATCAGGAACAGCTGTTACCCTGCTACCACTACCTAGAAGACAATTATTGATTAATTTTAAATCATTGTTTTAGTGTTTTTCTGGGTGGATCTAAGACAATATTTGCCAGAATATTAAGTTTGCCATTTAGTTCATATTACCTATGTCACTATGGACAATAAAAAAAGCAATCTAAATCTACTTAAACATCAGATGACGCATTTTTGAAGTCATTTTTACTTAATCTGAGACATAATCATAATTTTTACAATGAATTCCTACTTTCTTTCTGTCAGTAATAGACTCAAAAAGTACCAAAATGAATCTTTGTATGGTCCTCACCATTAGCTAAGGTGATTCTTCAGGATAATTTATGTAGGCAGAGCCAGTGGTAAAGTCTAGTAGATTAGGAAATAGGGTGTTGCTCAATGATATTAGAAGAAGTCGTAGATACGTTACCTACGTAGTAATCAATACGTCAAACGGCACACTAATGCACACATCAATAACTCCATATTTTATTTTAATTTCGGTTGACAAGATGTGTCAGTTTCATTATGACACTGGCTCGCGAACTACACACACATATGCCAGACTAGCCAACTGGCTTATGTTTAGCATCCTGCTTTTGGTACGCCTATAACATAATTATCTACTTCTTTTTACTTGTAACATTGTTGGTGTTGCTAGCAATGGGCTCATCAGGCTATCTATCTGTTCATTAACATCCAATAATTCAAAGAAGAAAAAAATAATAGATACAGAATCAAAATCGATACTTTCTACTCTCTCAGTGGGAATCTAAGTCACCACTGGAGTAAAAGCTAAGTATGGTCACAAAAACTAAACCAGGACACAGCCAAGTCTTACTTCAAGTTGCATTTGAGGCATTGCCAAGTTGTCTATTGAACTGAAATAGTGCAATTATTTAAAAATATTCAGTATTCTGCTAACACTAGAGCTTATAGTCAAGTCAAAGACAAAATCATTTATTCATCTAGGCCACAAAGTGACGCTTATGAACGTCAAAATTTAAGTTAATTACTTAATGATTCTACATTTACATTTACTGCCACGTTCGCAATGCAATAGGTAGAACCACGAGAAAGAACGGGCAATAAAACTCATGGCCACTCTTTTCGAACAAATATAATGGTGGTACATTTTATTTTTGTACGGAGCTGCAACTGTTTCAAATTGTAGACATCTACTAGTAAAATTTTTAGTAGCTATTGATATCCTACCTTTTTACCTCATTATATAGACCATTTAGTGTGAGTGTGTGGCCAACTCTGGTTGCGGAGTTAGAGAGAGTCGGAAAGACTAAGGCTTTTCTTGCTATATTACAGAAATTTGTACATAAGAACAATTAAATGTAATATGAACATCCAATTTAAACCCAGTTTAAGACATTCTGAAGGAAACAGAAAGAATCTCGCTATTTATTTCAGGCTAAAAACTGCACTGCTATTTTTAACAGTACAAATAATTTTGGCATATTAAATATAAGCAGAGTCCACTGTTACACCTGCGTAAGTTCCTGCGTAGGTTCAGGGTATAGCATGTTATAACCTCACATAAAAGAATTATGCAAATGGAAACAGTAGTTCCTTAGAGTGGCGCGTTCAACCAAGCAAACTCTTCAACTTTAGTATATTAGTATAGATTGTTTACACAACTAAGGCTGAGTTGATACTAAACTTAAAACTAAGAACATTGAGTTTATGCAGCATACACAAAGCATGGTTTTTTAAACTATTATTTATCATTATACTGCGAATCTTATACTAATATATAAAGCTGAAGTGTTTGTTTGTTTGGTTGAACACGCTAATCTTAGGAATAGATAGCCCATTTTTCGAGGTAGGCCATATAACATCGCGCTATGAGAAACGGGAGCGGAGCAGTAGCCTAAATTAACGCGGATATAACCGCGGGCATCCTCTAGTCTACATAAATGCAATATCCTACTTAACATTTATAGCGGTAATAAAAGTGATTGCAACCGTTTCTCCATATACATACACAATAATAGTCTGTATATGAATCTATGTAACAATGGCTTTGACTCATACAATACATGCCATACAAAATGCATGTTGTTACCATGCAAGACCAGACAAGGTTATGAAGTGATATCATGCGGTGGGTTACAGTTAAGTGCGGTTAGGGCTGCCTCCTCATCATCATCATAATAACAGCCTTTACCAGTCCACTGCTGGACAAAGGCCTCTTTTAATTTGCGTGACAATAGCATTGTGAATCAACAGAATGATTTGGCCTAGTATACCACACTTGGCTCATCGCTTGGCACATCTGTGTGGTGACGGATTAAGAATATGGATTGTCACCATCCCATATCATCCCATGGGTGTCGTAAGAGCCGACAGAGGGAGCAGATACAGAGAACAGCACTGTAAGAGAAGGAAAACTTGATATAAGTTTACCAACCCGTCTGGCCAGCGTGGTATAGTAGGCCAATTCCTCTTTTCAAAGGAGAGGCCTAGTCCAGCAGTGGACTGTTAAAAGCTGATGATGGCCACACTTGGCTGACGGGTTGGTATGGGGTTTGATCTAGAGTTTGCCATATATTCTAAAGATTCTACTTATGTGTTTTGTGTATTTTTCAAATTCACCTACAATACTACTACTTTATTTACTTATGGCTCTTATATGGACAAATATTTTTGGAGCAATATTTTTCTGCATGTTTTGGTTTAGGTTTTCTTATGATTCTAGAGTCTAGTTATTAGTATAGTTATGAGTATAGTCTATTTTGGGGTCTAGAGTCTAGACCCCAAAATAGGATCCCTACGTAGCAGAGCTTCTATTTCCAGTAACTAGCTTATTAGAGTATGGTATGCTAAAATCAAACATGGTCAAGTACCGAATTGTTTCTTGATCAATAATAATAATATTCTACCACATTCACACAACACCATCTAGTCCCAAATTAAGCAGAGCTTGTACTATGGATACTAGACAATGGATAAACATACATATATAATTTTTTTGTACTTAAATACATACATATTATTATACATGACATAGAAACACCCAGACCAAGACAAACATCCATGTTCACGCACACAAATGTTTGACTTGAGCGGGAATCGAAACCCGCGACCTTCGGCGTGGCAGTCGCTTACACTACCGCTGCGCCAACCGGTCGTCTCATGTCGCACCAGCTTGATGTCAATCTTCAGTGTGTCGCAGTACTCCTTTGTCGCACAAGCCCTAATCCAACTTACAGTCGAAATAGGCTAGTTGACGAAAAAAATTTTATAAGTCCGTCCTTTAGATTATACAAAAATAAGCGATACCTATTTTTTTTATTTGTAAATTAAACCAAAAATTGCCAAGATATAGCTCATTAAAGTTACGTATAACGTCACACCGTGCTACATTTTTTCGCACTAGATGACGTCACACGTAACTTTAATGGGCTATATCTTTGTTATTTTTTATTTAATCGAAGAAAGAAAAAATACGTGTCCAATATTTTTTTATAATCTAAAATACGGACTAAATAAAATGTAATTATTTTGACCCTGGAAACTACCCTATTGCATGGTCGAATCGAATTTTCGTTTGTATAAATTCGTTAAGCAAAAAACAGATTTAAATACCGCATTAGGTAATGAAACGGAGACAACCGTCCAAGGTCGTGTTCGATACTAAATCAATAGGCTAGCAGTGAAATACTATGATTGATGAGATTTCCAACTGTAAGTAAATAGGCATTAGTGTCATATTTCCTTGTTGTTTACATTTATAGATCTGTTTGTGATCGTAATCAATCAATAATTATTTGTAACGTGATATTATGCTGGTTTTATTAGTTTGATAAAGAGAAATGTCTTGGAGCAGATATTAGTTTTAATTATCGCTTGCCCCGTGACTGAGCACAATCTGTCTGTCCCGGCTGTCATGAAGATCATTGATAGTCTTTACGGCTATCCGGTATCTTAAAATGTCCCAAAGCTGGTATTTTAAGGAGTGGAATCCTTCATCACTCCTTAAATGAAAATGCTTTTGCCTCGCTGCCATGGCGCATTAAGAATACCGTGTCACTGTTTCACTATCCTATTTAAATCAGTGGATATAAGAGGAAAATCACAAAGTGAAAGTACTTAACTTTAGGAAGAGGCGGAAAACTCGACATCAGACTTTATACCAATGACCAACCCGTCTGGCCAGCGTGGTATAGTAGCTCAAATCCTCATAATTACTCCCAATACGTACAGTACTTTGTAAGATATCTGTGGTGCTACTGTGAACAAAATTATGAGAGGTTTAAGGCCAGCAATGTACTGCTAAAAGGTGTACAAATCTGTAACTAAAGAGTTTTATATATTACTAGCTTTCCCACGGTTTCACCCGCGTCCTGAGGGAACTACTTCGCGTACCCGGTTAATTTATAGCCTAAGTTACTCCTTCATCAGCTATCCGCCAGTGAAAGTCGCGTCAAAATAGGTCCAGCCTTTCCAGAGATTAGTGAGAACAAACAGACAGACAGACAGACAAAAATTGTAAAAAATATTATTTCGGTATATGTACCGTGTATACATCTATATATGCATTAACTAAAAAGCGGTTATTTTAATATTACAAACAGACACTCCAATTTTATTTATGTGTATAGATATGTACTTAGGTATATCGTGTGTTGTGCCAGGCTGGGTTGTCGTTGGTTGTGCCACAAATTAGAAGAGGCGTATGCGTACCAGAGATGGCGACAAGCTGTAAAGATGAAAAGCTTCGGCCTCACGTATTCGCCACTTCAAAACCCACGTTTTAATCTCGAATGCATTACTCAGTATTGATGATTAATATATACCTAAGGTCATCCCCTGACCTCCACATAAGACCATTAAATTTTACTCCCAAACATAAAGTGCGCTGTTAGATGCACTTAAAATCTGTTCATGACTTATTTATGGTTTGCAAACCGCGAATGGTTCGTTTTGACGATGTTTTGGAGATTATTTTTAGTATGGCCGTGTGATCTTATTTGGGGATTTCGATAGTACCTAGTTTCTAATAATATTCTAGGTACACAAAACTCACAGGTATTTAAAGACCTACCTGATGAAAAGCATTTTCCAGTTCAGTTCCACGTATGGAGAGCCCCCTTAATTTTCTATTTTTTTATGTATTTATTGAAGTCGTAAAACGTTTCACAGGATATAATAATATTCTACCACATTCACACAACACCATCTTCTAGTCCCAAACTAAGCAGAGCTTGTACTATGGATACTAGATAATGGATAAACATACATATATACTTTTTTTTTGTAAATACATACATATTATACATAGAAACACCCAGACCAAGACAAACATCCATGTTCATGCACACAAATGTTTGACTTGAGCGGGAATCGAACCCGCGACCTTCGACGTAGTAGTCGCTTACACAGAATATAATTACCTACCAAGTCTCAACTGTGTATTCTCAATAGTTTCGACCATTATCAGGCAGTGACGGACAGACAGACAGAATATGGCTCATTTATAAGGGTTCCATTTTTGCCATTTGTCTACGGAACCTTAAAAAGGGTCTTGACAGACTGAGAACGAAATCCTAATAGCTTTCTATTTTCATTTTGCTCGACACCTATCGCACTCTTATCGTAACAAAAGTTTTATAACTAAAAACATCGCGCAGAATATCCCCTCCGAAAACTATCGTCGCCCTAAACATAGTAACACTTTTTTATTATCTGTCGAACTACCTGTGACGTCATCACACGACACCCTACCCCCTTATAAAGGGGTGGGTCAGGTGGCACGTCCATTTTCGTCCAATGCTATATTAGTGTGAAGTTCTGACGGCAGAGTGAGGACTATCGCCAATTTATACTTTTACTAGATGATGACCGCGGTTACACCCGCATTATTTAAGGCAACTGCTCCGCTCCCGTGGCTCATAGCGTGATGTTATGTAGCCTATAGCCTTCCTCGATGGGCTATCTAACACTGAAAGAATTTTTCAAATCGGACCAGTAGTTCCTGAGATTAGCGCGTTCAACCAAACAAACAAACAAACTCTTCAGCTTTATATATTAGTACTAGAAGATGCCCGCGGTTACACCCGCTTTATTTAAGGCAACTGCTCCGCTCCCGTGGGTCATAGCGTGATGTTATATAGCCTATAGCCTTCCTCGATAAATTACCTATCTAACGAAGGAATTTTTCAAATCGGACCAGTAGTTCCTGAGATTAGCGCGTTCAACGAAACAAAGAAACAAAGAAAAAAACAGACTCTTCCGCTTTAAGTATATATTAGTATTAGATACTTATACTATAAAGCTGAAAAGTTTGTTTGTTTCTTTGGGTGATAATCTCAGGAACTACTGGTCCGATTAGTATAATTATTTCTGTTTTGGATAACCCATATATCATGTATAGAGAAAGTCATAAAGGGTGTCTCAGCGCCGATTTTAAACTTTAAATATTTATAAAAAAAACAACAAAATGTATTTGTAATTCTTTAATTGCAGTAAATTATAATGTATTAGTGCGGATTTTATGTACGGAATATTACACCATCAAGATGTCTTCCATCACGGCGAATGCACTCTTCAAAGCGGACTCGCGAATTTGCAGAGACACGCCGCAGAACGTCAACTGATATGGCTCTTACTTATGTCGTTATTTTAGTCTTCAACTGCTCTAAATTCGTAGAGGTGTATCAAAAATTCTTAGTTTGAGATAACCCCATAAAAAAAGTCAGCTGGGGTTAAATCAGGAGATCTGGGTGGCCACAATATGTCTTCAAAGCGGCTTATGAGTTTTCCCGGAAACAACGCTTTTAGTGTATGCTGGAGACCCTAGCTGTGTGGGCTGTGGCCCCATCTTGCTGAAACCATACAACTGACTTGTCAGTATCCTCTACTTGCAGTTGCGGTACAAAAAAAATATTAATCATGTCAATATACCGATCGCTCGTCTCTGTAACCGTTGCACCTCGGTCATTCTCGAAGAAAAATGGGCCGATAATTTTCTTCGCCGATATTACACACCATACAGTAACCTTGGGACTGTGTAATGCTTTCTGGTGTTTTTGTTTTGGGTTGCTTGATGACCAGTAACGGCAATTTTGACGATTGACGTAACCTTCGAGGTGAAAGTGTGACTCATCACTAAAATAAACATGGTCCATCCCATTCTCCTCTGAAAAAATCTCTATCATCTTCTGACAGTACATTTTTCGCTTTTTGTAGTCTTCTGGTTCGATTTTTTTGGACTATTTGGATCTTATAAGGATGCTATTTTAAATCTAAGGCCTAAATTCGTTGAAGACTTGAACGGTGGAGACTCAAAGGGCAGCATGTTTTCTAACTGATCGTCGTGGATGCTCCGCGACGGCAACAGCGACGCGTTCGATTTTTTTAATCGATCGCACAGGGGGCTTATTCACTATGACCATTTTGAAGTCTTAACGTGTTTTAACGTGCTAGTTACCTACGTCGGCACGTTATTGGCTTAAACGGTATTCACTATGCCAACTTCAAGTTTGACAAGCACGGTAGCGCACGTTTCGGACACGGTTTTAGGGGCGGAACATATCTGACGGAAGATCCGTCGAACGTATCTTCGGTCGCGTATATTCCGTCAAATGAGTCGGTACACACCTGACGGAAAATGCGTCGAGCGTATCTGCACACATTTGCTAAAAGCGTGGCTATTATGCACACATATAAGTTTGTTCATGCAGGGCCGTACTCAGGGCAGCTCAATATTGTACTGTCATATTCTTTTACCTAATCATTTTTCGTGTTCCCTGATGTTATGTAGTCACTGAAGACCGGTAGTTATTTATATTGTAATTCGAGTTTGACTATTAAAAATATGTCGGACTTAAGAGATTTTTATAGTATTGGCTACTATAAAAATCAAGCGTTATTTGAATATATTTCCTATATAGGTATGAAGGTTCAAAATTAAAAGACGATTTGGTTACGGTTTTTAAGAAAATTTATACAAATGATATAGAAGGGGTTACAGTTGCAACGCATGACACAAAATGTTTTCTATGTAGGTATTTTAATATATAAAGTTTGGAAATTAAAAGGCGTAGCCGTGATATTTATTGCCTGTTCTTTCTCATGGTTCTAAATTCTACACCTCTACGTCGAATTAACTGTAAATGTAGAATCTTTAGTAAAAGAGGATTTTGGTTACAAATCGTGTTCTTCATGTTTTATATTCTATTTTTTTTTTGTTTAATAAGACAACTCCCGCACTAGGAATAAATCCTGTATCGCGGGGGACTTAACAAACATACAACTAACGGACACAATGAACACTCAGACTCAGACAAATTCTCAGTGCTGGTTTTTATGTATTTTTTAGAAAATGTTATTAAAATCATAAATAATTCTACCAGACTCATTACGACGCGACGGCTGTAATTCCCGTAGACCTTTAGAACCTCATACCTAAAAATTGGCCCACGATCCAGGCTAGCAAGTATGCGTACACTCATAGCACATACTAACACTACATTATTCTACACATTTCGTTTCTGAAAAAATAAGTGAGGTCTGGCGGCCCTGGAATCTTACTCTACTACGCGTCACTCAAAATCATCGATCTGGGAATGACATGGATATGGCATGTCCAATACCTACGAATTTAGCGTGCCTACCTACGAAACTAGCGTGCATACCTACGAAATGTTGGGCAATTTAAAATGGCTGCGATTTGGGTTGTACTCCAGAATATAATCGATATTGTTATGGAGCCGGTCAGAGGAAACCTATACATTTTTGTAGTAAGTTACTTTAGTTAGTTTAAATCTTTTGCCAGATTAGTTTATTTCATAATGCAAATGT
This sequence comes from Euclidia mi, assembly GCA_944739405.2. Taxonomy (NCBI): domain Eukaryota; kingdom Metazoa; phylum Arthropoda; class Insecta; order Lepidoptera; family Erebidae; genus Euclidia; species Euclidia mi. The sequence continues at coordinate 18,867,730 of OX123210.2, read as the reverse complement.
GGGCGAACATGGCAAAGCGAAGAACGACCCTTGTATCAAACATGTAACAAAATATTCTCTGAGAGCCAATATCGATACTGTGTCGCTGAGAAAGTACCGGACATGAATGGCACCATACATACGGTAGTGAAACACACAGCCTGAAGCACTGATTCATCTGGTTTTTAGACATATTTATGCACAAAAACAAAATTATTATTAGATTTCACAGCAGATGTACCACAAACCTTAGCAAAAAATATGGCGACAGTGGCATGAGTGACATTTCTAATAAAATCAGTAAACTAGGGCTATCTCTTTTTTTCTGACAGAGATATCCCTAAGACAAAACGAGACAACACTATGTTTGGTGGCTTTATGTCGATTTCGTATATATGTGTATAAAAAAAAATCATGGTGAAATGTGGGTGTAATATTACACCTCTGCCTACCCCTCCGGGGATACAGGTGAGTCTATAAAAATAAAAAATATAATAATATATGTGTATAATGTAATTTTTCTATATGTACCTACTATTTGCCCTCTCCATGTATATTCCTTACTCAATGGTCAAAATTCACGTGGTGCGTGGTGCGCGCGACGTCGACGGATAATCCGTCAGTACGCTCGACGTACTAACGGATCTTCGGTCAGGTGTGAAAGGTTGAACGTTTTTCTATACATTTGTATGTATTGGCGTTACGCGACGGATAAAACGCGATGTTCTTCCGTCAGATATGTTCCGCCCCTTAGTTGTCAAAATTCCGTGAGCTAAGAGGTCACGTAACATGCACGTAACGCGTTTATTGTAAAACGATAGAGGATAAATAAGTACTAAGTTTATTTGTTTAATATTATTTTCAGTGTCCGTTAGTGGTTAAATACTAAGTTTATTTGCTTTTTTATTTAACAGTGTCCGTGTCAAAGTTATTTATTTAAATATTATGTTTTATGAAAATTGACGCCTGTCGCTGGCGCCAGCGTCTCACTCGTCTTCGGATAAATAATAAATCCATTATGATTTGTTAGATTCTGTTAGAATTGGGCTATTTGCTGTTCTAACCGCACTTATATTTTTTATATTGTAGCGCGACTGCAACTGTCATGTCTGTCATCAATATCATAATTATGTTTTCGTTCAAAAATTGACTTAAGTACAAAAGATGAACTAAACTTTGAAGATCAATTTTTTATTTTGAGATTGTTCCTGGCGAAATTGAACTAAAATAATATAATTTAAGTTTTATTAGCCTTTTCTATTTGTACTGTAGCTTTTAGTGAAAATTACAAGTTAGTAAAATAATATTTATAAAATCCAAATTGAGCCGGCAAACCGGCATTAAGATTTATGAACGAATGTTGTGAAATTGATAACTAGGCATAGACAAGCTAACGTTTGGCATACTGAATACAATATTTTGATTGTCGTGGTACGTCACGTTACTGAAACACGTTTACGTCTAGTGCACGTCACGACGACACACGTCTTGAGCATGGAATTTCAGTGGTCATAGTGAATAAGCCCCCAGGTCTATTTCGCGGGCGAATTGAATGATTCAGTAAACATTCTGTCACTCTGAACTTTTCTATCCACGACTTAATTAACTGTATACTCGGGGCGTCACTTAAACGGCGGATTTCAAAGCGATTACAAAACTTGCCTTGAGTTTCACTCAACGAAAACTTATTGTAAGAGTACGCCTGTACTGCGTACGCGCGGTGCGCGCCAGTTCACTGCGACATCGCGGCAAAAAAATCCGCACTTGTCACCTACCGAACGCTACCCCTCCCCTCCCGCTAGCCCCGCGGGTTCCCGAGAAATTCGTGTTTAAAGTTTAAAATCGGCGCTGAGACACCCTTTATAACATCACACTATGAGCCATGGGTGCGGAGCAGTACCCCTTAATAACGCGAGTGTAATCGCGGCTGCCTCCGTGGTTCAGTGGATAGCGTATGCGACTGCTGATCGGAGGTCCTGGGTTCGATTCCCGGGTCGGGCAAAAGTGTTACTGTGTTTTTCCAAATTCTCAGTAGCAGCACGGAGTCTGGTGATGTGCCCGGTAACGGCAATAGGCTCGCCCCCTATTACGTGGGACCTTAAAATTCATGGCAAAATGTGGGTGTAATATTACCTACACCTCTGCCTACCCCTTCGGGGATACAGGCGTGATTCTATAAAAAAAAAATCGCGGCGTTATAAAGCTGATGAGTTTGTTTGTTTGGGCGCTAATCTCAGGAACTACTGGTCTGATTTTAATAATGAGTTTTGTGTTGGTAACGCATTTTCACACTATGCGCCACAGGAGAGAAGCAGTAACCTTAAATAAAGCGGGTGAAACCGCGGGCTCATGTAGTTAAGTATAATGCTATCTGCTCTATTTGGATGACGATAGACTGACAAAGAAGATATATAAGGCAAGTGTGAATGGGACAGGACGAAGGGGAAAACCTAGGCAGACGTTCTCTGACCAGATTGGAGACATACTAAAAACAGGACTGGTGAGAAGTACCCTAAACAGAAGAGCATGCATGAGAAACTTGATGGGAGTGAATGAAGCAAGAGAGATATGTCAGGATCGTGGCAAATGACGTACCGTAGTCTCTGCCTACCCCTCCGGGAAACAGGTGTGAGTCTATGTATGTATGTTCTATTAAGTAAAAGTAGAAAGAGATGTAAAAACAAGATCTGTGAAAAGCTTCACTTTTCTACTTAGTTTTAACATCGATACTTGTCAACAAAGGTGAGTGAATATGATCCATGTTGATCACGGTCCCGAAGGAAGGTACATACGTACATACCATATTTCAGATTCCTGCGCCTAATAGTTTTGGCTGTAGCTTGTCTGTCAGTCAGTTAGTAACGTAAGAATTTTATAGGCCCACGCCTGTATCCCCGAAGAGGTAGGCAGAGGTGAAATATTACACCCACATTTCGCCATGAATTTTTAGGTCCCACGTAATAGGGGGCGAGCCTATTGCCGTACCAGGCACATTACCAGACTCCGTGCTGCTACTGAGAATTTCCTAACGGAAAAACCCAATAACACTTTTCGCCATGAAATTTTAGGTCCCACGTAATAGGGGGCGAGCCTATTGCCGCTACGGAAAGTTGGGAATTCGGTACACTCAGTAACACTTTTGCCCGACCCGGGAATCGAACACGGGACCTCCGATCAGCAGTTGCATACGCTATCCACTGGACGACGGAGGCAGTCCTTCGCTTTATGACAGCACCCCCCCGCCCTTTTTTTGGTTGATGTAAGACCCATCAATTAGGTCCCACGTAATAGGGGGCGAGCCTATTGCCGTACCAGGCACATTACCAGACTCCGTGCTGCTACTGAGAATTTCCTAACGGAAAAACCCAATAACACTTTGCCCGACCAGGGAATCGAACCCGAGACCTCCCAATCCCACGCGCACATTTATGCCGCGAGATTTATGTATATGCAGACTATAGCTAGATCTACGCAGCTACGATCGCAGATGATTTTTAGGGCTCCGTACCTAAAAAGGATAAAAAAGGCTCCCTATTAGGATATTTAGTTGTCTGTCTGACAAGACCCTTTATTTCGGGGCAGGCGTGGATATATGGAGTTGAAATTATAACCATATAGTCAAATCTGCGGTCCCTTGCAGCTGTGAAAAAAATTGAACTTCAACATTTACATAAATGAGGTATAGGCTCTCAAGAGAAAAAAATACTCAAAATCATATAAGTACACGAAAAAAAATATAAGTAGGTCAACATTTCCCAAACTATAGGTCGCACCCACAAGCGAATCTTGAGTGGGTCCTCATATTATGTAAGGCGACTGACCGAAGTTCTTCTCCCTTTTAGAGCGGTTTCAGATTAGCGTATTATACGCGCGTCATAGACTAATATATATTATAACTGGGCGTAATGTAGCGCGCGCGTATGCTGACCGACGACCGTAAAAAAACGACCGTATACGCGCAGAAAATCATCCTCCCATTTCTAAAACCTAATAAAAAAACAGTTCAGTGGGTCTCAAGATTGGAATTTTTGGTTGATGGGTCTTAGCTCAGACAACAGACAACTTTGGGGACAACTGCTCTAGTCTAAGCCATGGAAAATCGCTATCCCTTCGGGTTGCGGAGGTCAGACAGGCAGTCGCTCTGTGGAAAAGCTAATATTCAGTCAAAATCGGTTATACTAGTAAGTGGACGCCGGGCTACAACTGGGATAACGCTAGCAGGATGACTACAGAATCTAAGATTTAATCTCCACACAGCCACGGATGCTGTGATATAACATGTAACAAACTTTTCCTGTCCAAGTAATTACTCTCTCTTATTACCGCCACAGAACAGGGACAACTATATATATCCATTATTGATTGAGTTTCCTAGAAACAGTCACGAGGGCGTAAACCTGAGTTTTATATAAAAATATATACCTACTAGCTTTTGCAATCGGCTCTTGTTCTATTATTGGAACAAAAGGCTCTCATGTGCTTATCTGATGTATAGGCTTTTTACTGCAAAGTTTGCCCAAAACTCCGTCGAGTCTTCGTCATCCCTACCGCAAAGCCTTAAGACAAAAGTCTTCAACGAGTGCGTCCTACCCGTTATGACTTGCGGTGCCGAGATGTGGACACTGAGGGTGCAACTAATCCACCAATTTGAGGTCGCTCAGCGAGCTATGGAGAGGGCTATGCTCGGAGTTTCTCTGAAGGATCGAATTCGTAATGAAGTGATCCGACAGAGAACCAAGGTAAACGACATAGCTCAGAGAATTAGCACGTTGAAGTGGCAGTGGGCTGGTCACATCTGTCGCAGAACCGATAACCGATGGAGTAGTCGTGTTCTAGAGTGGAGACCGCGCCTTGGCAAACGTAGTGTAGGACGCCCTCCGGCTAGGTGGAGTGACGGTATACGCAAAGTGGCTGGCAGCGCCTGGACACGAAGAGACGAAAATCAGGCTCAGTGGCGTGCCATTGGAGAGGCCTATATCCAGCAGTGAACTACGGCAGGCTGATGATGATGATGAGTTTTTGGCGTAAATAAGAAATAAACATGGAAAATTCGAGTAATGGCTCTAATTTTCTGTAACCACTGTCAAATATCTTCATGAATATGACAACCGGGACCCACGGCTTATTTGGTCGACTGCCGATGCACTGATCAGTGCGAGACATAATAGATTTTCTATTGTATTATGGTATTTGGTGTTCTGTTGGTGTATGATTTTCTTTTGCGGCATTCAAAGGGTTTTAAGAACTCTTCCAGGACAGGAGCCGTCAAAAATGTAACATAACTTCTAGAAGTGGGTGGTGTGCGCTGCATCTCTTACGGAAAGGGAAAATAAATATCTTTGTGAAGAGGCGGTAAACTTGTTTTGGAATATGACTGTAATTTGCGGAGGCATCTCGGCTATACAGGGTGTTTGGCGATTGGACCGACACAATTTTTTTGAGGTTAGGGGATATCCTAGTTTTCACCCTAAGAAACTCAGGTCCTAAGTGTACCTGTTACTCGAGATACGATTATTTTTTAAATATTTTTTCTGAATTTTTACATTTAAAACGATATATATGATAATTCAGAAAAAAAAATCGTATCTCGAGTACAGGTACACGGTACACTTAGGACCTGGGTTTCTTGGGGTGAAAACTAGGATATGATATACCTCCCCTAACCCCCAAAAAATTGTGTCGGTCCAAGCGCCAAACACCGTGTATAAATGAAATTAAATTATTATTTATTTCGTGTAAACTTGTTTAAAGTGCTTACGAAAAGTCAATTTAACATTTATATTTATATCTTTGTGTTGAATTCGATTCAAAGATGCTTGGGATTAAGGGCAGCTCAATCCGAAGCATTTTTGTCGTCTTTATAATCGGAATTTTATAATATTTCAAACTACGTAAGTACTTTACCTCAACGAGACAATTTTCTATAGATTTTTTGTCAGTACTTTAGTGCCCCAAAAAAACTATCCCATTCGTAACGAATACTCATAACGTGTGTATAAAACATAGTTCCATATATCATGTAGTACCTGTGTTACACCCCTTCTCCCCGTAGGGGGTGTATGACGTCAGACGTATACGACACAGGACATAGTCTTGCATAGCTAGAGATTCTGTTATACACACTGAAAATTATATCTATACTAATTTAAATGGAATGATCTAGAATCTAGGTAACTATATTGTTTAAAAAATTCTTAATTTCCAAAAATAACTGCCGGTGAAGTGTGGGTAGATAATACACCTCTGCCTACCCCTTTGCGGATTAAAGTCGTGAAGTTATGTTGTCTTATGTTGTTATAAAATTCTTGCGTGACTGACAGACAAGCTGCAGCCAAAACTTTAAGGCGCAGGAAGCTGAAAGGCATGTACATATATTCCTCGGGGACAGTAGGGGTGCACTAAGAAAGCATTTCCCGCAATTCCCACGGAATCGGGCAAAACTATTCATCATCATCATCATCCTCCTGGGGCGTTATCCCAGTTAGAACCTTAAAACCCGGGGTCCGGTTTGTAGTCTAACCAGAGGCCCAATTCTCGTATTTTTATATGACATTGAAATTATGTTTTGAACGAAATGATATTATATTTTGAATTGAATCAGAATCACTATTCTGCTAACCTAATGTCATCTTGATATATAAAATCCTTGCGTTACTGACTGACTGACAGACACGCTACAGCCGAAACTATTGGGCGCAGGAAGCTGAAATTTGGCATGTATGTTTCTTGGGGACCGTGCACGGGTGCACTAAGAAGGGATTTTCGAAATTCCCACGGGATCGGCCAAAATGGGTAAATTACAAAAAAATACAGGCGTAGCTGCTGGCGTCCTCTAGTTATCGTATAATTTGAAATCATTTGAAATAAACAGTTTGTCGTTGACACATATTGACACTTGTTTCAATTTTTGATCTCATTACAATTTTATTCAAATATCAGTTAATTTACGAGAATACCATTTGTGACGTAAGTATGACACTGACACATCGAAGCTGTATTTTGAACAAATTTATTTAGGAGAATTGGGCCCCAAATTTGACTGAATATTAGCTTTTCCACAGAGCGACTGCCTATCTGACCTCCGCAACCCAAAGGGACAGCTATACTCCATGGTTTTTTTAGACTAGTGTCAGTTTATTCATAAGGCAGAAACCTTAGACTATATATAACTATTAAATTAAAAATATATGTTGTCGTAGTTGCGCCCATCTTTAAGCATAACATAAAGATTTAGCAACACAGCACTAACACATGTCTAATTAAGACACATCGCCGCCATGTTAATCTGTGATGCAACGGCTCTCGCAATATGCTCTGAACGTTCTGTTGCGACATCGTTTTATGTTGTAGAGTTGTATACTATCAAATGTGGACCGTTTTAAACGCGCGTTATGTAGGTTGGTACATCAAGTCTTATATCTTATACTAATATATAAAACTACCGCCGTGTGGTTGACGGCATAGAATACAAGTGTCACCACCCCCTATCTTCCCGTGGGTGTCGTAAGAGGCGACTAAGGGATAACACGATGCTAATACCATCTTTGCGTAGAGACGGAAAACTCGACATCAAACCCTATACGACTGCCTCGTTGGTCTCGCGGCATAAATGTGCGCGTGGGATCGGGAGGTCCCGGGTTCGATTCCTGGGTCGGGCAGTGTTATTGGGTTTTTCTGTCACGAAACTCTCAGTAGCAGTACGGAGTCTGGAAATGTGCCCGGTACGGCAATAGGCTCGCCCCTTATTACGTGGGACTAAAGTATATCTGGCGAAAAGTGGGTGTAGAAATACACCTCTGCCTACCCCTTCGGGGATAAAAGGCGTGACGATATGTATGTATGTATGTATGTATAAAACTGAAGAGTTTGTTTCTTTGTTTGGTTGGTTGAACGCGCTAATCTCAGGAACTACTGGACCGATTTGATAAATTCTTTCAGTGTTAGATAGGTAATTTATCGAGGAAGACTATAGGCTGTTTATCATCACGTTATGAGCCACGGGAGCGGAGCAGTAGCCTTAAATAACGCAGGTGTAACCGCGGGCGCATCTAGTATCCGATATAAAGAAATATCGCCTAAATGCATTGGCAAAAAAAGTAAAACACTAAACAAAACCTTTTGTTTATTGTTTTACTTTTTTTATAGACCATATCCCCATCATGCCTGTATACCCGAAGGGGTAGGCAGAGGTGTAATATTACACCCACATTTCGCCATGAATTTTTAGATCCAACGTAATAGTTAGCGAGTCAATTGTCGTTACCGGGTACATCACCCGACTCCGAGCTGCTACTGAGAATTCTTAAAACTCAGTAACACTTTTTGCCCGACCCGGGAATCGAACCCGGGACCTCCGATCAGCAGACGCATGCCCTATCCACTGGATCACGGAGGTAGTATTTTTTTTACGTTGTGAAAAATTCTTCCCTTCGGATCTCCAGTTTTTGCGGCAATGAGAGCCGGAGTATGTGGTGTTACCACTAAAAACCTGCTCGACTGCCTTCCAAAGACGCCCAACGGGAAGAACACTGGGTACAGGTCTACGGGAGCTGTCCAGTCTTCCTCCCTTGGCGTAGAACTCGGTATTAAATAATGATTATAGCTAATTAAAATTTGTATTCAGTATCAAATAGTGTTTCTATCACAATATACAGAGTGTCACAAGACCCATCTCCAAGTCGAAGTCTACTCGTTGTGGACATCATGCCAAGTCATTCTAACTAAAAATAAAACCTGGGAAACGATGTTTTTTTTGAGTTTTCAATTTTTTAAACCGCAATTAAAAGCGCGCGTGCAATACTCGAAATACTTACTTACCCATGGGGTTATTGGGCATCTAAAGAACATATTGGCAGGGTATATGCATCGATTTTGTACCTAATTAGAAAAATTCCATACTAACTTTGAGCCTCAATATCTCCTGAACCAGTAATTTCCCAGGTATGGTGCCGAAGTAAAAAATGTTCGTAGTGATTGGTACAACATGGGATTTCAGTTTTCGTTAAGGGTCTTGTTACACCCTGTATGTATAATAAAATATCCAATAACTTTGCATAATTTAATTTTATTATTGAATAATTAATTTTGATCTATGCAGTATGGTCTTGATATGTGTACTTAATACTTTTTATTGAATTTAATGTAATGCACAGTTTTGGAAAATTTGAATAATTAATTTTGATTAATGCAGTATGATTTGATATGTATAGTTGTATACATAATGGATATATCGAATCTAATGTAAACTTATAGTACTTATAGTTTTAAGAAATTCAGACACAACGTAAAATTGTTATTGAATAAATTAAATTGAATTGAATTATAGCCGTGTGGTTGACGGCATAGAATACAAGTGTCACCACCCCCCTATCTTCCCGTGGGTGTCGTAAGAGGCGACTGAGGGATAACACGATGCAAATACCATCTTTGCGTAGAGACGGAAAACTCGACATCAAACCCTATACGACTGCCTCGTTGGTCTCGCGGCATAAATGTGCGCGTCCCGGGTTCGATTCCTGGGTCGGGCAGTGTTATTGGGTTTTTCTGTCACGAAATTCTCAGTAGCAGCACGGAGTCTGGAAATGTGCCCGGTACGGCAATAGGCTCGCCCCTTATTACGTGGGACTAAAGTATATCTGGCAAAAAGTGGGTGTAGAAATACACCTCTGCCTACCCCTGCGGGGATAAAAGGCGTGACGATATGTATGTATGTATGTATGAATTGAATAGGTAGTAGGTGTGTAGGCTTACAAAGATTTCCCTTCACGTATTAATAAGATGAGTGACGACTAAGAGAGGCGACTAAGGGATAACACGATGCTAATACCATCTTTGCGTAGAGACGGAAAACTCGACATCAAACCCTATACGACTGCCTCGTTGGTCTCGCGGCATAAATGTTAGTGAGAGTTGTGGGGTAAAAGAAGATGTAGTGACAAGCATCGAGAAAGTATGCTAAGATGGTTTGGACACGTGGAGAGGATGGATGACGAAAGACTGACCAAGCAGATATACAAGGCAAGTGTGAATGGAACAGGACGAAGGGGAAGACCTAGGCGGACGTTCTCTTCTTCGTTCGATATCTCATTTGACATTCGATTTCGTTAATGCTATGCTAGCTCATTTTTTGTCAAAACTATCGCATTTCCTATCAATTTTATGCATTAGGCATGAAGTAAATTAATAAATAAACCGATTTCAATGAATATTTGTTCAAAATATCTCTGATAGGCGGCTAAAAGTCGAGGACAATAATTTGACATATCGTACGATTACTTGTCGTGACATTCTGAATCGGCCTGCTGATTGGAGACATCCTAAAAACAGGGCAGGTTAGAAGTACCCTGAACAGAAGAGCATGCATGAGGAATCTGATGGGAGTAAATGAAGCAAGAGCGATATGTCAGGATCGTTGCAAATGGCGTTCCGTAGTCTGCCTACCCCTCCGGGAAACAGGCGAGAGTCTATATATGTATGTATTAATATGACAGATAATATAATCCATCTATTTTAAGACAACAATATACAGTACTGTTTCAAAAATAACCATTCTACATTCACTATAAATCTGAACCTTATCTTGCAAAGTTAAGGTACATATTCCCTTGTATAACTATTTGACCGTGAAACCGCCTGGATCGATATTTCATCTCCAGGAAAGACTGCGTAGTTGTCAGTTGAAAACTAGTACGCAAAATATAATTTACATTAGGTCAGCCCTCGGTTCCATACATAGTCACGCGTGTTTCCCGAAGGGGTAGGCAGAGACTACGGACAGCCATTTGCTACGATCCTGATACATATATCTCTCTTGCTTAAATAAACTTTTTCATGCATATTCAATTTGATAGTTTGAAGACATAGAAACTCTAAATCCTGTACTCTTCATTCTCTGACCTGTAAATATAGAGACTGGGAGATAATACCCATTACGTCCGTCTGTATACTACGTCTGTATGTTTCATAAATAAAAAAATAATGCGGCGATAGCCTAGTGGTGTACGTAATAGACTGCTGAGACGATGGTCTCGGGTTTGATCCCCAGGTACCCCGGGCACACACCTCAGACTTTTCGAAGTTATGTGTGTATTAAAAATGTTAATTATCGCTCGCTAATAATGTGCCCGGTAGATGGCAATAGGCTCGCCCCCTATTACATTGGGACCTAAACATAACTGGTGTAATGTGGGTGTTTATACACAACTGGTGAAATGTGGGTGTTTATACACAACTGGTGAAATGTGGGTGTTTATACACAACTGGTGAAATGTGGGTGTTTATACACAACTGGTGAAATGTTGGTGTTTATACACCTCTACCTACCCCTTCGGGGATAAAAGGGGTGAAGTTATGTTATTTTATGCCCCACTGCTGGACACGGGCCCCTTCTCACTAAGTGAAGGGTTATACCATACTCCAATAGATGAAGATTGCCTCTCGATGTATTTTAAAATCGAGCTATCTTTTTACTTAGAATATAAAAAAAGGTTTGGGGTATAGGTAAAACAGGAGGATATTTTTTTATAAATCACTGATTTAAAAAAATCATTTTAAAATGCAGATAGCTAGTAGCCAACAATAGAATAATAAAACCGCTATCTATGATCGTATAGATCGTTACCTCCATCACAATCGGTTCAGTAGTTAATGAGTTATGAAGTCGCATACGTACAGAGGTACAAACAGCTGTCGGCGCCATGTTGGCAAAAAAACCGTCTGGCCTCATTGTCTTCAATGAGGATCATTGTCAAGAATGTTGGAGAGGTAGGGTTGGCACATATTATTTAAATTTTAATATTGGCTGACCCGGCAAACGTTGTTCTGCGATGGGTAGATCATAAAATCAAAATATTCTTCAAAATATGTATATTGATTTTATCTATGGTATAAAATGGCATAAGCACGACCTATTCTCATACCTACTTAATATCATAGAAATTGTTATAGCCGTTTCGGAAGAGTTCTATAACAAATGGGGTTCGTTCGAATCCACCGCGTGCACCAATGACTTTTTGAAGTTAAGTGCGTATTAAGTGCGTATTAAATAGATAATTATCGTTTGCTAATCGGTGAAGGAAAACATCGTGAAGAAACCTGCATGTCTGAGAGTTCTCCATAATGTTCTCGAAAGACATTTGAAGTCTGCCAACCCGCACTTGGCCAGCGTGGTGGACTATGGCCTTACCCTTCTCATAGTGAGAAGAGGCCCGTGCCCAGCAGTGGGACAGTATAAAGGGCTGATGTTGACGATAACAAACAGTGTGACATGTATTTATTAGATTACCAACTACTTCATCATCAGCCTGCTGTAGTCCACCAATTAATTAAGTATTAAGACCAAATTCTTGGTTCTGTGTTATCTTATAGTAATATATAAAGCTGAAGAGTTTGTTTGTTTGGTTGAACGCGCTAATCTCAAGAACTACTGGTCCGATTTAAAAAATACAGTCAGTGTTAGATAGCCCATTTATCGAGGAAATAGGCTATATAACATCACGCTTTGAGCGACGGGAGCAGATCAGTAGCCTTAAATAACGTTGGTGTAACCGCGGGCATCGTCTAGTAATTTATATTTCCGCAAAGTTTCGTCAATATCTGATCAGTAAGCTTCAGCGTGAACATCCAATTGGTTATCATTTTATCAACAATGTCCTTCTTTTCATCATTAGTCTTTAACAGACCACTGCTGGACTAGGGCTACTATATCACGCTGGCCAAACGGGTTGGTATAGGGTTTGTATCAAGTTTTCCTTCTCTTACAGTGTTGTTCTCTGCATAATATGCTCCCTCTGTCGGCTCTTAAGACACCCATGGGATGATATGGGGTGGTGACATTCCGTATTCTCAATCCATCACCACACTAATAATAAATATAAAAATTATAGTAGTCAACCCTAACTATGTATGTCTGTATGTACGTCATCATTTGTCCTTCGTGTGGTACATTCACTCCGCTACACATGTCGGTGTTAACACAAAGGTACTGTTTAATGCACTGGCGCAGTGGCTTAGGTGCCACGCACGCTGTTAACCGACGGGTGTAGGTTCGAAGTGTGTCAACTTGTGGTAAAAAAAAAATAAACATACGTCCAATTTAATTCCTAAAACTTATATTGGATCTAATGGAAAGTATTATCCTCCAAAAAAGAGACTATATACAATAATAACATCACCCTATTAAACCCCGGTCGCGGAGTAGGTATGTAGTTACCCTAAATAACGCGGGTGTAATCGCGGGGGCTCAGTTAGTTATGTTTATAGTGACTCCCTGACGTGTATTGGAACATTAAAAGTCATAAATATTTCATGAAAATAGCTCAGCTTTTCTCTTTGACCGTATCCTCTATAGCAGGGTTCCTTAAACTTTTTATAGTCACGGACCACTTCCAGAATGTAAAAAACCCAAGACTTTCTGGATAATAATATATAATGTCCTCCCGACCGATTTCGGCCACGGCGGTTTGTCTATATATGAGACTTGCCAACTGCGCGGGACTTATTATAGTGCACAAGTGTGTGCGCGTTCACAAGTGCACTCTCTATTCCCTCACTCATAGTCCGATGGGACGCCACAAGCGACACGACTGGAGAGAGCTTGGGTGCAGAACCAACGGCTTAACGTGCTTTCCGAGGCACGGGGGTGAGTTACCGCCAACTCCCTGGCTCCGAACTTCTATTGAATAATTCCTAACAGAAAAACCCAATATCACTTTTTGTTCGACCCGGGAATCGAACCCGAGACCTCATGATCCGCAGTCGCTTACACTACCGCAGGACCACAGAGGCAGTCTAAAAAATAAAAGTCTTCTGGATAAACTCACTGTCCAACTCGGTAATCGAACCCAAAACTTCTCAACCATTAAATACAACCACACCACGCAATCAACGTCGTCCTCAAAAAGGTCAAAGTGTCAAACACGTTTTAAATAATTAAACTCATGCGAAACAATTAGGTGACCCAAATAACCGAGTGTAGCGGGTTCGAGACCCGCTCGTGACAAATAGTACTTTACGCTTACGCTTAACTCGTGCATTATTGATGAGGGCGTTGCGTGTTAAATTTTTTTTCTATACTAAAAAAATATTTCTTTTTTCGATACTACCCATTATCCATGTTTTGAGGTATATAAAATAATCAGTGGTTACATAGTCATCATCAGCCTTTAACAGTCCACTGCTGGACTAGGCCTCTCCTTTGAAAGGAGGAATTGGCTTACTATACCACGCTGGCCAAACGGGTTGGCATAGGGTTTGTATCAAGTTTTCCTACTCTTACAGTGCTGTTCTCTGCATAATATGCTCCCTCTGTCGGCTCTTACGACACCCATGGGATGATATGGGGTGGTAACATTCCGTATTCTTAATCCGTCACCACACGGTAACGGGTTACATAAGACATGTGAATAAATAAAATTCGTCATCATCATCAAGCTCCGTAGCACGGTAGCGCTCAGATGTAAATACTTACCACACACGGTCACCCATCCAAGTGGCGACCTGTGCAAGCGTTGCTTAACTTCGCCGATCTGCTACGAACGGCAAGCCAAGTCTCGCTATGAGCGCAAAGTAATAACAGTATTCTGTAGCTCGGTGTCTGCTCAGCTGTAGGTCAAGGTCAAATCGCCCCCCTTTTACCCCACTCACCCCCTCGCTTCAACTAGCACGGGCAAAGGTGATGGGGTGTGGTCGCAGTTACCGCGGGCAATTGTACTATTTTATTGCCTACAAAATGTTTTTTTTTTATAGACTCACGCCTGTATCCCCGAAGGGGTAGGCAGAGATGTGATATAACACCCACATTTCGCCATAAATTTTTAGGTCCCGCGTAATAGGGTGCGAGCTACCCCTTCGGGGATACAGGCGTGAGTCTTTAAATAAAAAAAAATATAATATGCTTCAAATATTTTCCTTAGGCGTTACGCCTCTAACGATACCCAGGGAATGAAATATAATATTGACAATTTATATTCTTAATCCGCCACCACACGGAGTTGATAAAAATAGTACAATTTCTCATCCGCTTTCTACATTGCGACCCTACCCCAAAAGGGGGATGATTCGCTCTGATTGTATTATGTCCTCCCCGGGGACCAAGTGGGAGTCTCCTCCCTCCCTCTTTGCCCAGGAGGGGGGCGGAGACAAGTAGCGAAGGAGTCTATTAGTGAAGAATGAATGGAACAGTTTGTCGGGGCTCGCGTTGTTATTTGTGAATGAAAGTATGATGTGATGGGGAAATAGGTGTTTTGCTATGATGGAATGTGACTACGTGTGGTGTGGTGTTCGATTATTGGGTTGAGCAATGTTTTGTACTAGTAGTTGAAGCCTGCGGCTTCGCTCGGTACTTAGTGAAAAAGATCTAAAAGTTAGCTGGTGATTTAATTAGGTGAAATACATCATACAATTTATGTTTGCCTTCCTCGCCATAATCAACAAGTTTTAAGGTATAATTACCTCCGTAAAATAAGGTATAGTCCCTCCGGCCAATACTCCATATAACATCATATGTCAGACTGTACATATCTAGCAGCCAGTGGAGGCAGTGATAGCCTAGTGGAGATACCAACGGACTGCCATGCAGAGGGAATCGGGTTCGAATCCACGGCGCGCACCACTGACTTTTCGGAGTTATGTGCGTATTAAATTGTTAAATATAGCTTGCCCCGTGCCTCGGGGAGCACGTTAAACCGTCGGTCCCGGCTGTCATGAAGATCTTTGACAGTTGTTACGGGGAGTCAGTACCCTCAAATAAACTGACACTAGTCTAAACCATAGAATATCGCTATCCCTTTGGGTTGCGGAGGTCAGACGGCAGTCGCTCTGTGGAAAAGTTGATAGTCTGTCATATCTGGTTAGACCAGTAAGCGGACCTCGGGCTCCAAGGCGTGTAAGTCTTGGATGCAACCGGGATAACGCTAGGGCGATGATGATGATGATGATGTATATCTAGCAGTCAAATTCATAGATAAATCAAATATTAGCACCGGCCGTATGAAAATAGTTAGAAACGGAAAATAACTATTAAATTAAAACTTAGCTAAACAATGGCATTGTTACACTTTGAATTTTAAATTATGTTTCTATTATTTCATTGATGAGTAAATTCGTTTGCATTCGGTTCATCATCAGCCATATGAGAAGGGTGAGGCCTTATTCCACCACACTTGCCAAGGGCGGGTTGGACTTTACATGTCATTCGGGAACATTATGGAAGACTATCAGATATATATATCCTTTCTTCACTCCCGTTCACAATTAAGGCCTTCTTAATGTTGGTGTCCGTGGTGCTTATCTCTTCCCATCATTATATCCCTTTGTAGTATGTTTCCCGCTTTGCTAAGATTTTTTCCAACTTCTTATATATACTCCTGATTACATTCGTTTCGTCATTATGTTGGTGTGGTGACGGATTAAGAATACGGAATGTAACCACCCCATATCATCCCATGGGTGTCGTAAGAGCCGACAGAGGGAGCATATTATGCAGAGAACAGCACTGTAAGAGAAGGAAAACTTGATACAAACCCTATACCAACCCGTTTGGCCAGCGTGGTATAGTAGGCCAATTCCTCCTTTGAAAGGAGAGGCCTAGTCCAGCAGTGGACTGTTAAAGGCTGATGATGATGACATTCGTTGCGGGTTCCGAGACAGTTAAACGTTACAAATGTCAAAACTCTTTGTCATCAATCGTCAATATGGTCACTGCTGCCGAACCAGGCTACACAGTTAATAATGATAATATTCTACCACATTCACACAACACCATCTAGTCCCAAACTAAGCAGAGCTTGTACTATGGGTACTAGACAATGGATAAACATACATATATACTTTTGTTTTGTAAATACATACCTATTATACATAGAAACACCCAGACCAAGACAAACATACATGTTCATGCACACAAATGTTTGACTTGAGCGGGAATCGAACCAGCGACCTTCGGCGTGGCAGTCGCTTACACTACCGCTGCGCCAACCGGTCGTCAGTTGATACAGTAGTGGGAATGTAGGTGGAGCAAATCTCTAAAAAGCTCATTAAAATTAAGTCTAGAGTTTACTAAATCTAAGGTTCAATCAATTCCTTAAAACGCTCTTTACAAGCATTAGTTGAAATATGGGGGAAGCTGGATCAAAAAACGGCTCTTTAAAGATGAGTCTAGCGTTTTAAAATTTAATCTAGTCTGTATATCGCCACTGCGTCAAGTGTCCTCCGCACTTGTTGGCGGTTACGGAACCGCGCAAGTATCGATTACCGCCGTTATACAACCTCAACCTTGTGGCACTAGAATCTAGAACGTTCCACGCTATCAAACTTGTCGCATCATGCTCTGGAAATATCTTTAAGTATCTATACAGTAGGCGCGTGGTAAGCCGGCGCTCGCCAATCCGGCACGCTCAGTAGTCCGGCACTCAGCGACTCAGGTAACCCGCTTGATAATTCGGCATTTTATACAGCCGAATTAATGAAATTTTAAGATTACAGATCCGTTTGGTCTCTTTTTTTTTTTTAATTTACCCGTTTTGGCCGATCTCGTGGAAATTTCGGGAAATCCCTTCTTAGTGCACCCCTACGGTCTCCAAGGAACATACATGCCAGATTTCAGCTTCCTGCTCCCAATAGTTTCGGCTGTAGCGTGTCTGTCAGTCAGTCAGTAACGCAAGGATTTTATATATTAAGATTATGTAAGATTTATTTTACATCTTATGTATAAAGCTTTTACTTCCCATACAAATTCGATAATCCGGCATTTGCGATAATCCGCCATCGCCGAAAAAATATGCCTGCCGGATTACCAAGCGCTTACTGTACCTATTATCTGCGTATATAATCTTGCGTTGAAGGCGATAGCCGAGTGAAGGTACCAAAAGACTGCCATGCAGATGGTATTGGGTTCGAATCCATGGCGCGCACCATTGACTTTTATAATTTACGTGTGTATTAAATTGTTAATTATCGCTTGTTCCGTGCCTCGGAGCATGTGAAGCTGACCCTGGCTCTCATAGCGGTCTTTGACTGTCGTTATGGGAATTCAGTACTCTTGAATAAATTGACATTGGTCTTAGACATGGAACATCGCAATGCCTTTGAGTTATGGAAGTCAGACGGCGCTACGTCGCAAACCTATTGCTGGGTTACCCTATTAGGGTAGTTTCCAGGGTCAAAATATTTACATTTTATTTAGTCCGTATTTTAGATCTATAATATAAAAATGAATCGCAAAATGTGTTGGTAAGCGCATAACTCAACAACGCCTGGACCAATTTGGCCAATTCTTCTTTTTTAATGTTCGTTGAAGTTCAAAGATGGTTTTTACGGCGAGAAAAATTCTAATAATTGCCGGAAAATCCCTAAAAACCTCCCTTTTCTTTATTATACAAACGTTTTCTAACTAAAACGTAGAGTCAATTTGTAATTTATTACCGATGTATAAAATTCAAATTCGCGTGCGCGTTGATATACTTCTTTGTTTGATGGCAGTTTTAACAGGTTTCCGGACCTGAAGTCTCAGTGCTGCCGCCTAGCGGGCTTCATGTCAGAAGAAACCCATTGATAATCCCTACATAATATTATAAATTCGAAATTGTGTATAGGTACCAATTTTGTTGAATTTTAATATAGAGATACATAATTATATTTGACCATGGAGACGGATATATGCTATCATAAGTTGTAAAAATTAAACTGGGAGGGATAGTAGGGAGGGTAGAAGTTTGTACAGCACAAATTTACTTCTTGAAAGTAAGAACGCATGCACTGATAATTGATGGCTGCACATGTCGTATATCTGTCAGTACCGTCACGTCATACCTACATAATGTCATATTGTGCACGAATATCTTCTATACTAATATAATAAAGCGGAAGAGTTTGTTTGTTTGAACGCGCTAATCTCAGGAACTACAGGTCGGATCTAAAAAAATAATTTTGTATACGATAGCCCAGTTATTCCGATAGGCTATATAACATAACGCTTCGACCCTTTGGGGCTGGGCAAAAGGCTAAAACATAATGTCGGCTAATCTCAGGAATTAGCAGTCTGATTTAAATAAATGTTATTGCCTATGATAGCCCAATTATTCCGAAAGGCTATAGACTATATAAAATTACGCCACAACTTTTAGGGGCCATACAAAAATATACCGTTTACGAGATTTTCGGGACGCTGATTAAAAATATGAAATTAATTTAGTTATACAAGATGGCGGACGGGAAATCAATCATGGCGGATGGGAAAAAAAACAATATTGGTATCGTCTGCGATGTTAAAAGGGATGCGGAATTCAAATACAACATCTGTTTCGTGATTCATAGGCATGAGACCGATATATCAAAACGAAACTGAAATCCGATTGCAGTCAGAAATCGTATCATATCGATATCCCAATATAAGAAAACCGATTTTAGAAAACGCCAAACAATACCACGATATCGCAAACAATCTAATCCGAACAAAACGGTGCAGTGCAAGCGCAACCAAACTACAAGCTTACGTTTTCGATAGTTTTCATATTCGTTCGTTCTCTTTCACTCTACCCAACGACTACTTAGTTAGAATGAGAGAGAGCGAATTTCATATCCATTTCTTTCTTGCTTAGTGATCCGTTTAAAGAGCAAAAGAGATGAAGCGAATCGTGAAATTGTCGCCAAGCAAGCCAGTCGTAGTTTTTGGCGGTTTTATGAATAGCAGATTGAATAGAAAAAATAAAACTAAACATCGAGGCGATAAGATCTAATTCAGATTGCAACTATTTAATGTTTATTTTGAAAATTGCAAATAGTTTTAATAGTTATTAGGGATTTATGTTTGGAGAGTTTTGACTTGATCGATGTTTATTTATTTGTTCACTTGACCTAAGTGACACGTGCAGTGCGGTGCGCGCGTAATAATAATTAAGTACCTATATTTGGTTTTCGTGTAAGTTATAATAATAGGATTTAAAAAGTTTTATTGTTACATTGTTAGGTCAGGATTGTAAAGTGTTAATAAATACAAACAATTCGTGCTGTGTAGTTTTAGTTTGTTTCGCGACTGAGTTTTTTGACAAATAGTTTTAGGTAGTTAGTTGGTTAGGATTGTAAAGTGTAAATATAAATAGAAACAATTCGTGTAGTGAAATTTTTTAACTTATCTATGAGTATGACTAATCGCAGCGTAAAATGTACGAGCTTACAGAACTTTATGCTAGTCCCAAGCCTAGGTAAAGCATGAGGGAAAATCGTCATAATTACAACCATAACCATTACTAACTAAAACCACCAGCAGATGCTACGTAGGTACTAATAGACAAACAAATGGCAATAGAATAAGAATTCGATTGTTTGCGTTTGTCTACGCAACTAGCAACTACGCTCGAAAACTATTTCAGAAATCGGTTTTTGAAATCGATTTCAAAATCTGAAATCGGATATTTATCGGTTTGCGTAAAAATCCGAAAACGCCCATGCCTAGTGATTCAAGATGTTGGATGGGAAATCAAAGATGGCAGATGGGAAAAATTTTAAAATCAATATGGGTATCGCCTCTGATGATTTAAGGGATGTAGAATCCAAATACAACATATATTTCCTGATCAAAGATGTCGAATGTTTTTTTTTTTAATTAATATAGGTATCGTCTCCGGTGTTTAAAGGGATGGGGAATCCAAATACAACATCTATTTCGTGATTCAAGATGGCGGATGGGAAAAATTAAAAAATATCAATATGGGTATCGTCTTTGATGATTTAAGGGATGGTGAATCCAAATACATCACCTATGTATTTCGTGATCAAAGATGGCGGATAGGAAATTAAAGATGGCGGACGAGATTGTTTTTAAAGTCGACATGGGTATCGTCTCCGATATTTTTAGGAATGGGGAATTCAATATTATATAAAAATCTATATTTGTTTTTTCATCGTTTATAGACTCTGAAATGATAAGAGATTAAGCGCTAAGTCAATGGTAACTTTGGAAAAGGGGCTTGGAAAAAAGGAAATTGAATAAAAACTCTAAAAAAGGCGATACGAAGTTCGCTGGGTCAGCTAGTTATAAATAAATATTGGACACGTATTTTTTCTTTTTCCGATTAAATAAAAAATAACAAAGATATAGCCCATTAAATTTACGTGTGACGTCACCTAATGCGAAAAAATGCAGCACGGTGTGACGTTATACGTAACTTTAATGAGCTATATCTTGGTCATTTTTGGTTTAATTTACAAATAAAAAAATACGTATCGCTTATTTTTGAATAATCTAAAGGACGGACTTATAATTTTTTTTTGTCAACTAGCCTATTCTGCATAAACTAGTGAACGGACCCTGGTCTTCAAAACAAAAGTCTTGGATGCAATCAGGATTACACTAGTAAGATGGTGACTATACAATAGGGTTGTTTCCAACTAGTCAAATCAAGCACTTTTAATGAAATGTCAAAAACTACCTTTGCCAAGGGTTTTGTATGAAATATGACGTAGTGACGTCATAGTGTTTTGCTGTCAAGTAGAATACTTATTATCAATAAATTGACGATAAAAAGGTTAAATAAAGTTTAAACATTAATTGATGAATGAAACTACTATTATTTTGACATGTTTCACTAGGTAAAAATACTTGTATAATTTATTTCACTTGCAGGATACTTCCCTATTGCCCACATCTCCATAGCGCTAGCTGCAAAATTAGTCAGATTTCCGAACAAACTTACAACCACTTTTTATCACCAGAAGTAGTAATATTGGATGATCCTATAAGTGAGTACATACATACATACATAGACTAATGCCTGTTTCCCCGAAGGGGTAGGCAGAGGCATATTAAACGCCCACTTTTCGCCAGTTTTTGATCCCACGTAATAGGTGGCGAGCCTATAGCCGCTTATCGGGATATTTTGTTTGCCAGAGCCTCGTCCGTTGATCGGCAGGTGCACCACTTGCAGGTGAGGTTGGCTTGGGACCCTAAGTTCTTGGTGGGAACCCTATGCACCCTATAAGTGAGTAATATTGGAAAATCCTGCGCGCCGTGGGTTCTGAACCCAATATTCTCTGCATGGCAGTCTGTTGCTATATCCACTAGGCTATATCTATCTAGATTTAGCTCGGTACATTGATTAAAACACTTAGTGACGTCATTGCCGTGGATGTAATTAACTTCCACATTATGGATTCAGCGTCCAATCAGTGCCTGTTAACTCATGAGTGTTGTGTACATTCGTCTGGTTTTAATTACTGCACTATTTCTGGGTTTTTTATGTGATTACGTCATTATATATAGGTAATGTGTTCCGTGTGGTGACGGATTAAGAATACGTAATGTCACCACTCCATATCATCCCATGGGTGTCGTAAGAGCCGACAGAGGGAGCATATTATGCAGAGAACAGCACTGTTAGAGACAGGCGCGGTCCGAAGGGGGGGGGTCACAGGGGACATGACCCCCCCCAAAATCTAAGGTCAAATTGAAAAATCTCAAAAATTTGCCAAATAATTAAAGGAAATTTCTAGCTATCCCCTAACAGCGATAAATTTATAGTTTGCTGACTCTATCTAGTGGTGTTTTTATGAACTACGTACGATGGCCAAAATAACTTGGAAATTACATCTAGTTTAGAAAAAAGGAATCGAACTACCTACGTAGTTTTGGTAATCCTAGCAAAATCGATATGCCTCTTTATGATAAAGATTATTTAACAATATTCTAATAATGTAATTTGCTTGCCGCATTGCTTCTTGCCTTCGTTTAGGTGCGCCATGTGTTTCTCCACATCGCTGTCACTGTGGAGAGGCTGTCGACAGCCTTGGTCACCATGGTCTGTCATGTAGCAGGAGCGCAGGTCGTATTTCACGACACGCCAACCTCAATGACATACTTCGTCGGGCTCTTGTCACCGCTGGCGTTCCAGCCCAACTTGAACCTCAGGGCTTGGCACGCGACGATGGTAAGAGACCAGACGGTATGTCTTTACTGCCATGGAAGCTGGGTAGGCCTTTGGTGTGGGACGCAACATGTGTCGACACCCTTGCGCCATCTCATCTTCCTAGCACAGCGGGTTGTGCGGGCGCTGCTGCTGCAGCGGAGACTAAAGGCGCAAATACATAAATCTAGTAGGGGATTATGTATTTGAGCCGTTTGGAGTTGAAACGTTGGGACCATGGGGTCCAAGTGCGAGATCTCTTTTTAGAGATCTTTCAAAGAGACTTGTTGACACCTCGCGTGACCAGAAGGCTGGCCTGTATTTGGCACAAAAGATCAGCATTGCCATACAACGTGGCAATGCTGCCAGCATTCTGGGCACGCTTCCAATCGATGGCGATGTGGAGGATTTCCATGACGCCCTTTAAATTCTGCTTTTACTTTTTTTATGTATTTCCTTTTATTTGTTAGTTATTTAAGTATAGAAATTATTGTTTTATGTGTAAATAGCCACTTAGTTAAAGTTAGTTTTAACAACATTTATATTTATTTATAGATTACCTCTTGTTCAATTAAATATCTTCTGTATTTATGATGCGTTTATGTAATTTGTCGGTTTTCTGGATTCCAGAAAAAAAACATCGATATCATATTATAAGTGAATATTTCAGGTATATTAGGAGTCTGTTTAAGCAAAAAAAAAAACTTAAAAAACGGTGTTAAGATTAGTGCTGCCACTTTTCAAAGGTTAAACAACCACCATAAAACGATAAGTTCCAGCAATAATTCACTGATGGCTTTATGGCGAATTTTTAATTATTTATGTAATATAGGTATGACGCTGGCATCCAGGAGGTTATTGTAAAGATTCAAGATAAAGGCTGTCTACTGTGATTCTTGTTGTTAAGTTTTGTGATTGAGGAAAAATTAAAATATAACTTAATTGTCGAATACGAGTACTTACTACATATAATTTAATTTGACGAACAGTGATTCATTTAATGATCATTTTATAATAATGGTAAGTCATTGTAAGTATATCGAGCCTTTCCCGCCATTTTAGCGCAACCGACAAAAACTAAATTTTACAAGAGAAGGTTTTTTTAAATATTTTTATACAGAAATGTACTAATAAAGTAAAATTTGATGTACATTAATGATTTTTAGACATTTACATGTATAATTAAAAAACTACAAATATAATAAGTATTGTGGGTTGGATCTTAAAACGAGTCGCCTGAATTTGAGGGTATTGGTGGTGTAGGGGAGTTAGTCTTAATCCCCTCAAAGTAATTTTGGCTGCCGGAGTTGCGTCTAAATATTTTTAAACAATTTCCAAAAATTCTTAAATACTTTGGCAATTATGCAAAACGGAACGTAATTTTTATGCTATAGTACAATTGTTCAAATGTAATTTTTAGGTTTTATGACAAAAACGTGAAACGAAACGCAACCCGCCATCTTGGATGGATGATATTGACAGCTAATGTCAAATTTGTGCATCATTCCTTTGCTTTCGAGTGCCTAGGGTTAGGTTAGGTGCGACTGTAATTGAAGTAACTATAGTATTTTCGCTGTGTAATGATATGCATGACAGTTCATGACTGACAATTATAGTGATGTAACCTAAGGAAATTTAAGCGATTAAGGTAAAAGCACTAATGCTTGACACATTAAGAACAAATCAAACTTCATTCTCAAATATAAGATGTTTTTATCAAAAATATTACAGTTGCAAATATTTTTACAATTAGAGCAACATTCAGAGATTGACTTTTTATAGCAATAATTTTAAAGCTGTTTAATTTTCAGCAATAATCTCAATTTTCTTAGGTTTGTCGTAATCACTAAAAGATGACAGTGTTGAAAACCAAATCCACCAATAATTGACATCAATTGGCACCAATAGTAGACATGACTTTACCAATACTTATGCAATCTGAGACTGTCAAAATTGTGACATGGATGGCACTATCAGGGGATCTGCACTGATATTCATAGATACTAATAATTGACATCTATTATACCCTAATAGTTGACACTAAATACTAATATTTGACATCTAGTATACCCTAATAGTTGACACTGTCTACTATTAGTCAGAGTAGATTAAAATAAATGAAACTAAGACAGGATCTTTATTTATAAAACAGAAGGCTAAATATGCATTAAAATAAGCTAAAAAATACAGTTTGATGTAACCCTAGTAGATGACACATGTGTCATCTTTTAGGTTTTGACTCATTTCGGGTACTAATGGTTGACACCACTTAAAAATTATACAAAAGCAAGCCAAAATAACAAGGAAATGGCCCTAATAAATCAATCGTTTCATAAATATTCAGTATTGAAACTAACAATAGCCCATAATCATAAATGCAAGAAAAATCATAACCTGTTCAAAGTCAGTTGCCTTACGAAAAACGCTAAGAATTATGCACAGCATGCCAGCCTACTCAAATTGTTTGTTGTAAACTGATGTAATTTTGAAATTTTCTTCTGAATGTGTACACAAGCTTTTAAACATGTATCATAAATAGCACTAGGTGTCTTTAACATCAGTAATAATGTTATTTAAATGATTAGTTTACTTATTAGAAAAGTTTTTTTGTGAAAATGTCAACTATTAGTTCAGTGTCAAGCATTAGTGCTTTTACCTTATTTATAAATATCGAATTAATTGGCAAACGACATGCAATCGTACGTAGTTACCGATTTTACATCTTCGAAATAAATTCATATTAAAAGTGTTTTGGCAAATAAATTTACAAATAAAATCATCAATTCTAAAATTTATTTTTTTATTATTCGTCACTGTCACTCGAAATAAAACCTCATATCTGAATCGGAATCTTCTCCGACTGAGATAATTAATTGCTGATCTCAAATTCGGTCGAGGTGGACATACTTATCCCAAGTCTGTAAATATTGTCGATTATGTTATTTCTACGACTGATTAATTTTATCAATGTATGGATTTCGTATTGCCAACACATCGGAACTATCTACGTCAGTTATTGAAGCTTTACGCTCACGTTTCTTCGGAGTGGACAGCTTCTTGTCTTCAAAACTAGTTTCTTCAAATTTTTCTTTGGTTATTCGAGTAACTGAAGCCTTGCTTGCCGATGTCCAGAGCTGCCGCAACTCTGTACACAACAGTATCGATCGGTATTACCGGGCCCCCGTTTGCACGCTCTCGTTGAAAGATGGTCCTCAAACGAAGCACTAACTCACGGCTTTGAGAGTTTAAGACTATATTTTTTGTTGTTTTTGGCAAAACAAAAAAAATAATAATAACACGCCAAACAGGCAGAATCACAAACCGCATACAAGGCGCTCGTACTGACGTATTCGATCACAAGATGGCCGCTCCTATTAATCGATTTCATGTCGATTCAATGGTGTCAATCTCTACTGACAGAGGGTTCGTTTCATGCATCTGACATTTTGAGGATTATATTTTATTATATTTAAATTATTTATTTACCGTTAATAATAATTATAAAAATAGAGAGAGACATACTAGTATCAATTTACTTTGTAATTTTTAATAGATATTATTTTAAATATTTGTTTTTTTTGCTAATTTATTTTCATAAGTTGAAAGTAGTATGCGTAATATGTAAAATGAGAACTGTCATGCATTTCATCATACAGCGAAAATACTATAAATAGGTTATGTTAGGTTCTCTTTTGACCCTTAATCCGAAATTAGGAGCCCTGCGAAGCAGGGCTCCGTCAACCTCAGTTTATTAAACTAGTGTGAAGAATGTGGAAGTTGGCACCACCATACACACTGATGTTTGGAGAGCATATCATTTTTATTTTTTCTAAAGGAACCAAGTATTTCCGGCGGGTGAAAATGGTGAAGGGGGAACCCGAACCCTCCCCCCTACTCCTACCAACCACTCACAATCCCTTAAAATGGCGACGTATTTCGAAATTTTTATCAGTATTTACGCTATAAATGGCGATCCAGATACCTATTTTTTATTAGTGTAGTGAGTGACCCCCTCCAAAATTTCAGGCTGCGACTGCGCCTGGTTAGAGAAGGAAAACTTGATACAAACCCTATACCAACCCGTTTGGCCAGCGTGGTATAGTAGGCCAATTCCTCCATTCAAAGGAGAGGCCTAGTCCAGCAGTGGACTGTTAAAGGCTGATGATGTGAATGTGATTATGATTACTGAGCGTAAGTGCATGTGTGGATCACGTCAAATTATTTTTCTATGTTATGTCTCGAGACTCGAGTCTGGAGCTCTCGATATGATCGTTCTGACTTTCTTCTGTTTGCATCCATGACGTTCGCCAAAGAGCTCAGATATTTACATAGAGGCGCATTTCCTATGGGCGGTCTGATGACAAACTTTCTGTGACCTAAATAGCCGCTTGGCGGCGAGGCAGTCGCGCTGTGACAGCTGTCTCTACGAGAGCAAGAGAGACGAACGTTCCTCCTGTGTATATTAACTACGAGAGCAAGAGAGATGGAGAACGACGCCAGCGCCACCAACTGCACCAACTACGAACTAAACTGGAGACAGTCTCCACTTGGAATCGTCACATGAAATCCTTAAGAACTGCGCTTCTATGTAAATCTGTATTCATTGCTTTTGCCTTGTAGTAGTAGTAGTAGCCCTTTGGTAATGGGCTTAGCGACAATAGCCAATTTAATACGCATATAACTCTGAAAAGTTGACTGCACGGTTGGCGTAGTGGTTTAAGCGGCCGCCTCGCCGCTTGACATTGCGCAGTGTTGCGGGTTTGATCCCCACACGAGACAACACTTTGAGTGGTTTATAAATTGTTGTTCTGCATCTGGGTGTTCATTATGTCCGTTAGTTTGTATAGTCCCCCGCGACACAGGATTTAGTCCTACTGCGGGAGTCGTCTTTTTTAAAAGAAAGAAAGGTCGGTGATTCACGCCGTGTATTCGGCCCCTAATAGTCCAGTCAAGATCCAGATTCGTGCTTGCAAAAGGTCGGACAACCACGATTTTTTTATATGTTGTTGTGAACTACAATAGTGATAAAAATCCAGATTTTCAAAGTGCTGTGCGAGCGGTATGGTATCCAAAAAACCATGTAATTTTCGGATTTTTTTCAGTTTTTCTTCAATATCTTATTAAACGGAGGGTCTGACTGGTATAGTTGCTATAAACAATTTAAAGTAGATTAAATTTGCTATTATTTGAGACTAAAACGAGCTCTATACAACCATTAGTTTTCAAGATACAGTTTTTCGAACATAGACATCTTTTTTCAAAAAGTGATTTTTTTTCGAAATGTTCTCTTTTTTTGTGTAATAATTTTTTAAATAAGCGCCCGACGTCAAAAATCTTGACAAAAAAGTTGTAGTAAATTTTATTACCTTTCATTTGAGACCAAATTTATACTTGTAGGCTTAGCGATTCTCAAACAATAAGTACCTTAAGTAACATAAGCTGGGAGTACCTCCACGCGGTGAAGGCGGTAACAATATTTATATTGGCTATAACTCCCAAATTTAATAATAAATATATTTATTAATGTAAATGCCTTCAGGCTTATGTTGTAGGTTTTTGAATTGATGCGGTTAATGTGTGGTTGTGTATCTGGTAACGCAGGGGAGCAGCCACCATTAAAAGTGTGTTTTTGTGAGTTTCGACATGTTTATCCGTCCGGGCATGTGTTACGTGTGTCGTGAGGACCTCGACACAGGTACTATTGTGATCACTAAAGAACAAGGAATTCAAACTCTAATTGAAGTGAGTCAAAAACGTGGCCTTGATGAAAATAAAAACTTTCTACAAACTTGCAACCAAGTCAGCGTTCATGACGCATGCAGGGAAAGATACACAGCTTTGTCTAATTATGAAGCCTCAGTTCGTCGGGGAGAGGATACTGCTTCCCAGCGAACTTTGACAAGATCGTCAAGTAAACTGGCTCCTACCTTGAGAGGGATTTGCTTTTTGTGTGGTGATGCTATCACAAAAAAATTTTTTTGGCAACAAAGCAAACTATCCTTCTCAAGAAGGAATGTTATCCATACAGTTGAGAAATTAGGTATGAGGCAAACGGTTTTGTATGCAGCTTAGCGCCGAGATGACGATTGGGGAAGAGCTCTTCAGGAGCGCCTCCTTACCATTGACGACCTGGTTGCTGCAGACTCAAAGTACCACAGATTGTGCTACAAAAACTTGTTTCGTTTACCATCTGTAACTGGGAAGAAGAGAGGGTATCGTCCAGCAAGTAATATCGAAGAAGCGACGGAGTGTTTGTACGATTACTTATTGGAAAACAGTGATGAATGCCAGGTTTCTTTCTCACACTTTTGCAGCAAGTTAAAGGTGATTGCATTCCTGATGCCAGAACAGTGAAATCTCACCTTAAAAAACGGTTTTGGCGATGATATACTCGTAATCATAGCGGAGATGGGCTCAAACAAAGAAACACTCGTCCGATTTAAAAACACCGGCCATAATAATTTTGTATGACCACTGGTACAAGGAACAAAAGGTCGATGCGCAGCAAGAGAGTTTGAAAGTTGTGAAGGCAGCAGCAGAAATAATCTTGGAAGATATCCGTTCACAAGCATATGACACCAGTCAGTATCCTCCTTCGGACGATTTCTTTATTAATGTGATTCTGTTATCCCTGAGTCAGTTATGCTGTTGTTTGAGACTGTTGTTCTCAAAAACAAGGGTGGCGTCCTTGAATCATGGAAAAAGAAGTGTGTTTCATCAAATATCAAAAAGTAAATTCATGACATGTGCCATGCGGGCATTGAACCCGCGACCTCCAGCTCATAAGCCTGACGCTCTTCCAACTAGAACATGGAGGTTGCCTTTTTTGTGTAAATCAAATTTTTGAGTTTTAATTGGTCAATCAGATAATAGCAAGAAGTAAGAACAGTTTCTTTGCAGTACCCCTCAAAATCAAGTTTTATAACTGTGTTTGGTAATGTATCTTTTTTAAGAGAACCACTCAGCACATAGTTTAGTCTCAAATGAAAGGTAATAAAATTTACTACAACTTTTCTTCATGATTTTTTACGTCGGGCGCTTATTTTAAAACATATTATACAAAAAAGTGAACATTCCGAAAAAAAAAACACTTTTTGAAAAAAGATGTCTATGTTCGAAGAATTGTATCTTGAAAACTAATAGTTGTATAGAGCTCGTTTTAGTCTCAAATAATAGCAAATTTAATCTACTTTAAATTGTTTATAGCAACTATACCAGTCAGACCCTCCGTTTAATAAGATATTGAGAAAAAACGGAAAAAAAACCGAAAATTTCCTGGTTTTTTGGACACCCTACCTCTCGCTCAGCACTTTGATAATTGCAAATCTGGTTTTATAACACTATTGTAGGTCTTAACAACATATAAAAAAATCGTGATTGTCAGACCTTTTGCAAGCACGACCCCCTTTTTAAGTCTAACTTGACTGGACTATAAACAATCTGCAAAGCATTCTGTTATCTGCACTAGAAACGAAGCAAATAAAATAACAGTTTGTACAAACAAGTAGCAATCCCATCAGTTCTATGAAAATAAATCATCATCATCATCATCATCATCAGCCTTTAACAGTGCACTGCTGGACTAGGCCTCTCCTTTAAAAGGAGGAATTTGGCCTACTATACCACGCTGGCAAACGGGTTGTAATAGGGTTTGTATCAAACACAGACATAGGTATCAAGTTTTCCTTTTCTTACAGTGTTGTTCTCTGCATAATATGCTCCCTCTGTCGGCTGTTACGACACCCATGGGATGATATGGGATGATGACAATCCGTATTCTTAATCCGTCACCACACGGATCAAAATAAATACCCAACATAAAAGTGACTTTGAAGTATATTTTTATTATTTTTGGACCAGAGTCGATTGGAAGCATTGAAACCATTTTATTTATAGCGAGAGTCGGTTCAGCTGGCTACTCAATTAGTAATACTATTAAGAATTCATCGCGCAATCAACGGCAATTGAAAACTTTTAGCGTCGGTCTGACTAGTAGGGAATGGAATGGAATAAGTCTTTATTTATTGGGTTTGGTTCAACTAGAGAAGGGGACGAAAAGGGAGGAAAGGAAAAGATGTATAGATTGTGTGAGGATGGATATGAAGGAGAAAGGGGTTTGTTTTGAGGAGATTTTCTTCTGGTTTTAACATGGTTAAGGTTTATCAAAGAAAGTACTAAAAACATTTATATTGTCTGTGTAGGAAATCTGATAGTTTTGGAAGAGGAAAGGGTTGGACATTTTAAAGATATTATTTATCTATATGCTCCAACGAATTGGTTGGGGCTGATCCTCGATTCATTTACTTATACTAATAATATAACGCTGAACAGTTTGTATGGTTTTTTTTTTTTTTTTTTTTTTTTAATTTATTTGGGACTACAAACAATTACACTGATAGCTTACAAGTTAACTTAAATATAAGGCTTTTCTTACAGTGCAACCAGCTTCGTTGTCCGCAAAGTAATATAAATTAAATTACCTACTTATTACAAAATTTTACAATAGATATATTTTAATACAGTATATTGTATATCTACACAGACATTATAATTATCATTATCAGGACTAAGGAGACAAGAGCAATTTAGTGATTTGATTTTTGAACCTTATAGGAGAGCATGCGAATATATCTAATTCATTATTTTGAGCAGAAATATTGTATGAGTGCATTATTCTACGTAAGGGGCATCGCTCACCTGCATTTGTTTTACAATTCTTTGGAGCAAACAAACAGTGCTTACGAGTGCTTCTTACTAAAGTCGAACGATAGGGTATACGAATATACAACATGTAACAAGTTTAATGCACATCTTGAAAGTACTTTGTTCAGAATCGGCAAC
Source organism: Euclidia mi (assembly GCA_944739405.2). Taxonomy (NCBI): domain Eukaryota; kingdom Metazoa; phylum Arthropoda; class Insecta; order Lepidoptera; family Erebidae; genus Euclidia; species Euclidia mi. The sequence continues at coordinate 18,836,015 of OX123210.2, read as the reverse complement.
TGAATCCATTTCCGTCATTTTTAATATTGTTTATTTTTAGTCTTAAAATAATTAAAATAACGTAAATTGTAGTCACTCATTTTTTAAAAAATTGAGCTATTCGAAAATAAACTTTAAATCAAAGCAGAACAGCTTATTTTTAAATGCATTTGTTAAATGGTTCCACGTTGACTTACACAAACGCACACATTAAAACAACACAATTTAAAAAAAATTGAGCTATTCGAAAATAAACCTTAAATCAAAGCAGAACGGCTTATTTTTAAATGCATTTGTTATATGGTTTCACGTTGACTTACACAAACGCACACATTAATACAACACAATAGACGGCAAAAGACAATAGCACACAATTGACCACCAAAATGTCTATCATCTATCTTTCACTAACATAGGTAATAAACAACGGGAAAGAGCGAGACGTAATGTCTCGCTCGCGCTGGCGCATGACAAGCGCAGCGGGCGATGCGCTTAGACATGTTATGACAAGTACAACCGGCAATATCTATCTGATTCTATCAGTGAGTGCTGTGAAAACCTTTTTAAAAGTTCACTTGTTTACAAAATGTGTAATGGTGTATAATTTAATCATTCAACAACAAAGTGAAAAGTTCAACATCATCTTGATGTTGACTTGTCACCCCTGGACTTTCTCATTGTGGAGAAATATTAAATCACGAGTTTATTGTGACAAGAGAAAAAGTGCCGAGTAGTTAATTAATTAAGATACTAGTTGCTTTTGAAACAGTGAAAAGATGTGATTTGTGAGGAAATACTGAAGTGCTACGTGGACGAAAGAAATGTGATTTAAGCCTGTAAGTTATTTTATTATTCTATTATTGTAAGTATTTAGATTCACAAGACAACTTTAAACACGCCGTTCTTGTTTATTTCTCTCATTGATATTCTTTTATTTTATCTGATTAAGTTAAGATAGTCACAATAGTCACTTACGATGTTAAGAAACAATAGATCGTGCATATTAATAGCAAACAATAAATTATTCGACTGTCCACACCATAGCTTAAAAGTGTGATGGAAAGAAATACTCATAATATCTTTGGTAATATCAACAGTAGCCGACAAATTGTTCAAACATCATTTTTGTAAACCCCACTCTATCAGAGTGTGGTTTACAGACTCAATTTCATACATTTTGTTATATCGTATTGTGTTTCGTTCCCATCAGATCGCTGTCGTTTGTTTACCATAGCAAACGTTTCGTTTGTGTGCGTGCGCAGATTTAGAGTGACCACGATTTTCACTTTTAATTGAGTTAATACTTTCTTTAAAAAACATTATTTACGCAAATAAAAAAAATATTTCAATGCATGCATTATGATTGTAACAAGGTTTTCTAATTGGGGTGTCTGAGGATGTGCGTTATTTCCATTACACGTTGTATATTTGATTAACAAGTGCATTACAATTAAACTTATTATGGACGATATTATATAAAAGCATCATATCCAACAGCGCTCTTCTCTGCTTTAATGTTGGCAAGGAGAATTTTTGCAAAAGATGGTCATATGAGGACTTAGAGTGGTAACACCGGTAATTCATGGATCGTAAAAACTTACGTTGCACTGACTCAATCTGTTCAACGTATTTAAAATAATAAGGATGCCAAATATATGTGGCATACTCCAGCTGTGATCGAACTAACGACTTGTACAATAGAAGGTATGGTTCTCGCGCTTATCTCAGAAATAACTGGATTCGATTTGAATAATTATCAGTATTAGGTAGCCCATTTTTACGAGAAAGGCTATAGTCATATAACCTATCTCGAAAATATGGATATAATATATCCATATTATACGATCGATTCCGCGGCGTGCTGACGCGTTCTCTCTCTCTTTCTCGTTCTGGTAAATGTCGGTCCTAAGTGACAGAAAAGGATAGAAGCATAGGAAAGTGCGATGCGGTGCTGATAGGTGTAGCTCAACCAGGGTTCGAAAAATATCCGATACTTATTATAAATATCAAAATATCGGATATTTACAATATATATCGGATATATATATATATATCAATTTTGTATGAAGGTCATATTATTATTTCATGGTATTATTTATGAATACTATTTGCATGTGTTTCATACACATACTAAAATGATCAAAAAATTAAAAACTGAAATGTTTTTAATGTTTTATTCATTTGAGTACTTAGTTTTTCGTAACGATTTTTTTCTGACACCACTGACGGACTGACGCCATTAATACCGGCAGAAGTGTTGCCATTTTTAGATTAGAACTTACCATTAGGGAATATGTTTTAACTCTACTCCCACGCCATCTACATTTGGGAAGTAGAAATACAGTAACAAACGCAAAAATAATATTATCTTTAAACCATTTTTGTATTGCAATATATCACAAAAAACATTTGATATATATCGTAGAATCGAGGTTGATATATATTGGATATATATCTTGATATATATCCATTGATATATATCCTCGAACCCTGAGCTCAACCCTAAATGGGCTATCCAACATCACACTATGAGCCACGGGCCTGGGCAGCAGCCCGACATAAAGCGGGTGTAACCGCGGGCTCAACCAGTTTTTATAAGTCCGTTGGAATTGAACCATGACTATTGTTCCTACAATACGTTCCACACTCTAGCCCGATGTACGCGTGCTCTTGAAACTACATACCTATGCGTTCAGAGACCTCAACTGTTGGCTCCTCGCCAAACAACATATAACTGCCGCTACCAATCTGTTTAGATGTCGTAATGTTTTGTTTATATGCATAAAAAATAGGCAAACGTGTCTGACTTGCATGTTTAGGTTCTGTATATGATTTTTGAAATTTTGACTGTACGGTTGGCGTACACACACATGACAGCTGTAAAAGATACCTACCTTTTTTATTTATTTTTTATTTATAGACTCACGCCTGTATCCCCAAAGGCGTAGGCAGAGGTGTAAATATTACACCCACATTTCGCCATGAATTTTTAGGGCCCAAGTAATAGGTGGCGAGCCTTTACGCCTTTACTATTTACAAGTAAGCGTAGGGATGTGACGACCCCACCGCCACTTTGTGACTTTAGTCACAAGTGTAATCAGTCCATGGGAAATCCCCCATTTACTTACACAAGCCCTCTTTGGTGTAGCAGGCCAGCAACGTCGATAGGCAAGTGCATTCGGTTGCTACAGCGATGAGGCAAGGCACATGGAGTAGTGCCTTAAAGGGCACACGTCGGGATTCTTATAGGAACGTGTGGCCAAACTTCTGCAAACTCTGGTTTTCGTCAATCGTACCGGACCCCCGGTCCATTGGCATTGGAAACCAGGGGACGAGAGAGTGGACCTGTACCAGCGCAACTACTTGGCCACTATAATCTAATCACGCGCAGACGACTCTTGCATGTTTTATCTGGATTTTCGAGAGAAAGCCCTACGGCGACGGATGAGCCGATGGTGGGGGGAGGAGCTGGTGTTTCCGAACCTTAGTTGGCATCTGCACGTGGGCGGTCTTCTGGTGATGGTCGTTCTGGGTCTTGATTGGGACGGAAGATCAGCTCGGCAGCTCAGTTGACGACAAAGCAGCCCTATTCAGGGAGCGCTCTGCTTTCCCCAATCCGGGGAGGGGCCTAGAAAAGGTGGCCTAAACATAGTCTGTCTCATCCTTAAAGCAGGTGGCAAACCGCGGTCACCTGTTCACCATCTTGATGCGGTCGAACAAAGAAACAAACTCAATTATTAAGGGACCTAACCATAGGAACATGGAACGTTCGTACACTTCTGGATAGTGATCGTAGTTTGTGTCCAGAGAGAAAGACGGCGTTAATAGCTAGAGAATTGGCCAGATATAATATCGACATAGCCGCTGTTAGTGAAACGCACCTCAGTGATTCGGGCGAATTATGTGAGCAACTCGGGGGGTATACCTACTACTGGAGTGGAAAACCAGCTTCTGAGAGAGCAGGAAGTGGAGTTGGCTTTGCTGTGCGAAATCACTTAGCTCGAAAATTGCTGGAATTACCGAAGGGGGTCAGCGATAGAATCATTGTATTAAGACTTCAACTATCGTCAACGAAGTATATCCATCTGATAAGCGTATATGCACCATCCATCTGCCATCTTCAGATGAGGAGAAGTCCAAATTCTACTCTGAACTCAGTCAAACTCTCACCAAAATACCCGCTGCGGACAAAATCCTTTTGTTGGGTGATTTTAACGCTCGAGTCGGAAATGATCGCGATGCTTGGGAAGGAGTTCTTGGGCGCCATGGGGTAGGAAAATGCAACGCTAATGGTCGTGACCTTCTTACTTTATGCGCTGAATTTGGTCTCGCTATCACGAACACTTTCTATCGATTGCCAGAAAAGTTCAAGACCACGTGGATGCATCCCCGATCAAAACACTGGCACCTTTTAGATTATGTGATAGTACGCAGAAAGGACCTAAGAGACGTACTTATTACTCGATCAATGAGGGGTTCTCAGGGATGGACTGATCATCGTCTCGTTCGATCCAAGCTGCGGTTGCACTTGAAAACATCGCGTAGAGCTGCACACAAATTTTCACCAAAAATATGTGGCGAAAAACTAATTCGCAATAAACAACTCATAGAGGAACTGGATGAAGCTTTTCGTACCGGTATGCCAGAGATAACAGCCGATGCCTCGGTGGAGGAAACGTGGCGCTTATACGCAGATAATTTATATGGCTGTGCCTCACAAGTTCTTGGGAAACCAGAACGGAAAAACCAAGACTGGTTTGATGACTCCGATGTTGAAATCAAGAAACTTGTTGAGGAATATAGACGTGCTCTTCAATTACCTGATATTTCTGAACGGAAGAAAGCTCATCACAGTCTGAAAGTTAAAGTGCGTGCTCTTAAAGATCAATGGTGGGTAGACAAAGCCAAAGAAATCCAGAATTATGCCGACACAAACCAATCCGGTAGATTCTTTGAATGCCTGCAAACCATATTCGGACCAAAAACGAAGAAAATAACAGCCATGTACAACAAGGACAGAAGTAGTCGGATAACTGACCATAAAGATATATTGGCCCGATGGGCAGAACACTTTAGTGACGTTTTAAATCCCAGCACACAGACTACAGACCTACATTATATCGAGTCCCTCGAAAGTTTGCCCACAGCTGATTACCTAGCGAATTTACCATCTTTTGACGAATATAGTGCAGCTTTAAGAAAAATGAAGAATGCCAAAGCATCTGGATTAGATGGTCTACCAATCGAAATATACAAATATAGTGGCCCTCATGTAAGTAATAGATTGTTCCAACTTCTACTTAAAATATGGGAACATGAAATAATACCACAGGATTGGAAAGATGCCTCCATCTGTAAATTGTACAAAGGCAAAGGCGATATAGCTGATTGCGGTTCGTACAGAGGCATTTCTCTTCTCTCGGCAGCTGGGAAGATTCTGGCCCATATAATTAACACCCGTTTGTCTCGACACGCAGAAACTATACTTCCTGAAAGCCAATGTGGATTTCGCACGGGCAGAGGTACAGTGGATGCGATTTTTGTTGTAAGACAACTTCAAGAAAAATGTTTGGAACAGCATCGTCCCCTTTTCATGTGCTTTGTCGATTTGGAGAAGGCTTTTGACAGGATCCCGCGTGAGGCTCTGTGGATCGTTTTAAAGAAAGCTGGCTGTCCTGAAAAGTTATTAAACTTGATACGCCGTTTTCATGACAACATGATGGCGAGAGTTCGACACGAAAATAACTTTTCAGACCCATTTCCAGTGACCAGTGGCGTGAAACAGGGTTGTGTCTTGGCACCTACTCTATTCGCGTTATATTTCGCTTCTGTAATGAAGGACGCAGCGAAGACTTGTACCGGATGTATACAGATTAATTCAAGAACTGATAAGAGTGTTTTCGATATTTCCCGCTTTAGAGCTAAACAACATGTTGCGAAACTTTCAGTCTTGGACATCTTGTATGCAGATGACGTTTGTATTATGGCCGATTCTATGGAGTCTTTGCAAGCGTACGTAGAATCTCTACACACATCATGCCGCACTTTTGGTCTGGTCATAAATACAAGCAAGACTCAGGTCCTACAGCAACCTGTCAGAGGATGTCAGAGAGATTCGTACAACATCATCTTGGAATCCGCAATGTTAGATGAAGTCGCACACTTCAAGTATTTGGGAAGCCGTATAAAAAATGACAACACCTTGGCAGCGGAAATACCCGCCCGAATAGCCAGTGCTGCAGCAGCTTTTGGAAAACTGCGAACACGTGTTTGGAACTCACACGATCTTAAATTGACTACCAAAATTATGGTGTACAAAGCCATTGTCTTGCCCACATTATTGTATGCCTCAGAGACTTGGTGCTGCTATAAAGCAGATATCAAACAATTAGATACTTTCCACCTCAAGTGTCTGAGGTATATTCTGCGGATCAAATGGCGAGACCGGGTTCCAAACACTGAGGTATTGAGACGGGCTGCTGTGCCTGGAATAGAAACGCTCGTCATAAAGCAGCAACTGAGATGGAGCGGCCACGTTTCACGTATGGATGACAAGAGGCTTCCAAAGGCAGTTTTCTATTCCGAGCTCTCTTGTGGGAAACGTAAACAGGGTGGACAATATCTGCGTTACAAAGATGTCCTGAAACGTAACCTTGTTGCTTGTGATATACCTGCAGACAGCTGGGAGAAGCGTGCACGTCTCCGATCGGAATGGCGGCGTACCATCTATAAAAACGCCGATAGGTACGAAGAAGAACGACTCCAAAACCTTGATACCGTGCGCCAATTACGTAAGTCCCGACCCAAGCCACATTACAATTACACTTACAATTCGGCGGGTCAGCTCTATTGTGGGCCTTGTAATCGAACTTTCAAAACAAAGTTCGGCTTTGCAAGTCACATACGCGCCCACCGCAACAACAATCCAGACTAGTTTGAAGGAGTCGCCGTCACCGGACACGGTGAGGAGGACATGATGATGATTTACAAGTAATTAAGTACAATGTGAAACAGTTGCAGCTCCTTACAAAAATAAATTACATACCTATGTACTTACCATAATATTGGCGATTCAAGAGTGGCCACGAGTTTTATTGCCCGTTCTTTCTCGTGGTTCCACCTATTGCTTTGCGAGCGAGGCAGTAAATGTAGAAGCATTAAGTAATTCGATTAAAAAAATAGACGTTCATAAGCGTCACCTTGTGACCTAGATGAATAAACGATTTTGACTTTGACTTTATTGCCGTTACCGGGCACATCAGCAGACTCCGTGCTGCTACTGAGAATTCGGAAAAACCCAGTAACACTTTTGCCCGGCCCGGGAATCGAACCCGGGACCTCCGACCAGCACTCGCATAGGGTATCCACTGGACCACGGAGGCAGTCCTATATACCTACCTGAAGCTGGAATATGGAATATCGCTATCCCCTTGTGTTACGATGGTCAGACGACAGTCACTCTCTAAAAAGGCTAATATGCTATTAAATTTAGTTAGATTAGAAGAGTAGAGAAATTACTGAAGCTAGAAACATGACATGGTCAGAGGTTCGTTTTATGACGTAGGCATCTACTTTTTTATAGTAATAGGCGGCAAATGAGCAGACGCATCGCCTGATGGTAAGCAATTACCGCCGCCCATGGACACAAGCAACACCACAGGAGGCACAACTGCGTGCGCCCCTTTGGGTTGGGAAAAGAGATAGGATGAGGAGTGGGATGAGGGAGAAGGAATAGGGGGATAGGGCCTCCGGCACTCTCACTCACCGAGCGAAACGCAACAGTTTAGTTTACGTCGATTTTCTGTGAGAGGGTAGTACTACCCCGGTCGAGCCGGCCCATTCATGCTGAAATCAGCAAGGCTCTACTACCTGGATTTTTGAAATGACGCCTCTAAGACGGAATAAAGGGGTTAATAGTTAGTACAGAACTTTTGACAGGTCTGAAGTACCCTTAACAGAAGAGCATGCATGAGAAACTTGATGGGAGTGAATGAAGCAAGAGAGGTATGTCAGGATCGTTGCAAGTGGCGTTCCGTAGTCTCTGCCTACCCCTCCGGGAAACAGGCGTGAGTCTATGTACCTATGTAAAAGTTAGTACGACCGCTTAATATTTTTATGGCACGCAATGGAAAAAGCTAGTATTTCATTAGTGTAACAATGTGACTTAATTGAATAAACAATTAGCTAGGACGTAATAAGCGCACAGATTAAAAATTCATTTACACATCGAGCTCCAGTGTGCACAAACGTAATAATGATGTGTGTATCTGTCTGGTTTTGTAATTTGAGTTTGATTGTTGAACTATCTAATCGTTAAGTAATGGATAGCGCGTATTTTATACTTATTTCTTTTTTTTTTCTTTTCCTGTAAGTGTGTGCCCAATTCTGGTGTCGGAGGTTTCAGACGCGCCAGAGGATCTTCGACATAGCCAACAATAGGCTTGTGTCCTAAAATGTAATTAGCGATTGATTCGTTACTTTATTAGATGTTAAACTGAAATACATGATATTTCTTCAAAAATCGATCAGCAACATTACTAATTACGGCTTTTTAAAAACCTTTTTGAATTTGACGCGAAAACGCTGTAAAACATCATGGCGGTTGAGTGATATCACAAAGTGCAAAACAAAACAAACCGTGAATGAAGTCTGGTCTGATGTACCCACTTTTATTTTGTTATATTCGATTTGACAGGTAGAAAGTTTGACGTATTAGTTGTATTTACTACTAAAACGTCAACAACATGAATGGCGGACGTACTGTTGGACGCTAGGACCAAGAGTTTGACGTGATGCTCTCTGATTGATGTTCACTGTCACAAGAATAAATACATTATTTTTAGGTTTTAGAATCCTAAAAATAACATTAATCTTACCTTTTTATAATAAATAATAAACTTTATTGAGATCTTAAAATGATAATGAATCTATAGATACTACAATCAAACCGATTTATTCTTAGTGGACACAAGCCTATTCTTGTGTATATATGTGTTGGGACAAGAAACAGGACCTTTTAGAGGGCATATAGTTAGTTACATACCAGATAGCAAGTCATAGTTAATCGTACGTTTCTTGCTGTTTGTAGGGGGTAATCAATAATAAACAGCAAATTGACATGGAACAGCCACATGGAAAATAAGCTCAATAAAGCCAGCATCATTTTCTGGCAGTGCAAGAAGATGATAGGAAAACGCTGGGGCCTATCCCCCAAAATTGTCTTATGGCTCTATAAGACAATAATACGTCCGATGGTAAGCTACGGCGCAGTAGTGTGGTGGCCTAGGACCAACCTAATAACGGCCGCCAACAAGCTTCAGAAGCTTCAAAGACTTGCATGCCTAGCGGCCACGGGCTGTATGAAAACAACGCCAACAGCGGCACTTGAAGTGTTGCTGGATCTGCCTCCATTGCACCTGTTCATACAACAGGAAGCAACGATGTCGGCAGTCCGGCTGAGAGCCCTGAAGCTCTGGAAAGACACGAATATACCGCACACTAACAACTTAAATACACTCTTTAAAGAAGTTCCTATCACACAAGCAATAAGCGACCGCATACCGAAACAATTTGTTTTCGACAAGAAATACAAAATCCAACTGTACGAGGATCTACACGGAGGAGCAGTTAATCACAACGAGCTCACGATCTTCACAGATGGGTCCAAAACGGATACAGGTACGGGTTCAGGAGTATTCTCCGAGGACCTAAACATCAACATCGCAGCACCGCTGGGAGCCTACAACACGGTCTACCAGGCCGAATGTTTTGGCATAATCCTAGCTGCCACAGCAATCATGGCACGTGAGGTAAGGGAACGATCCATTAGGATCCTCTCAGATAGTAAGGCTGTCCTCTCAGCCCTCAAAAGCCATACTATCACCTCGGCACTCACGCTTGAATGCCACCAGAAACTAACAGAGGTAGGTAAACTAAACAAATTAACACTGCAATGGATCAAGGGCCACAGTGGCTCAAGAGGGAATGACGCAGCCGACGTACTTGCCAGAAGAGGGGCCACTTTAGAGGTGGTGGGACCCGAGCCCATAATTCCCCTCCCTTCTGGTTTTTATCGCAACCTGGTAAGAAATAGGACCAGGACCAAACACAACCAGTCCTGGATTGGTATTGAAACATGTAGGCAGGCCAAGGAGGCTCTTCCCGCAGTAGACGGTAAGATAGCCAAACAAATCCTCCGGCTGTCCAAACAACAACTACGGACAGTTACGGCCGCCTACACAGGACACGGATTCTTTAATAAACACCTATTTACTATAGGTATCACCGACAGCCCGCTGTGCAGGGCCTGTATGGCAGCAGACGAGACGGCAGCCCACCTGCTCCTCGACTGCCCTGTGGTCGCACAGTACAGGCAGCAGTACCTGACCAGATACAGCACCCTGAGGGAGGCCGTGGGCCACATCAAGAGTCTGCTGGCCTTCCTCGAAGAGCTGGGGTGGCTCGAATGAAGACACCATTCCCACCCGCACGCAAAATACACGCCAAGACGTGGAGTTGCGGAAACAGCCCGTGCCATCAAGTATCAAGTAAGGGGGTAATCTCTGGAATGACTGAACCGATTTTATTGGGATTATCACTGGAAGATTGGCGACTTTGTAAGGCTACATAAAGGCGATAATTTGGGTCGGTAAGTGGCGCTAAATGACGCAAGTAATTACGCGATATCAAACCGTTACATAAATATTACTATGGCCATAAGTTGACCTATATAATATTTTTACACCTGTAGCAATGAATACAGATTTACATAGAAGCGCAGTTCTTAAGGATTTCGTGTGCCGATTCCAAGTGGAGACTGTCTCCAGTTTAGTTCGTAGCAGGCGCCGTTGGCGGCGCTGGCGTCGTTCTCCGTCTCTCTTGCTCTCGTAGTTAAGATACACAGGAAGAACGTTCGTCTCTCTTGCTCTCGTAGAGACAGCTGTCACAGCGTGACTGCCACGCCGCTAAGCGGCAATTTAGGTCACAGAAAGTTTGTCTTCAGAGTGCCCATAAGAAATGCGCCTCTATGTAAATATCTGAGCTCTTTGCCTGTAGGTACTTGTTACTTCGCGAATCAAAAGGTCAATTTGACAGCTGTGTTATAAGCTAGTTCCACCGATTATCAGCAGATGGTAGCTAAAAAAAACGCATCTTGATGGCCTGTTGGCCTAGTGGTTAGTCTATGCTAACCTGTAGGTCGTTAGGTTCGAATCCAAAACAGTACAAGATTTTCTGTGAGTGCGGTAATTTGTTACGTGTCTTCGCAATGTCTCTTTGTGTATTTTATACTAGGGTTTGCCCGCGTAAATTTTACACCTAAACCTTTTTCAGGAATTACTCCAATAGGTGAAAACCAATATTATATAATAAAACCAATTTTTTTTTGTTGTGTATTTTTCTTGTTTTCTTTTTTTGTTTATTATTTTTGTTTTCTTTATTTCTATCTTATTTGTCAATTTTGTTTTGTTTTTTTTTTCACTTTTTCGTGTATTTATGTGTAGATAAAAATTTGTGTGTAGCGAAAAATAAATATTTTTTTATCTTTATCTTTATCAATAGGAGTAATTCCTGAGAAAGACTGCCTCGTTGGTCTCGCGGCATAAATGTGCGCGTGGGATTGGGAGGTCTCGGGTTCGATTTCCGGGTCGGGCAAAAATGTTACTGGTTTTTTCAGAATACTCAGTAGCAGCCCGGAGTCTGGTAATGTGCCCGGTACGGCAATAGGCTCGCCCCCTATTACGTGGGACCTGAAAATTCATGGTGAAATGTGGGTGTAATATTACACCTCTGCCTACCCCTTCGGGGATACAGGCGTGAGTCTATATATAAATAAATAAAAGAAAACCGTAACCGTACCGGTAGTTCTGAGTATATGTGTTCATATACAGACCAGACGGATAGGACGCAGCACTTCATGTTTCAATATGTATAGGTAAATTAGGATCAGTCTTCACAGCATACAAAATAAAAGTATATTATAAATACCTCTGTTATTCTCCTACGTTTCAACCTGTTTGCAACGGTCGTGGTCGCGGAGGGACTGATGTCAGCTCAGCGGCGTCCTTGTGAAGCGCGTTCGGCAGCTAATCTCACTAGATTTTTATTTTACCCGCTAAAGAATATTTTATGATGTGTATGTATACAGTCCGTGTGGTGACGGATTAAGAATACGGAATGTCACCACCCCATATCATCCCATGGGTGTCGTAAGAGCCGACAGTGGGAGCATATTATGCAGAGAACAGCACTGTAAGAAAACTTGATACAAACCCTATTCCAACCCGTTTGGCCAGCGTGGTATAGTAGGCCAATTCCTCCTTTCAAAGGAGAGACCTAGTCCAGCAGTGGACTATTAAAGGCTGATGATGATGATGTATACAAATCGCGAAAGTTTAAAGTACGTAGTATATGAAAAAATAAAGTATATGCCGTTATATCCAACCGCAGTCTGCTAGCCTAACATACTAATTATAAACCATGTGTAATTAGATTAATTAGTAACATATCACATAGAGCATATAGGTCATGTAGGTACGTAATTAGCTGCGTGTCAAGTGAGTCATATAGGTATGTGTTCATATTACTTACTAAGTGATAATAAGTGCATATGACAGGGCTGTGGAATGGGAAATGAGAAAATAGGATAGCTGACTTCTATCAATACATACTATGAATATATTCGTTGACTTAGTTTTTTAAAGACAAGCGTGAGACTTTACAAACATACAACTAACGGACACAATGAACACCCAGACTCGAAACAACAATTTATGAATCACACAAAGTGTTGCCTCGTGTGGGGATCGAACCCACAACACTCGCGGCAGTGTCAAGCGGCGAGGCGGCCGCTTAAACACAAACTGTGCAGTCCTGTGGTGCAGTCAATAAAAAATGAAAATAAACTAGGCACTATTTCGGATCTTTCATATGACGCTCATGAACGTGTTTACAGATTCCTTGTGTTAAAATAATTATTTTTAACGTCAATGCACTCGCGTAAAGCTACGAGAATAAACAATAATTTATTTATTTTTATATTAAAAAGTAATGATGAGACCAACAGACTACTACGCAGAGTCGCAGAGGGTCTCGGGTACAAATCCACAACGCCAATTACTGTTCGAAGATACGTGCAAATTAAATTGTTAAATTATCACTTGCTTAACGGATATGAGTAATAGGAAATCTAGCTAACCTAACCTTCAACTTATCTTAGAGGATCACGGCAGACATGTGACGTCCGCCACCCCACACTTGGCCAACGTAGTGGACTATGGCCTTATCCTTCTCATAGTGAGAAAAGGCCCGTGCCCATTGGTATGATCGCCCCAATGGTATCGGGTTCGAATCCACGACGCGCACCAATGACTTTTCGGAGTTATGTGCGTATTGAATTGTTAATTATCGCTTGTCCCGTGCCTCGGAGAGCACGTTAAGCCGTCGGTCCCGGTTGTCATGAAGATCTTTGACAGTCGTTACAGGGCGTCAGTACCTTCTAAATAATCTGACACTAGTCTAAACCATGGAATATCGCTCTCCCTTCGGGTTGCGGAGGTCAGACAGGCAGTGGGACAGTTTAATACAGGACTGATGGTGATGATGACTTTAAGGCCTATTCAAACCTGAGCGATATTCGCTGCCGCTGTGGGTAGAGGTACACACCGCGCGGGTTTCGCTCAGGTATTTAGTATCAAGTACCGCGGCTAGAGCGACCTGAGCGATATTCGCTGCCGCTGTGGGTAGAGGTACATACCGCGCGGGTTTCGCTCAGGTATTTGGTATCAAGTACCGCGGCTAGAGCGACGTGAGCGATATTCGCTGCCGCTGTGGGTAGAGGTACATACCGCGCGGGTTTCGCTCAGGTATTTGGTATCAAGTACCGCGGCTAGAGCGACCTGAGCGATATTCGCTGCCGCTGTGGGTAGAGGTACATACCGCGCGGGTTTCGCTCAGGTATTTGGTATCAAGTACCGCGGCTAGAGCGACCTGAGCGATATTCGCTGCCGCTGTGGGTAGAGGTACATACCGCGCGGGTTTCGCTCAGGTATTTGGTATCAAGGACCGCGGCGAAACTCGACTACCGCACGTTATTCTACCCACAAGGATAGCGAATACCGCTTAGGTCTGAACAGTAATATTACCGCATACCCACTGGGTTTTCTCTGCCACAGACGGTAGCGAATACCGCTTAGGTCTGAACAGGCCTTTAGAAATGCGGGCAACACATTGTACCTAAGCTTATAAAAATAATAGTTTAAAACAACTAAAAAACACGCTCTTATAAAATTTTATCTGAAAAATTTAAATAAATTTAAGTATCTACCTATATTATATAGATTAATTACTTACTAACATATCACATTTTTGCATTGTCACCGGTCGTTGATAAATATGGAAAGTTTCAAATTAATCCGACGTTTCGAAGTCGGTCAAAATCGCGTCCAAAGTTTCCGTTACATAGATACGTACATACCTACATACAACTGAAGCTAATAAAAACGTGTTAATAAGAAATATTGTACCACCCGTTTCTGCAGAAACAACACGTCATGGCTATTTGATCACCTATCGCATCATGATATCCTTGCACTAAATTGTTAGATGATGATTTCATTTGTCCTATTATCCACGTTTTATTTTGATACTACCAGTCACCATCTTAATTTAAGGGGTTATTCACCAACTCGACACGAGAGACTGGACACACGTGTGTCCAGTTGGTGAAATTCAAAATTAGTACTACTAATTATTTCGTCATGTGGACACGCCATGATTTTTACGCGTGTCCACATGGTGTAACTTAAATTAAATCACTTTAAAGTTTTCGTCAACTGGACACGGCCGTATTTTACCCGAATTCTTGACTAAGTACAGTCACGCAGATAAATGTTTTTGACACATTTATCAACGGCTACTAAACGTCCCGCAGCTGGGAACAAATGATTTGTATGTCATTTTAAAAATTATTTTCCGTTTTTATCGTTAATCGTATTTATCGGTTTTGCCCACCATAGCACGAGAGAAATTGTTGCGAATTCAGAGAGGTTCTTCTTGATGGAACGTTTAAAACATGCGTTAGAAAATTTCATCAGCTATTTTACGATTCATGTCGATATTGGGAGTACGAAATATCATACGAACATTATTCCTACCATTTATGCTCTGCTGCCCAATAGCACAGAAGAAACGCACATTTTCTTTAATTAAAAGTCAAATACCGGAGTGGCACTCAAAAACTAGCATGTGATTTTGAAAAGCCACTTATACAAGCTTTACAACATGAATTTTCGGAAAATTATGGGGTATTATATACATTTCAAGAGATGTCTGTGGCGAAAAACAGAAACGTTGCACCTAACAAAGTCAAAATTGAGCAAAGATCACATAAAGAGATTTTTTTTTTCTTTTAAAAAAGACAACTTCCGCACTAGGAATAAATCCTGTGTCGCGGGGAACTTTACAGACATAATTATATGATGAGATGTTGTACATTGCCACTTTTACCGATGGATGCGCAATCAGATGCCTGGTTATATATCATGGCTGAATACTTAAACACTGAAGATATAACAACATTTAATGACTATTTTATTAAAACATGGCTCGATGACAATTCCTGCTATGCAAAGACTTTTAATTGCTATAAACAACATCATCGAACTAACAATTCCGTAGAGGCATGGAATGCCGGTATAGCTAAAAAAATTTAACGAAAACCAAATATGGTAAAAAAGGGAAATTAACGATTTTTGGCACTGAGTTATCAATTATGGACCTATATCAAAGAAAAATATTGAAACAGGCAGAATTAATAACATGATCGCAGCCACTGTAAGGCAGTTTGAATCAGGTCAAATTAGCATCGGTCACTGTATCAAAAAAATTTAGTAGGTTAAAATATTTTTATATTTATATTTTCTTGTAATGTTGCTGTTGATTTTCTTGATATTATCTTAATCGTAGTAAAATGATTGTGATACTTATTATTAATTAAATTAAGGTAATTACTATATTTCCAAAGAGTCAAATATTGTTTATCTTATACTGATGTTATCTTGTAATGTTTAGCTGTTGATTTTTTGATTTCTTTTTGTAGCAAAATGATTGTGATAAGTACTTAATATAAAGCTTGTTGATTATTATAATAAGGATAATTACTATATTTCCAAAGAGTCAAATATTGTTGTTACAGAGCTATGTAGATTGATAATTGTTTGCAAAATTACCAATTTAAGTATTGTTATGCTCCAATAAGGTTTTTTATATTCAATTTTATGGGCACCTATAGCAGCTTGAGATTAAACGGTGCAAGTATGTTTGTCAAAAAAAAACAAAAATATATTTTTAATGGTGAATTATCTAAGTCTTTATTTGATTTTTCTGTGAATATTTCAAATCATTACGATATTTTTAGATTAAGTATTTTGAATATTTTGACTGCCGTTGTAATATAAGTACGTATTTAAAGATACTCAGAAGTATAATTATTTTTCTTCATATTAATAAATCATTATAATTATTATTTAATTGTTATGTATTTGTTTTATTTCAAAATTTGGACATCAATAAAAGGGTCATTCCATGTCAAACGCTACCACTGAAAATTTATTAAAGTTTACTATTTTTACATAAGTATCTGTCTAAGTAAGCACAATTACATTGAATCATACGAATTAACTGAAAATTTTTACAAAAGTTACTTTATTACCATTTTTTTCTCGTGTTAAAGTATGAGAAAATATTCGGGCGGTAATAGATATTTTAGAGCTAAAAATATCAACACTGTAACACAAAATATGACGTTAATTGACAAGCTTAATGGCGCCAATTTGAGTGGAGAGAAATGAACTGCTTGGTGAAAGCAACATTTTATTTAAGCGGTAAGTATTCTTTTGTTTATAAGGTTTTTTAACTGGTGACATATCATGTTACACCCGTTACGAAAATAAGGGAAAAGTTTAATCTGTGGCTTACTTGTTGCACTTACGACTTCATGGCTTTGGGAAAGTAAGGTTGTGTTTGGAAACAAATGGCCAATGTCTTGATTTTATACTGAACTTTTTAAATTATGTTTATTTCGCTAGAATTAAATTGCGTTACGCCCGTTACGTAACGGGTGTAACACTGTTTTGGTGAGGCTTTGCGGGTGCAAAACATTAGCTTTCAAGTGATATTAAGGGCGAATAAGGTCTTCTTTTAAAGTAATAATGTTAGTAAACCCGGTTTTATTTTATAATTTTCTTTTCTTTTCAATTTAAACCTGTTTATGACAAATATAAGCTTTAGTTGCTATTGTTTAACTTTGTTTGCATGTAGGGTGCTTTATTAAGGGCTTTTATTTTTATTATAGGTATTCAAGGTTCACGAAAAGATGCCTTCAGCATAAGTAAGAATGAAAAACTATCGAAATTTAATGAAAAATGACCCAGCAAAGCATGCCGAGCACCTGCAAAAAGAGAGGGGGAGAGGCTATGAAGATGAATACGAACTCAAAATTAATATCAAAAGAAAAATCATGGAAGAGGATCAGTGGATACCCTTATCTTTTAGTGTAGGATCTGGTAAAATTCGAATAATCGAAATATTATTCGAATTTTACCAGATCCTACGCAAAAAATAGGGTATCCGCACATACTACAATTTTGAATATACTGTTAATATTTTTGAAAACTAAACATTACTTGAGTTTTATTACATCATAAAGTTTGTTTTGTGTTTCAAAAAGTTTCAAAAACTAAAGATTTCCTATGTAATTTCGTTTCTCATTCGTACACGTTACGCCCATTACAAAAGCCTGTTACGCCCGTTACGCACAAACATTTACGTAAATTTTAAATTATCGCCTGCTTTTCTTTAATAAATAATGCAGATGGTGGGTTGTTAATTTGGCTCCAGCTTTACTTAAATTTTTATTCATAAAACAAGGGCAATTCGCAGAGTTTCGCAAAAATGTCGCACCATCCGAAAGTGAGCGGCAAAATCAAGTTACGCCCGTTACGGTACATAAGGCAGATTTTCTCGATATCTATGAAACTTATAGGAAATTAAAATTAATATTACTAAAATATAGACTAAAAGGCTTTTATTTCATTTATAAAATAAATATGTTTTCCATAAAAAAACATTTTAAATCACTAGTTGAAAGTGTACGACCTGTTACACCCGTTACATGGAATGACCCAAAAGTCAATAAGGTTTTTCAATAAAAAAGTAAAGCAACTTTTTCATGACACATGTACATCCTCCTGCATTATTGTTTTTAAATTACATTGAACTTTATAACTCGGACTTTATATCCAGATTTGCCTAATATTTTTTCACAAAGCGGAACTCGAGATTCTAAGGTTAATTAGATCAGATAGTCAGATTATTTGAGGGTAATGACAACCTATACCAACTGTTATACATGATAATGACAATCGAAACCGATGGTTTAACGTGCACTTCGAGGCACGGACTACTTTTTTATATATGGTCACCCATCTATAATTCATACGGTGGCGGAGTCGCTTGACTTTGCAAATCGATCGAGCTACGCGCTTACCCCTGTGTACCTTTATTATGAAATCGCCTCGTTTAATAATTAAATTATAGAGGCGAATTATGAAATGTATTTAACTGTGTACAGCTAAATAGCGACGACGCTGTGTGATCTACAAATTATCGAGTGTCTTTTTGTTCTTTGATTAAAATGTTTGTTAAGTCTCCCACTCCATAAGACAAAGCGCAATGGAAAGCTTTTTTTCTCTATCAAACTTACTATCTACATTTTCCTCATTTAAGTAATGTCCAAAATCATTTAACGCAACAAAATTGCAGAGCAGATCGAAGCGACTACTCGCAACTGCGCGAGCATGCGCATACGCGCGCAATGCTTCCGAACAACTGCAAAACGAATGCTCGTCCTCGTTTAAATAATGTCCAAAATCGATTAACAAAATAAAATTCCTGAGCGGATTGAAGCGGCTACTAGCGCATGCGTGCACGTGCGCTTTGCTATATATGCGGTAGCTTATAGAATATAAGCGTAGAGTGTGTGTTGTCGTATAAGAAACATGCTGTAATGGCAAATTATCATCTCTGCTTGCCATCTTTGTTTATAAGTAAACCGAAACCCCTGTAGGCACGTGCTTCTGTATAATAATCACAGAGCACATTACATTGTTATGTCATGATTAATCTGTTGTTGTATGAAACGTACGACTACTCACTAACATATAAAATGGCATTTATGCGTGACTAGCCTTGCAGTCACGAATATGCGATTTTATAAGCTAGTATTTATTTGTTTAAACAGTATAGAGTATCTCTAACATGTGTAGGTATATTTTCATAGTTAGCGCAAGTATTTAAAGGCCAAGTTGTGCATGAATATTATCCATATTAATATTAACAGACTCATGCAGTTCTATCCGAACTGTGATTTATTTGCTGATGTATTTACCGGACTAATTTATTAAGTTATTGTGAACTAGGGTTAGGTTTTTAGTTTAGTGTAGTCGTATTTATTAACGATCTTTTGTATTATTTTGATTATTGTAATTGTTTTTATAGTGTGCATAGGGTGCATAGGGTTCCCACCAAAAACTTAGGGTCCCAAGCCAACCTCACCTGCAAGTGGTGCACCTGCCGATCAACGGACGAGGCTCTGGCAAACAAAATATCCCGATAAGCGGCAATAGGCTCGCCACCTATTACGTGGGATCAAAACACTGGCGAAAAGTGGGCGTTTAATATGCCTCTGCCCACCCCTTCGGGGAAACAGGCGTGAGTCTATGTATGTATGTATGTATGTATGTATGATAGAGGCGATTATGAACGTAACTGTACCTTTTATTGCAAAAAATCTGAGTGTGTCCAGTTGACGAAAACATTAAAGTGATTTAATTTAAGTTTCACCATGTGGACACGCGTAAAAATCATGGCGTGTCCACATGACGAAATAATTAGTAGTACTAATTTTGAATTTCACCAACTGGACACACGTGTGTCCAGTCTCTCGTGTCGTGTTGGTGAATAACCCAATTTAAGTGTTCATCAATTTAGTAATCCAAAACAATTAAGAGCCCCAAGGTTGATATTCTAGGTTTAGCTGTCTTTGTTTTTCGCTGTAAAAAGTGTCACAAGAATAGGTTTGAACACATTTGGTTTCCAGAACTTTTAATGCAGTTGCGTAGGAAAGCGAATATTTGAATGATCATCACTATCGTTCTAGCCACAGATTTAAGACTCAGATGGAGCGTATTCGTCCGACTAAGTGAGGCACGTTGACGGCTATGTGTGCGTGACATTTGGCGACTGGCACTGTACGGACACGCGCGCCTATGTGTGTGTAAAGTTGCCAGATTATGAATAATCTCCCACTACCTTGTATATAGTTTTTGCAAACGGATATAAAAATATTACATATTTTATATTCGTTTGCGGTTTTGAAGAATTTACCATGGATTTAATTAATGCTTTTAATATGTAATGCTGTTATGAAAATGATTCAAATAAAAGAAACCATTAATGTATGCTTTTATAAATACATTTCTTAAATGTAGGTACTGAGTAAAGTTTTAACTAATTTTATTCGTAAATTGAGAAATAAATAGATTATGTTTTGTGATTAATACCCTCGATCCAGAAGAAATACTTATATAATACCAACTACATATATTTACGAATACCAATCATGGGGTTCAGATCTTAGATCGGCGAATATGTTGTTTATTTTTTGTTTAGATATATATTCTCAGTATAGTATCTGGAAATGTTTGGTTAATTGCAATAGGCTTGCGTCCTAAATATTAATAAGCTATAAACATTTTGTCATGCACACAATAAATTATGAATATTATGATTCATAAATCAAAACAAAAAAAATTGCAATTAAAAATTAATAATGGCTGCAATCAATGATTTCTGTTTCTGTACTTAATGTACAGTCACGAGCATAAATATATTACTATGGGCAGATTAGCAAAAATATCTGTCCCAAGAATGAGTTCAATAATATCTGTCTGCACGTACGCAGCAAAAATATCTGATATTATCAGGCAGCATAATGAAGTGGCATCAAAATTATGTGATGACAATGTCGAAGCATAAATTTCATATCTGATGTGACAGCTGTGACAGGTGGCAAAATGTTATGATCCCTTGTGGAGAGTAAATATAATATGTAACGTTTTATATTTCTGTAATTTGCATTGATTCCGCCCTAAAAGCATAAATATGTGACACCAACTAGGTGGCAATAATATCTGACATACAATTTATAAACAATAAATATTTGATAATATGTATAGCGCCGGTAAAAAGGGCCAAAATGTTTTATTGTTATGTGTTTTGCCGGGCAAAGAACATAAACAAAAACACGTTATAAATATTTTATATTTTTATTTGCCTAATCAACTTAATAAAATATCGATTTTAAGCGAGTATTTAAGTATGTCACCGGAGAATGACAAGAACCGCAAATTTATAAATTTCCTAAGAAATGTATAAAATTTCTTAGGATTCTAAACGAGAGATAAATTGTATTATTTTACGCCCATCTTTTCGCAAATGGCTTAACTTATGAATTCATGCGTAAAATAATAAGTACCTAAACAATTACCAAACGCCATGTGCGCTCTGATTGGTTGAATAAATCACGTGTTTTTTTCCTTTCTCTCTACTGCCATTTTTCGCCACTTTAACGAATAAACTGGAACTATTCTTTACTTTATGAGCCTAAGTTAACGGAACCCTGCTTCGCAAGGCTCCTATTTTTCTGTTCAGGGTCATAAGAAAACCTAACATAATCTATTAAGTTGAATTGATGCCGACCTTCATTATCACCGACCGACCAATCAGAGAGCAGTATGTTATATTTAAAATTAATGTGAAACTTCTGTGATTGGTTGAACCGTTTAGAATCTTACGAATCCGGTAGTTTATAAATTTACCACGAGACGTCGCAAATTGATAAATTTACGAAAATATTGGCGTAAAAAAATACAATTTATCTCCCGTTTAGAATTTCCTAGTAAATTTATAAACTTGCGGATCTTGTTATCTTCCGGTGAAATCTAATTAAACACAATGAATTAAAATCGAGTAAATCCACCATTTGCATCATTACGTCTTGTAGCCTCTCTTGCATTGTATGTAGAACTATTTAGCATAGACAATTGCGAGCCTCGGAGTGACTCCCAAATGTCAAAGGTGTGACAACGTAGAAAATCATGGGTTCCAACCAGAGTTGGATCCTATTGTTGAAATATTGAACTTCACAGATTCTCAATGGGATTCAAATCAAGGCTCTCCTGAAGGGAAATTGATTAACTTTTAGGCCTCTCTTTGAGTATTAACTTTTAAACCACTCAGGAGTTATTCGAGAAATATAATACTATGTGCATCGGAATATGTGCATCGAATAGTATCCATGTATGTCTTCATAAATGGATACTGTTTGATAACTCATCGCCAATCCAATGAAATCCAAAAAAATAAGTAAGGTCTGGGAGCCTGATATCTTCTTAATATATAAAGTCTTCATCAGTCTTGCGTTACTGACTGACTGACAGACACGCTACAGCCGAAACTATTGGGCGCAGGAAGCTGAAATTTGTCATGTATGTTCCTTGGGGACCGTAGGGCTGCACTAAGAAGGGATTTCCCGAAATTCCCACGACATCGGCCAAAACGGGTAAATTTAAAAAAATTGCAGGCGTAGCTGCTGGCATCCTCTAGTATTACTATAAAAACAATAGGGGATCGGACAGTCTTAAAAACAAATTATCATTTATCAAAAAGATTATCTCAAATCACCACTATAAATACTTATTCTTAAATTTTAATTTTGCTCTTACAGCAAATTTTATATAAATAAAACCATAAAATAGTTACAGCAGTTGATAAAATACAAAACTAGCGTTTCGACGAGTGACAAAAAGTTACTGATTTGACTCGGCAGCCCGATACCCTAAACTATTACTCGGCAGCCGTCGATAAAATAGAATGATAAGATAATGTAAGTAAATAATTTAATTCGGTCGTAGTATTGGATATGTCTAGACATAAATACAGGGTGCCACAAGATCCATCACCAAGCCGAAGTCTACTCGTTATGGACATCATGCCAAGTTATACAAAGCAAAAATAAAACCTGGGAAACTTTTTTTTTTAAGGAGACACATTTTTTAATCCGCAAGTGCGCGCGTGCAATTTCCGAAAACCCTACTTATCCATGGGTGCATAGGACGTCTATAGAACAGGTTGGCGGGGTAAATGCATCGATTTTGTACCTTAATTACAAAAATTTCATAGTAACTTTGAGCCTCAATATCTGCTGAACCAGTAATTTCCCAGGTATGGGGCCGAAGAAAAAAAATTTTGTAGTGATTGGTACAACATGGGATTTCAGTTTTCGTTAAGGGTCTTTTTACAACCTGTATAGTATAAAACGACAGCCTATATTAAAGCATGCATGAGGATTCTGATGGGAGTGAATGAAGCAAGAGAGTATATGTCAGGATCGTTGCAAATGGCGTTCCGTAGTCTCTGCCTACCCCTCCGGGAAACAGGCGTGAGTCTATGTATGTATATTAAAACAATGTAAAATAACATTTGTTTTATTTTTAACTATTTCATAAATTTTAAATTAAATTGAAGATAAAATAATATCAGATATTATTGCCACCTAGTTGGTGTCACATATTTATGCTTTTAGGGCGGAATCAATGCAAATTACAGAAATATAAAACGTTACATATTATATTTACTCTCCACAAGGGATCATAACATTTTGCCACCTGTCACAGCTGTCACATCAGATATTAAATTTATGCTTCGACATTGTCATCACATAATTTTGATGCCACTTCATTATGCTGCCTGATAATATCAGATATTTTTGCTGCGTACGTGCAGACAGATATTATTGAACTCATTCTTGGGACAGATATTTTTGCTAATCTGCGCATAGTAATATATTTATGCTCGTGACTGTACACACGGCGCCAAGTCAAGCTAAACAGTTGCAGTACGATTTTGATACTTATTCCCTACGCCATAAGAACGGTACAAAGGTCAAAGTGTATAAAGCTTGACGAGGAGCCATGTGTACACGAATATTTGGATCGTTTAGGGATCGAACTCAAAACAATGTATATACTAATGGAAATTCTATTACTATATTTTATAAGAAGAAAGATAATCTACAATATAATTTTACATTACGTTAATGTATTTTTCATTAACATGACCATCATTATTACATAATCAATAGACAAGTGCATTTTCCCTAATTCAGGGAGAACGGCGTCGACGTAAACTGGCAACACTTACATATTTTCTGCAGAAATACGAATTTTATCGAAATAATATTATAAAACAGTCAAATAATCCATAGTTATCTGTAAAAATATATTACCATCTTCCCGTTTTTGCTTTTGGAAACAACTTTTACAATGTTTAAAAACGCAAGACGGCATTTTATGAATTTAAAAGCTTGATTGATCGTGGCGTGTGAACTGTGCGATGCTTCGCAGCGCACTGAGCCGAGTTTGTATTCGCTTTTCAATTTTGTATTTGCTTTAGTGGCCTCACGCAAGTGTTCCGCGCGCTCTGTCTGCCTTTTGTTCTGTAGTCTTAGGTTCTAGCATTATCCTGATTGGATGGAAGACTTTCTCCTTGTAGCCTTTGGTTCGCGCAGTAGTCTAACCGGATTTACATACATACATACATAGGTACATATCGTCACGCCTTTTATCCCCGACGGGGTAGGCAGAGGTGTAGTTTTACAACCACTTTTCGCCAGATATACTTTAGTCCCACGTAATAAGGAGCGAGCCTATTGCCGTACCGGGCATATTTCCAGACTCCGTGCTGCTACTGAGAATTTCGTGACAGAAAATCCCAATAACACTGCCCGACCCAGGAATCGAACCCGGAACCTCCCGATCCCACGCGCACATTTATGCCGCGAGACCAACGAGGCAGTCGTATAGGGTTTGATGTCGAGTTTTCCGTCTCTATGCAAAGATGGTATTTGCATCGTGTTATCCCTTAGTCGCCTCTTACGACACCCACGGGAAGATAGGGGGTGGTGACACTTGTATTCTATGCCGTCAACCACACGGCATAACCGGATTTGACAGAATATTAGCTTTGTAGTAGAATATTAGCGTTTTCGGGCGTAGATTAATATCAGTAAATCCAAGCGAACTGACTCCTCTGTAACGAATGACAACGATCTTCATGACACCCGGGTTCGACGGCTCTCTTAAATACAGGACAAACGATAATTAACTATTTAAGCTAATATTTGTACGATTTAGCTGTTATCTTGTTAATGCCGAAACTAATCTCTAAATCTCTTTGAAACTACGAACGGATAGCGTAATCTTATAGTCGGCAGGCTTACTGCTAGATTTAAAAACTACAAAGAGTATTATGAATTCGCTGCCACACTTGCTTCCCCCTTTACGTATCAATATTAAATATACTTATATTAATAAAATTACATGCAAATCTGTCATATATATAGTTTCGAAGATCACAAAGCACAAAATCAGTGACACATAGATCAAAATAAAACACCGCAAAAAGTGTCTACAGATCTCGCTATTACTTCTTCGATGCGATAACTCATAACAGCTTATTGATTCATCAAATCATCTTATCTAGTTCCTACCAAGACGCCATCTTAATTGATTAATCCATCAATTGTTATCAAAGGCCTCGCCGCCCGTAGTTATTGATAACGCGAAACGCTTACGACAAATGAAAGACAATTCGACAAATTGACACTAACGGCCAATTATTTACCAATTGGCTTTAGGACAATTCGCGTTAGGCGGACTGTTTGTGGCTAATTGTTTGCTGGTTACATGTGAGTAGGGTTAGAGGCGGTCGATATGTGGAGATAATCTTTTTGTGAACATCATTGTGTAATTTCGTCCAAATGCAATTTTTGGTACCTTTGGGTAATTTGGATAATATGATAGTTATTGGTACGAAAACCTCTATCTGTTACTGTCGACCATCACTACTAACGCTCTACGTAATTCACTCCAGACACTGTAGGGCAAACATTCAGCCACAAATAATCCGCCTAACTTGAACTCATAAACAACAACTTACTCCAAAACAGAATCCAACCTAAACTAAGAATCTCAAACTAAAAACAACCGGAAACAATGGAAACTCATTACATCTGAACCCATCTCGAATATAAAACAAAATGCTATGAAAATCAAAACCCTGGCGGGTACAAGGACCCTGAGCGGGGAGCCTCCACGCTCCACCGCGTACTACTACGCAGACCTTGAGAGACTCAAGAGGAAGAATGGCCAGGAACCCATCTCCGAGGTCATTCAAAACCCTGACGAACTGAGCGAGTATGTTGATACGAATGAGGTTGTCAACGATGGAGCAGTTAGAGAAGTACCTCCTCTAAGAGATAGGGTACGGCAGTGGAGTCTCCCGGAGTATAATACTCCAGAAAATTCCAGAAAGGTCGAAGAGACGTACTCCACTGCGGGTACTTTTCCCATGCCAGAACCTAAAGAAAAGGAACCATTGCTTGCTGAGCTGGAAGTTGTGGGAAGACTGCCGTTGACTCAGCTTGAGAGCGCGTCAGGAGTTAGAAGGAGTAGGAGCTGGTACCTCTGCTGTCCAAATGTGGCTGATGAGGAGATTTCGAGGGAGTCCTCTTGGAGATACTCGAGTTTGAGACCGGTGACCGCGCCTCCAATAGCTGGACAGAATGGAATTCATATGATGGTAGGTTATTGGTAATTTAAGACGGCTATGGTATGTGCTATTTGGTTAGCAGAAGATTATTTTATTTATTCAGAAGTGTGAATAATCTGTGTGGTGACGAGGTGGTTCCGTTTAAGAGGCTGGGATTACCCAGCTTCTTAAACGGAACCGCATCGACCCTTTAACCCATTCGATGGGAGTGGAGTCGAATGGGTTAAGTAAGAAGACGATTTTGAGTCTATATAGAAGTTTAGCTCTATATCTTGGGCGAAAAAGACTGACCACGTTCGACTAGCCTGTTTCACCACGCCAGCAGTGATAAGCTTCTATTAAACTACTTGACAATATAAAACAAAATTTATTTTTGGATTAAGCAAAACGCACTTGGGGTGGTCTGCTAATAGATTCAGGTAGCACGTTACCCTCAAAGTGATGATGTGTGTGTGTATTTTTGACAAGACATCTTTGTCTACTAATTTATAGTTACAGAATACGGAGACGTGACACACAGCAAATTTAAAATGATAAAACACACTACATATGACGAAAGTTTGTGTGCTGTCTTCTAGGATTCCGTTTTTGAGCCTACCCCAACAAAAAAACTGTTATTAACTATATTCGATCACAGCAAAAAGACTCGTATCGCCTTTCAACGATATCATCCGAGTTAAAAGCAAATTTCTCGTCACTATAAAGGTAATAAAGGAAACGAATTACAATCTACCCTGCGCTCGACACTTTATATATATTTGGTAAAATTGGCTCTAAAATTGCTTATCTACTGTTGGTTGTTAGTTACCAACTAGCAAGATTTCTGTTATCAGGATGATTAACAGAGTTATCAGGACTATTACGCGGGTGAAAATGATCACGACTTGTCGGAATTGGTTCCGCCACACTTCCGATCATCTTCTCAAGTACGCATCCAATAAAAACCTTTATTCTTCCACAGGTGGCTACACAGAGCTCTTGTCCCGATGACCTGGCTTCTCTCCGCGCTGAACGGGACACGTTAGCCAGGGCTTTAGCTGCTGAGCGTCAGAGGGCTGCCACAGCGGCGAGGGCGCATGACGCGCGCTTAGCGGAGTTGCACGGAGTTATAGCGGAGTTGGTCCGGAGGAGGGCGCATGATAAGCACGCGAGGGCTATTCCTGAGGAGGAGGTGTCAGGTAAGGATTAATTTATAATCATCGGAAGTACAACAAGTGTGACCATGTCGTTTAGCCATGTCGTAGGACTTTGAGCGGTCTGCAAATTCCGACACCAAAGATATACACACATTAAAAAAAAAAAAGAAGTTCCTAGCGTTATCCTCTGCTTTGGGAACAAGTTATCTGTTTTGTAGACCGGAGTTGACTGCTTGGTCTTATCAGATTTGTCAGAATATTAGCGTTACCATTGACATATATTTAGTACATATATATCGATGAGCGTTACCATGGAACAACTGTCTTCTGACATTGACAATTCTATATAGACAGAGGAGGAGGAGAATTCTGATATCCAATCTGTACTTCTGGAAAATTAAAGTGGGAAAATATAAATAAAATTCTGATATACTAAAATTTAATATGCGTATTTATATTACTTATAAGTGCATGGCCAGCTCTGTTGTTGGTGTTTTTAGACCGAGTTTCATTTTTCTCTTGCAGACGAGTGTGAGTCGACAACGCAGCCAGCAGGTGAACTGGACAATGACGCTGACAGATCCAGGACAGAACAGGTGATTATTGACCTTCCTTTTTTGTTGGTTTGTCATTAAACCCAATTGATGGTAGGCCATTTCGATCATGGGTATACATATAACTATTTATCTTTCGAGTTTTGTAACCAACCGACAATATTACATTATCTAGATTATTTGTTTTCTTGGTGTATGTACCTCTCTCTCCTCCAAATTAATACCGGCCCGAGAGCTTGTGTGCACCTTTTGCAAGCTTTTAGAAGTGGCGGATCTTGAATTTAGGGACTTCTGAACCTGGCGAAGGAAAGTTTTTTCAAAGAAAACAAAGTAATTTGTTTTTGAATTTGAGAAAGGATTTTGAGATCGTTAGCCTTTAGATCTTGGATCCAGCCCTACAGAAACAGGATATAATATCCTTTATCATCATCATCTGCTTGCCATAGTCCACTGTTGTATATAGGCCTCTTCCATGGCACGCCACTGATCGCGCTTCTAGGCTTTTTGTGCCCAGCCACTCTGCGATGTATACCACATAATATCCTTATTCAACTATATGTTTCAGAACGACACATCATCAGCTCTCAGCCCAGCCGAGCTGCCGACCCCTCAGGAGTCGAAGCTGGAGCCAGATCTGGATGATACCACCGACACCAGCACACACCTCGCTAGGTTGGTATATTGTACTAGGGCAATTGTTAATGTAGGCCTCGTAGACTGCTATGGTCTGAGCTACCGACCCCTCAGGAGTCGAAGCTGGAACCAGATCTGGATGATACCACCGACACCAGCACACATCTGGCTAGGTTGGTATATTGTACTAGAGCAGTTGTTAATGTGGGCCTAGTAGACTCCTATAGTCCGAGCTACCGACCCCTCAGGAGTCGAAGCTGGAACCAGATCTGGATGATACCACCGACACCAGCACACATCTGGCTAGGTTGGTATATTGTACTAGAGCAGTTGTTAATGTGGGCCTAGTAGACTCCTATAGTCCGAGCTACCGACCCCTCAGGAGTCGAAGCTGGAACCAGATCTGGATGATACCACCGACACCAGCACACATCTCGCTAGGTTGGTATATTGTACTAGAGCAGTTGTTAATGTGGGCCTCGTAGACTCCTATGGTCCGAGCTGCCGACCCCTCAGGAGTCGAAGTTGGAACCAGATCTGGATGATACCACCGACACCAGCACACATCTGGCTAGGTTGGTATATTGTACTAGAGCAGTTGTTAATGTGGGCCTAGTAGACTCCTATAGTCCGAGCTACCGACCCCTCAGGAGTCGAAGCTGGAACCAGATCTGGATGATACCACCGACACCAGCACACATCTCGCTAGGTTAGTATATTGTACTAGAGCAGTTGTAAAATGAGGGCCTCGTAGACCCCAAAAGGGTCAGTGGGTTTCCTCAGAGCGCTTCCTTCAGATACCCACGCATTTGGAGATATGAGATACATTTTTGATATATTTTGTATGGAGCTTATCTTATACTAATATATAAAGCTGAAGAGTTTCTTTGTTTGGTTGAACGCGTTAATCTCAGGAACTACTGGTTCGATTTTAAAATTTATTTTAGTGTTAGATAGCCCATTTATCGAAGAAGGCTATAGGCTATATAACATCATGCTATAAGCGACGGGAGCAGAGCAGTAGCCTTAAATAACGCGGGTGTAACCGCGGGCATCGTCTAGTGTCAAATATGTATCTCACATCTCCAAATCCATGGATCGATCGATCGTATTGAAACCGATAGAGAAACAGAATCAAGGGTACTGACCTGCCAGGTTTCACCTTAAATTAAAAACAGGTTTAACGTTTTCTCTGATGCACGGGACAAGCGACAATAAAAAAATTGTCTTCGAAATTTATACGCTATATAATATCTTATACATAAAAACACTTAAGTGATGGAAAATTTTATTTTAGATTTACCGTAATTTTGAAAAGTGCCAAACTACTTCCGTCGAACCGTATTCCACCAGGCATGTACACCTAGCTGCTCAGAGTTACCTCCCTCTAGTTGGAGGAACACCTATTCCCTTTTCCACCAGTGTTCTTTATAGCTTTTTTAAGAAAGTACTTATATTAAGATGTATTTTGTTTATAATTTTTCTGTTATGAATTTCCAGTCGTTCCGAATGCCTTCCTCAAGACTGCGTGCCACACTTTGAAGTGACGGTGGTGCCCCCTGCCGACATCCCAACTGATTTGGAGACGACGGACAATTGTGACACCAGCCTCAACCTGTCTGAGAGGGACTCTGATGTGTGTCTCAGTACTGCCAGGTAGGTTGGAGGGATTTATTTTGAGGGAGTCTGACAGACCTACAAGGGCTTACCTCTCTGAACGAATCGATAGCAGCTTGAAATTGTCTAAGAGGGACACTGATGTATGTCTCAGTACTGCTAGATATGTAAGATACTTTATCTTGGTCTTGGTAGGGAATCCGCCAGGCCTCAGAAAGCGTCAGGCGAGGCAAAAGGCGATTTAAAGAGTGGCCGCGAGTTTTATTGCCCGTTCTTTCTCGTGGTTCTACCTATTGCTTTGCGAATGAGGCAGTAAATGTAAATGTAGAAGCATTGCACACATGATTTTGACTTTGACTTGACTTTGACGTCGACTCTGCTGTGTCTCATTACTGCTAGGTAGCAGTAGTTAGTAGGGTGTCTGACAGACCCACAATACTTAACTTCTAAGAAGCATTCATTCCAGCCAGAACCTGTCTAAGATGAACTCAGATGTGTGTCTCAATGCTGTTAAACCTGTTGGCCTGATTCTGATAGGGATAGTCTGAGATACACCCACGATACATAACCCTCTTAAAGAGCCGACCCAGTCTGTGTAAAGAGTAGTCGGACGAACACTGCCTTAATACACGATGTATATAAAAATGAAAAGAAGACGTATATTAAAACTTATCTATTTTATTTGCAGATGTTGCGAGGCCGCCGGAGGCGACATAAGTGCGGCAGGAAGCTGCGAGAGGGAGCGAGGCTCGCCTGAGGAACACAGATTATACACGCATTCTACTGGTGAGTCTCGTAGACTGCTTATTGCACAAGTCAAGAGCCTTTCGCAGTACACTTCTGTACGTAGGTCTCTCCTATTCTGGATACTACGTGATGAAAGAGAATTAAAAACAAGAATAAAAACAATGGCTCTGAGTTTGTTTCGCCTTTCTTCTCAAGAGATCATTTTGTTAGGAAGAGCCGTCATCATCTACAACAGGGGTTTAACTTGCATAAGTGTTGTAAACAATCAAAATACAGAAACAAACTTTTTTTTTTAAGACTACTCCCGCACTAGGACTAAATCCTGTGTCGCGGGAGACTTGACAAACATACAACTAACGGACACAATGAACACCCAGACTCGAAACAATAATTTATGAATCACACAAAGTGTTGCCTCGTGTGGGGATCGAACCCACAACACTCGGCGCAGTGTCAAGCGGCGAGGCGGCCGCTTAAACCACTACGCCAACCGTGCAGTCATGTTTTATACCTTTACTAGCTGACCCAGCGAACTCCGTATCGCCTTTTTAAGAGTTTTTATATAATTCCCTTTTTTCCAAGCTCCTTTTCCAAAGTTACCATTGACTTAGCGCTTAATCTCTTATCATTTCAGAGTCTATAAATGATGAACAAACAAACATAGATTTTTATATAATATTGAATTCCCCATTCCTTAAAATATCGGAGACGATACCCATATCGACGTTAAAAAAAATCCCGTCCGGCATCTTTGATTTCCTATCCGCCATCTTTCATCACGAAATAGATGTTGTATTTAGATTCACCATCCCTTAAATCATCAGCAGTGATCGGATAATCGGATGCATATTCACCTAAAGTTCATTTTTGGCTAGGATATTATGGAAGCGGCTTCTTAAAACATATTTTTTTAAATATAAATCCCGGGATTCCAGAAAATTCGGGAATATGAAACTACTCTGTAACATGGTGAGGAAACGACGTCTTTAATGTGTATTTACTTGAAGTTAATTTTAAGCTCCCTATCAATTTATGAGTATGTTGAGTGTAAGAGGAATGGTAGGCAGTGGGTGCTGTTGTATCTACGTTAATAATTATTATGAGATTGAATGGCTTTTCTATGTAATTCTTATTTATTATTCGTTTGAGATAAATGTTTTGAAAATTGAAGAAAATTAATAGGATTTTATTATTTTTAGAGCTGTTTTTTGGTACAAAAGTTAAAATAAGTAAATTTACCTACACCTGATTTGATTCTACAATAAAAAAACTAAATTAGTCGATTCCGTAATCCCGGGATTTTTCGATTCAAAAGTGCATTCCATAATAGCCAACACCTCAACTTTAGGTAAATATGCATCCGATTATCTGATCACTAATCATCAGAGACGATACGCATATTAAGTTTTTAATTTTTTCCCATCCGCCATCTTTGATTTCCCATCCGCCATCTTGAATCACGAAATAGATGTTGTATTTGGATTTCCCATCCCTTTAAACATCGGAGACGATATTCATATTGATTTTAAAAAAAAAATCCCATCCGCCATCTTTGATCACGAAATTGATGGTGTTTTTGAATTCCCCATTCCTTAAAATATCGGAGACAATACACATATCGACTTTAAAAAAAATCCCGTCCGCCATCTTTGATTTCCTATCCGCTATCTTTGATCACGAAATTGATGTTGTATTTGGATTCTCCATCCCTTAAATCATCAGAGACGATACCCATATTGATTTTATAAATGTTTCCCATCCGCCATCTTTGATTTCCCATCAACCATCTTGAACCACGAAACAGATGTTGTAGTTGGATTCCCCATCCCTTTTAACATCGCAGACGATACCAATATTGATATTTTAAAATTTTCCCATCCGCCATCTTTGATTTCCCATCCGCCATCTTTGATCACGAAATAGATGTTGTATTTCGATTCCCCACCCCTTAAAATATCGAAGGCGATACCCATATTGATTTTTAAAATTTTCTCATTCGCCATCTTTGATTTCCCGTCCGCCATCTTGGATCACTAAATAAATTTCATATTATTAATCAGCGTCCCGAAAATCTCGAAAACGATACCCATATAGATTGTATCCTATTCGTTTAGCCTTTTTTGCCTTTGACCCAACCCTCCCCCTTCTCGACCATTTTATTATTTTTGTCTGGCCCCTAAAAGTTGTGGCGTAATTTTATATAGCCTATAGCCTTTCGGAATAATTGGGCTATCATAGGCAATAACATTTTTTAAAATCCGACTGCTAGTTCCTGAGATTAGCCGACATTATCTTTTAGCCTTTTTAACCTTTTGCCCGGCCCCAAAGGGTCGAAGCGTTATGTTATATAGCCTATATCGTTCCGGAATAACTGGGCTATCGTATACAAAAAGTATTTTTCAGATCCGTCCGGTAGTTCCTGAGATTAGCGCGTTCAAACAAACAAACTCTTCCGCTTCATTATATACTAGCTGACCCAGCGAACTCCGTATCGCCTTTTTAAGAGTTTTTATTTAATTCCCTTTTTTCCAAGCTCCTTTTCCAAAGTTACCATTGACTTAGTGCTTAATCTCTTATCATTCCAGGGTCTATAAATGATGCAAAAACAAACATAGATTTTTATATAATATGGAATTCCCCATTCCTTAAAATATCGGAGACGATACCCATAATGACTTAAAAAATATCCCGTCCGCCATCTTTGATTTCCTATCCGCCATCTTTGATCACGAAATAGATGTTGTATTTAGTTTCACCATCCCTTAAATCATCAGAGACGATACCCATATTGATATTTTAAATTTTTCCCATCCGCCATCTTTGATTTCCCATCCGCCATCTTGAATCACGAAATAGATGTTGTATTTGGATTCCCCATCCCTTCAAACATCGGAGACGATACCCATATAGATTTAAAAAAAAATCCCATCCGCCATCTTTGATCACGAAATAGATGTTGTATTTAGCTTCGCCATCCCTTAAAACATCGGAGACGATAACCATATTGATTTTTAAAAATTTTCCCATCCGCCATTTTTGATTTCCCATCCGCCATCTTGAATCACGAAATAGATGTTGTATTTGGATTCTCCATTCCTTTAAAGATGGGACACGATACCAATATTGATTTTTTAAATTTTGCCCGTCCACCATTTTTTAATTTCTCATCCGCCATCTTGAATCACGAAATAGATGTTGTATTTGGATTCCCCATCCTTTTAAACATCGGAGACGATACCAATATTGATTTTTTTAAATTTTCCCAGCCTCCACCTTTGATTGCCCATCCGCCATCTTTGATCACGAAATAGATGTTGTATTTCGATTCTCCACCCCTTAAAATATCGAAGGCGATAACCATATTGATATTTAAAATTTTCTCATCCGCCATCTTTGATTTCCCGTCCGCCATCTTGGATCACTAAATAAAATTCATTTTATTAATCAGCGTCCCGAAAATCTCGAAAACGATACCCATATAGATTGTATCCTATTTGTTTAGCCTTTTTTTGCCTTTGACCCAACCCTCTCCCTTCTCGTTTGACCATTTTATTATTTTTGTTTGAACCCTAAAAGTTATGGCGTAATTTTATATAGCCTATAGCCTTTCGGAATAATTGGGCTATCATAGGCAATAAAAAATTTTAAAATCCGACTGCTAGTTCCTGAGATTAGCCGACATTATGTTTTAGCCTTTTTAGCCTTTTGCCCGGCCCCAAAGGGTCGAAGCGTTATGTTATATAGCCTATAGCCTTCCGGAATAACTGGGCTATCGTATACAAAAAGAAGTTTTCAAATCCGACCGGTAGTTCCTGAGATTAGCGCGTTCAAACAAACAAACAAACAAACTCTTCCGCTTTATTATATTAGTATAGAAGTATAGATTACTGGTGGTTGTTTTCATTCAAAGCTTTTTATTGTTACGAAGAGAAATAAGCTGTAAGTATTATAATTCAAAATCCTTGCGTCATTGACCGTGTGACGTCGCGCTGAGTGATGCTCACAATTACGCTCCCGCCACCGCCTTCGACGCACACATCCTCACACGCCGTCCAGTATAAATTCTGATGCGATCGTGACAGCACCCCTTTTCGGACGCTGGACACCGCCGCTGCAAGCTAAGTGCTCCTTCTCTCTAGGAGCACTGAAGTCGCGTCAGCCTGCCTGCTTACGCCCTGAGTCTAAGCAGGCCTCCTTTCATCGGCCGTACCTACAGCGATAAGTGCCTACACTTTCGCGCGGCCTCCAAGCCCGCGTCCGACGCGTCGCGCTAGGGTTGTTGACTTGCAAATTTGATTTTATTTATTTTACGAGAGCAACTTGAAAATTAGATTTTTTGTTTGTTGAGATATCCCAACGATTATGGTGTCAAATTAAAGATCTAGTTCAAAAACCATTTTATCTGTTTGAATCATGTAAATCGGTGCACGCGTTTAGGAAATAACTAAGAATTAGTATAGTGAAAATGTAAACGGCCAGATTTTTTGTGCTTTTTGTTCTACGAGCTCAAATAGTTGGATAGGATACTTATAGGATGATTATTTATTATTAGGTACGTGGTCAAGTCGGTAGATAGACGATGAATAAATATTATAGTAGCAGCGGCAAGTCGACAACTCTAGCGCGACAGCTAGCGCGTCACTCCGCGCCAGACAGCGACAGCGTTATATGTTAGAAAAGAGCGGGAACGGTTAGGTGAATATCGCATTAGGCACTGAGTGCTTATGCAAGCTGAATTGCACTTTGTTGCTTAGTAGCAGGAGTCGCAATTTCAATGAATAGGTTTGAGAAGTGATGCTTCTGTACGTAAGTACTGTTTATTCTGTGGTCTAAGTCTTACCTTTTACCACTTGCTACCGGGTATATTATGTTGTATCGCTTTCTAATAAATAATATTTTGTAACCAACAAATCAATATTTATCTCCAGTACACATAACTCATCATTAGGCATATAGTCTAATCATCACTAGCTATACACGCACCCCATCACGTTAAACTGGCGCCCAGCGTGGGGCTGAGAGACTAGCTACAGCCGAAACTATTAGGCGTATGCAGCTGAAATTCAGCATGTATGTTCCCTGGGGAGGGTACGGGTGCACTAAGAAAGGATTTCCCGATATTTCCAGAGGATCGGGCTGAATCAGTTAAATAAAAACAATACGGCATCTTCGTGTAAATAAATATGTAGGTACTACCAATGAATACAGATTTACATAGAAGCGCAGTTCTTAAGGATTTCGTGTGCCGATTCCAAGTGGAGACTGTCTCCAGTTTAGTTCGTAGTTGGCGCCGTTGGCGGCGCTGGCGTCGTTCTCGGTCTCTCTTGGTCTCGTAGTTAAGATACACAAGAGGAACGTTCGTCTCTCTTGCTTTATTAGAGACAGCTGTCACAGCGCGACTGCCACGCCGCCAAGCGGCAATTTGGCTCACAGAAAGTTTGTCTTCAGAGCGCCCATAGGAAATGCGCCTCTATGTTAATATCTGAGCTCTTTGGTACTACCCACATACTATAGATATTGTGAGTGAGACTTTACACAAAAATATCACTAAAATAAAACATTATTAATTATTTATTATCGGTGAAGGAAAACATCGTGAGGAAACCTGCATGTCTGAGAGTTCTTCATAATGTTCTCGAAAGACATGTGAAGTCTGCCAACCCGCACTTGGCCAGCGTGGTGTACTATGGCCTTACCCTTCTCATAGTGAGAAGAGGCCCGTGCCCAGCTGTGGACAGTTTAAAGGGCTGATGATGATGAGTTATTTATTATTGTGTTTTCCAGGTCGCTGCCAGTCCCGACAAGCCAAGGTGGCGTCGAGGGTGCGCCTCAGGAAGACCGAGGACTCAGATTCTAAAAAACAACCGTTGAATGATGATGTAAGTACTATACATAATTAGATTAAAATAGGACTGCTGACAGACAGACTTCTCTTCTATCTATAGTTTAAAGTTATATTGGACAAAATTGTAATATAAATTGTTTATTATAATTTTACTTATTAATACTACTCTAAAAAGTTATCTTTGAAAATCAATTGAGTTACGGTACAGCCACTAAAACAGCGGCGGGCGGCAGCGGCAGTCATTTTGATGTACAGTCGAACAACTTCCCGCTAGACCACCATAAGGGCGAGAATCGCTCAGCAAGACATCGTCGCTTCCAGTGTTACTTTACACACACATTGACACTCGTATACAAAACCAGTTTCTAGTGTGCCTCGACTCTATGAGCGAGCCAAGGGATTTTTTTTCAAACTGGTCCACCGCCGACTTGTTTGATTGTACATGCCGCGCTTTAGGCTGCCGCTACTTTTTGTGGCTGTAGCGTAACTCAATAGACGTTGAAAGATAATTTTCAAAAATAGTATTAATAAGTAAAATATAATAGTAAACAATTTCTATTACAGTTTTGTCACCTCGAATAACTCAAAGTTTAATTTATCTTAATATATAAAATCCTTGCGTTACTGACTGACTGACAGACACGCTACAACCGGAACTATTGGGCACAGGAAGCTCAAATTTGGCATGTATGTTCCTTGGGGACCGTAGGGGTGCACTAAGAAGGGATTTCGCGATATCGCTGATATAAAGTTGCGGCCAAGTGAGAGATGGCAATAATTTATTATTCATTAAGTATATAGTTTACAAATGAATATAATTGTATGCAAAAAATTATAAACGGTAAAATAAAAAATAAAATTAACGACATTCCCTTCTCTTTTTTGGTATGAAAATAAAAGCCGAAAGAAATCTTCCTTCAATCAGGTGACTTCTTGACAATCGCGTATCTGTATATACAAATAAAGATAGAAAATAAATATGTGTGTACGTTTGAATTCAAAGTAGGTTGTAGAGGTACATATTCATATAGGTACCTACACGTATTGGGGTATATGAATGAATTTCAGAAGCTCACCTTTTCAGTGTCCGCTTCACGTGAAATGTACTAGCTTGATTGAATCTCGCACTAGAATACACCAACGACAACACAGCCTACCAGACACCTAATGTTTTCATTTCTACAAACAAACAATTCTGTCAAAGCGGTGAGGTATGCGGCGCAAGGGGGGCTACAAAAATGCATTCTAATTGGCCGGTTCAAATTTGCGGTACGTCATAATTCATATCTAGTGTTGGGATTGGTCCAAGTTGGTCTTATATAAGACGTATAAGTCTACTGTGTTGTCCGAAAGTGTTCGCCTTACATGCGGCGTCTAGTAGGTTGGGTTGTCGGTGGAATACACACATCTTAGAACTAATGGTTACGTGATGTAATGACCATCTATTCACTCTAGACCTAATATATTATTATCTAATACTAATATATAAAGCTGAAGAGTTTGTTTGTTTGGTTGAAAGCGCTAATCACAAAAGCTACTGGTCCGATTTGAAAAATTCTTTCAGGGTTAGATAGCCTATTTATCGAGGAAGGCTATAGGCTATATAACATCACGCTATGAGCGACGGGAGCAGAGCAGTAGTCTTAAATAACGTGGGTGTAACCGCGGGCTCATCTATTATATAATAATTCTAGACCTATTATCTATATTAATAATTTCTAAAAGCGGCGATAGCCCAGTGGTGTACGTAACGGACTGCCAAGACGATGGTCACGGGCTCGATCCCCAGGTACCCCGGGCACACACCTCTGACTTTTCGAACTTATGTGTGTATTCAAATGTTAAATATCGCTCGCTTAACAATGTGCCCGGTAGATGGCAATAGCATCGCCCCTTTTACATTGGGACCGAAACATAACTGGCGAAGTGTGGGTGTGTAATACACCTCTGCCTATTCCTTCGGGGGTAAAAGGCGTGAAGTTATGTTATGTTAATTTCTTGACGGGTTATGGTAGGCCCGATGAAAACCTTATATGAATAATAAAATATTAAAAAAAAAGATTAAAAAATAACTAATGGTTCTGACAGACAAATTGCAGTCGCCATCACTCTAGTGAAACGTCATTGACACGTTAAATGTCACGTCAAAAAATATTGCCGAATGTCATAATATAAGCAAATTCTAAAATCATTTGTATTATATGTCTCACCCGAGCGAAGCCGGGTTTTTATCTAGTTAATATTGGCTATTCTAACTAGCGACTCTAGCGGCGAATTTTAGAAGTTGTCTACGTATGACTCTTTCACATATCACTACTACTTTTGACACTTTTGACAACTCATCATCATCATCAGTCTTTAACAGTCCACTGCTGGACTAGGCCTCGCCTTTGAAAGGAGGAATTGGCCTACTATACCACGCTGGCCAAACGGCCAAACGGGTTGGTATAGGGTTTGCATCAAGTTTTCCTTCTCTTACAGTGCTGTTCTCTGCATAATATGCTCCCTCTGTCGGCTCTTACGACACCCGTATTCTTAATCCGTCACCAACTCACAATACAATAAAAATTCTTAGCAATAAAATTACCACCATCCTCGATAAAAAGATTTGCGTTGGAAGCTATCAAAAGTGTTGTCTTAAACAAGTTCTAAATTTCGCCGTTGAAGGCGCGCGGATAATGTTGGCATCACCAATATTATATACTAGATGATGCCCGCGGTTACACCCACGTTATTTAAGGCTACTACTCCGCTTCTGTCGCTCATAGCGTGATGTTATATAGCCTATAGCCTTCCTCGATAAATGGGCTATCTAACACTGAAAGAATTTTTTAAATCGGACCAGTAGTTCTTGAGATTAGCGCGTTCAACCAAATAAACAAGCTCTTCAGCTTTATATATTAGTATAAGATGTATATATGTATGTATGTGTGTATGTGTTGGTACAGCGTTGGTGCGCGGAGGCGGCAGAACAGTTAGCTCTGGACGTGTGTGAACACGCCGACTTGCGGGAAGCGCTGTTAGCCGCACAGCAACACGGTATGTGAATACTATCTTAATATATAAAATCCTTGCCTTACTGACTGACTGACAGACACGCTACAGCCGAAACTATTGGGTGCAGGAAGCTGAAATTTGGCATGTATGTTCCTTGGGGACCGTAGGGGTGCACTAAGAAGGGATTTCCGGAAATTCCTACGGAATCGGCCAAAACGGGTAAATTTAAAAAAAAAAGGCGTAGCTGCTGGCGTCCTCTAGTTTATTATACAAATGAACCTTTCCACTGGCGAATATCTTATTCATCTTGTCTTACATTACCGCCTAAGCTTGCCTGATATAACATAGTTATTATACTGTATTATCCGTAAAATATCTTTTTGGCTGTAAGTACTCCACGCGCAGAAGTCTCCGCACAAAATATTGTACTTGATAATAATAATAGCCATTTATTTTTAGGTAATTACAACCCATAGATATATACCTTATCTGTATATATAAAATCCTTGCGTTACTGACTGACTGACAGACACGCTACAGCCGATACTATTGGGCGCAGGAAGCTGAAATTTGGCATGTATGTTCCTTGGGGACCGTAAGGGCGCACTAAGAAGGGATTTCCGGAAATTCCTACGGCATCGGCCAAAACGGGTAAATTAAAAAAAAATGCAGGCGTAGCTGCTGGCGTCCTCTAGTAGACTAATATTTGGGCTCACTATGACACTACAGAGGTAGGCCTCCCGCAAGGTGGACTGACGATCTCGTTGGGATCGCGGGCAGCGAATGGATGCGGGTGGTTCAGCATCGGTCCTTGAGGGAGGCTTAGGTCCAGCAGCGGACTGATAAAGGCTGATGATGATGATGACTATATATCATTTTGTTGGCAGAGGGCGGTGGTGCGTGTCCATGGGCAGCTCGCTGTGCCAGACTGCGTGCGGAACGGCGGGTACTGCAGTGCGCACTCGCCAGAGCCTCCGATACTGCGCACCGGTCAGTAGATAAATAGATAGAAAATTCTTTATTGTACACCAGATACAATACAAATGCTACAAAACATGATACAATTCAACATAGGTATGTACAATAGGCGGCCTTATCGCTGAAAGCAATTTCTTCCAGGCAACCTTGGGATGGACTGGAAAAGGTCAGAGAAACAAAAACAGTGGTGTAGTCATAAAATGAAGTAAGGATAGATGTATAGATACACAAGTACATAAATACATCAATACATAAATACGTAAATACATAAATACATAAAGACATAAATAAATATATGTAATATACATAGTACTACATATATAGTGCACAAGTTGAGCGTGCCCAGCGTCCTCTCCTCACCCGCACGCATACACAGAGTGTAAAAAGACCCTTAACGAAAACTAAAACCACATATTGTACCAATCATTACGAACATTTTTTTACTTCGGCACCATACCTGGGAAATGACTGGTTCAGGAGATATTGAGGCTCAAACTTACTATAATTTCTTTGTAATTAGATACAAAATTGATGCATTTACCCTGCCAAACTGTTATATGGATCTCATATGTACCCATGGA
This sequence comes from Euclidia mi, assembly GCA_944739405.2. Taxonomy (NCBI): domain Eukaryota; kingdom Metazoa; phylum Arthropoda; class Insecta; order Lepidoptera; family Erebidae; genus Euclidia; species Euclidia mi. The sequence continues at coordinate 18,794,221 of OX123210.2, read as the reverse complement.
TAAGTAGGTATTTCGATTATTGCACGGGCACACTTTTAATTGTGGCTTAAGAAATGTGTCTACTTGAAAAATAAAAGTCATTTCTCAAGTTTTATTTTTGCGTAGTACGACTTGGGATGATTTCAATACGAGTAGACTTCGGCTTAGTGATGGGTCTTGTGACACCCTGTATAGTGCACACGTTGTGGGTGCGAGCGTGTCTTCTCCTCATCCGCACACATATTATTATACATATACTAGCTTTTGCCCGCGGCTTCGCTCGCGTAAATACGGGGTTCTCTAGTTATAGTATATCATCTATGTTCGGTCGGCATTCTATGTCGTATTGGGCGGATACTATATAACTGCAATAGTTATTTGTGCAACAAGAGAGCAAAGTTGTTTTTTGTTTCGAGTGCTGATTTTGAGTCCCGAGCAAGCGAAGGATTCTATGATTGATTCACGAGCGAAGCGAGTGAATCAAAGTTAGAATCCTGAGCGTAGTGAGGGACTCAACAGCACGAGATACAAAAAACTTTGCTCTCATGTAGCACACATAACTTTTCACCACAGCAGTGAGAACACATATTACTTAGGAGACATAGAAATGAACAGAAATAGATTGAATTCTGTATTAATCACTTCTTGATTTAACTCTTCCGGTGTTAAAGTACAGTCATCATCGCTAGTTTCACTCATTTTTTTAGATTATTTTATATATTAATACTAGCTGTCCCGGCGAACTCCGTATCGCCTTTTTAATGTATTTACATTTCATATTAATTTTTAACTCTTTTCCAACTTATTCAGAACAAAGTTACCAAGAACATCAGTGTTTAATCTCTTAATTGCTAGGCAAAGTTGTTTTGCCATATAAATTATTTCTAGGGTAGAAAAACTAACTTATTGTAAGGAGATGAGAAGGTGGTAGGTATATGAGTGATATGGTTAGATCACTGATCTAGGGATATGATAAAATTACTAATACTATTAAATACTATGGCTATTAAATAATTAAATCAACTGCAAGTCTGACTCGCCCATGAAGGGTTCCGTAGGAGAGGTATCCACTGAACATAGCCATTATCTGCATCGCACATCAAATATCACTACCACTTTTTCACCACCAATAATAACTTTTTTTATATTATTATATTTCCCATCCGCCATCTTTGATCACGAAATAGATGTTGTATTTGGATTCGCCATCCCTTAAAACATCGGAGAAGATACCCATATCGACTTTACAAAAAAATCCCGTCCGCCATCTTTGATTTCCTATCCGCCATCTTTGATCACGAAATGGATGTTGTATTTGGATTCACCATCCCTTAAATCATCAGAGACGATACGTATATTGATTTTTTAAAATTTTCCCATTCGCCATATTTGATTTCCCATCCGCCATCTTGAATCACGAAATAGATGTTGTATTTGGATTCCCCATCCTTTTAAACATCGGAGACGACACCCATATTGATTTAAAAAAAAACCCATCCGCCATCTTTAATCACGAAATAGATGTTGTATTTTTATTCTCCACCCCTTAAAATATCGGAGACGATAGCCATATTGATTTTTCAATTTTTTTCCATCCGCCATCTTTGATTTCCCATCCACCATCTTGAATCACGAAACAGATGTTGTATTTGCATTCCATACCAATATTGATTTTTAAAATTTTTCCCGTCCGCCATCTTGAATCACTAAATAGATGTTGTATTTGGAATCCCCATCCCTTTAAACATCGGAGACGATACCCATGTTGATTTAAAAAAAACCCATCCGCCATCTTTGATCACGAAATAGATGTTGTATTTGGATTCTCCACCCCTTAAAATATCGGAGACGATAGCCATATTGATTTTTTAATTTTTCCTATCCGCCATCTTTGATTTCCCATCCACCATCTTGAATCACGAAACAGATGTTGTATTTGCATTCCCCTACATTAACTATTTAACTACTATTTAACATCGCAGACGATACCAATATTGATTTTTTAAAACTTTCCCATCCGCCATCTATGATTTCCCATCCGCCATCTTTGATCATGAAATAGATGTTGGATTTGGATTCCCCATCCCTTTATATATTGGAGACGATACCCATATCGAATTAAAAAAAAAAACCCGTCCGCCATCTTTGATTTCATATCCGCCATCTTTGATCACGAAATAGATGTTGTATTTGGATTCACCATCCCTTAAATCATCAGAGACGATACCCATATTGATTTTTAAAAATTTTCCCATCAGCCATCTTTGATTTCCCATCCGCCATCTTGAATCACGAAATAGATGTTGTATTTGGATTCCCCATCCCTTTAAACATCGGAGACGATACCCATATTGATTGCAAAAAAAAATCCCATCCGCCATCTTTGATCACGAAATAGATGTTGTGTTTGGACTCTCCATCCCTTTTAACATCGCAGACGATACCAATATTGATTTTTTTAAATTTTCCCATCCGCCATCTTTGATTGCCCATCCGCCATCTTTGATCACGAAATAGATGTTGTATTTCGATTCCCCACCCCTTAAAATATCGAAGGTGATGCCCATATTGATTTTTAAAATTTTCCCATCCGCCATCTTTGATTTCCCGTCCGCCATCTTGGATCACTAAATATATTTCATATTATTATTCAGTGTCCCGAAAATGCCGAAAACGATACCCATATAGATTGTATCCTATTCATTTAGCCTTTTTTTGCCTTTGACCCAACCCTCCCCCTTCTCATCTGACCATCTTATTATTTTTGTCTGGCCCCTATAAGTTGTGGCGTAATTTTATATAGCCGGATTTCGGAATAATTGGGCTATCATAGGCAATAACAATTTTTGAAATCCGACTGCTAGTTCCTGAGATTAGCCGACATTCTCTTTTAGCCTTTTTAGCCTTTTGCCCGGCCCCAAAGGGTCAAAGCGTTATGTTATATAGCCTATAGCCTTTCGGAATAACTGGGCTATCGTATACAAAAAGAATTTTTCAGATCCAACCGGTAGTTCCTGAGATTAGCGCGTTCAAACAAACAAACAAACAAACAAACAAACAAATAAACAAACAAACAAACAAACAAATAAACAAACAAACAAACAAACAAACTCTTCCGCTTTATTATATTAGTATAGATAATTTAACACGTTACGCTATAGTGTATCAGCATCAGCGAAATTTTTATTCCCGCTACTTTTTTAAATCGCGTTTTAATACCGCGTTCCTGATGTTTATTTTTCAATTAGGTAATGTATCATTGTTGTAATTCCAAATAAAAATGTATTGGTTAAATACCAATTTTATACTATTAATTAGACTTATTTTTATTAAAATTCAATAATAAATTAAACATATAAACAATAACATATAAAAAAAGTAAGTTCTTTATTACAAATATCTTTTTTTATTTGGGTTTCCGCAGGTGTTTTCTTTGAGGTCGAATTCCAAAATCGAATTTCGAATTCGAAGGGGTTTGTTTTTCACTCACTTTTTATATGCATGTGAAAGAGACAGAGCACAGTAAAATTCGAATGTTTCAAATTTATGGCTGAACAATGTCAATTCGTGACACTGAAGATTGAAAAATTAAAAATCTACTTTTACTCACGCTCGAATCAAAATCGCGTTTTGTTCACTGTTGTCTCGCAGCAAAAGCGGCATGTTTGAGCTGCTGTGGTGAAAAAAGTATTTACACATACAAACTACTTAGTACTAAGACTTAGTACCACTCAAAATGTTATACGGTATCTGTGACGTTTTGCTAGAGTAGCCAATATGGCGACTGTGATTTGTCTGTCAGAACCATTAGAATTTAACAAAATACTCGACAAACCGAATTTTGCGGATATATGTTGTCGACTCGAAATTTTTATTTTTTAATGTTTTATTATTCAGGTAAGGTTTCGATGTACTCCTTGACGAAATTATTAATATAAGATTTGACACTGTAGTGCCGTGTGGTGTCCGGCGGCGGAGTAGAATAGCCCTCCCTCACTCTTACCGAGGTGTCGTAAAATGCGATTAAGGTACTTTGACGCTCGAAATGTCAACTAAAAATAATAAATATTGACGTCCCCAGTCTTAGAGAAGGAAAACTCGATATAAACCCGGAAGTCTCTTCCGCCGTTAGGGACTTGACTGTCAAATACACAGAAATACCTAATACAGTCTAAGTACCGACGTGATCATGGCTGTGGGAAATAATACTGTATATGAACCCCAGGGGGGTACCGGCGGAGCCGGAGAATCCCCTCCTCGCCCTGTATCTACAGGACGAGGCTGCTCCTCGTATTCTGGGGGGGAGCAACCTTACAGCTGCAGGCGGCGACGATATTCGCCATACGTCACGCCGAAATCACCACCATAAGCGAAATTGTTCACGTCGGGGCGGAAAGTGGACATCGGAATGTCGATTTGCGACGTTGAACGTAAGAGGAGGAATAGATGAGAAACTGGAGGATGTCTACGAGTTAATGAGTGACAGAAATTTGGATGTATTGTGTGTGAATGAGACTAAACGCAAGGGGGAAGAAATGCTGACGCGCGGCCCGTTCACTGAAATATGGTCAGGGGTTACCAATGAAGAAGGCAGCGATAGCCGAGTGGAGATACCAACAGACTGCCATGCAGAGGCTATCGGGTTCGAATCCACGGCGCGCACCAATGACTTTTCGGAGTTATGTGCGTATTGAATTGTTAATTATCGCTTGTCCCGTGCCTCGGAGAGCACGTTAAGCCGTCGGTCCCGGTTGTCATGAACAGTCGTTACAGAGCGTCAGTAGGTACCTTCTAGATAAACTGACACTAGTCTAAACCATGGAATATCGCTATCCCTTCGGGTTGCGGAGGTCAGACAGGCAGTCGCTCCGTGGAAAAGCTAATATTCAGCCAAATCCGGTTAGACTAGTAAGCGGACCTCAGATTGAAACTGGGATAACGCTAAGAGGATGATGGTTACCAATGAAGAACATGGTAGTAAAGGCGTCGGTATAATTCTTTCAGAGCGAATTGCAGAATGCATGCGAGGGTATGAGTGTGTAAGTCCGCGCCTTATGTGGGTCCGGATGAAAGTAGGTCTGACGCCTCTATTTTTGATAGGGGTATACGCAACGGACTCTTCCCACAATAAGGCGGTAAGAGAGGAATTTTGGGAACAAATGAGAGAGGTTGTGTTATTGCGTAAGTGGAACGAACGTATTGTCATGCTTGGAGATTTTAATGCAAAGGTTGGAGTGAAGCGCGATGGATATGAAAATGTACTTGGGACGTTTGGAGATAGAAGCGTGAATGACAATGGCGTATACTTGTTAGATGTATGTGTGGAGATGGGTCTGTCTGTGATGAATACGTGGTTTCAGCACAAGCTGATACATATGTATACATGGCGAAAGAAAGAAGGACATGGTATGTTAAGGAGCATGATAGATTTTGTGATAGTCGATGAAAGAATGAGAAAGAAAAAGTAATGGACACTAGGGCATATCGTGGACCAGATATTGGCACATATCTCTATTTGGTAATTACAAGAGTTGGTGGTATGTTTAATCGCTGGCGGCACAGACCTAAAGAGCCTGCTACCGAATTAGAACGTATAAAAGTGGAAAGATTGAAAGATCAGCCCGTGAATGAGATGTACAAAAAGCAATTGAGTGAACGGCTAGATAAAATTTGGAGTGATGTAAACGAGGAAAGTGTGAGTGATGTATGGTCGGTATTTAAAACCAACGTAGTGAAATGTGCTGAAGAGGTATGAGGTTTGAGTAAAAGAAGAAGTAAGAAATGTGAGAAAGCTGACTGGTGACCTGTCAAAATCGATACTGTTGACTAATTACGCTCCGTCTTTTTATTGTTTTAAAAATAAAAGACCAAATTTTCCGATATAATCTAAAGTAGTGAGTTTGTGTACAGTGACCCAATAAAAAAACTGGAAGTGTTAGCAGTGACTTTTAATTATTATATTCAATATAAGCTTAAATTAAATTTACGAACTATTTGGACACACCTAAAACTACCCTTGGTTTATAAAATATTGTAGTGATCTCAGGTTTGAGACATTGTTTGTGCTGACCGGTGTACGTGGTGTTAGGAGTGGTGTCAGTGGCTGAATGTTTCAAAACCCGCGCGTCATCGAAACAGTGAAAACCTTAAACTAAAGCCTTTTTCACGAAACTTAGCACAGCGCCATCTCTGTGTTCGGGTCTGAACTGTGGCAAGCGTTGTCAGTGTGTCATCGAGAGTACAGCGGTGCGCCATCTCTGAGTAAACACGCGCCCTATTAGATCACGGTCAATCATAGCAGCTCTTGACATGTCAAAGTCCTGTGGCCGCTGCCGGCGCTTTCTGTCGCGGGGTGAGTCTGCAAGATGTCGCCACTGCAACGCTTACTTCCATCTGAGATGTGTATCGCTGCCTCCAGCAGGCAATATTTCTCCATCCTGGCAATGCCCGGGCTGTATTCAAGCTAAAAGCAGCATAAAAAGATCAGAAAAATCTACAGCCGCTAGCGAATCTGGCTTGCCACCCACTGACCCGAATCGCGATGTTCCAGTAAGTGTCAGTTCTCCTATGAACTCATCGTTCGAGTCCACTCAAGAACTCACGAATGACATTATGGAGGAGCTAAAGACCTTCCGTGACCACATTCGTTCAGTTAATAAAGACCTGCAGATTTTCAGGGACGAGTTGCCAGACATAAAGGCATGCATAGAACAATACAAAAAAAAAAGTAGACACTTTGGAAGAGAGAGTCGGTGTATTAGAAAAACAGCTGCCAACACCGACGGGGGACGTTGATAGCGTGATCTCCCAGCTCAGGCAGGCCAACAGTTCCTGGTCACGCTCGTGGAGGTCCCACGAGCGTGACCAGGAACTGTTGGCCTACGATGTCGAGGTGGCTAATTTTCCAGAGGTGAGCGGAGAGAATCCTGTACATGTAGTTATGCAAATAGCTGCGAAAATAGGTGTCACTTTAACGGAAACACAAATAGCGAGCGCTGAGAGAGTTGGCGGACGTATCGTAGCGACGGACGCCTCGGGACCCAAGGCGCGTCCACGGGCCTTAGCGGTGTCTTTTACGCACCGGGCCGTGAGGGACGCATTGTTGCACAGCGCGTGAGTTCGGCGAGGGGTGACGTCAGCCGACCTGGTCCCGGGAGCACCCAGGAGTTTCTATATTGTTACGCCATCTATCGGTGAATGGGGGTACTAGAAGAGATTGAATGTATCGGTGGTTTAAAGGTAATTCAGCTACTCTGTACTAGATGGCGTTGCTGTATCGAGCATCGGACTGTTCGCGATTATTCGACAGTTTTGTGGAAGTATCTAGAATGCGCTAGTGATGTTATCCGGCCAGTATAAATAGAGCGGGAGCGAACGGACCGGGGACAGTTACAATTGAATATCAAAGCGATCAACAAGAAGCGAAGAAAATAAGTCGGAAGTGTTTAGTGGTTGTTCTAGTGGTGTGGAATAGTGTGTTTTATTAGTGGAGTGAAAATTAAGTGTGTGTATCTAGTGTTATTGTGTTAGTGAATAAAGTGCAATTTTTCTGGCATAGTGTATATAATTTATCACGAACCCCAGCTCGTAACAATATTAATGAGCGGCTCACGAAGGCGAACCGTCTATTGTTTCGTTTGGCGCGTGATGCCGGCCAGCGCTCGGGGTGGAAGTTTGTGTGGGTCAAACGGGGCCGCATCCTTGCACGGAACAAGCCAGGAGACAAGGTCTGTTCAATCAAATGTGAGTCGGACATCGAACTGGTCTTTGGCTCCAACGCAACATAATTGTAATTTAGAAATAGAACTTAGTTATAAGCAATATAGAAAATCGCACTTAAAGAAGTTAATTAAGATGAGCTGTATTGATAAAATAAGTTATTATATATTTATAATCATATATATTTATAATTTATAATCATATATAGTCCGTGTGGTGACGGATTAAGAATACGGAATGTCACCACCCCATATCATCCCATGGGTGTCGTAAGAGCCGACAGAGGGAGCATATTATGCAGAGAACAGCACTGTAAGAGAAGGAAAACTTGATACAAACCCTATACCAACCCGTTTGGCCAGCGTGGTATAGTAGGCCAATTCCTCCTTTCAAAGGAGAGGCCTAGTCCAGCAGTGGACTGTTAAAGGCTGATGATGATATATATTTATTCTTTATACAAACTTATACAATATATTATTAGTTATTATATTATTATATTTCTATTTAGAATATTATTTAATACACACATGCTTACTATAATTATTACTTTGAATTACACACCAATTATATATATTTACATATCAAATGCACACAATACAGACATAGTATTACTACAAATATTAATTACAGTACTTTACAAAACAGTACAGTGGAAACTGAAGATTAAAAAGTATCGCCGATTAGTTCAAAAACGATGTATTCCTACATCTAAATCATACCTTATATCCTTATGTTAAGTATAGTATTCAATACAGTACTTTTTAAACTTTAATAATGCCTAAGAGCAAATATTTGAAAGTAGGATTATTCAACGCTGGTTCGTTAGGAACACGCCATGACGAATTTTTGTTAGCTATGGATGAACTTGCAGTGGATATAATAATGGCAATAAACGAAACTCGGTTACGGGACGGAGAAGAAGGCAAGGCGCCTTTAGTCCCCAATTATCGCCTTAAACACGTACCGCGGCCGGTGAGTGTGCGGGGTGGCCGGGGTGGGGGCGTTGGCTTCTATGTGCGCCGTGACCTCAGGGTTCGAACCATTACACATCCAGTCACACCAAATGTTGAACAAATGTGGCTCAGACTCACCGTCAACGCGCTAAGGCATATAGACCACCATGGTTAGACATCAATACCATAGAGCATAGATATTTATTTATAGAGATGTTTTTCTTATTGGCGCATTTAAGACAAACTTTCTGCGACCCAAATTGCCGCTTGGCGGCGTAACAGTCGCGTGAGTGTCAGTGCAACAGCTGTCTATTTCTTACGCCAAAGCAATGCAAGACAGATGGCGAAAGACGCTAGCGCCGCCAACGGCACCAACTACGAACTACACTAATGACAACCGTCAATACGCCAACTTTAATCGGCACATGACATCCTTAACACATTGACTGCTGGAAACGTATATGGTGTGTCCCAAGTGTCGGATCCTGCGATGCGGCTAGCCCACAATAGTCGTGTTTAGGGAAAAAATATACAAGCGTGCTGCCGAAACACGCGACGCGTGAATCATACCCATACCACACATGTGCTGACGACCACTCATGTGTGTTTTTTTGTATAGCAACTCGTATGTCGCGTGTCGCGTTAGCACAGACACACGCTCGACCTGCACGCGCGTTGCGTGTCGTTAAGCACGAGAGGCTGGGCACGCTCTGCGGGTGCGGATACACGCAGGATATGCGTACTGGCCGCATAGCAAAAGGCCGTCTACGAATCTTAGGCCAGCAGTCAATGTGTTAAGAAATAAGCGTCTTTAATGTAAATCATCTGTATTCATTGTCAATACCTTCTTAGATGCATTGACAGATTCTTTGATATCATTCAGCAAAGCGGATAAAATTATAATTTTGGGAGATTTTAACACAAATTGTCTGGGGACTAATAGCAGTACTACATCATTAAATAATTTCTTACATTACATGAGTCTTAACCAAATTATCCAGCAGCCAACACACTTTACTGATCACAGTGAGACACTGATCGATATTGTGTGCACTGATGTTGAAGTCAACAACATTATCGTTCAACATAAACCGGAATTAGGACAACATGCTATTATATCTGTGAGTTTCCTATTTAAAATCCATAAGCCTTCCCCACAGTGGATCCATTATAGACCAATAAACGACATATTGCCCGATTTGTTCCAGAATGACCTCCACAAATTAGACTGGTCTTATATTACCACTCTGGAGAATGTGAGTGACATGGTATCAATACTGAACACTTTTATCACTACTCTTTTCGATTTACATGCTCCAATTAAAAGAATTTTAGTGAGAGAAAGGTCTTATCCGTGGATTACGGACACAATCAAAGATATGGTGAAATTGCGTGACAGGTACCAAACACGCTACAAACAAAGTAAAAGTGATATACATAAAACTAGTTATAAATACCTGAAACATATTATAGTGTGTGCAATTGATAGTGAAAAAAGAGCTTATCTTGAATCATACGTAAATGGACATAAAAACCCAAGAAAGCTTTGGTATAACTTGAAATCTACCATTAATATAGGCAAACAAAAGAGGCATGAACTGCCTCATATCACATTTTTAACAATCCAGAAGACATAAATAAACATTTCATGAACATACCTGGGAATGATACTGTCACTTTAACAGATTTAATATATTTTGAAACGAACAGGTTTCACTCAAACACATTCAGTCTAGAGCCAATTAGTGAGGAAGAGGTCCGCTTGCATATTAGCAGTCTTAAATCTAATGCCTTTGGTATTGACAACATTTCTCTAGAAATGCTGATGATGACACTTCCCCATGCCCTTCCGTACATCACAGCAATAATAAATAAGTCTATCACCTCCTCTACCTTTCCTGATGTATGGAAAACTGCTATTGTCAAGCCCATACCCAAAATAGCCAATCCAGTAACAGCCAAAGATCTTAGACCCATCAGCTTACTTCCTTGTCTGACTAAGGTGCTGGAGAAGGCGGTAAGCAGTCAATTGAGGAAATACCTTGAATCTTATAACATTATCCCTCAAAGACAATCTGGATTTCGCAAAGGTCATAGTACGTCCACCGCTCTCCTGGATGTTGTTGATGACATTTTGGAGGCGAGGGATAAGGGCATGGGTACTTTGCTTACCCTACTTGATTTTTCGCGGGCTTTTGAAACAATTAATATTTCTCTTCTTCTTGCCAAACTTTCCTACTACGGGTGTGACTCGGCGACTGTAAAGTGGTTCCATAGTTATCTGACTGACAGATCTCAATTCGTGCAACTGGATTGTGCCAGGGAGGGTAATAAGGCCAATTCTTCTTGCTGTCAGGTGACTCGGGGCGTCCCACAGGGATCAGTTCTCGGCCCTCTCCTCTTCATATTGTACAGTGCCGATGTTACCAACCACATCCGAAATGCCCAGTTTCACATGTATGCTGATGACCTTTAACTTTATATATCATTTCACCCAAATGATTGTCACGAATCTGTAAGCAGATTGAATGTGGATTTAGTCAACATATCAGATTGGGCAAGACAAAATTCCTTGGTGCTAAACCCTACTAAATCCAAGTATCTAATATTAGGCTCAAAGGAGTGCATCAAAAGAATAGAACACCATAATCCTGTAGTGATGGTTGATAATTGTCCCATAGACCGGGTTAGTGAGGCTCGCAATCTAGGCTTAGTTGTAGATGGTGAACTGCATTTTGAGACGCATATACTTGAAGCTGTTAAAAACTGTTTTTACCGTCTCAAACTGCTATACCGAATTCGCCGGCATCTGAGTACCGACATGCGGATTTTGCTTTGCGAAACTCTAGTCTTATCCAAACTCAATTAAGTATGCAGACACTGTATTCGGGTCATGTTTACTGAAAAGAACAGAGAAGCTAATTCATCGAGTACAAAATGCATGTGCTCGGTTCTGCTATAATATTCCACCACGTACACATGTCACTCCATACCTAAATAGTGGGAACCTCATGAAGATGGCCGTGCGTAGACATTTACATTTGGCAACCTTATTCTTTGAAATAGTAAAATACCAGAAGCCGAATTACCTCTATAAGAAGTTGACATGGTCCAGGGATGTAAATCAATACAGCACAAGAGCCGCATCTTATCTGTTGGTTATTTCAAAGCACAAATCAGCCTCGTTCGAAGGTGGTTTTAAATTTTCGGCAGCCAAAATATGGCATGACCTTCCACCGCCTACACGTAGCCTGAAATCGGTTTATTCATTTAACAATAAGTATAGGCAAATTTTATTAAACGCACAAAAATCTACCTTAGTATAACCATGACATATCTAAGCACCTTCACCTACCTGTACACCACTCATTGGGTGGAAGGAATTTAAAAATAAATTTCCAGTGGACTAAATTGTAAATCTAAACCATTCTCAAGTCCCCTTGAACACACACAAAAAATTTCATCAAGATCGGTCCAGTCGTTTAGGAGGAGTTCAGTGACATACACACGCACACAAGAAATATATATATTAAGATTGTTACGAGCTGGGGTTCGGCTTTAAATTAAATTCCTATGCCACTAAAGCTGTACTTTATTTTCTAACACACTTATGTTAAACACTACAAAACACCAATTAAAACACTAGAAAACACTTCCGACTCACTTCCTTTTCCTAGATGTTTATCGCTGTTACTAGAAATGACTGTACTAGTACCACAGAATAATTAATAGTACTAACGTACAGAAGCTTCACTTTTCAAACCAATTTATTGAAATTGCGACTCTTAGTCCTAAGCAATAAAGTTCAATTCAGCTCGCATAAGCACTCAGTGCCTAATGCGATATTAACCTAACAGTTCCCGTTCTTTTCTAACACATAACGCTGTCGCTGTCTGGCGCGGAGTGGCGCGCTAGGGTTGTCGACTTGGCGCTGCTACTATATTTATTCATCGTCTATCTACCTACTTGACCACGTACCTAATAATAAATAATTATCCTATAAGTATCCTATCCCACTATTTGAGCTAAAATTCTGGTCGTTTACATTTTTACTATACAAATTCTTAGTTATTTCCTAAACGCGTGGACCGATTTACATGATTCAAACAGATAAAATGGTTTTTGAACTAGATCTATAATTTGACACCATAATCGTTGAGATATCTCAACAAACAAAAAATCAAATTTTCAAGTTGCTCTCGTAATATAAATAAAATCAAATTTTCAAGTCGCTTTCGACACAGTTAATTAAGCAATACTTTGCTTCAGACTTGTGATGATACATTTTTGTTGTTAAAGGCGTTTAAGTAAATAATTTGAACAGTGTATGAACACGGCGCGTGAGAATACGGAGCGGTCGCACTCGTTGCGTGACGTCTAATGTGAGCGGCGCGCGGCAACCTACTAAATCCAACCACGTCGACGTGGTCGGCCGAGGTACTTGTAAGTTTGTACCTAAAATGCGAAGTGCGCCCGGCCTGCTAGTACGCGAATCCGCGTGCTATTTATACGGACCGGATAACATAACTCGTGCATACTAGTCTTCCCTAGAATATTCTCGTACGTCCCAGACAGAGCATTGATTGTTCCAGTATTCAACAGCAACGCCATCTAGTAGAGAATAGGTGGAACAATTTTAAACCATCGATCTATCACTTCTCTTCTAATTCTCTATTTTGCCGATAGATGGCGTTATTATCAAAGTATCGGCCAGGGCCGTGAAAGCTCCCTACATGGGTAAATTTCATATAAATCAGCGCCATCTACCGATGATTGTAAGAACTAAAGAAAAACAAATTAGAAATATTTGTAGCGATAACTGTACGGTAATTTCACCAACTTCGTTAAGATCTGCGTGGCGCAGTGAAAGCGTGCTGGGCTCTTATCTTAGAAGTCCGTGGATCGAATCCACGCTTATCTAGAACTACTTTTTATGATTTTTATATTTTTTTTACTTTTAAATTGCATATTTTACATAATAGTTGTCATTTACTTATTTATTAACACCGAAATTAAACATTTATTTTATTTTGAAAAATGAATCCACTACTAACGCCATCTACACGATCGGAATAAAAATAAAATTGTTTGTACGCCATCTAGAGTCGAGGATGCCTATTGAACTTTTTCCTTAGAGGGAGTTGCGCATCTATACCAGTATATCTGTATAATCTATGGTATCGGCATTCGTAACAATATGTATATCAGTGTCGGTGTTGTTATGCGCAGGTTATACAGCGCATGCGCCGTGCAAGAGTCGACGTCCGTGTCGCTGTGTTGCGCGTTGCGCTGTGCCGACCGCGCGCTCGAGACGTACGACGTGTTGCTGGCGCTCGCCGAGACGTGCAACGCGCAACACGCGCAACACGCGCAACACGCGCGCGACAGACAAGCGGCCGAACTGGTGGCGCGACAAGTGCTGGCCCGCCTCGACGCGGATGCGGACCAGCCCCGCCCCGCCATCGGGGAGCCCCTGTTGTCTCCGGGACCCTGGCTGCAGCAGCACAAGCAGTCAGCAGTGTATGATGACCCGTGCAGAGTGTCCCAGGCGGGCTGGTGTCCGGAGAGCGAGGCCCGACTGCGGGCGCACGCGGCTCGCCTCAAGGCCGACACTGTCGCGTTACGGGCCATGCAGCCGCCGCCCAAACTGTTCTCCTATCACGGTAACATTACTCACATTATATTACCTCACCTATATACAACGTGTCAAAAGACCCTCAACGAAAAGCCCATATCATCACGAACAATTTTTACCTTGGCACCGTACCACGGAAATTACTGCTTCAGGAGATATTGAGGCTCGAAGTCTCCATATTCATTTTCTTATAGGAAAGTTTCCTGCAAGTGAAATAAATTATACAAGTATTTTTATCTAGTGAAATATGTCAAAATAATAGTAGTTTCATTCATCAATTAATGTTAAAACGTTATTTAACATTTTTTTATTGTCAATTTAGTAACAATAAGTATTCTACTTGACAGCAAAAAAACCACTATGACGTCACTACGTCATATTTTATACACAGGCCTTGGCAAAGGTCGTTTTTGACATTTTATTAAAAGTGCTTGATTTGACTAGTTGGAAACAACCCTATTATTACAAAATCGATTTTTGCATATAGTCCGTTCACAGTTATTTTACCTCTGGCTGTTAGATTGGCCAACCTGGGCGTTGTGTTGCTATATTTGGTATATAATACTCCCATTTTAAATATTGTAATTTAAACAGTATTGCTAAAAATGTACTTATTTTTTTATTGCCTACGCGATCGTATTAAATATTTGGAAGTAATGTTTGTAACTAAACCTCTTGATATCGGCATGGCTATATGCATGTACATTTATTTTCTTACGAAATAACTAATTTCCTATGAAGATAAGTAGTTATAATAAAATTTTTGTCTATTTAATATACAAAGCTAAACGCATCATAATTCGTCAATGTGAGGTTTTAATTATCAAATATAAAAACTGCAAATTTGATTATCATATTTATTTTGAATAAGATTAATGATGTGGGTGTAACATTACACCTCTGCCTACCCCTTACTGCCAATGTTATGATGTAACTGCTGTCAGATTCTCGGACTGCCAATGATGATTCGTAACTGCTATCAGATTCTGTATTAGACTCAGAATTTAATTCTATTATGAACCTGTCCATTTCAGCATCCGTAGACCCATCTGTTTCACGAAGCTTGTCTTCAATGTGGCGCACATGTTTGCATTGTTTTTGCCAGTCTTCTCCAGTGCTAGATTGAAAAGCTTCTTCAGCTAAATTCACACAATGTTGGTTGCCTCTTGTCCTACATTTTTGCTTGTGACTCGCCATTTAAATGAGACTCCACATAACTTCAATTGCGTTTAGCTCGCAGTGGTATGGCGGTTATCTAACCACTTTGTAGCCATGAGCTTCAAGCATTTGATCAGTTTTATATATTGGAGCTTCTTTATGGTCTTTTATAATTTCATACACTTGAGCTTTCACCATGGTAGGCAGATAAGATAACCCCTTATTTGTGATCCAGTTTTGCATTTCAGCTTTAGTAGAACTTTATGTTGGTACCTTGTTTAACTTGACTGCGCGATAAGCGGCATTATCCATAACAACTACACTATTAGACGGCAAATGAGGAATTAGTCTTTCCTGAAGCCATTCCATGAAATTTGTTTTGTTCATGTCTTCATGGTAGTGACCCGATTTCGACTGGGATTTAAATATTAATAAAGCCTTTTTTTAACCCTATTTCACCACCCGCATGAACAATTATTCATCGTGCACCAACGGAATCGTTTTTAAGACACCCATTTCATTTTCTATTTGCCAGCGTTTATTGTACTAAATACTCCTGAACCCGTACCTGTATCAAATGGTGGTTACAGTTGGACCTTCTAGTTTCCACTAGAATTGGGTAAAATATTATGCACGGGTAACCCTATTTTACATACCTGTCATCACAGAATACCATTCCAACTTAATTCCAACATAAAGAAAACAAACACTGACATTTGTCAGAGGTAAAATAACTGTGAACGGACTGTAGTATGTCTTGACATGATGTACAAAACGCGTAGACTTCAGCTTGGTGATGGGTCTTTTGACACCGTGTATAATAGACAGAGGTGTAATATTACACACACATGTCGCCATGTTGAAGTTTCAGAGGGTCTAGTACGAGTTTTACACAGCGACGATAGACTTGTGGACGGGAACAATTTTCATAGATTTCTTAAATGCGCCCCCTAGCAGACTCTATCGATCGCTACTATCCGATAGGGGCAGTGTAAAACTCGGGATAGACCCTCTGGTCCCACGTAATAGGGCGAGCCTATTGCCGTTACCGGGCACCTTGCTAGACTCCGTGCTACTACTGAGAATTCTGAAAAACTTAAAAGCACTTTCCAGACTCAAGAATCAAACTCGGGACCAGCAGACGCATACATACTGTACCACGGAGGCAGTCCTTTATATTAGTTCACAAGATATCAATATTCACTGAATATTGTAAGTCAGTAGTGACAATAGCCCAGTGGTGTACGTAACGGACTGCTGAGACGGTCTCGGGTTCGATCGCCAGGTACCCCGGGCACACACCTCTGACTGTTCGAAGTTATGTGTGTATTATATATGTTAATTATCGCTCGCTTAACAATGTGTCCGGTAGATGGCAATAGGCTCGCCCCCTATTACATTGGGACCGTAACATAACTGGCGAAGTGTGGGTGTGTAATACACCTTTGCCTATCCCTTCGGGGATAAAAGGCGTGAAGTTATGTTATGTATTTTAAGTCAGTGTTTTCCCGAAAAGTATGTACCTACTCAGTCCATGATATAGAAACTACCTATGCCTATAGCATTTATTTTAAAAAATATATTAAAACATGTGCAATTGGAGGGCCCTATATACAACAGTGCACTATGACAGGCATGAAATATTTATTTATTTAAGACTTCTTGCACAAAACAAAATAATTTGTACAAAGGCAGACTTAATGCCCAAGGCATTCTCCACCAGTCTACCTTTGGGTGGTGCAGAGACAAATCAAGGTGGGTGCTAAAACTGCATATAAAATGAAGAACTAATTAAGATACATAAAATATAACGTATAAATATACATATATACATTTAAACTATTCTAGTTGCATAAATATTCCAGTTGCATCCCAGGGTCTGCTTACTACTCTAACCGGATTTGACTGAATATTAACTTTTCTACAGAACGACTGCCTGTCTGACCTCCGTAACCCAAAGGATAGTGACATGCCATGGTTTAGAGCAGTATCAGTCTATTTGAGGGTACTGGCTCTCCGTAACTAGTGTCAAAGATGTTGACGACAGTTAGTCTGTCGAGGGGTAGGTATGTGCAGTAGGATAGTAGTGGCTAGGTATGGGTGCCTCGTGTGTATTGACGGCCGGTTGGCGCAGCGGGAGTGTAAGCGACTGCTACGTCGAAGGTCGCGGGTTCGATTCCCGTTCAACTCAAACATTTGTGTGCATGAACATGGATGTTTGTCTTGGTCTGGGTGTTTCTATGTATAATAATATGTATATTTATCCATAGTACAAGCTCTGCTTAGTTTGGGTCTAGATGGTGTTGTGTGAATGTGGTATATATTTTTTTTTATGGCAATCGATGGCAAACGAGCAGACGGATCGCCTGATGGTAAGCAATTACCGCCGCCCATGGACACAAGCAACACCACAGGAGTCACAGTGCGTTGCCGCCCCTTAGTCTTGGGCAAAGGGATAGGATGAGGAGTGGGATGAGGGAGAAGAAATACGGGATAGGGCCTCCGGCACTCTCACCGAACGGAACGCAACAGTTTAGGTACTGCTACTTTACGTCGATCTTCTGTGAGAGGGTAGTACTACCCCGGTCGAGCCGGCACATTCATGCTGAAATCAACGAGGCTCTACTACCTTGGAAGAATATAATTGTGTGGTCGTATGTTCATGTTCGCAGACATAGACGAGGCCTCGCTCCCCGCCCTCGGCAGCTGCGCAGACATGGAGGCCGCCGTGGCCTTACAGCTCGCGCTACATCACAAGGTACTCACTCACACATAGCTCCTAGTCTCTTACATAATATAAAGGGTTATTTGTAAAACACCGTTAACCTCTCAGGACTATGTTACTAACATCATAATCAACAACTTTTGTTCTATGACTTTAAAAGATTCATCATATTTTAGTTCATCCAATTTTCATACAAAAATTAAAATATTTCAATTGAACGCTCTAAATGTTGCGAAGTCTATGCGAAAGCGGTAGAACAATAGCGAGGGGTGCGGGTGCACAGTCGTAGGGAGGTACAGCAACATACACGAGTTGAAATGAGTTAGATAGGACAACGAAATCTTGAAGGTTTGTTATTGGTAAATGTATTGTTTTGTATAAAGTCATAGAACAAAAGTTGTTGATTATGATGTTAGTAACATAGTCCTGAGCGGTTAACGGTGTTTTACAAATAACCCTGTATACTTGAGGTGGTACACATGGTGACACTGACTATTTAATATTGGCAGAGTGAATCATCGGAGCGTCCAAGAGGCAGCCGTCACACGCACTCCGCCCCCGGGCCCGCCTCCGAGACAGACCTATAGACATATCTATTTATATATATATAGTGAGCTGAGCCGAACAACATCAACACCGACGCGTCACTCCCACACCACCGATATATTGATTCATTTAAATAAATCTCATCATCTATCACCATCGATTTATTATACCCTATACCCACTACCAGCCCATATCATCCCATGGGTGTCGTAAGAGCCGATAGAGGGAGCATATTACGCAGAGAACAGCACTGTAAGAGAATGAAAACTTGATACAAACCCTATACCAACCCGTTTGGCCAGCGTGGTATAGTAGGACAATTCCTCCTGTAGCGACCAACTACATAACACGACAACATTGACAAGCGCCATCTACCCAATGACGACGATACTACTACAGCACTACTACACATTGGTGACCCCGACGTGATCTGAAGAAGCCCTAACCGGTCAGATCGGCAATAACAGCATCGTCGTCATCTCACCTCGCCTCACTCCGCACTTCACCTGATGGTCAGCAAGCAAGTCGCCCCCAGCCAGCCTCTCCAGCGCCACGGCACACCTCACTGCACACACGGTCCTCGTAAGTAGCGCACATCACTCCCGTCCACGCAGCAGAGTTCGCAGCACTACGCAGCCACGACGCAGCCACTACGCAGCAACTCCCCGACTCACTGGGGGACACTCACTGCTTATCACTCACTGCTCATCGCCTTCGCAACCTCTCTCCGACTCACCGTGGGACTTGCGAAGCACACTGCGACAAGCGACTACAGACTATCCAGGAACGCTCCTCAGAAGCCTCGACAACTGACCATCAACTTCAAGAACGACCTCCGGTCTTGGGGGGGAGTGATGAAATAATTCAGTCGAGACTCGTACGAGGGTAATTTCCGTCGCAATCCAAACTTGGAACTTAAGTGACGAACAAATCGTCTTTGAATAGCCTCTACTCTGTCCACATGTATTTGGTAGAAAGGAGAGGCCTAGTCCAGCAGTGGACTGTTAAAGGCTGATGATGATGATACCCACTACTACTAGCCACTGGCTCTGGGTTTCTTAAAGTGGTGTCCATGAGCCCCTTAGGGGTCCGTAGCATGAGTAACTGGGGTCCGCAGTGGCTAAGTTAATACTCAACTTATTTATTTGGAAATTGTGCATGAAACTCACGCATCGAACGAGGTCGCAGCGATGGGCGTCTAAAACTACCTATAAAAGTGATTTAAGTGTATATAAAAGTTCTCTTTCCCCTAAGTTCTTCGTTCGTAGGGGTCCTTGGATTTTTCAAATTCTCAGGAAAACCTGCACTAGCCTATCTCATTCCGTCACTCTGGTGACAAAAACACCGAGCAATATGTATAAGAGAGCGAAAACTCGACATTAAACCTCATTATCACTATGTATGTCTCGTTTTATTTTACACTAGCCGTTTCCCGCGGTTTCACCCGCGTCCTGTGGGAACTACTTCGCGTACCCCAAAAACCCAAATATCTTACGGACCTCTATTTTTCTAAAATAAAATATAGCTTATGTTACTTGAAGATAATGTAGCTTTCTAATGGTGAAAGAATTTTTAAAATCGGTAGTTTTTGAGTTTATCCATTACAAACAAACAAACAAACAAAAATTCAAACTTTCCTCTTTATAATATAATTAGTGTAGACAAAACAGTTCTATAATTCATATGAGGCAGGACCAAGGGATAAAAGCTCCAAAGACATATATTTCCTTTCAAAGACAAATGCTCTATCTTGCAGATATCTAATTCAAAATTAGGACCAACTTGCTGAGTTATCTGGCAAATTAATTTAACAGGATCTTATCAAACAGCGATGAAACTGGGCCTTAGTGTTTACACTACACTAACGGCTGGATACAGACGCATATGATTAGACGTTTTGTTTGCTGCATGTTATATAAGTACGTTTCTCTTAATGCGAGACCCCAGGGCCGTCAGACCTTACTTATTTTCAGAAATGAAATGTATAGAATAATGTAGTGTTAGTATGTGTCATGAGTGTACACATACTTGTTAGCTTGGATCGTGGGCCAATTTTTAGGTACGAGGTGCTAAAGTTAGGTAAAAATAGTACTAACTTTTCTTAAATTCTCAATGCTGATTTTTAAGTATTTTTTAGAAAATATAATTAAACATATAAATTATACTGTCGCACTCATTTCGGCGACGGTAATTTTTACCAGACGCTTTAAAATTTCCAAAATATCTAGCTATCGGTTGAGACTGCTAGGGGGCGCATTTAGTAAATGTATGGAAATTGTTCCCGTGGACCTTTAGCACCTCATAATTAAAAATTGGCACACGATCCAAGCTAGCGTGCATGCGTACACTCATAGCACATACTAACACTGCATTCTATACATTTCGTTACTGAGAAAATAAGTAAGGTCTGGCGGCCCTGGGATCAATATCCTATCCCATCCTGTTACCTAATTCAAAATTAGGACCAACTTGCTGAGTTATCTGGCAAATTTATTTAACAGGATCTTGTCAAACAGCGATGAAACTGGGCCTTAGTGTTTACACTACACTAACGGCCGGATACAGACGCGCATTATTAGACGTTTTGTTTGCAGCATATTAAATAAGTACGTTTCTCTTAGTCCAAGACCTCAGGGCCGCCAGACCTTACTTATTTTCAGAAATGAAATGTATAGAATAATGTAGTGTTAGTATGTGTCATGAGTGTACACATACTTGTTAGCTTGTATCGTGGGCCAATTTTTAGGTACGAGGTGCTAAAGTTAGGTAAAAATAGTACTTACTTAAATTCTCTGTGCTGATAATTAAGCAGGTACTTTTTTTTAAATATTATTAAAAAATTATAAATAATACTGTCGCACTCACTTCGGCGACGGTAATTTTTACCAGACGCTTTAAAGTTTCCAAAATATCTAGCTTTCGATAGAGACCACTAGGGGCCGCATTTAGAAAATGTATGGAAATTGTTCCCGTGGACCTTTAGCACCTCATAACTAAAAATTGGCCCACGATTCAAGCTAGCAAGTATGTGTACACTCATAACACATACTAACACTACATTCTATACATGTAGTTTCTGAGAGAATAAGTAAGGTCTGGCGGCCCTGGGATCAATATCCTATCCCTATCTATGGATATATCGAATATTGAAACCGGTAAGTAAGTGATTTAAGAAAGTATACTGACTTATGTATGTTTATCAGTAATCTAGTTGCTTTGCCCTGTACCAACCAGTACCTACCTGTAGTAACCAAACAGCTCAGATATTTACATAGAGAGGTAAGAGCGCTCTGAAGACAAACTTTCTGTGACCCAAATTGCCGCTTGGTTCTCTAGTGAGTACCCGGCTTATGTTGGTGTTGTTATGCACAGGTTGTACAGCGCATGCGCCGTGCAAGAGTCGACGTCCGTGTCGCTGTGTTGCGCGTTGCGCTGTGCCGACCGCGCGCTCGAGACGTACGACGTGTTGCTGGCGCTCGCCGAGACGTGCAACGCGCAACACGCGCAACACGCGCAACACGCGCGCGACAGACAAGCGGCCGAACTGGTGGCGCGACAAGTGCTGGCCCGCCTCGACGCGGATGCGGACCAGCCCCGCCCCGCCATCGGGGAGCCCCTGTTGTCTCCGGGACCCTGGCTGCAGCAGCACAAGCAGTCAGCAGTGTATGATGACCCGTGCAGAGTGTCCCAGGCGGGCTGGTGTCCGGAGAGCGAGGCCCGACTGCGGGCGCACGCGGCTCGCCTCAAGGCCGACACTGTCGCGTTACGGGCCATGCAGCCGCCGCCCAAACTGTTCTCCTATCACGGTAACACCCCACCAACATTATATTACCTCACCTAATATTATATACAAGGTGTCAAAACACCCTCAACCATACCTACCTGAGAAATAGGGTTGTATCCAACTACTCAAATCAAGCACTTTTAATGAAATGTCAAAAACGACCTTTGCCAAGGGTTTTGTTTGAAATAAGACGTAGTGTGTGTCATAGTGTTTTGGTGTCAACTAGAATACTTATTATCAATAAACTGACGATAAAAATGTTAAATAAGTTTTAAAATTAATTGATGAATGAAACTACTATTATTTTGACATACTTCACTTGATAAAAATACTTGTATAATTTATTTCACTTGCAGGAAACTTCTCTATTACTGCTTCACGAGATATTGAGGCTCAAAGTCACCATAAAATCGTTTTCTAATTATTACAAAATTCGATTTTTGCGTAGTATGATTTGGCATGATGTACACAATGACTTCGGCTTGGTGATGGGTCTTTTGACACTGTGTATAATAGACAGAGGTAATATTACACACACATTTCGCCATGGAACGAGGTATTTGGTCCCATGTAATAGGGGGCGAGCCTATTGCCGTTACCGGGCACCTTGCTGGACTCCGTGCTACTACTGAGAATTCTGAAAATACTTAAAAACACTTGCCTGACTCAAGAATCAAACTCGGGACCAGCAGACGCATACATACTGTACCACGGAGGCAGTCCTTTATATTAGTTCACAAGATATCAATATACACTGAATATTGTAAGTCAGTAGTGACAATAGCCCAGTGGTGTACGTAACGGACTGCTGATACGGTCTTGGGTTCGATCCCCAGGTACCCCGGGCACACACCTCTGACTGTTCGAAGTTATGTATGTATTATATATGTTCATTATCGCTCGCTTAACAATGTGTCCGGTAGATGGCAATAGGCTCGCCCCCTATTACATTGGGACTGAAACATAACTGGCGAAGTGTGGGTGTGTAATACACCTCTGCCTATCCCTTCGGGGATAAACGGCGTGAAGTTATGTATTTTAAGTCAGTGTTTTCCCGAAAAGTATGTACTCAGTCCATGATATAAAAGCTATATATGCCTATAGCATTTATTTTACAAAATATATTAAAACATGTGCAATTGGAGGACCCTATATCCAGCAGTGCACTATGACAGGCATGAAATATTTATTTATTTAAGACTTTTTGCACAAAACAAAATAATTTGTACAAAGGCAGACTTAATGCCCAAGGCAAGTCCAATAAATCCACCAGTCTACCTTTGGGTGGTGCAGAGACAAACCAAGGTGGGTGCTAAAACTGCATATAAAATGAAGAACTAATTAGGATACATAAAATATAACGTATAAATATACATACGAGGGTCAAACTGAAAGTTCTTAGAAAATCAAAAACTGATTACATTAGCCAGTTATTAGTTTTATTATATCTTTTCAAAATATTGTCCATTGACGTCAATACACCGCTGCATGCGATGGAACCACTGGGGAAAGCACTTTGCCCACTCGTCCTTAGGGGTCTCTTCAATGGCATCGCGATACGCAGCCACCGCTTCTTCAGCATTCATAAACCGCTTTCCTTTAAGTTTTTCTTTAATTTTTGGAAATAAATAAAAATCACAAGGCGCGAGGTCGGGGCTATACGGCGGGTGACCCAGTAATTCAACGTTTGATGTCGCCAAATAGTCGATCGTTCGCTTGGCGGTGTGCGACGAGGCGTTGTCGTGGTGAAGGAGGATCCTACTGCGAGGTCGTTTCTCTCGAACTTTTTCCAAGACAAGTGGCAAACAATTGGTAGTGTACCATTCTGCAGAAACTGTTTTTTTGATCCTCTAACACAATTGTTGCGAAATGACCTATCCTTCCAAAGAACGAGGCCACCATTTTTTTTCCCGCACTTCGATCTCTCTTCACTTTAGTTGGCAACTCCTCGAAAGGAAACACCCACTGAGCAGATTGTCTTTTGGTTTCAGGATCATAACAGTAAATCTAGCTTTCGTCACCTGTTAGTATGTCGAACACAGCATTTGAGTCACCTCCGTTAAATCTTTCAATCATTTTACGGCACCAATCCACACGATGGGGTTTTTGAGCCTTAGTCAAATTATGAGGTATCCACCGGGCGCAAAGCTTCCTGACCGCTAAATGTTCGTGGAGGATTTTGTGCACTTGACTCATACCGATGCCTAAGCTTGTCCGAATCTGCTGATAGGTCACTCTTTTGTCAGTCTCTATCATACGCCGCACAACACAGATGTTATTTTCAGTCGTCGCCGTAGAAGGCCGTCCCTCACGTACATCATCAGTGAGATTAGTGCGACCACGTTTAAACTCATTAAACCAGTTGTAAACAGTCGCACGAGATGGGGCTTCATCGTGAAAGGCCAATCGTAGTCTATCATAACTTTCTTGTTGACTTAAATGACATCGAAAGTCATAAAAAATCATTGCACGAAAATTTTCTCGTGTTAAATTCATGTTGACGTGACACAGACAATTTTCAATTTGCCGCCAAATCGTAAAACAAATGACAAATGAATGAAATATTATATACTCAGTAATATTGGCAAAGAGTTCTATTTTCAAATTTTAGAATTTTTTTTTATTATATTGTTTATAAGTGGCCAGTTCTAAGAACTTTCAGTTTGACCCTCGTATATACATTTAATCCTAGTTGCATAAATATTCCAGTTGGATCCCAGGGTCCGCTTACTACTCTAACCGGATTTGGCTGAATATTAGCTTTTCTACAGAACGACTGCCTGTCTGACCTCCGCAACCCAAAGGGATAGTGATATGCCATGGTTTAGAGCAGTATCAGACTATTTGAGGGTACAGGCTCTCCGTAACTAGTCAAAGTCAAAATCCTTTATTCATTTGGGTCACAATGTGACGCTGATGAACGTCAAAATAATAAATTTATAAAATAGTTACTTAAAGACTCTACATCAACATTTCCAAAGATGTTGACGACAGTTAGTGGTGTCGGGGGGTAGGGTATGTGCAATAGGATAGTAGAGGCTAGGTGTGGGTGCCTCGTGTGTATTAACGGCCGGTTGGCGTAGCGGGAGTGTAAGCGACTGCTACATCGAAGGTCGCGGGTTCAATTCCCGCTCAAGTCAAACATTTGTGTGCATGAACACGGATGTTTGTCTTGGTCTGGGTGTTTCTATGTATATGTATGTATTTCCAAAAAATGTATATATGTATGTTTATCCATTATCTTGTACCCATAGTACTCTGCTTAGTTTGGAACTAGATGGTGTCGTGTGAATGTGGTAGAATATAATTGTGTGGTCGTATGTTCATGTTCGCAGACATAGACGAGGCCTCGCTCCCCGCCCTCGGCAGCTGCGCAGACATGGAGGCCGCCGTGGCCTTACAGCTCGCGCTACATTTTTATTTTATTTTATTTTATTTTATTATTTAAAAGAAAACTTACAGCTAAACAATAATGGTAAACAAACTTATAACATACATTAAGGCCAATTACAAGTTTTCGCTGGTATCGAACAAACAACATTCTTTAAAAAGCTAACCCACATACAAATACAACAAGTAAACAATAAAAAGCAAGCAGAAGAGAGAAAAAAAATTGGTTGCCTGTAAAGTCGGTATACGGGCGAAAGTTTTACGTGACAACGACTTTGAGTGGTAAAATAATTTTAATGTGAATATTCATTCGTATAGTAGGAAGAAGGATGAAAGACGCGTGCCTTTCACTTTTTATGTCTGTCTCTCTCGCTCTTAGGCGGGACGCGTGCCTCTCACTCGCTCTCATTGTGAGCGCATAACGTGAGCGGAGCGTAACGCAGTTTCTTGAAGTGTCACCCGGCAAACCAATTTATAAGACGTTGTCACGTCAACAAACGTGGGTAATTGAGTAAGTATGCCTACAAATAACAAGTTTACTTACAATTAATCGCGGGTACTACCGAAAAACTTCTGACAACAAATTGTTTTAATTTTTTGTACGCTCGTGGTGAAGAGGTCGATATCTACATCCTGGCACATCACGTTGAATGTTCGGCTCGTCCTAACTAAGTACGAGTTCTGCCTGTAGTTTGTACTCACCGCAGGGACGTGTAAAAGATACGATCTACGTAGAAAAGCAGATGGTACGCGCAGACCAATTTTACTTACAAACTCTGCGACATCAATATAACCATTTATGATATTAAATAAAAATGATAGGTCTGCAATTTTACGCCGCTCATAAAGGGGTAACAAATGAAATTTTCTGCAGCGACTGACGTAACCAGACAGATAACAGTTTGAACGGTATTGTATGTATCTTGTAAATTTTTTCTGAACGTTCTCAAGCCGATTAACGTACATGTCGTAATGAGGGTTCCATACTTGCGATGCGTACTCGAGATGACTACGAACCAAGGAACAGTATAGAATTTTTATAGTCTTGAGGCTTTTAAAATCGGATGAGATTCGGCAAATAAATCCTAGCGCTTTCGTAGCCTTTTTGACTATTGTATCAATGTGAACATCGAATAAAAGTTTAGAGTCGAATGTAACCCCTAGATCTTTTACATGGCTTACTCTAGTTACTACAGATTTTTTTAGGGTGTATTTATATTCGACAGGATTGGGTTTGCGACTAAAAGAGCATACGTAGCACTTGGAGACGTTTAAGTCTAATTTATTAAGGTGACAGTATGTCTCAAAATGTTCCAGGTCCTCTTGCAAAAGAGTTGCGTCCTCGACACCTCTGATTTGTTTCATGATCTTCATGTCATCGGCGTATAAGATTATTTTTGAATGATTGAAACATGAGCCGATGTCATTTATAAATATGTTGAATAAAAGAGGACCAATTATTGAACCCTGAGGAACACCGGAAGGAACGAGAAATGACCTTGATTTGTATCCACTCAACACGACAGTCTGACACCTGTTCTCCACATACGACGTAAACCATCTGAACAGGTTTCCCCTTATTCCCGCACTGTACAGTTTGCGCAACAGCGTCGTATGATGTATGCGATCGAAACATTTGCTGTAATCTGTATACAAAACATCTACTTGTGCACGTTGCGCCATGGCTTCTGATATGAAATCACTGCATAGTACCAAGTTTGTTGTAGTTGATCGCCCCATCAAGAATCCATGCTGGTGATCGCTAAAATCAAGCTTAAGCGCAGAGTAGACTTGCCTGTGTACTATTTTTTCTAAGATTTTAGCGAACACACACAACTTAGAAATGGGTCTGTAGTTTTCTACACAGTCCTTTGGTCCCTTTTTGTGTATAGGTGTGATGTAGGAGCACTTCCAAATACTAGGCACTAAACCGTCAACGAAACACCGTTTAAATAGGATCACGATAGGACTAGTTAGGCTTTCAGCGCAGTTCCTAATAAAAGCTGGTGGTATATTGTCTGGACCTGCTGATTTGTTTAGGTCGACATTTGCGAGCAATTTATGAACTTCCCTTTCGCAAATTTCGATGTTACATATGTGTGAATTGGATTGCATTAGCGATGAAAAGTTTTGCGCGCTAGGTGAGGAGACAGCAGGATCCGAGATGTTGTCAAGGAAGTTTGAGTGGAAGTAATCACCAAACATGTTACAAATGTCGTCACCATTACTGGATGAACGCTGCCCAAAGCGTAGTATCACAAGGTATCACTCACACATAGCTCCTAGTCTCTTACTTAATATAAAGGGTTATTTGTAAAACACCGTTAACCTCTCAGGACTATGTTACTAACATCATAATCAACAACTTTTGTTCTATGACTTTAAAAGATTCATCATATTTTAGTCCATCCAATTTTCATACAAAAATTAAAATATTTCAATTGAACGCTCTATATGTTGCAAAGTCTATGCTATAGAACAATAGCGAGGGGTGCGGGCGGCGGACGTAGGTAGATACAGCAAAATACACGAGTTTCAATCGTTCATTGTTGACGACACCACTAATAAATAGTGTTGTTACCCTGATTTTAATATTTTTTTATAGATTCTTTAAACTTAATAGTCAGAAAGTTAAACTTAGTAGGATACCAAAATATTAAATAAAATAAAAAGAACTTAGAAAGATTCATTAAATTCATTCAACCATTGAGAGTATACAAGCCATATACTAGCTCGATAATCTTAAGCGATATGTTATCCCAACATTACGGTGATGTCGTCAACAAATGTTTTTGTTAACGACACCCCAGGGGTGTCGTTTTAGGTGTGTCGTCAACAATGAACGGTTGAAATGTGTTAGATAAGACAACGAAATCTTGAAGGTTTGTTTTTGGTAAATGTATTATGTTTTGTAAAAAGTCACAGAAAAAAAGTTGTTGATTATGATGTTAGTAACATAATCCTGAGAGGTTAACGGTGTTTTACAAATAACCCTGTATACTTGAGGAGGTACACATGGTGACACTGACTATTTAATATTGGCAGAGTGGATCATCGGAGCGTCCAAGAGGCAGCCGTCACACGCACTCCGCCCCCGGGCCCGCCTCCGAGACAGACCTATAGACATATCTATTTATATATATATAGTGAGCTGAGCCGAACAACATCAACACCGACGCGTCACTCCCACACCACCGATGTATTGATTCATTTAAATAAACCTTATCATCTATCACTATCTATTTATTATACCCTATACCCACTAACCCACGGTCCATGTGGTGACGGATTAAGAATACGGAATGTCACCACCCCATATCATCCCATGGGTGTCGTAAGAGCCGACAGAGGGAGCATATTATGCAGAGAACAGCACTGTAAGAGAAGGAAAACTTGATACAAACCCTATACCAACCAGTTTGGCCAGAGCGGTATAGTAGGCCAATTCCTCCTTTCAAAGGAGAAGCCTAGTCCAGCAGTGGACTGTTAAAGGCTGATGATGATGATACCTACTACTACTAGCCACTAGCCCAGGGTTTCTAAAAGTGGGGTCCATGAACCCCTTAGGGGTCCGTAGCATGAGTAACAGGGGTCCGCAGTGGTTCAGTTAACAGTCAACTTATTTATTTGGCAAATGTGCATTAAACTCACGCATCGAACGTGCTCGCAGCGACGGGCGTCTAAAACTACTAATAAAAGTGATTTTAGTTTACATAACACTTCGCTTTCCCCTAAGTTCTTCGTTAGTATGGGATTTTTCAAATTCTCTGGAAAACCTGCACTAGCTTATTTCATACCGTCACTCTTGTAAGCGGCGACTTACAGAAATACACCGAGCAATATGTATAAGAGAGCGAAAACTCGACATTAAACCTAATTATCACTATGTATGTCTTGTTTTGTTTTACACAAAACAGTTCTATCATTCATAGGAGGCAGGACCAAGGGATAAAAGCTCCAAAGACATATATTTCCTTTCAAAGGCAAATGACTCGGTGTAAGAGCCAGTTTCACAATCTCCATATAGGCTCTATCTTCCAGATAGCTAATTCAAAATTAGGACCAACTGGCTGAGTTATCTGGCAAATTAATTTAACAGGATCTTATCAAACAGCGATGAAACTGGGCCTTAGTGTTTACACTACACTAACGCCCAGATACACACGCAAATTATTTGACGTTTTGTTTGCAGCATATTAAATAAGTACGTTTTTCTTAGTCCAAGACCCGAGGGCCGCCAGACCTTACTTATTTTCAGAAATGAAATGTATAGAATAATGTAGTGTTAGTATGTGTCATGAGTGTACGCATACTTGCTAGCTTGGATCGTGAGCCAATTTTTAGGTACGAGGTGCTAAAGTTAGGTAAAAATAGTACTTACTTAAATTCTCTGTGCTGATTTTTAAGTATTTTTTAGAAAATATAATAAAACATTTATAAATTATACTGTCGCACTCATTTCGGCGACGGTAATTTTTACCAGACGCTCGATAGAGACCACTAGGGACGCATTTAGAAAATATATGGAAATTGTTCCCGTGGACCTTTAGCACCTCATTACTTACAATTGGACACCAAGCTAGCGTGCATGCGTACACTCATAGCACATACTAACACTACATTATTCTATACATTTCGTTACTGAGAAAATAAGTAAGGTCTGGCGGCCCTGGGATCAATATCTTATCCCTATCTATGGATAGCTCGAATATTGAAACCGGTAAGTAAGTGATTTAAGAAAGTATACTGACTTATGTATGTCTATCAGTAATCTAGTTGCTTTGCACTGTAGGTAGGTATACGAGTTGTCCGAGGATATTACTTGAACCAAACAGCTCAGATATTTACATAGAGACGTATTTCTTAAGGGCGCTCTGAAGACAAACTTTCTGTGACCCAAATTGCCGCTTGGCGGCGCGGCAGTCGCGCTGTGACAGCTGTCTCTACGAGAGCAAGAGAGACGTTCCTCCTGTGTATCTTAACTACGAGAGCAAGAGAGACGGAGAACGACGCCAGCGCCGCCAACCTCGAACTTAACTGGAGACAGTCCCCACTTGGAATCAGCACACGAAATCCTTAAGAACTGCGCTTCTATGTAAATCTGTATTCATTGCTTGAACTTAAAACAATATTTATCGTCGTTATATCTAACGTACAAGCAACAATGACCAAGTGTTTCAGTCCAGATTACATCTACGTATACAAGAGTTATTATTGACTGTAATGAATTCTTTATTGAAATACCGACAGCAGTGGATGATCGTTGATGGTAAAAATACCACTTGTCGTCTTTGTATTATTCTTTAATTTACTATAATTACTTGACAGCAATAAAATACTGATATGTCATTATTTGGCATAATGGCGGATAGTAGCGCATGCTAGGTGTCGCTAGTGTGATGTGGTGCATGCGTGCGGTTGAGGTTGTACGGCGCATGCGCGGTGCAAGAGTCGAGCGCGCTCGAGACGCACGACGTGTTGCTGGCGCTCGCCGAGACGTGCAACGCGCAACACGCGCAACACGCGCGCGACAGACAAGCGGCCGAACTGGTGGCGCGACAAGTGCTGGCCCGCCTCGACGCGGATGCGGACCAGCCCCGCCCCGCCATCGGGGAGCCCCTGTTGTCTCCGGGACCCTGGCTGCAGCAGCACAAGCAGTCAGCAGTGTATGATGACCCGTGCAGAGTGTCCCAGGCGGGCTGGTGTCCGGAGAGCGAGGCCCGACTGCGGGCGCACGCGGCTCGCCTCAAGGCCGACACTGTCGCGTTACGGGCCATGCAGCCGCCGCCCAAACTGTTCTCCTATCACGGTAACACCCCACCAACATTATATTACCTCACCTCCTATTATATACAACGTGTCAAAAGACCCTCAACGAAAAGCCCATATCATCACGAACAATTTTTACCTTGGCACCGTACCACGGAAATTACTGCTTCAGGAGATATAGAGGCTCGAAGTCACAATATTTGTTTTCTAATTATTACAAAATTGATTATTACGTAGTATGGCTTAACATGATGTGCGAAACGAGTAGACTTCGGCTTGGTGATGGGTATTTTGACATCGTGTATAATAGACAGAGGTGTAATATTACTCACACATTTCGCCATGATGAAGTTTCAGAGGGTAGTACGAGTTTTACACGGTGACGATAGACTAGTCGACGGGAACAATTTTCATACATTTTCTAAATGCGCCCCCTAGCAGACTTTATCGATCGCTACTGTCCGATAGGGGCAGTGTAAAACTCGGGATAGACCCTCTGGTCCCACGTAATAGGGCGAGCCTATTGCCGTTACCGGGCACCTTGCTAGACTCCGTGCTACTACTGAGAATTCTGAAAAACTTAAAAGCACTTTCCAGACTCAAGAATCAAACTCGGGACCAGCAGACGCATACATACTGTACCACGGAGGCAGTCCTTTATCAAGATATCAATATACACTGAATATTGTAAGTCAGTAGTGGCAATAGCCCAGTGGTGTACGTAACGGACTGCTGATACGGTCTCGGGTTCGATCCCCAGGTACCCCGGGCACACACCTCTGACTGTTCGAAGTTATGTATGTATTATATATGTTAATTATCGCTCGCTTAACAATGTGTCCGGTAGATGGCAATAGGCTCGCCCCCTATTACATTGGGACCGTAACATAACTGGCGAAGTGTGGGTGTGTAATACACCTTTGCCTATCCCTTCGGGGATAAACGGCGTGAAGTTATGTATTTTAAGTCAGTGTTTTCCCGAAAAGTATGTACTCAGTCCATGATATAAAAGCTACCTATGACTATAGCATTTATTTTACAAAATATATTAAAACATGTGCAATTGGAGGACCCTATATCCAGCAGTGGACTGTCAGGCATGAATATCCCAGTTGCATCCCAGGGTCCGCTTACTAGTCTAACCGGATTTGAATGAATATTAGCTTTCCACGAAGCGACTTCCTGTCTGACCTCCGCAACCCAAAGGGATAGTGATATGCCATGGTTTAGAGCAGTATCAGTCTATTTGAGGGTACAGATGAAAGAGAAAGGGGTAAATGATCGGATGACTGGTGACAGAGAAGTATGGAAGAGAAGGACATACTGCGCCGACCCCAAATAAATTGGGACCAGGGCAAGACAATGATGAGGCTCTCCGTAACTAGTGTCAAGGTGTTGACGAGAGTTAATCTGTCGGGGGCTGGGGTGTGTGCAGTAGGATAGTAGTGGCTAGGTATGGGTGTCTCGTGTGTATTGTGTGGTCGTATGTTCGTGTTCGCAGACATAGACGAGGCCTCGCTCCCCGCCCTCGGCAGCTGCGCAGACATGGAGGCCGCCGTGGCCTTACAGCTCGCGCTACATCACAAGGTACTCACTCACACATAGCTCCTAGTCTCTTACATAATATAAAGGGTTATTTGTAAAACACCGTTAACCTCTCAGGACTATGTTACTAACATCATAATCAACAACTTTTGTTCTATGACTTTTAAAAATTCATCATATTTTAGTTCATCCAATTTTCATACAAAAATAAAAATATTTCAATTGAAAGCTCTAAATGTTGCGAAGTCTATGCTATAGAACAATAGCGAGGGGTGCGGGCGGCGGACGTAGGTAGATACAGCAAAATACACGAGTTTCAATCGTTCATTGTTGACGACACCACTAATAAATAGTGTTGTTACCCTGATTTTAATATTTTTTTTATAGATTCTTTAAACTTAGTAGTCAGAAAGTTAAACTTAGTAGGATACCAAAATATTAAATAAAATAAAAAGAACTTAGAAAGATTCATTAAATTCATTCAACCATTGAGAGTATACAAGCCATATACTAGCTCGATAATCTTAAGCGATATGTTATCCCAACATTACGGTAGTGCCGTCAACAAATGTTTTTTGTTACAGACACCCCAGAGGTGTCGTCAACAATGAACGGTTGAAATGTGTTAGATAGGACAACGAAATCTTGAAGGTTTGTTTTTGGTAAATGTATTATGTTTTGTAAAAAGTCATAGAACAAAAGTTGTTGATTGTGATGTAAGTAACATAGTCCTGAGAGGTTAACGGTGTTTTACAAATAACCCTGTATACTTGAGGAGGTACACATGGTGACACTGACTATTTAATATTGGCAGAGTGGATCATCGGAGCGTCCAAGAGGCAGCCGTCACACGCACTCCGCCCCCGGGCCCGCCTCCGGGACAGACCTATAGACATATCTATTTATATATATATATAGTGAGCTGAGCCGAACAACATCAACACCGACGCATCACTCCCACGCCACCGATGTATTGATTCATTTAAATAAACGTCATCACCTATCACCATCTATTTATTATACCCTATACCCACTACCATCCCATATCATCCCATGGGTGTCGTAAAAGCCGACAGAGGGAGCATATTACGCAGAGAACAGCACTGTAAGAGAATGAAAACTTGATACAAACCCTATACCAACCCGTTTGGCCAGCGTGGTATAGTAGGCCAATTCCTCCTGTAGCGACCAACTACATAACACGACAACATTGACAAGCGCCATCTACCCATTGACGACGAAACTACTACAGCACTACTACATATTGGTGACCCCGACGTGATCTGAAGAAGCCCTCACCGGTCCGGTAAAAGCCCATATCGTCTTATTACAATACCTTGGCACCATACCCGGGAAATTACTAGTGCAGGAGACGGTTTTTGGAGGCGATTTTTGCGTAGTATGACTTTGCATGATGTTCAAAACGAGTAGACTTCGGCTTGGTGATGGGTATTTTGACATCGTAGACAGAGGTGTAATATTACACACACATTTCGCCATGTTGAAGTTTCAGAGGGTCTAATACGAGTTTTACACAGCGACGATACGATAGACTTGTCGACGGGAACAAATTTCATACATTTCTTAAATGCGCCCCCTAGCGGACTCTATCTATCGCTACTATCCGATAGGGGCAGTGCAAAACTCGGGATAGATCCTCTGGTCCCACGTAATAGGTAATAGGGCGAGCCTATTGTCTAATTCCGTGCTGCTACAGAGAATTCGAAAACCTAAGAAGCTACCTATGCCTATAACATTTATTTTACAAAATATAATCAAAAATGTGTCATTAAAGAGGCCTATATCTAGCAATCCGTGTGGTGACGAATTAAGAATACGGAATGTCACCACCCCATATCATCCCATGGGTGTCGTAAGAGCCGACAAAGGGAGCATATTATGCAGAGAACAGCACTGTAAAAGAAGATACAAACCTTATACCAACCCGTTTGGCCAGCGTGGTATAGTAAGCCGATTCCTCCTTTCAAAGGAGAGGCCTAGTCCAGCAGTGGACTGTTAAAGGCTGATGATGATGATATCTAGCAGTAGACTATGATAGACATGAAAGATCCACGTTACATCCCAAGGTCCGCTTACCGGATTTGGCTGAATATTAGCTTTTCCACAGAGATACTGCCTGACTGACACCTCCACAACCCAAAGGGATAGCGATATTCTATGGTTTAGAGCAGTATCAGTCTATTTGAGGGTACTGACTCTCCGTAACTAGTGTCAAAGATGTTGACGACAGTTAGTCTGTCGAGGGGTAGGTATGTGCAGTAGGATAGTAGTGGCTAGGTGTGGGTGTATTGACGGCCGGTTGGCGTAGCGGGAGTGTAAGCGACTGCTACGTCGAAGGTCGCGGGTTCGATTCCCGCTCAACTCAAACATTTGTGTGCATGAACATGGATGTTTGTCTTGGTCTGGGTGTTAATAAAATATGTATATTAATAAATAATAATATGTATATTTATCCATAGTACAAGCTCTGCTTAGTTTGGGTCTAGATGGTGTTGTGTGAATGTGGTATATATTTTTTTTATGGCAATCGGTGGCAAACGAGCAGACGGATCGCCTGATGGTAAGCAATTACCGCCGCCCATGGACACAAGCAACACCACATGAGTCACTAGTGCGTAGCCGCCCCTTGGGGTTGGTAAAAGGGATAGGAGGAGGAATGGGATGAGGGAGAAGGAATAGGGGATAGGGCCTCCGGCACTCTCACTCACCGAACGAAACGCAACAGTTTAGGTACTGTTACTTTACGTCGATCTTCTGTGAGAGGGTAGTACTACCCCGGTCGAGCCGGCCCATTCATGCTGAAATCATCGAGGCTCTACTACCTTGGAAGAATATAATTGTGTGGTCGTATGTTCATGTTCGCAGACATAGACGAGGCATCGCTCCCCGCCCTCGGCAGCTTCGCAGACATGGAGGCCGCCGTGGCCTTACAGCTCGCGCTACATCACAAGGTACTCACTCACACATAGCTCCTAGTCTCTTACATAATATAAAGGGTTATTTGTAAAACACCGTTAACCGCTCAGGACTATGTTACTAACATCATAATCAACTACTTTTGTTCTATGACTTTTAAAGATTCATCACATTTTATTTCATCCAATTTTCATACAAAAATTAAAATATTTCAATTGAACGCTCTATATGTTGCAAAGTCTATGCTATAGAACAATAGCGAGGGGTGCGGGCGGCGGACGTAGGTAAATACACGAGTTTCAATCGTTCATTGTTGACGACACCACTAATAAATAGTGTTGTTACCCTGATTTTAATATTTTTTTTATAGATTCTTTAAACTTAGTAGTCAGAAAGTTAAACTTAGTAGGATACCAAAATATTAAATAAAATAAAAAGAACTTAGAAAGATTCATTAAATTCATTCAACCATTGAGAGTATACAAGCCATATACTAGCTCGATAATCTTAAGCGATATGTTATCCCAACATTACGGTAGTGCCGTCAACAAATGTTTTTTGTTACAGACACCCCAGAGGTGTCGTCAACAATGAACGGTTGAAATGTGTTAGATAGGACAACGAAATCTTGAAGGTTTGTTTTTGGTAAATGTATTATGTTTTGTAAAAAGTCATAGAACAAAAGTTGTTGATTGTGATGTAAGTAACATAGTCCTGAGAGGTTAACGGTGTTTTACAAATAACCCTGTATACTTGAGGAGGTACACATGGTGACACTGACTATTTAATATTGGCAGAGTGGATCATCGGAGCGTCCAAGAGGCAGCCGTCACACGCACTCCGCCCCCGGGCCCGCCTCCGGGACAGACCTATAGACATATCTATTTATATATATATATAGTGAGCTGAGCCGAACAACATCAACACCGACGCATCACTCCCACACCACCGATGTATTGATTCATTTAAATAAACCACATCATCTATCACCATCTATTTATTATACCCTATACACACTACCAGCCCATATCATCCCATGGGTGTCGTAAGAGCCGACAGAGAGAACATAATATATTATAATAAATAATCATAATAATATAAATTTATTAATTTTCAATTCATCACAAAAATATACATACAGTTCTTAAAAAGTACCTAATTTAGGTAAAATTATGAAGTGCCTGTACTAGGGTAAACTTGTGCCACAGGCGTTAAAGGCACTTACAATATTTAATTTTGATCTGAGTTAATAAGTCATCGCAATATTTATTATAAACATATTAAACGTAATAACGTAATATACCTACTTATAATTATATGTATACTTATTTTAAAACTAATATGAAACTATAATTATTTGACCACAGTCAGCAGTTCTTCGGTCTGATCTGATTATGTAGAGAACAGCACTGTAAGAGAAGGAAAACTTGATACAAACACTATACCAACCCGTTTGGCCAGCGTGTTATAGTAGGCCAATTCCGCCCTTCAAAGGAGAGGCCTAGTCCAGCAGTGGACTGTTAAAGGCTGATGATGATACCCACTTCTACTAGCCACTAGCCCAGGGTTTCTTAAAGTGGGGTCCATGGACCCCTTAGGGATCCGTAGCATGAGTAACGGGGGTCGGCAGTGGCTCAGTTAACAGTCAACTTATTTATTTGGAAATTATGCCTTAAACTTCACGCACCGAACGAGCTCGCAGTGACGGACGTCTAAAACTACAAATAAAAGTGATTTTAGTTTATATAACACTTCTGTTTCCCCTAAGTTCTTCGTTCGGTCCCTGGATTTTTCAAATTCTCTGCAAAACTTGCACTAGCCTGTTTCATCCCGTCACTCTTGTTCGCGGCGACTGCCAAAAACACCGAGCAATATGTATAAGAGAGCGAAAACTCGTTCGTCATTATCACTATGAATGTCTAGCCGTTTCCCGCGGTTTCACCCGCGTCCTGAGGGAACTACTTCGCGTACCCGAAAAACCCAAATATCTTACGTACCTCTATTTTTTCTAAAATAAAATATAGCTTATGTTACTTGAAGATAATGTAGCTTTCTAATGGTGAAAGAATTTTTAAAATCGGTAGTTTTTGAGTTTATCCATTACAAACAAACAAACAAAAATACAAACTTTCCTCTTTATAATATAATTAGTGTAGACAAAACAGTTCTATAATTCATATGAGGCAGGACCAAGGGATAAAAGCTCCAAAGACATATATTTCCTTTCAAAGACAAATGACTCGGTGTTAGAGCCAGTTTCACAATCTTCAGATGGGCTCTATCTTCCAGATGCCATATTTATAATTAGGACCAACTTGCTGAGTTATCTGGCAAATTAATTTAACAGGATCTTATCAAACAGCGATGAAACTGGGCCTTAGTGTTTACACTACCTACACTAACGGCCGGATAGATACGACACCTTATTTGACGTTTTGTTTGCAGCATATTAAATAAGTACGTTTTTCTTATTCCAAGATCCCAGGGCCGCCAGACCTTACGTATTTTCTCAGAAATGACATGTATAGAACTAGAGGACGGCAGCAGCTACGCCTGCATTTTTTTTTAATTTACCCGTTTTGGCCGATTTCGTGGGAATGTCGGAAAATCCCTTCTTAGTGCACCCCTACGGTCCCCAGGGAACATACATGCCAAATTTCAGCTTCCGGCGTCCAATAGTTTCGGCTGTAGCGTGTCTGTCAGTCAGTAAGTAACGCAAGGATTTTATATATACAGATTAGTATAAAATTGGTTTGTAAAGGGTTGGGTTATAAATGAATAAAGACAAGTCGCTTATAAGGAAATAGTATATTGTGACCTCCTATGTAAACATTTCTACAATGAACACAACTTCATATCGTTAATAACTCGGAGCTGTGACAGATAATATTACCGACAACCATTGCACCTTTACTTCAATGATAAAGTGAAGTGTTTAGAGACAATTTATAATTTGTTTCTACAAAATGGTGTTTGACTCGGACAACGACAACCTAGCCTACTAGACGGCAGACGTAAGGCGAACACTTTCTGACAACACGTAAGACTTATACGTCTTATATAAGACCAATCCCAACACTAGATATGAATTATGACGTACCACAAATTTGATCCGGCCAATTAGAATGCATTTTTGTAGCCCCCATCGCCCCGCATACCTCACCGCTTTGACAGAATTGTTTGTTTATAGAAATGATAACATTAGGTGTCTAGTAGGTTGTCGTTGGACTCGAATATTTTGATAACGTAAATATAAAATTGACCAAAATATGGTTAATACTTATCTAATGCTGCTGATACACTTGAGCATTCACTAGTAACATAATAGCGAGCGTTCGGCATTATTTTGTTTTGTCGAACTGAACAAGGAACAGAGGCGAACA
Source organism: Euclidia mi (assembly GCA_944739405.2). Taxonomy (NCBI): domain Eukaryota; kingdom Metazoa; phylum Arthropoda; class Insecta; order Lepidoptera; family Erebidae; genus Euclidia; species Euclidia mi. The sequence goes on along the minus strand of OX123210.2, from coordinate 18,754,698 downwards.
TTGCTATGGACATTTTCACGACCTTTCTAGCGAACACAGTAACAATGAGTACAGATTTACATAGAAGCACAGTTCTTAACACGTTCCCGGACGAGCATGCTATAGCATTCGTATCGGACGATTTAATTGTGTCGCGGATGCTATAGCATTCCAAGTTTATTTAGTTTTTTTGGCAGTTATGCTTAAGCAGTTGCTTTTTCCCTATAAAATATAGGTAGTTTATTTCTTACTGTCACTGCTGACGAAACCACAGATCGCTTACTGCCACACGAGACCTTTTCTGCACACAAAGAAAAAACAATGGTTACTCCTCCCCTTACACCTCGCCGGGCGAACCTCTCGTGGTAGCGTATGCTATAGCAGGCGTCAATTCAGAGGTTGTTTGAAGAAGTTTCAGAGGATTCTTCGGCTCCCAGCATTGAAGAATCTGAAAAATCCTATGATGAACGAGAGGAAAGCCAAAGAAGATCCCAAAGTAGTCGTCTGCTATAGCATACGTGTCACACTTGATGGTGCAGGTTGGTACGCATCGTGACGGAAATGCTAGAGCAATCGTAAAAATCCTATACAAAAAAATAGTGCTAAAGTAGGGTGACTCACTGCCCGGGAACGTGTTAAGGATTTCGTGTGCCGATTCCAAGTGGGGACTGTCTTCAGTTTAGTTCATAGTTGGCGGCGCTGGCGTCGTTCTCCGTCTCTCTCGCTCTCGTAGTTAAGCTACACAGGAGGAGAGAAAGACAGCTGTCACAGCGCGACTGCAACGCCGCCAAGCGGCAATTTGTGTCACAGAAAGTTTGTCTTCAGAGCGCCCATAGGAAATGCGCCACTATGTAAATATCTGAGCTCGTTGACAGCGTCATCAGCAAAAACTTCAAAGCAAATTTACCATCAATTCGCTAGAATGCTCGCCAGAACATTCGTAAGTTTTCTTTGTTTCGTTTCGTTTGTTTTTCTATTCTGTAACACTCGCAAGAATGCTCATAACAGGTGTATGCTCAAGTGTATCAGCACCATAAAATGACAACTCTTTATTAGAGTGCAGGGTCACAAGAAAACCTAACATAACCTATTGAGTTGCAAGGCGGACAATTTTTAAATAAGAAAGAAAATCTATGACTTTGGTTTGAAATATTTTTATGTCAGTTATCTTAAATCAATAGGTTATATTAGGTCGTCTTGTGATCCCGCACACGAATTTGTGTAATAAAATATGTTGATCTACATTTACAAAATATTTTAGTAATAATATAGACATTATAGCGCCCCTACCGGATGGTGGCGATCGGTAGAGACCGCTAGGGGGCGCATTTAGAAATTGTATTGAAATTGTTCCCGACGACTATTCTATCATCACCAATGATCGGAGTAGGTAGATTGATTTTTGGTACTTGTATCATAAATACACACAGAAAGAAAAACATGGATAAGCCATTTTTCCGAAAAGTAATTCCGGTAATTCCGGATTCAATTAAATATTGTTAATGTTGGTAGTGATATTATTACTACTCAATTCAAAATTTAAAGGAAGGTATTAAAACAAAAAAATCGTTTTTTACTTATCTGTTGAATAACAAAAAAACAATCGAATTCTGATCGAAGCTTTAATATTTTTTATTTTTAGCCTTTATACGCCACAACTTTTTATAAATTGTTGCACTTTTACAAATTTCAATATTTTCATAGTGGTCATGGTAATTTACAAGGGTAGAATAAATAAAAAGAGTAAAATCAACATGGGTTATTGTTAAATATGTACATATTACATATTTTTTTCCCGAGTGTCAGACTCTTACTGACTAAAACCCACCCGTGTTCCATCAAGTGACCTTTGCGTCCCAGGGCTGCAGTAACTCTTCGTCTCTGCCGCAACCCTGGCAGAATACAATTCCTACCTAAGTTCCGTTTTTTTTTTAATGATCATCCATTTCCGGAGTAATGTCCATATTAATATATACGTTCCGGATCAATGACGTCATTTCAATCTACCTACTCCGATCACTGATCATCACCGTGACGATCGAGTGCAAAACTCATACTAGACCCTCCGAGACCTTAGGGTGAGTTTACGTTGGATTCGAGTAGATCGTCGACGGGAACAATTTTCATACAGAGCGCCCCCTAGCGGACTCAGAGACTGTTACTACCCTATAGGTGGCACTTTGGATGGAAGTTGTTCCTCTGATATACAAAACTAAATATTAAATAAACACTATAATAAACACTATTTACAAACGTGTGAGAGGTACACAGTTACAAGTGGGTGGTGGCGTCCCTGTCTAACAGAGTGTCCTACATTAAAAGACGTAAGTGGATGCTCCTGTTTCACCATATTTACTTTGGTAGGCTTACCAAATGAACATCATTTACTGGTTGAGTGCTTGAGTATGATATCAATAATTAATATATTTTGAATAAATAGATAACTTACAATGTGGAACAGTTGCAGCTCCTTACAAAGATAACATGTAATACCATTATATTGGCAATTAAAAAGAGTGGCCACGAGTTTTATTGCCCGTTCCTTCTCATGGTTCTACCTATTGCATTGCGAATGTGGCAGTAAATGTAAATGTAGAATTATCTAGTAATTAACATAATTTTTTGACGTTCATAAGCGTCACTTTGTGGCCTAAATGAATAAATGATTTTGACTTTGACTTTAATTGACATCTACAAATAATAATAAATCTATAGATACTAAAATCAAACTAATTTATTCTTAGTGAACACAAGCCTGTTACAAGATGGTGGTGTCCCTGTCTAACAGAGTGTCTGTCTGTCTGCTCTTTACATCTCATAATTGGAACTAAGTTCCTTATATAGTTGCGAAAGGGGGCTAAACGGAAAAAATTACGACAAAAACTTGTAACGACACTTTTTGCTATAGTAAACTATTGTAAGCCGTGCGGCGTGCGCATGTTTCTCTGTCTGTCTCTCTCTCTCTTATAGAAAGCGCATCATGTTCATGCTTTCTGATCACGAAAATGACATCTATTTTGGAATCCAAGATGGCGGACGAGACATTTTTAATAAAATTAATATGGGTATCATTTTTGGGGTTTTCATGCTTTCTGATCACGAAAATGACATCTATTTGGGAATCCAAGATGGCGGACGGGACATTTTTAATAAAATTAATATGGGTATAATTTTTGGGGTTATCATGCTTTCTGATCACGAAAATGACATCTATTTGGGAATCCAAGATGGCGGACGGGACATTTTTAATAAAATTAATATTGGTATAATTTTCGGGGTTTTATTACTGTCACAGCTCCGAGCCACTCGGCCGCTCATACAATTCATTTTTTACAACGTCGCTTCTATAACAATGTCTGCATGAAAAGTGTATTTGTCATTAATTATATGTATAATAATATAATATTGATATAATAATATGTATTTACAAGTAGTTTAGCGTGTACATGATGTCTATACATCGCGTTTTTTAAATCAGTGTTTTCCCGAAAAGTATGAACTCAGGCCATGATATAGAAGTTACCTTTGACATTTATTTTACAAAATATAACATAACTTCACGCCTTTTATCCCCGAAGGGGTAGGCAGAGATGTCTTACACACCCACATTTCGCCAGTTATGTTTAAGTCCCAATGTAATAGGGGGCGAGCCTATTGCCGTCTACCGGGCACATTATTAAGCGAGCGATAATTAACATTTTTAATAAACACATAACTTCGAAAAGTCAGAGGTGTGTGCCCTGACTGGGGATCGAACCCGAGACCATCGTATCGGCAGTCCGTTACGTACATCACTGGGCTATCGCCGCTATCTTGTCAGACAAAATATACTTACTTAAAAATATAGTTATTTTTTTACAATTCCTTTAAAATCAGCATGTCAAAGACTATAATGTGACGTGAACAAAGGGTAAGCTACTTTTTAGGTTATAAATAAAGTGAATTGAACTTACACATCAACCGTCACCTTGTTACACTAATAATAATAATAAATAATAAAGCTTTATTTATTCCATGAAAATTACAAAACTGAAATTAAATTAAAATAAATGCATGAAATTAACAAAAAAAATAATTTATGTATAGACCCCCTTGTTATACTCTCATCTCATCTCATCATCAGCCTTTAACAGTCCACTGCTGGACTAGGCCTCTCCTTTGAAAGAAGGAATTGGCCTACTATACCACGCTGGCCAAGCAGGTTGGTATAGGGTTTGTATCAAATTATCCTTCTCTTACAGTGCTGTTCTCTGCATAGTATGCTCCCTCTGTCGGCTCTTACGACACCCATGAGATGATATGGGGTGGTGACAATTCGTATTCTTAATCCGTCACCGCACGGACACTTGTTATACTATGAAACATTAATTTTGGCGAAAATAAAAAAAGGGAAAACAAGAAAATTTACATACTTTGAAAATTAATGCTAAGTGATAAAAAAAAAAAAACGTTAATTATCGCTCGCTTAATAATATGACCGGTAGATGGCAATAGGCTCACCCCCTATTACATTGGGACCGAAACATAACTGGCGAAGTGTGGGTGTGTAATACACCTCTGCCTACCCCTTCGGGGATAAAAGGCGTGAAGTTGTGTTATGTTTAATGCTATGGGAAGCTTCTTTTTCATGGGCTGAGTACACACTTCGGGCAAACAGTGTCTTAAAATACATGGTGAATTTAGGGTGTGAGTCGTATTATTACATACAACGATGTACTTAGGTACACGCACACTATATATTACATCATCATGTCAGCCTAGAGACGTCCACTGCTGGACATAGGCCTCCCCCAAGGTTCTCCACACAGACCGATCTTCAGCCCGCATCCAGTACTTCCCGCGATCTTAACCAGATCGTGGGTCCACCTTGCGGGAGGTCTACCCCTGCTGCGTCGTCCGGTACGTGGTCGCCACTCCAGAGGGTATAGTATGAGTTTTGCACTCGATCGTCACGGTGACGATAGACTAGTCGACGGGAACAATTTCCATACATTTTCTAAAAGCAAGCCTATCGGATAGTAGCGATCGATAGAGACCGCTAGGGGGCGCATTTAGGAAATGTATGAAAATTGTTCCCGTCGACTAGTCTATCGTCACTGAGTAAAACTCGTACTAGACCCTCAAATATATTACATATAAGGTACATTATGAGATCGTGTATATATACGGCAGTACACAGTGATGGGGCGTTGCTCACGCGTACGTGTTGGGGCTATGGCCCCGCGACCCGCCCGCGCCCCCTGAGTGCGGCCCTGCCGCGCCCTCCGCCCCGCCAGTCCCGCCACGCGCGCCCCGCGCCACGGCCCTGTTGACACACAATATTTATTTATTTATTAATTTAAAAACTTCCTGCAAAATACATTGCACAAGGTGGACTTAATGCCTATAGGCATTTTCTCCCAGTCAACCTTTGGGTGATGCAGAGATGGTCATGGCACATGTGTACTTACGCAAAGAGAGTAAAATAAAATAGAATCAACATCACATACATATAGCAAACCAACGAGCAATCAATACATTACAAGGCAAATGGACCGAGAATGGTGCCCTGTGGAACGCCCATCCACCCATCTCTACTGACACAGTGTTTAAACACACTATGCCGTAGTTATGCGACTGAAATTCGGCATGATTACGCCTGCAATGCTATTTGAATTACTGACGACACATTATACCGAAATTACGTTGCGTATTATAATTAACTAGAGGACGCCAGCAGCTACGCCTGCATTTTTTTAAATTTACCCGTTTTGGCCGATCCCGTGGGAATTTCGGGAAATCCCTTCTTAGTGCACCCCTACGGTCCCCAAGGAACATAAATGCCAAATTTCAGCTTCCTGCGCCCAATAGTTTCGGCTGTAGCGTGTCTGTCAGTCAGTAAGTAACGCAAGGATTTTATATATTAAGATAGCGTACAGCGTAACTTCGGTCGGGCGTAAGTTCGGCACATATGGTGTGTCATATCAGCCGAATACATCGGAAAGTAAAATCAGCCGCGGAACTTCGGTAGCGTATGTTCGACATAGTGTGATTAGACACTTACGAGTCCTGCTCCAATTTAAATCTACATACTGAAGTCTTTCTCTAAGGTAGTTGGCAACCACATTGGTCACGGTATTACCGCGGTCAATTTGTGAATGTATGCAATACTATAATTTTTCAATTCTCGTAAAAGTGTATTATGTTCGACACAATCTAAAGCTTCTGACGAGTCTCAGGATAAACTATGGCATCATTCGAGTTGGCTTAAGTGTTAAGAATAAGTATATATCACATAGATTTTGTACAAAGAACGGAAAATTATATTAATATACATTAAGAAACGGACCTAAAATGGAGCCCTGTGGAACGCCCAGTCATATTGGCAGTGGTACGAGTCCTGCTCCGATTGACCTCTTAATACTGAAGTATATCGCTTAGGTAGCTGGCAACAAGTTTAATTGGTACCTCGCATACTATAATGTCAAAATTTTTGTAGTTCGGTTTATCATGTCTGACACAATCAAAAGCTTTCCACAAAAATCAAATTCTTTGAATTTGCCCAAGCGTTATAATTCGCTCGTTCTTAATATGTGTATGAATAAACAAAGTATCAATGGTGGAGCGACCCTTAGTAAAGACAGACATGATGACGATGAAATAAATGATTGTTGCACCCAATGGCTCTTTAATAAATACAATTTTATGGGAATGAATGGAGCGCCTCAGATATGTCTGATGTATATGGGGCACTAGAGCTTGCTGGGATGTGTTACCCTGCTATATACGCGTATGGGAGTATCTGCTATTCGATTTGTGTATGGCACTTAGGCGAACGTTCTCTGATTGGATTTGAGACATCCTAAAAATAGGACGGGTTAAAAGTATCCTAAACAGAAGAGCAAGCATGAGAAACTTGATGGGAGTGAATGAAGCAAGAGAGATATATCATACAATATATTTATACGGACTCAAGTCGGAGTCCTTCCGCGACCACGACCGTTGCAAGCCGGTTAAAACGTAGGAGAATAACAGATGTATTTATGCATTTAAATAAGTTAATTATCGCGACTAAGACCCGCTAAATAATATTGTATGAAGACATAAAGACATATTTACTTCTGCATTTTGGTTGTTTACAACACTTATACAAGTTAAAACCTTATTCTAGATGATGCCGTCTTTTTCTAGCTAAATGACTTCTTGAAATGAAAGGCCGAAAGAAACTCAGAGTCATTGCTTTTTTTTGTCATTTCATTAATAAGTCCAGACATAATAGGATTAGATGCCCTATGATGAGCGAGTTCATTAATAAGTCCAGACATAATAGGATTAGATGCCCTATGATGAGCGAGTTTATTAATAAGTCCAGACATAATAGGATTAGATGCCCTATGATGAGCGAGGTCATTAATAAGTCCAGACATAATAGGATTAGATGCCCTATGATGAGCGAGTTCATTAATAAGTCCAGACATAATAGGATTAGATGCCCTATGATGAGCGAGTTTATTAATAAGTCCAGACATAATAGGATTAGATGCCCTATGATGAGCGAGGTCATTAATAAGTCCAGACATAATAGGATTAGATGCCCTATGATGAGCGAGTTCATTAATAAGTCCAGACATAATAGGATTAGATGCCCTATGATGAGCGAGTTTATTAATAAGTCCAGACATAATAGGATTAGATGCCCTATGATGAGCGAGGTCATTAATAAGTCCAGACATAATAGGATTAGATGCCCTATGATGAGCGAGTTCATTAATAAGTCCAGACATAATAGGATTAGATGCCCTATGATGAGCGAGTTTATTAATAAGTCCAGACATAATAGGATTAGATGCCCTATGATGAGCGAGGTCATTAATAAGTCCAGACATAATAGGATTAGATGCCCTATGATGAGCGAGTTCATTAATAAGTCCAGACATAATAGGATTAGATGCCCTATGATGAGCGAGTTTATTAATAAGTTCAGACATAATAGGATTAGATGCCCTATGATGAGCGAGGTCATTAATAAGTCCAGACATAATAGGATTAGATGCCCTATGATGAGCGAGTTCATTAATAAGTCCAGACATAATAGGATTAGATGCCCTATGATGAGCGAGTTTATTAATAAGTCCAGACATAATAGGATTAGATGCCCTATGATGAGCGAGGTCATTAATAAGTCCAGACATAATAGGATTAGATGCCCTATGATGAGCGAGTTCATTAATAAGTCCAGACATAATAGGATTAGATGCCCTATGATGAGCGAGTTTATTAATAAGTCCAGACATAATAGGATTAGATGCCCTATGATGAGCGAGGTCATTAATAAGTCCAGACATAATAGGATTAGATGCCCTATGATGAGCGAGGTCATTAATAAGTCCAGACATAATAGGATTAGATGCCCTATGATGAGCGAGTTCATTAATAAGTCCAGACATAATAGGATTAGATGCCCTATGATGAGCGAGTTTATTAATAAGTCCAGACATAATAGGATTAGATGCCCTATGATGAGCGAGGTCATTAATAAGTCCAGACATAATAGGATTAGATGCCCTATGATGAGCGAGGTCATTAATAAGTCCAGACATAATAGGATTAGATGCCCTATGATGAGCGAGTTCATTAATAAGTCCAGACATAATAGGATTAGATGCCCTATGATGAGCGAGTTTATTAATAAGTCCAGACATAATAGGATTAGATGCCCTATGATGAGCGAGGTCATTAATAAGTCCAGACATAATAGGATTAGATGCCCTATGATGAGCGAGTTCATTAATAAGTCCAGACATAATAGGATTAGATGCCCTATGATGAGCGAGTTTATTAATAAGTCCAGACATAATAGGATTAGATGCCCTATGATGAGCGAGGTCATTAATAAGTCCAGACATAATAGGATTAGATGCCCTATGATGAGCGAGCCCTTGACCTATGATAATATGTCAGGACTAGTCGACGCTAGCGGCTTCGCACGCACATATTTTCGAATTTCCCGTTTTGCCCGTTCCCGTGGGAATTTCTGGAAATACCTTCTTAGTGCACCTCTACGGTCCCCAAGGAACATACATGCTAAATTTCAGCTTCTTGCGCCGAGTAGTTTCGGCTGTAGCTTGTCTGTCAGTCAGTCAGTAACGCAAGGATTTTATATATACAGATTGTTGCAAATGGCGTCCCGTAGTCTGCCTAGCCCCTTGGGAAGGCGGCGTGAGTGTATGTACGCACCTGTAGTGTTTATGCGGCTGCTGCGCGCGGTACAAGTAATCCCTTGCGCCGGGGCTGTGACACTCGACAGGTGCCCCGGGGCCCGCTGCCGCCACACCGGCCGGTCGCCGCCCGACTGCGTTTGCCGCACTGCTACTACCTGCTAAATACAACACGGACACATTACCCACTAGTATATACATACATCATCATCAGCCCCTTACAGTCCACTGCTGGACTAGGTCTCTCCTTTGCAAGGAGGAATTGGCCTACTATACCACGCTGGCCAAACGGGTTGGTATAGGGTTTGTTTCAAGTTTTCCTTCTCTTACAGTGCTGTTCTCTGCATAGTATGGTCCCTCTGTCGGCTCCTACGACACCCATGGGATGATATGGGGTGGTAACATTCCGTATTCTTAATCCGTCACCACACGGATATATATACATACATGCCTAAAGGGAATTTTCTATTTTCTAGGACAAAATCTTGTGTCTCGGGGAACATTATAAACCAACGACAAGCCAGCCTACTAGACACCTAATGTTTTCATTTCTACAAACAAACAATTCTGTCAAAGCGGTGAGGTATGCAGGGCGAAGGGGGCTACAAAAATGCATTCTAATTGGCCGGTTTAAAGAACAATGGCCACTTCCCATACATTGAATGACCTGATAATGAATTATTGCGTATATAGATAAAATGTACGAAAAAAAGTAGCTCTATGATCAAGAAATTATACTGTGAAGACAGTTTTTCTTATAAAGGTCTAGGAATTGCATAATACACCGAAATTAGTTCGTATTAATTTGACAAATTCTCCCATATCCGATGTCACCGGCGGCGTCTTTACGTCAAAAACGTTCCGTTGCATTCCTATCCAATGTTTTCAACGGCAGAAATACATTTATATTTATCTTTTTATATCTCTTAACATAAAAAATACATTCATTTATGCTCAGCTTCTAACAACTTGATTCAATTTATATATAAAGATTAAGTTTTCTCGAGGTTTTGACAATACCAGTTGCTAAAGATGTGGTATAAGTGATGTACGGTTTGCACACCAGGTTAACTGATAATATGTATAAAAGAAACACTGTTTAACTGATAACACAACTGATTTATTGAACTGAAACCTGCTTATAATAAAAATGAATGATGTGAGCCGCACGCGACGGTAATGCCGACTAACAAAGGTTTACATAGAATATGGAAATAATGAATGCTGAGTGCGCACAACGTGAGCGCTAGTATGTGCGGTGTTGACACCGTACATGTGAAATGGAACGTAGCTAAACAAGGAAGTATTATCGGGCACAGATAATATAATAATGCAGCGAAAAAAAATATTTTGATAAGGATGCGTTCACGAGTTCTAGAACATCTTTACAACCCAAAATTTTTCTTTTTACCTAGACTTCTATAAAATATAATTGTTAGTGAAATCATTACACTAAAAAATAACCTAAATTTTAAAATAAATTTTATCTCTATACATGTTTAGGTCAAAAATGGCCATTCTTCTTTGGGGCACGTCATAATTCATAACTAGTATTGGGATTGGTCTAATGTAAGACGTTTATGTCTAACGTGTTGTCAGAAAGTGTTCGCCTTACGTCTGCCGTCTAGTAGGATAGGTTGTCGTTGTTATAAACATACAACTAACGGACACAATTATTAACAACAAATGTGACACGTGTATGGTAGATAGGTTCTATGTGAAATATGTCGCCTGTATGTTAGTTACCTGAGCACGCATGTTGACTGTGCTGGTTGTGTGTGGGAGGGAGCTGTGGTGGCGGCAGAGTGTTGGCTGAACGCCAGACCAACGCATCGCCCAGCACGTTACCACTGCCACTGACACTGCCAGCACCACTGACACTGACACTGCCGCCAGCGCTGCTGCTAGCACCGCCGAAGGACGAGTACGCTGCGGAAGATATTCACCATATTGGAACCAGAGTCTTCTTTGTAAACTGCCTCCGTGGTCCAGTGGATAGCGTATGCGACTGCTGATCGGAAGTCCCTGGTTCGATTCGGGTCGGGCAAAGTGTTATTGGGTTTCCTCAGTAGCAGCACGGAGTCTAGTAATGTGACCGGTAACGGCAATAGGCGCGCCCGCTATTACATTAATAATATTCTACCACATTCACACAACACCATCTGGTCCCAAACTAATCAGAAGCTTGTACTATGGGTACTAGATAATGAATAAACATACATATATACCTTTTTTTTTGTAAACACATACATATTATACATAGAAACACCCAGACCAACACAAACATTCATGTTCATGCACCCAAAAGTTTGACTTGAGCGGGCATCGAACCCGCGACCTTCGATGTAGCAGTCGCTTACACTCCCCCTGCGCCAACCGGTCGTCTAAGACATTGGGACCGAAACATAACTGGCGAAGTGTGGTTGTGTAAGACACCTCTGCCTAACTCTTCGGAGATATAGGCGTGAGACTATGTATGTATGTATTTTATTTATATTAAGCACATCAACAGCATAATTACATTATTTCTTATGATTAATAACATTTTCAGTGTTCGAGTTTTATTTAACTGCACAGATAACAGATATTGGAACCAGCGTCTTCTTCTAGGAACACTGGACTAGAGTATTTATAACACCTGATCCCCTGGAATGTTTGTCCCTTGGGGACCGTAAGGACGCATTAAAAGGAGATTGTCCCGTAATAGCTGTGTGGTTGACGGCATAGAATACAAGTGTCGCCACCTCTCTCGTCACACGTCTTCCCGTGGGTGTCGTAAGAGGCGACTAAGGGATAACACGATACAAATACCATCTTTGCGTAGAGACGGAAAACTCGACATCAAACCCTATACGACTGCCTCGTTGGTCTCGCGGCATAATAGTGCGCGTGGGATCGGGAAGTCCCGGGTTCGATTCCTGGGTCGAGCAGTGTTATTGGGTTTTTCTGTGACGAAATTCTCAGTAGAAGAAAGAAAGAAAGAAAAAAAGCGTTTATTTCTACCAGACGAAAGACATGAACAAACAAGACAATATGAACAAAAAAAGATTACAATAATCTGTACACGCCTGTCGCCTGCATAAAAAATAGGAGGCCAGTTCAGCATAATGCCGGACGTATGCGCCCGGCGCTGGTTTTCAACTGGCTCCTCAGTAGACGCGGACGTCAAAACCAATAAGCAATTTAACAACTATATTATAACATTTAACATAAATAACATTTTAAAATAATTTATACAATGAGCAAAAAGCCCAGGATTACATTACGGAGTCTGGAAATGTGCTCGGTACGGCAATAGGCTCGCCCCTTATTACGTGGGACTAAAGTATATCTGGCGAAAAGTGGGTGTAGAAATACACCTCTGCCTACCTCTTCGGGATTATAGGCATGAGACTATGTATGTATGTATGTATGTATGTCCTGTAATTCTCAGGAGATAGCGAAGGAACACTTATATAAAAAAGGAAAGGATGTGCGAGCATTGCTACGGGTATCTTCTATTCTATCTATAAACAAGGCATAAGAGTCTTTTTCCCGTCGGGGTAGGCAGAGACAACGGAACGCCACTTGCTTTTATCCTTACAAACCTCACGCGCTTCCTCTACATTCATTACTCTTTTCATACATGCTCGCCAGTTCCGGGTGCTTCGGACCTTGTCGTTTTTTTCAGAACGTCACCAATTTGGTCGAAGAATGTCCTACAAGGTCGGCCGCGACCGGCTTGCCTTCGATGTATGAAATAAACAAATAATGAAATGCTCCAACTCACCTCTAATGACTGATAGCTCGATGGCGGCTCTTAATTCGTCGTCATCGGCTCGACTCCGCAGACATGACATCGCCTGCGCAAAACCAAGATATATTAGTAACATAGTTATTTCAAACTTGTGAATGGGACAGGAGGAAGAAGATGACCCAGTCGAATTATCTTATAATAAAATGTTATTAAGATTGACTGCACTGTTGGCATAGTGGTTTAAGGGACCGCCTCGCCGCTTGACACTGCGCCGAGTGTTGTGGGTTCGATTCTCACACGAGACAACACTTTGTGTGATTCATAAATTTTATTTTCGCTTCGAATCTGGGTGTTCATTGTGTCCGTTAGTTGTATGTTTCTAAAGTCTCACGTGACACAGGATTTAGTCCTAATGCGGGAGTTGTCATCTTAAAAAAAGAAAAAACATATATACCACCCAGAGCCACCCAAGCCGGAATGGAACCCACGACCTTCGGCGTGGCAGTTATTACACTCCCGCTACGCCACCGGGTCGTCAATGCCATGTTACTCATGTGACTGTCAAAAGCGTCAGACGATATCCTGCATTGTACTCGCATACTTAAACCATTTTGTCTGGACTTTAAAATATTAAGAAAAGATGAAAGAAATTGAAGTGACAAAAAAAAGGAATGACTCTGAGTTTGTTTCGGCCTTTCTTCTCAAGAAGTTTTAGTTAGATATATGAAATGTGTAACATTTATTGGCGATCCAAATAAATAAAATAAAAAGTCATTTAGCCAGGAAAAGTCGGCATCATCTAGAATAGGGTTCTGACTTGTATAAGTGTGGTAAATAACCAAAATGCAGAAATTAATATGCCTTTATGACTGACCTGAGCGTGTTCCCTGTGTTGTCGACTGCTGTGCGCTGTGCCGGCTCTTTGTGCCCGCGACCCTGCAGGCAAACAACTCCGTTTGATAATATCATAAAACAGATTATATGACAACCAACGTGTTGACTATCAAGGCCCTTTTTGTTATTAAGGTGTTTGGCATTCATCTAAGTATTATTTTTTTATTTATATTTTCTCTATTTGATGGCGATTTGAAAAAGAAATCGAGTTACGATAGGAGCATTTGGCCTACTTTTCCAATCTGTCCAGAGGGGGTCGTACAGGATTTGTCGAATTTTCCGTTGTCAACAAAGGTACTATTTTACCTTAATCGGACTTACGACACGGTATTAGGACACCCGCGGAATCAAATTTACACACTTTAGACACTTTTATTCTCAATCCGTCAGCATTTTACTAATACTCAGCGTCCACAGGTCGGCATCGTACGCATCGAACGTATCGCATTTAACGGATCGTGGTATTCTTTGTATAGAAAGTCATACAAGTGCGTCCACTGATCCGCATCGTACGGATCGCACATCGCCAATGCCGACACCCATGCTCCGAGAGGCAAGTTTTGCGATGCGTGCCGATGACGTCATACGAAATGTCGTGTATTCAGACATTATATTTTCTTTTTTTTAGATGATTTTGCATTTTCTTCCTCTTCTAATAAAAACAAGCAATAACCACAAATTGTTCTTCTTCGCTTTCTTCTATTCTCACAAATACACGTCTGATCACTGGTACTTGTGTCGGCAATCCGATCGCTTCCGCTACAGTGGACGCAGTATGAAAAAATAATACGACTGATGCGATGCGTCCAATGACGACCTGTGGACGCTTAGCATAAATGGTGATTGGCGACGATATTTTTCTTATTTGTATTTTGCCAAAGTATTTTGTAAAAGGTAAAAAACGGGACCCAATTACTAAGCCTCCGCTGTCTGTCTGTCACCAGGCTGTATCTCATAAACCATGATAGCTAGAAAGCTGAAATTTCCACAAATTATGTATTTTGGTTGCCGCTATAACAACAAATACTAAAAATAAAAATAATAAAATATTAAGGGGGGGTCCCATACAAAAAACGTGCTTTTTTCATATGTTTGGTCAACATTACTAACTGTAACAGGTAGACGCTTTAAATTTTCACAGAATATGTAGTTGTATATTACCTTTCAAAATAAATATTCAAATAAAAATAAAGTAAATAATAAACGGGGCTCCCATACAACTAACGTAATTTTCAAGCAATTTGTTACTCGATCTTAATAAACAGGTAGAAACTTAAAAAGTATTTAACTATACATACAACAAACGTGATTTTCTATTATAGATGATGGTACGGAACCCTTCGTGCGCGAGTCCGACTCGCACTTGCCCAATTTTATTTAAGTTATGTTTATCGATAATAAGACTATGTACTTACCAGGTCTGGGTGTATGTGTGGCCCCATCTCCTAAATCTAACTGTAACACACCACCGCCGCTGTACTCTGTAACAGACGGACAAAAAAATATATTTATTATATTAATATATCTTACAAATTATTTGTTGAACTGTTGACTGCCCAAAACAGAACAATATGGAAGTTGTAGAAGGAAGCCTATACTAACATGGTCGATAATGGCTAAAGATGATAATTTCATACACTTTCGCATTTTTCCGAAGCACCCGGAACTGGCCGAACCTGAAAACGGCATGTATGAAAAGAGTAATGAATGTAGAGGAAGCGCGTGAGGTTTGTAAGGATAGAAGCAAGTGGCGTTCCGTTGTCTCTGCCTACCCCGACGGGAAAAGGGCGTGAGTATATGTATGTACTTCCACATGTTTTTTTTTTTTATTGGGACTAGGCGCTCCACGTTGCCACTACTGTGTAGCATTAATTATAATGGGTTTTGTCACTCGAGATATCCCAACGAAAGTTAGATTTGTCTCGGGACCCAAAAATAATATAATCTGAAGTACGTTGAAGTAGAAAATAAATAAGCCATTTCCCTCCCTAGCCAATCGAAGGATAAGGGAAATGCTGCAGCAGGTGGGTATTGGCGTTTGGTGCCATGGTGGTGGTGATGATGATGATGATGATGATGATGAGTACTGACCCCAGGGTGTAAGTCGGAAGTAGTCCCGCGCGGTCAGCAGGTGGGTATTGGCGTTCAGTGCCATGGTGGTGATGATGATGATGATGAGTACTGACCTCAGGGTGTAAGTCGGAAGTAGTCCCGCGCGGTCAGCAGGTGGGTATTGGCGTTCGGTGCCATGGTGATGATGATGATGATTATGATGATGATGAGTACTGACCCCAGGGTGTAAGTCGGAAGTAGTCCCGCGCGGTTAGCAGGTGGGTATTGGCGTTCGGTGCCATGGTGATGATGATGATGATTATGATGATGATGAGTACTGACCCCAGGGTGTAAGTCGGAAGTAGTCCCGCGCGGTCAGCAGGTGGGTATTGGCGTTCGGTGCCATGGTGATGATGATGATGATTATGATGATGATGAGTACTGACCCCAGGGTGTAAGTCGGAAGTAGTCCCGCGCGGTCAGCAGGTGGGTATTGGCGTTCGGTGCCATGGTGATGATGATGATGAGTACTGACCCCAGGGTGTAAGTCATAAGTAGTCCCGCGCGGTCAGCAGGTGGGTATTGGCGTTCGGTGCCATGGTGATGATGATGATGATGATGATGATGAGTACTAACCCCAGGGTGTAAGTCGGAAGTAGTCCCGCGCGGTCAGCAGGCGGGTATTGGCGTCCGGTGCCATGGTGATGATGATGATGAGTACTGACCCCAGGGTGTAAGTCGGAAGTAGTCCCGCGCGGTCTGAAGGTGGGTATTGGCGTTCGGTGCCATGGTGATGATGATGATCAGTACTGACCCCAGGGTGTAAGTCGGAAGTAGTCCCGCGTGGTCAGCAGGTGGGTATTGGCGTTCGGTGCCATGGTGATGATGATGATGAGTACTGACCCCAGGGTGTAAGTCGGAAGTAGACCCGCGCGGTCAGCAGGTGGGTATTGGCGTTCGGTGCCATGGTGATGATGATGATGATGATGAGTACTGACCCCAGGGTGTAAGTCGGAAGTAATCCCGCGCGGTCAGCAGGTGGGTATTGGCGTTCGGTGCCATGGTGATGATGATGATGATGATGAGTACTGACCCCAGGGTGTAAGTCGGAAGTAGTCCCGCGCGGTCAGCAGGTGGGTATTGGCGTTCGGTGCCATGGTGATGATGATGATGATGATGATGAGTACTGACCCCAGAGTGTAAGTCGGAAGTAATCCCGCGCGGTCAGCAGGTGGGTATTGGCGTTCGGTGCCATGGTGATGATGATGATGATGATGATGAGTACTGACCCCAGGGTGTAAGTCGGAAGTAGTCCCGCGCGGTCAGCAGGTGGGTATTGGCGTTCGGTGCCATGGTGGTGATGATGATGATGATGAGTACTGACCCCAGGGTGTTAGTCGGAAGTAGTCCCGCGCGGTCAGCAGGTGGGTATTGGCGTTCGGTGCCATCGCGACGTCGGGAACGGCAGCCGACAGTCGCGCAACTGATTGTTGGCTGCTGCGAGACGAACACTCGGCGACTGACTGTCTGCTAGACAGAGAGAACAGGTTATGAATACAAAGAAACAGATGTGAAAACCGACATTGGTCGGCTTATATTTGGGACATACATAATATTCGAAGTAGATCGCGTTATATTTTAGTGGTTTAGCGTTGTCACAATTCTGTCAAATCAGGCAGCCTAACTTGGGGAGTTGGCTGGGGGTTAAGCGGGGCAATTGCCCCGGGCGGCAGTCATAGAGGCGCGGAAATCATGTCAGGGTCATAATAAATCAATCAATCAGCCTATCGCAGTCATAGGCCTCTCCCAACACGCGCTACAGTACACGGTCCTCAGCCAGATCGTCGGTCCACCTAGCCGGGGGCCGCCCTACCTTCCGCTTGCCGAGGCGTGGTCTCCACTCTAGGACACGCTTGCTCCATCGGCCATCAGTCCTTCTACAGATATGACCAGCCCACTGCCACTAGAGCCTACTGCTAATAAATAGAGATAAAAAAGACTTGTTTTACACGCAGTCATGGACTGATCTAGATGTGCGTCCTGCGTTCTGCATTTGACACGACAAAAAGAGGAATGGTTTATTTTTTCGAACTATTTCGTTACTGTACATGGCCTTATATAATAGTCAATATACGTCACCTGTGTTGTGAAGGTTCGACGGATCTAGAAGGAATCTCTCGTCTGCACGTGCCAGCACGCGAATTATCTGTAAGCATAAACATATTCAATTGCAATTTATATGAACGACGAATAATTTTACCCACAAATTTTCTAAATAAATAATGGCTAAGCCGATTTGTATTTTACATATATTTATCCGTGTTACAGGCATAAGTTTTTTATTTTTATTTATAGTCTCTCGCCTGTATCTCCGAAGGGGTACGCAGAGGTGTAATAATACACCCACATTTCGCCATGAATTTTCAGGTCCCACGTAATAGGGGGTGAGCCTATTACCGTACCAGGCACATTACCAGACTCCGTGCTGCTACTAAGAATTTCCTAACGGAAAAACCCAAGCCGACCTCCCAATCCCACGCGCACATTTATGCCGCGAGACCAACGAGGCAGAATTTATTTATTAGTAAAATATA
This sequence comes from Euclidia mi, assembly GCA_944739405.2. Lineage (NCBI taxonomy): Eukaryota > Metazoa > Arthropoda > Insecta > Lepidoptera > Erebidae > Euclidia > Euclidia mi. The sequence continues at coordinate 18,736,246 of OX123210.2, read as the reverse complement.
GGTGCAAGCATTATTTTAAATGCTCATGCACTCACCAATAGGTATATGTAGGAGACTGCCGGCCGACGCACACCGCACTGAGCCACTGCCGCTTAGCGTTCTACAATAAAACAATACAATTTATATTATTTATACATTTTTACACGAAATGCTCTAAAACTTTGGCGACTGGTTCTCATACTAATACTTCTAACCAGATATTAGCTTTTCCACAGAGCGGCTGGCGTCTAACCTCTGCATCCCGAAGGGATTGCGATATTCCATGCTTTACACTAGAGTTAGGTTTAGTGATGTTCCGGATATCCGTATCCACGGATATCCGAGGAAGAAGAAAGATCCGTATCCGTATTCGTATCCGTAACTTTTCTCGCGGATCTTTTACGGATCTTTAACCCTATTAATTCTCTATTGATAGGATGGAATGCTATTATAGGTGGTTAGGAAGAATTAAAAAAAAATATTAAATTCCATTCAGAGTATTTTTAATATAATTTCAATACAAGTCGAAACATGATCTGTCTATTGTTCAGCCGGGCGTGCGTGACGTCAACTATGGTTTCAAGGTCGCCCACACCGACATCGATTCAGTAAGAAAATCAAGATCCGTATCCGCGGATATACATTTTTAACGATCCGGCACATCACTAGTTAGGTTATTTAGAGGTACTGACCAGAGAGGTTGGACGTTTAGACTAGAGAGAACATGCTCGCCATATTTCCTTATACCGAACGTGCAACACGTAATGTCAGTTGGTCTTAGTTGGTTAATCATAACGTCAAATTACGCGTCTCATTTAAAGAGGCATAGACTCCTTACAGACTCATATCTTTGACTGCATTCTCTAAATAGCCGTGCTGTAAATCCCATCATAAGGAGTGATGGGATTTGACAGTGAAAGGAGATATCGATGTTTTTTGAATGAGGGATAAATACGGAAACAAACTATCGAACATGAATGTAAAACTGAATCGTACCCGCTAGCTTCGGCGTGGCAGTCGGTTGCACTCACGCCAACTGGGTTGTCAAAGTAGTTCACTGCTGTACTAATATTTACATAAAGGCGAATCATTTGTGCTGGCGGATCACAAATCGGATTACCTACAGCTCTAAAAAAATCGAGCAGTGTCCAACGTAAGCGATAGCAAGCAACGTGATATGATGCGACGCACACAAATTGCCAAAGCCTGCCGCATTAGCCAATCTGGTATAATAGGGAATATGCATGATTTTTTTTTTATTGTTGCCATCGTTTATTTATGCTAATACAATACTGTAAAAATAATATCAATCGTGGAAAAGTCAACATTAATTTTTAATTAAAACTTGAAAATTGCAATGACATAACGCTGGTTTAAACACACCCATTTTAGCGCGCTTTGTGGTGACGTCAGCGTTCGCAACGATTGAGTTGTTAACTGTCAACTCTGTCAAATGCCTGGTACTGTTTTGAAACTATTGACATATCCTCTGCGAACGGTGACGTCACGTTGGTATCTAGACAATAGCGTTACGTTTTGTCATTTTAAATAACGCTCGTAAATTTTCCAACTTTTATTAAATAATATTCGCGACTGTAGAGCGTTTAAATATAAAATAATGTAAGAGGTGTCTTTCTTAACCGATAAAGAATGTCATAAAAATATATTCGCTTATATCTGAATCACATGCATATTCCCTATTCGTACAATACACAATCTAAGTGACAGTTTCTTAGCATCTCATCGCAACGCATCGCTCATTAGTTTATGAATACTTTTTGTCAATAGATCTAATGGCTAAAATGAACAATTTAACACGTGAAAGTTTTTAGTACTGTCTGTTTGGCAAGTCATTGCAAAGCACTGTCCGGCGTCGACAGCAAAAACTACAATTTCAATATTTTAGTTGTTGTTTACTTCTACGGCTTAAATATATCGACACATACTAAAGTTAGACATTAACCAAAAATATTTATCGATAAATCATCACTGTTACGAACAACACTCGGTTTCCTAACTCTATGTTTTGTCTACTGTTTGCCTACAACGACGCTGCTGTAAGAGCGTGCTGCTAAACCTATCGACAGCTCTTTCTATCATACTGCATGTGCCATTAGAAAGAAGATATCAAACATAGCAACCGCTGTTGTTATTTAGTGTTACTTCTATGACTTAAGGTTATATTTCTTTGGTACTGACTCCCTGTAACGACTGTCAAAGATCTTCACGACCGCCAGGATCGACAGCTTAGCGTGGATACAGCAATATTTCATGGTTCAGACTCAAAACATTATTATTATTTTACCCCGCCCCCGTTACGAGTAACATTCTCAATAGTTTTGGCTGAGCGTTCATTGGCGCGTCCAGGGTTATTTTCAGGGTCTGGGTCTTTATAAAAAGTATTAGTAGTAGTCTGGTGTCCAGTTCCTGATGTGTTCTTTTTATCTTTTTTTTATTTTATTTATAGTACTAGCTTTTGCCCGCGGCTTCGCGCGCGTTAATGCGGGGTAACACACATAATTATCTACTTTCAGTCTCAAGTTGTGTGAAGACATTCCTGATTATTGTAAAGAGTCAGAAGCTCTATAGGATACAAAGTAACTCACTCAGTATCCATGACAATGTCTAAGCCATGTTTCAATACATGTCCAATATAAATATCTATAAACACTTTCGCATTTATAATTTTAGTAGGTAGAGAAAATCGATTCAGCCGGTCGAGCGTAGTATATAATTATTAGTTTAGATATGCGAACATTGTATTTCACGCACAATATGACAATATATATGATGACTTGACAGTACTGACAGATAGCACATGCGTAGCACTCAATTATTCGCGCATGCGTTCTTACTTCCAAGAGGAAAATTTTTACAAACTTCTATCCTCCCTACAATGCCTCCTAGTTTAATTTTTGCAAATTATGGTAGCCTATGTCAGTCTTTCATTTTTCGTCCGTTCAACAAAATTGGTTCAGTCGTTTTCACGTGAAAACGGAACATACATACATACACACTTTCGAATTTATAATATTAGTAGGTAGTTTATGTAAAGTGTGTGTATAGTGTACCTGCAGCAGTCGTCAGGCCAGCGCCACCGCTCGTCGGAGGGCGGGTTGGTACAGTTGGAACGTTCGCCGCTGGAGCCAGCCTCCCATTGCTCCTCGGTGTCTCGCTCCCGGGGACCGCCGCTCTCACTGTCACCACAATTATTTTCATTAATCTTAATATATAAAATCCTTGCGTTACTGACTGACTGACAGACATGCTACAGCCGAAACTGTTGGGCGCAGGAAGCTGAAATTTGGCATGTATGTTCCTTGGGGGCCGTAGGGGTGCACTAAGAAGGGATTTCCCGAAATGCCCACGGGATCGGCCAAAACGGGTAAATTTCAAAAAAAATGCAGGCGTAGCTGCTGGCGTCCTCTAGTCTAAGTATATAAATCGAAAGGTCGCTCACAAAGTATTAAAAGACTTAACAGGACTTAGTAAAAGTAATTTAACCACGGACGAAGGCCGCAATTTATCCACGGTTCTCGAAAGACATGTGAAGTCTACCAACCCGCACTTGGCCAGCGTGGTGGACTATGACCTTACCCTTCTTATAGTGAGAAGAGGCCCGTGCCCAGCAGTGGGACAGTGTATATACATTATAAGGGGCTGATGATGATGATCAGGGCTCGGATACCGGTAAAATTTTTAAACCGTTATTATGTACTTGCCGCAAAACCTTTACATTTGGTTTCGTTCGCATAAACCGGTTTTTTTAAACCGATATTTGGAACATTATTTACATAAAGGTTTTTTTGGATCAAACGGTTTAGAGCAATAAAAACCGGTTAATACGGACGCACCATAAAGAAACGCGGTGCGCTATTACGATTTTATTCAGTAGTAAGATTTTTTTGTTTGGCAACGTGTTTACCGACATGCCGTTCGTCGAATAAACCGGTTAATTTAGGTTAAAATAAAGTTCAAAAACGTTCACGTTCTTAACAAAAGTTCGGAGGAAAACCGTAATAAACCGGTGTTAACCGGTATTTTTTAAACCGGTTCCGAGCCTTGATGATGATTACACGAAGATTCGATGTTTTAGCTTACAAAGCCGAATTCCTTTTTTTTTAATAGTATGCGTAATATTACACCCACATATTTTCGCCATGAATTTTATTGGTCCCACGTAATAGGGGGCGAGCCTATTGCCGCTACCGAGCACATCGCCAGACTCCGTGCTGCTACTGAGAATTCGGTAAAACTCAGTAACCCTATTGCCCTACCCGGGAATCGAACCCGGAACCTCGCGATGAGCAGAGGCATACGATATCCACTGGACCACGAAGGCAGTATTAGTGTATACAAGTGCGCTAAGTGAGAAGAAGCCCACGCCCAGCAGTGGGCTACTTCACAAACAGGCCTGCTATACTGTTGGCTACTCACCTGTCGCAGTCGAGATCAGTGAGCAGTTAGTTCGGTGTTTTAGCTTACATAGCGGCATTTCTCTCTCTAAGTGAGAAGAGGCCCACGCCCAGCAGTGGACTACTTTACAAACAAGCCTGCTTGCTATACTAATGGCTAGTCGCTCACCTGTCGCAGTCGAGATCCGTGAGCAGTAGTTCGGCGCACGCGTCTGGTAAAGACAGCTCGCGCACCGCTCGTAACGCTATCTGTAAACAACATTAATATTACTTTCAAGTATGCAGTAATAACACAAAACATAACATAAGGATGTAGGAATAGGTGTAATAACGACAACCCAGCCTACTAGACGGCAGACGTAAGGCGAAAACTTTCTGACAACACGTTAGACTTATACGTCTTACATAACACCAATCCCAACACTAGTTATGAATTATGACGTTCCACAAATTTGAACCGGCCAATTAGAATGCATGTTTGTAGTCCCCCTTCGCCCCGCATACCTCAGCGCTTTGACAGAATTGTTTGTTTGTAGAAAAGAAAACATTAGGTGTCTAGTAGGTTGGGTTGTCGTTGTTTAATACACACTCACACTTCGCCAGATATGTTTCGGTACCAATGTAATATGGGGCGAGCCAATTGCCATCTACCGGGCACGTTATTAACAACAATTTGTAGTTCACACAAAGTGTTGTCTCGTGCGGAGATCGAACCAGTAACATTCGGCGCAGTGTCAAGTGGCGAGGCGGCCGCTTGGCCACTACGTCAGTAACCTACATACATACATAGACTCACGCCTGTTTCCCGGAGGGGTAGGCAGAGACTACGGAACGCCATTTGCAACGATCCTGACATATCTCTCTTGCTTCATTCACTCCCATCAGATTCCTCATGCATGTTCTTCTGTTCAGGGTACTTATAACCTGTCCTGTTTTTAGGATGTTTCCAATCTGGTCAGAGAAAGTCCGCCTAGGTCTTCCCCTTCATCCTGTCCCTTCCACACTTGTCTTGTATATCTGCTTGGTCAATCTTTCGTCATCCATCCTCTCCACGTGCCCAAACCATCTTAGCATACCTTTCTCGATGCTTGTCACTACATCTTCTTTTACCCCACAACACTCTCTTATCACACAATTCTTTACTCTGTCAGTCAAAGAAATACCACACATACTTCTCAGTGCTCTCATTTCTACAGCATTTATTCGACTTTCATGACTCTTCTGCAGTAACCTCTCAGTCGGTAACCTCTTAAAGATAAATTGAGGAAAATAAATATTAATTATAACAGGTGGTAGGTAGTCTTAGAGTTAGGAAACAATTATGGAACCCCTTACTGGACACAGCACTATTAGGAGTCGAGGAGCAGTTTAGTTATTATAAAATAAAATATATGCAATATAGAGAGGATGGATGACGAAAGACTGACAAAGATGATTTAAACGGCTAGGCGGATGTTCTCTGACCAAATTGGAGACATTCTAGAAAATTTTACGAATTTTAAGCAGGCTGGACTTAAGAACACTACCAGCCATCATTTTTAACGGCACTTTGGTCGATCTTTACCCTACAGTTAAAAATCTTGGGCTACACATGGATTCCAGGCTGAATTGGGAGGCTCAGGTGACACAGGTTAGTCAGAAGGTCACCGGCACATTGCGCGCTCTCTATCGCCTTAAGAACTTACTCCCTTCCAAGACTAAAACAATGCTTGTGCAAACTTTGATTTTCCCACTGATCGACTATGGTGATGTATGTTACTTTGACCTGAATGCAGATCTCCTCAATAAACTTGACCGTCTTCTGAATAACTGCATTCGATTCGTGTTTAACCTTCGTAAGTATGACCATGTGTCTACTTATCGTTCCCAACTAAAGTGGCTCCCTATAGCGCCGTAGTTTGCGTGCTCTCACTACTCTATACACTATTCTCACATCTCCTACTTCTCCTCAGTATATGACTCCTTACTTCCAATATTTATGTTCTAACCATGAACGCAATCTTCGCTCCTCCACTAATCTTCAACTCATGGTACCTTCTCACAGATCCGATTTTCTTCACTCTTCTTTCACCATTCAGTCTATTCTTCTATGGAATGCTCTACCTCCTGAGATCAGAATGGCCAAAACTAAATTCAAATTTAAGTCCAAAGTAAAGGAACTCTTGTTAGCTGAGTCCGCGAATGTATTCTAAGCCACTATCTTAACCAGGTATATGTTTATGTTTATATATGTATATTAACATGTATCATAATTATGTTTATGTATATATGTATATTATTTGTATATATATTTGAATTTAATGTGTATGTATTACGTTTATGTATTTTTATTATAATATATATTTATGTAAGTATGTATAATTATTAGGACCAATAAATTTACCAATAATTCAATAATTAGTAACTTTTCGTAACCTACATCATATAATACACCTACCTACTTCTATCTCTCTGCACTACTCTAAGGTAGACTGGTTGATAATGCCTATGGCATTAAGTCCGCCTATATACTTTGTGTATATGAAGAATAAATAAATAAATAAAAAATTGAGCAAGTGTGAGTCGGACTCGTGCACAGAGGGTTCCGTACCATCATCTATAAAACAAAATCAGGTTAGTTACAGTGTATGTAAACTTAAATATTTTTTTAAGTTTTTACCTGTTTATTAAGATCGAGTAACAAAAATTACTTTTGTTGTATGGGAAAATATTATATATTCTGTGAAAATTTTAAGCGTCTACCTGATATCGTTAGTAATTTTGAGCAAAAAAATATTTAAAAAAAAAACACGTTTATTGTATCCCGGACAGACAGACGGACAGACAGACAGACGGACAGACAGACAGACGGACAGACAGACAGACAGATAGACAGCGGAGGCTTAGTAATAGGGTCCCGCTTTTTTTTTATCTTTTAGGTACGGAACTCTAGAAAAGGACAGGTTAGAAGTACCTTATATAGAGGAGTATGCATGAGAAACTTGAGAGAGAATGAAGCAAGAGAGATATGTCAGGATCGTTGTAAATGGTGTTCCCTAGTCTCTGTCTATGGAACGCCTATCTAAACAGGCGATTCTTTTTTTTAAATGGGCTAGTCCCACCCTCATTTTCAAGTACTTGTAGCCAGGTTTAGCAGCTGCAGTGACTATAGAAGACAACGAATTCTGACACTCGTGTAGTCTTGGGGAAAGTTAAACTGTCTTGGAATCCGCAACGAAATTAATTAGAAGTATATTGAAGGAGTTGGAAAATTAATAAGGCGTGAGTCTATGTATGTATGTATGAATTGAAGATGATGATGTATAACACTGACAAGGCAGCGATAGCCTAGTGGAGATACCAACAGACTGCCATGCAGAGGGTATCGGGTTCGAATCCACGGCGCGAACCTATGACTTTTCGGAGTTATGTGCGTATTGAATTGTAATTATCGCTTGTCCCGTGCCTCGGAGAGCACGTTAAGCCGTCGGTCCCGATTGTCATGAAGATCTTTGGCAGTCGTTACAGGGCCTCAGTACCTTCTAAATAAACTGACACTAGTCTAAACCATGGAATATCGCTATCCCTTCGGGTTGCGGAGATCAGACAGGCAGTCGCAGAAAAGCTAATATTCAGCCAAATCCGGTTAGACTAGTAAGCGGACCCCAGATTGAAGGATAGCGCTAAGAGGATGATGATGTATAAGACTGACCTGCTTATACACAGTGAGCTTATCCGTAGAGTGCAGCAACAGCGCCCTCGCAGCAGGCGGTGCAGCCCGCAGGTGTTGCGCGCGCGCTCTTAGAGCCGCCAAGACGCGCGGCGAAACGCACAACCGCGCGGCGCCGCCCGCGTCACTGGCGCCGGCCGCGCGGGGAGAACGCGCGCCCGCGCGGGCAGCCGCCACCTGACACAACATACACCTTATTTAAACACTTTGTAGCGCTCATAGCGACACTTGGCTTGTCGTTCGTAACAGTTCGACTAAGTTAAGCAACGCTTGCACAGGTCGCCACTTGGATGGACCGTGTGTGGCATTTACATCAGAACGCTACCGTGCTTCGGAGGCCACGTTAAACTGTCAGTCCCGGTTCTTGTCTCAGGATAAGAATCATTAGGCCATGTCGAAGGCCCAACGACAACCCAGCCTACTAGACACCTAATGTTTTCATTTCTACAAACAAACAATTCTGTCAAAGCGGTGAGGTATGCGGGGCGGAGGGGGCTACAAAATGCATTCTAATTGGCCGGTTTTAATTTGCGGTACGTCATAATTCATAACTAGTGTTGAGATTGGTCTTATGTAAGACGTATAAGTCTAACGTGTTGTCAGAAAGTGTTCGCCTTACGTTTGCCGTCTAGTAGGCTGGGTTGTCGTTGACTAAAGGTCTTAGCATACATCACGTGTTTTTGCTAGTGACGGACGAAACGAAACGATTTCTCGACATCATTTCAAATCTATATAAATAATAATGAATCAAAGAAATGTTTGTACGCGCATAACTTCCAAAAAACTGCATCAAATTGGATAAATCTTTCTTTTATGCGTTTGTCATAGTCAGGAGGAAAAAATATAAAAGAATAAGATCAAAAATTAAAAAATATGGCGATACGGAATTCACCCCATCCGCTTCTATAGCAATAAATTACACGTGACAAGAAACACGGACGAAATGAGACGGCAATAAATATTTTATAATGTGCACATTTATGTGTTATATAGGTAATAATAATATATAAAAATGTAGGTCTTAGTAAATACAATAAATCAAATTACTACTACGCGTCTGAATATGCTTTGATACTAAATATTGTGAAACAATATAACTCTCGACCCGCCCGTCCCGTGACGTATACTACAAACACCATTAATAATTCACCAAATGTTTATTCGGTGTCGGGATATGACGACCCCACCACCCACTGGGATCCCATGCAATGAGTCATGAAATAACAGTCACACCATCGAAAGCTAGATGAAAGTAATTTTCACATTCACACAACACCATCTAGTCCCAAACTAAGCAGAGCTTGTACTATGGGTACTAGACAATGGATAAACATACATATATACTTTTCTTTTTTGTAAATACATACATTTTATAGATATAAACACCCAGACCAAGACAAACATCCATGTTCACGCACACAAATGTTTGACTTAAGCGAGAATCGAACACGCAACCTTCGGCGTGGCAGTCACTTACAATACCGCTGCGCCAACCGGTCGTCAAACACAAAAATGCTAGATGGGCAACAACGTCTAGTTTATAAAATTTCCACCACTGCGATCGCCAATCGAGCGAAGCGTGACGAAAGACAAATTAAATAACAATAATAAATATATATATATATATATATATATATATCTCTCACCATATACAGCGTGTCCGGTATCCTGTGCAGATACCTCTCGCGCCGCGCCCGGGACAGTTCTGCCTCGGGCACCGCTTGGTCCTCTAACAACGCCTGTAACACGAACACAAATGTTTAAATCATATATACATACAAACATAGACTCATGCCTGATGAACCTTAATCATCGGTCTGTAGGACCCCTAGCTAGCCACGCGTCCGCCAGGCCCTACAACCTACTTATTATACATACACTAGCATTGAGACAATGTACCTTAATCTCATCGAGATAGGGCAAGAAACAGCGGGGCGGTCTGTAGGACCCCCTAGCTAGCCACGCGTCTGCCAGGCCCTACAACCTACTTATTATACATACACTAGCATTGAGACAATGTACCTTAATCTCATCGAGATAGGGCAAGAAACAGCGGGGCGGTCTGTAGGACCCCCTAGCTAGCCACGCGTCCGCCAGGCCCTACAACCTACTTATTATACATACACTAGCATTGAGACAATGTACCTTAATCTCATCGAGATAGGGCAAGAAACAGCGGGGCAGTCTGTAGGACCCCCTAGCCAGCCACGTGTCCGCCAGGCCCTACAACCTACTTATTATACATACACTAGTATTGAGACAATGTACCTTAATCTCATCGAGATAGGGCAAGAAGCAGCGGGGCGGTCTGTAGGACCCCCTAGCCAGCCACGCGTCCGCCAGACCGGAGCCTTCGCCCGCCGGTGCGCTCACTATACCGCGACGGACCACCTGCAAACACAAAAAAAAAATTTACAAAGTACGATACTGACACTTTATTTCGTAGGACATAAGAATGGTGTTGCGGTTTACGATCGGTCACGAGCTAACAATACCCTGACAATGCCGGACGATTTCATAGAAATCGTCTCAACACCAGCTGCTGCTGTGGTCGGCTACAAGCTGTTGCGCTACGGTAGCTTCGCCGTGCGGTGTATGCACCTGCGTAGACAAAGTGTCGTTCGCCGCAAAGCGCCGTAGCGGTTGAGCGCATGCCACGGAGCGGCGTAGACGATGTGGCGCTTGCTACGGAAGGTATCTCAGAAATATTGCGCGTCTCATTGCTTGCCTCTGCGGTTTGCGATCGGCTACGAGCTCTTGCACAACGCTGGTCTCTGTATGCGGTCGGCTACGAGCTCGTGGGACTATGTTAGGCCTCGTATGCAGTCGGCTACGAGCTCTTGCACTACCCTGGCTACGCCGCGCCTTGTATTACCTGCTGCCTACTGCATGCAACAGTAGTTCCTAGTAGTGTCACGGCTGCGGTCTCCTATCGGCTACGAGCTTGACGCTGTCTACGCTGTAGCCTATGCATACCTGCTGCAGCAGCTCATGGTCGGGCGGCAGATGCTCGAGGCGGAGCAGAGGCGCTAGAGGCGCCAGCGCGTCTCTCAGCGCTGCGTCGCCCGCCACGCGCCGCCGACACCCGCGCCGCCCCACCGACGCCGCGCGGCACACCACTACCGACGACTCTGCCGTAACACAATACCATATTAGTACAACACTAGTCAAGACATCAATCAAAGACACATCTTGTCGCTAACTGACACCCTAGCGGTCACTGACACACTCACACTGACTGACATTCGTGGTCACTGATACACTCACACTGATTGACACACGCTGACTAACACACTCACGCAGACTGACACACTCACAGTCGATGACACACTCACGCTGACTGACACACTCACACTGCCACACGCTCACTAATACACTCACGCAGACTGACACACTCACAGTCACTGACAAACTCACACTGACTGACACCCGCTGTTTGTGACGCAGTCACGCTCACTGTCGCACTCACGCTCACTGTCGCACTCACGCTCACTGACTCACTCTCGCTCTGTCACACTCTCGCTCACTGACGCACTTACATTGCCTGACACTCGCGGTAACTGACACACACGCTCACTGAGACACTCACGCTGGCTGACACACACGCTCACTGAGACACTCACGCTGTCTGACACACTCACGCTGACTGACACATTCGCACCGACTGACACACTCAGACTCACTGACTCACTCACGCTGACTGGCATATTCACTCTGACTGACATATTCACGCTGACTGACACATTCGCGCTGACTGACACCCGCGGTTTGTGATGCACTCACGCTTGCTGACACTCACGCTTACTAACACCCGCGCTCACTGAACTCCCTGACACGCACACACTGACGGACTCACTAACGCTCATAGACACACTCACACTGACTGACACACTCACGCTCACTGACATACTCACGCACACTGACACACTCACGCTTACGGACATACTCAAGCTGACTGATACACGTACGCTCACGGACACACTCACGCTCACTAACACACTCACGCACACTGAACACACACACACACACACACACACACACACACACACACACACACACACACACTGACACACTCACGCTCACTGGCACACTCACACTGACACATGCACGCTCACGGACACACGCTCACTAACACACTCACACACACTGACACACTCACGCTCACTTGCAGACACACGAACACTGACACTCACGCACAATTAAACACTCACGCTGACTGACACACTTACGCTGACTGACACACGCTGACTGACACATGTACACACGACACACTATAACACCCACCTCTCCTGTCAGACGGCTGGTCGGCCGCCCACCTCAGTAGCGCCCGCAGTACTTGCGGCTCGCTGGCACACTCACACTCACTGACACACACTCACAGACACATGTACACACGACACACTATAACACCCACCTCTCCTGTCAGACGGCTGGTCGGCCGCCCACCTCAGTAGCGCCCGCAGTACTTGCGGCTCGCTGGCACACTCACACTCACTGACACACACTCACAGACACATGTACACACGACACACTATAACACCCACCTCTCCTGTCAGACGGCTGGTCGGCCGCCCACCTCAGTAGCGCCCGCAGTACTTGCGGCTCGCTGGCACACTCACACTCACTGACACACACTCACAGACACATGTACACACGACACACTATAACACTCACCTCTCCTGTCAGACGGCTGGTCGGCCGCCCACCTCAGTAGCGCCCGCAGTACTTGCGGCTCGCTGGCACACTCACACTCACTGACACACACTCACAGACACATGTACACACGACACACTATAACACTCACCTCTCCTGTCAGACGGCTGGTCGGCCGCCCACCTCAGTAGCGCCCGCAGTACTTGCGGCTCGCTGGCACACTCACACTCACTGACACACACTCACAGACACATGTACACACGACACACTATAACACTCACCTCTCCTGTCAGACGGCTGGTCGGCCGCCCACCTCAGTAGCGCCCGCAGTACTTGCGGCTCGCTGGCACACTCACACTCACTGACACACACTCACAGACACATGTACACACGACACACTATAACACTCACCTCTCCTGTCAGACGGCTGGTCGGCCGCCCACCTCAGTAGCGCCCGCAGTACTTGCGGCTCGCTGGCACACTCACACTCACTGACACACACTCACAGACACATGTACACACGACACACTATAACACTCACCTCTCCTGTCAGACGGCTGGTCGGCCGCCCACCTCAGTAGCGCCCGCAGTACTTGCGGCTCGCTGGCACACTCACACTCACTGACACACACTCACAGACACATGTACACACGACACACTATAACACTCACCTCTCCTGTCAGACGGCTGGTCGGCCGCCCACCTCAGTAGCGCCCGCAGTACTTGCGGCTCGCTGGCACACTCACACTCACTGACACACACTCACAGACACATGTACACACGACACACTATAACACTCACCTCTCCTGTCAGACGGCTGGTCGGCCGCCCACCTCAGTAGCGCCCGCAGTACTTGCGGCTCGCTGGCACACTCACACTCACTGACACACACTCACAGACACATGTACACACGACACACTATAACACTCACCTCTCCTGTCAGACGGCTGGTCGGCCGCCCACCTCAGTAGCGCCCGCAGTACTTGCGGCTCGCTGGCCTGTAGGAAGGGCGAGCTTAGCGCGTCGGCTAACGCGGAGAGAGGGATGCGACCACAGCCGCTGGCTGACATTATGGCTGGGAACTCGTCCCGGAGGTAGCGTTGTGCTTGTCTGGAATGCAAGTAAAAGTCAGGGCTATAAATACAAGACAAAATATATCAACCGAGAGATTGATAACGGTTGTTTTCGTTTACAACCATCTTCAACCATTTTACTCTATCCGAGGTCGAGTCGGTCTATTCGTGGTTGAATCAACAAGGCTCTATTGCCTACTTTAAGTTAGTCAAAATCCTCTCGGTGAAATTAAAAAAAATATAAATCTTAACTGAAATCCCATATTGTACCAATCATTGCTAACATCTTTTACTTGGGCATGACTGTGAAATTATTGTTTCAGGAGATATTGAGGCGCAAAGTCACCATACAGTTTTTCTACTTAGGTAAAAAATCGATGCATTTACTTCGCCAATTTGTTCTATAGGTGTCCTAGGTACCCATGGATAAGAAGTTATTTCGAAAATTGCTCGCGCGCCCTTCTAATAGCGTCTTAAAAAATGTGCCCACTAAAAAAAAACTTTGTTTCCCAGGTAATATTTTTGCTGAGTATGTCTTGGCATGATGTCCAAAACGGGTTGGTAATGGGTCATTTGACAACCTGTATACATTTAGTGCCACGTTCGTAAAACGACGGCCTAACAATAAAAGAGAACGCATAGCTCACTCTAGTCTTCTAGAATGCTTTATTACCGTACCCATTTTCAGCAGACAGAGCCTTCACATGGCGTCCTCGTACCTTGGACTACACTAGACACTGATCTCCTGGTATCTCGCAGAAGGTACGTTACCTGTGCACCCAGTGGCTGGCGTGAGGCGCGGCCGCCCATCGCAACACATGCGGCAGGGTCTCAGCAGAGAGGGCCTCCACTATGGCGTCCTCGCACCTTGGACTACACTAGACACTGGTCTCTTGGTATCTCGCTGAAGGTACGTTACCTGTGCACCCAGTGGCTGGCGTGAGGCGCGGCCGCCCATCGCAACACATGCGGCAGGGTCTCAGCAGAGAGGGCCTCCACTATGGCGTCCTCGCACCTTGGACTACACTAGACACTGGTCTCTTGGTATCTCGCTGAAGGTACGTTACCTGTGCACCCAGTGGCTGGCGTGAGGCGCGGCCGCCCATCGCAACACATGCGGCAGGGTCTCAGCAGAGAGGGCCTCCACTATGGCGTCCTCGCACCTTGGACTACACTAGACACTGGTCTCTTGGTATCTCGCTGAAGGTACGTTACCTGTGCACCCAGTGGCTGGCGTGAGGCGCGGCCGCCCATCGCAACACATGCGGCAGGGTCTCAGCAGAGAGGGCCTCCACTATGGCGTCCTCGCACCTTGGACTACACTAGACACTGGTCTCTTGGTATCTCGCTGAAGGTACGTTACCTGTGCACCCAGTGGCTGGCGTGAGGCGCGGCCGCCCATCGCAACACATGCGGCAGGGTCTCAGCAGAGAGGGCCTCCACTATGGCGTCCTCGCACCTTGGACTACACTAGACACTGGTCTCTTGGTATCTCGCTGAAGGTACGTTACCTGTGCACCCAGTGGCTGGCGTGAGGCGCGGCCGCCCATCGCAACACATGCGGCAGGGTCTCAGCAGAGAGGGCCTCCACTATGGCGTCCTCGCACCTTGGACTACACTAGACACTGGTCTCTTGGTATCTCGCTGAAGGTACGTTACCTGTGCACCCAGTGGCTGGCGTGAGGCGCGGCCGCCCATCGCAACACATGCGGCAGGGTCTCAGCAGAGAGGGCCTCCACTATGGCGTCCTCGCACCTTGGACTACACTAGACACTGGTCTCTTGGTATCTCGCTGAAGGTACGTTACCTGTGCACCCAGTGGCTGGCGTGAGGCGCGGCCGCCCATCGCAACACATGCGGCAGGGTCTCAGCAGAGAGGGCCTCCACTATGGCGTCCTCGCACCTTGGACTACACTAGACACTGGTCTCTTGGTATCTCGCTGAAGGTACGTTACCTGTGCACCCAGTGGCTGGCGTGAGGCGCGGCCGCCCATCGCAACACATGCGGCAGGGTCTCAGCAGAGAGGGCCTCCACTATGGCGTCCTCGCACCTTGGACTACACTAGACACTGGTCTCTTGGTATCTCGCTGAAGGTACGTTACCTGTGCACCCAGTGGCTGGCGTGAGGCGCGGCCGCCCATCGCAACACATGCGGCAGGGTCTCAGCAGAGAGGGCCTCCACTATGGCGTCCTCGCACCTTGGACTACACTAGACACTGGTCTCTTGGTATCTCGCTGAAGGTACGTTACCTGTGCACCCAGTGGCTGGCGTGAGGCGCGGCCGCCCATCGCAACACATGCGGCAGGGTCTCAGCAGAGAGGGCCTCCACTATGGCGTCCTCGCACCTTGGACTACACTAGACACTGGTCTCTTGGTATCTCGCTGAAGGTACGTTACCTGTGCACCCAGTGGCTGGCGTGAGGCGCGGCCGCCCATCGCAACACATGCGGCAGGGTCTCAGCAGAGAGGGCCTCCACTATGGCGTCCTCGCACCTTGGACTACACTAGACACTGGTCTCTTGGTATCTCGCTGAAGGTACGTTACCTGTGCACCCAGTGGCTGGCGTGAGGCGCGGCCGCCCATCGCAACACATGCGGCAGGGTCTCAGCAGAGAGGGCCTCCACTATGGCGTCCTCGCACCTTGGACTACACTAGACACTGGTCTCTTGGTATCTCGCTGAAGGTACGTTACCTGTGCACCCAGTGGCTGGCGTGAGGCGCGGCCGCCCATCGCAACACATGCGGCAGGGTCTCAGCAGAGAGGGCCTCCACTATGGCGTCCTCGCACCTTGGACTACACTAGACACTGGTCTCTTGGTATCTCGCTGAAGGTACGTTACCTGTGCACCCAGTGGCTGGCGTGAGGCGCGGCCGCCCATCGCAACACATGCGGCAGGGTCTCAGCAGAGAGGGCCTCCACTATGGCGTCCTCGCACCTTGGACTACACTAGACACTGGTCTCTTGGTATCTCGCTGAAGGTACGTTACCTGTGCACCCAGTGGCTGGCGTGAGGCGCGGCCGCCCATCGCAACACATGCGGCAGGGTCTCAGCAGAGAGGGCCTCCACTATGGCGTCCTCGCACCCTTGGACTACTATCGGCATTTCTAGAAACCTGTAGAACAAAACATCAGTATAAGATAACTTTATAAAGTATCTAGCTTCGCGCGCGTTAAATTCGGGGTAACACAAATCTACTTTCAGTCTCAAGTTGTGTGAAGACACTCCTGATTATTCTAAAGACTTCAGAAACGCTATAGGGTACAAAGTAACTCAGTCAGTATCCATGACATTATCTACCGTTATCTACCGAAAGGTACATAATAACAGCACATTGCATACAGTCAAATGTCAAAGCCATGTTCTATTACATGTTCAATATATCTCTATAAACATTTTCACATTTCATTTTCTAATATTAGTAGGGAAAATAGTTTCAGCCGTTTAAGCTTATTATATAATTATTAGTTTATATATGCGAACAATTTAATCAACGTGCACAATATGAGATTATGTATGACGTGACAGTACTGACAGATATGCGATAGCACATGCGCAGCACTCAATTATTAGCGCATGCGTTCTTACTTCCAAGAGGTAAATTTGTGCCGAACAAACTTGTACCCTCCCTACAATCCCTCCATGTTTAATTTTTGCAACTTATGGTAGCCTATGTCCGTCTCCATGGTCCAATATATCTCTATTTTAAATTTCAACAAAATCGGTTCAGCCGTTTTAGCGTGAAAACGGAACATACATACATACACACTTTTGAATTTATAATATTATAGTAGGGATAAGCTCGCAAGTTTATTCTTAGATTTGATATAGCAGTGAGACGGTTACCTGGCAATCTCATAGAGTTGGAAGGCATCATCTAAAGTAGCGAGGGTGACAGGCCGCGTACCACTCCGTGATACTCCCGACCATGCCTGAGAACATATAACATTATTTATCCAATAAGCGTATACTGGCATATATAGCAAGGGAGCCCATTTAGGGTCGTAGCACACATATCAACTCGGAAAGGGATCGTCACCGTATCGCCTTTCGCCTCGCCGTCAAACAGGCGTCAACCTGACGTAACCACGTAACGTAAGCGGACCAGCCCCTTAGCCAAATGGCATTCAATTAACGATATCGCTAGTCGCTAAGTGCAAAAATGTATGGAAATGACATAAGCCTTCGATATATCACGTGGTTAACGAAGAAGAAATTCCTTATGTTGCCATGGCAACCAAGCGTTAGCGTAAGTAGACATCAGAGCGAATGTCGTTTGGCTAAGGCTTCAGAAGCTCCGGCACGTCGACTCGGCTATAGCTAGGCGACGCCGTGCTTACAGCTCGCCGACCGCTGGTTGACGGCTAGGCACTACTTCAATCATTTTGAATCCGGACGTAAAGTGTAGCGTACGGTTATGTCTCGGTTACGTGAGATCGATATCATTGCCATAGCACTTGATGAAGAGGAAAAAGAACACGACTGGAAGCTGCCTTGTGAATGACAGCCAATGAAAGCATGTTCGGCAACGCAGACCGCTACGGAGAGCCGTAAGCTAGGCTACGGAGAGCCGTAAGCTAGGGTACGGAGAACCGTAAGCGCGGGAACTGCAAGTCGACCGATTGTTACGATTCCGATTAGTGTGCGTTGCAGTAGAGAGTTCCATACAAATAATACTGAACGGCACTAGTTGATGCGGTGACGATCCCTTTCCGAGTTGTTACGTGTGCTAAGACCCTTAGTAGGTGTTTTCCGCCACCCGTTATATTTATTGCAGTAATATGCCCTATTGGTTCTGTTACATTCAAAATTAAGATTTCTTTATGACCATGTGTGAGGTTGCATAGTAAGTATATTACATTACCATTAGTAATACATAGGAGTAATAGAAATACTCACGGTAGTCCCGCTGCCCGTACTATTTGTGGAGGAGGGTGATGTTGAATTCCTGCCGATCAGACTTAGGTCAACCTGCAAAGAAAACACGATTTCATATATTTTAATTTTTTTTAAAGACTCACGACTGTATCCCCGAAGGGGTAGGCAGAGTTACACCTCTATTACACCCACATTTCGCCATTAATTTTTACGTCCAACGTAATAGGGGGCGAGCCTATTGCCGTACCGGGCACATTACCAGACTCCGTGCTGCTAATGAGAATTTCCTAACGGAAAAAACTAATAACACTTTGCCCGACCCGGGAATCCAACCCGAGACCTCCCGATCCCACGCGCACATTTATCCCGCGACACCAAAGAGGCAGTCGATTTCGTATATTAATCAATTAATCACTGTATGATATTGGAATAGTGAGATTCTCAGCTCGATATTTCTCAGGTAACTTTCGGAAGCTTACTAAGTGTATGGCATCTACATCGCGTATCATCGTAACTCAGTATATTCCCGAAAAAAATAGAAATACATACATACATACATAGACTCACGCCTGTTTCCCGGAGAGGTAGGCAGAGACTACGGAACGCCATTTGCAACGATCCTGACATATCTCTCTTGCTTCATTCACTCCCATCAAATTCCTCATGCATGCTCTTCTGTTTAGGATAAGTACTTCTAACCTGTCCTGTTTTTAGGATGTCTCCAATCTGGTCAGAGAACGTCCGTTTAGGTCTTCCCCTTCGTCCTGTCCCATTCACATTTGCCTATATTCTTTCTTAATAAGCTTTTCCATCAAAATCAGTATTTCACAACACTGCAACATGACGATCGATAGGTAAGGTACTGTACTATTTGTTATTCACAAATTAGCTTTGCGATTTACAAACATATCATAGTAAAGAAATTAGTAGATCAAGAACATTCCTATGTGTATAAAAGCTGTAGTAGACGCCGGAACGCCGCTTTAAGTTGAGAAGCGGTAGAGTGAAGAAGAAGGACCAAGTAGCATAGAAGAAAATACAGTGCAGTACAGTAAACTGAATAACTGAAAGTGTTGGTGTTATCCGAGTAGAACATCGATCGAGAAGTCTCCGCGGCAATAGGCTTGTGTCCTAAAATGTAATTAGCGATGGATTTGTTCCTTTATTAAATGTTAAACTGAAATACCTGATTTTTTCCTCAAAAATCGATCAGCAACATTACTAATTACGGCTTTTTTTAAACCTTTTTGAAATTGAAAACGCTGTAAACCATCATGGCGGTTGAGTGATATCACAAAGATGAAGTCTGGTCTGATGTACCCACTTTTATTTTGTTATATTCGATTTGACAGGTAGAAAGTTTGACGTTTTAGTTGTATTTACTACTAAAACGTCAACAACATGAATGTCGGGCGTACTGTTTGACGTAATGCTCTCTTATTGGTGTTCACTGTCACAAGAATAAATATATTATTTTTGGTTTTAGAATCCTAAAAATAACATTAATCTTACCTTTTTATAATAAATAATAAACTTTATGGACATCTTAAAATCATAATGAATCTATAGATACTACAATGAAACCGATTTATTCTTAGTGGACACAAGCCTATTCAATAAAGTTCATCTGCGTCACTCAGTGTTTCCTTCCAATCCTGTTACTTCGTCCGTAACAATGGCCTCGGTCTTTCTTCATATTTTCTTTTCTTTTTCATGTGATTGTTACGAAATCTTAGAGTGCCAAAGGCCTTCGCCATGGTCTTACGAATCTCGTCCTAAGACAAGAACAGAGACCGGCAGCTATACGTGCCTTCCGAAACATGCGGTTTAACGTAATTAGGTGGGTCCAGACAGAGAGAAAGAGAGCAGATTCGCGAGGCATTTGCCGCGCGAGGAAACCTGTCCCGAACGAGCGCGGCAGCCTCGGCACCATCAGCAGGCCATCAGGGCAAGTTTGAGCCATTTGTCCGTTCGTACAGTTGAGAGCTGAAAAAAATACGCGTGCGTCCAGAGTGCGCGCGGCAAACGACTGAGGTCAGGGTTGACAATCTCAATAAAGCCAAACGAGTAATTGTTCTGATAAAATGAAGTTGGACACCAAAGATGTTGCCATTATATAGATTATAACTAACATTTTCATTTGGTGTCATTATATCAAGATGAATTTACTAAATCTCTTCACAGATGGCAGTTTCCTCAATTTTGTGATGCTGTATGCCCACGTAATTCACTACGACACGCTAGATGGCGTGACTATTGTTAAGTTTATTTTGCTTCATATTTGGCTTTTTTTATTTATTATATAAGTTGGTGGTTAATATCAAAAATAAATAATTATGTGTAGATTATTTTTATAAAAGAAGAAAGAAAAATTGTAAATAAATATCATAGAGTAACGCGGCCAGGAGTGTGTTGCTCTATGATAAATTTACAACACTGTGTGAATTTTTCTGTAATATTAGTAATATATGTCAAAAATCAAACGGGCTTCCGGTTTGAATTCAATTCGGTGTGTCGTTTGTTTTGATCCGTTTTCTCTAGATTTTTGTCGTGCAAAGTGCTTTTTCCACATCGGTTCGTCGAGTTGAGCTTCTGTTCCTCCGGCCGTGTCGATTTTGTGTTTGCCTTGATAAAAATCTAAGTATTTGAGATAGGACTCTGAATACCTGTTTGGTCTGTGATAACATCATTTATCATGTCTAACAGAAAGTGTTGTGTCCCAGGATGCTTAAATAGCTTAGGTAAGTCATTATAATCCTAACTTTATTCCCTGTTATATCCTCAGCGTCCTAAATCCAAGTTTATACCAACCGGCGGGCATTCCAATGTAGCTTACAAAGTCCACAAATTTGTTTGATAATAGATTTTGGATATTTCACAGTTTATAGATGCTCTCGAATAAATATAAAGACATTAAGAACATAAATATATACGGGAATTAAAATCATATTATATTCTTAAACCTGCAATGTGAATGTTTAAAAGTTTCCTTAAGGACCTTGATAAGTAGTAACTCGCTTTTATTTCACTTATTTCAGAAACCCAGGCGCATTTGCATAAATTCCCTAATCCAGCTAAGAACAAGGAGCTGTTTAATACATGGGTCTATGCTATTGGTGGTGATATTTTACAACTTGACAATGACAACATTTTCATGTATCGCCGTGTGTGTCATATACACTTCGAACAAAAGTATTGGTGTCGGAATAATCGGATTACCAAAGATGCTGTACCAATGATAAACATGCCGGGTAAGTAACAATAAAGTATCTATAGAACATTTTCCGGCGCATAGTTGAGTGTTTGAACATTGAACAGAATGAAAATTTTATTGTTATCATACCTATAGGCAGTCTGTGTTAAACATTGAATATAGATATGAAGAATTGCACAACAGTGTTTCACTCGAAATTTTGTATAATTCTTATTTTAGTATTTAGCTTTTTGTTGAAACAATATTTGTGATGTTGTTCTGTTTGACATTAGTGTTTAAAGTGTATAAATGGTGATCATTTTGCTGAAGTAAACAGTGCATTCACGTAAAATAGTTATTATTATGGTATTAGTCAAATTACATTCATAAATAAATTATTCAATTACTTCTGACTGCATGTATGGTGCGGAGGCTAACATCCGCTTTACGCCATGGGTGTTCAAATTCAATTTAATATACTATATTCACTTAAGTCACAAAGTGACATTTATGAACATCATGAATCTACTGCTATAAGATTGTTGTAGGTTCAATCCCCACATCGGACACCTCTTTGTGTGCACCACAAACTGTTGTTCTGAGTCTGTGTGTTCTTTGTGTCTGTCAAATGTATGTTTGTAAAGCAATACAGGATTTTCAAACTTATATTATTGTCTTTAAAAAGAAAACTCCTAATTTCAGAAATTCAAATGCCATCAAAACTTTTCTGAAGATTTATGACTAGATTTAATCCCTAATAAATTTTTCATTTGTTACAGAATTATCTTCTATGAAGTTTAGCTCTGAAAGAATACCTTTGAGATCATTTCAGATGTCAGAAGCATCTACATCTAAAGGTTTGTATACTTAAATTTTATTGTTATCATACCTATAGGCAGTCTGTGTTAAACATTGAATATAGATATGAAGAAATGCACAACAGTGTTTCACTTGAAATTTTGTATAATTCTTATTTTAGTATTTAGCTTTTTGTTGAAATAATATTTGTGATGTTGTTCTGTTTGACATTAGTGTTTAAAGTGTATAAATGGTGATCATTTTGCTGAAGTAAACAGTGCATTCACGTAAAATAGTTATTATTATGGTATTAGTCAAATTACATTCATAAATAAATGATTCAATTACTTCTGACTGCATGTATGGTGCGGAGGCTAACATCCGCTTTACGCCATGAGTGTTTAAATCAATTTAATATACTATATTCACTTAAGTCACAAAGTGACATTTATGAACATCATGAATCTACTGCTATAAGATTGTTGTAGGTTCAATCCCCACATCGGACACCTCTTTGTGTGCACCACAAACTGTTGTTCTGAGTCTGCGTGTTCCTTGTATCTGTCAAATGTATGTTTATAAAGCAATACAGGATTTTCAAACTTATATTATTGTCTTTAAAAAGAAAACTCCTAATTTCAGAAATTCAAATGCAAACAAAACTTCTCTGAAGATTTATGACTAGATTTAATCCCTAATAAATTTTTCATTTGTTACAGAATTATCTTCTATGAAGTTTAGCTCTGAAAGAATACCTTTGAGATCATTTCAGATGTCAGAAGCATCTACATCTAAAGGTTTGTATACTTAAATACAGTTTTATTACTACATGTTTTCACACTGACTCTTATACTTACAAAAAAATATGGAAGGAAATTGAATACAAATAGAATACATTTTTTTTAAATATTGTTGCAGAACCTGTAGCTCCACACCTACATTTACAAACTTTAAGTGAAGATGTTCTAATGAAGGAAAATCTTGGTAAGTGAAGATATTTTATAAAGACTGATAGACCAACAAGACCTTAGGTTTACAGTAGAACATTGCATAACAGAGTCTCACAGCTATATCCCCGAAGAGGTATGCAGAGGTTAATTATTACACCTATATTTCACAAACTCTATATCCCCGAAGAGGTATGCAGAGGTTAATTATTACACCTATATTTCACAAACTATGTTCTAAAGTCCCACATTAGGTAAAGGGAATAAGCCAATTTCTGTACTGGACATATTTATAGACTCCATGCTTATACTGAGAATTTCCTAGCAGAACAACCCAATACCACATTAACCAGTAAAATTTAGATAAGCCCCTAACCACTCTAACTGGAACTTATGTCCATGGTGCTTATCTTTAAATTCTTATATTATTCAATATTTTGTTGTCTCCCGCTTTGTTTAGGATGGAAGTTTAAATCATCAGAAGTCAAAATTCAGTGTATTTCGAGGGACACCATTATTAAAGCTAACCACACATATGTTAAAGTGATGAGAATGTGGGTGGGATTAGTTAAAAAATAGCCTCTAACCATAGTAAGCATAAGCGTTTGAGCATCCACTTACTTAAAAAAATATAAATTATTATATTTACAGAACCGGTAACTCCTTTTATGGATTCTGTGGCTGAACAAGTACATAATCGTAGTGCAGAAGATGTACAAATGCAGGACAATGTTGGTAAGTAAAATTGAATTTTATTAATGTATAATATGCATTACTACCATGTGGTGTACTACTACAAATCACATTTTCTTGACTAAAGTAATCCTCAGTGGTCTAGCAGTAGTGTACTGGCTTTGGTTTCGTTCCCAGCCAAGCTAAGTTGATATTTGGTTTTTCTCAATATACAATTTACATATTTAGCAAAGAGGTCAGATGGCAGTCTCTCAGCTGGAAAGTACATATTCGGCCGAATGCGGGTGTAATAATACGCCTCTGCCTACCTCTTTGGGATATAGGCTTGAGACTATGTTATAATAAGTAAATATATCCGTAAATATGTCCATAAATCTTCACCAAAAGCCATAACTAAAGGTTTTGTATCAAGGTGTTTTGTTCTTCGCTGGTATATTTGTAAATAATCAGTACATAGCCTATTTATATTTTTTAAGTATTGATTTTAGTTTTGTTGATTAATACTTTTGTTTTATTTTATTACAGATCAACACAAAAGGCGAAGAGCAAAAGTTGGAACCAAAAAGCGGCTGAAACTTCATGCTGTATCTCAATCTGAGGATGCTCTCTATAGGAAACTCATGTCAGTAGGGGTGAAACTCAGCAAATGCCGCAGCAAGGTTCAGAAACAGAAAAGAAAGATCAAGGAACTGCAAAATATTATAACAAATCCACAGTTTCTTAAAACACTAGATAATTTTTCTAGTACTGCGAAAATTTTGACTTTGCTGCAATTTAGAGAGCATAAAAAGGGAGACAAAGGCCGTCGTTTCACTTTAAAAGAAAAACTTGTTGCTTTATCTATCCTTAAGCAAAGCCCGAAAGGATATAAATTTTTGAGGAAAGTGTTTATACTGCCATCACGCCAGACTCTGTTGAAATTATTAAATATGGCAGACATAAACCCAGGAATAAATAAAAATATGATCCAGCAGATCAAGAAAGCAACAGAAAGTATGAAATTGGAACATAAAATTTGTATTGTTCTGTTTGATGAGATGTCTCTCAAACCCAATGTGTCATATAATGAAAGAAAAGACAAAGTTAGTGGTTTTGTAACTAATGGCCAGGATACACTGCCTGAATATGCTGACCATGCGCAGGTGTTCATGATAAGAGGCTTATTTAAAAATTATAAGCAACCTGTTGCATACACCTTTTCGCAAGCTGCAACAAAGGGACCAGAACTTGCAAAACAGTTAAAATCTGTCATCACAGAATTACAAAATGCAGGTCTTATTGTGGCTGCAACTGTATGTGACCAAGGCACAAATAATGTGCATTGTATTAAATATCTTTTACAAGAGACACGAGGTATACTCTTAAGGAAGTCGCAGGAACCAAGAGACAATATAATCTTAATTAACGAGCAGGAGATCATACCACTGTATGACCCGCCTCACTTAATTAAATGCATCCGAAACAATTTAATAACCAAGGATTTAAAATATATAAAAAACAATAAAATTAAAATTGCAAAATGGGAACATATTACAGCACTACATAAAGAAAACCCAGGCTACAAGGGAATTCGCTTAATGCCAAAACTGACGGACTCTCACTGTCTTCCTAATATGATACCCAAAATGAAGGTGAAATTTGCAACGCAACTGTTCAGCCAAACTGTGGCATCAAATATGGGCTACCTTGCAGGTAAATGTCAGCAATATAAGCTAAAATTATCTGTTCCTTTTTCACAAACTCGCCAAAATGTTAGCAATATTAACACTTTGACGGAAGGACACTGATCCGTGGACCACCTATGTGGTTCACATAGGTGTTTAAGGAGAAATTTTCGTACCCGTGGAACACCTAAGTGCACCCAGGTGGACCATGAGGAAGTTTTTGGACCCGTGGTACACCTAAGGACACTTAGGTGTTAAACGGGTAATTTTTATGACACATAGTAATTACCCGTATTCCACCTATTGGGTGTACCACTGGCACTAGATTTTACTTAATTACCCATGGGCCACCTATTGGGCGTAGTACGGGTACTATTTTTGTTAATTACCCGTGGTACACCTAATAGGTGGACCAAAAAATCCCCGTGGAACACATAGGTGGACTACGTAGGTGTACCACGGGTCAGTATCCTGATGGAGGGTAAACTCCTATAGGCGTTATTACAATAAAACTTCATTTTGTCTCGTTTTCTGTCCGTCAAAGTGTTAAGGGGAAAGCTTTTCAATCCAGAGCACACATCTGACAGGTCACACTCAGGAGTATGTCGCATAACATCTTTAATAAAATGTCCAAATCACTTATTGCTCTCTAACATGGGCGTTCATAGCGTCTGTATGCCTAACATAATAACATACATTTAATGTACACAGTTATGCAATATATCAATCTTTATTTTGAATAAAAATTGCCTTTCCAATTTTCAGATAAAGGTATACTTCCTGAAGAAGCTAAAAGCACAGCTGACGTAATGTTGTTCTTCGACCAACTCTTCGACTCCGTAAATGGCAGTTTTGGCAAAAGAAAGAAGTATGGCAAGCCTCTTTTGGGAGCTGCAACACCTACTTCAATACATCATAAAACATGGGCTGAAGCCAAAAAAATTATGAGTGACATGAAATTTATTAACAAACAAACATTAAATAATGAATATGTTCCCACACTAAATAATTGGGTATGGACACTAAACGGCATTGAACTGTTGTTAAAAAAATTGCAGTCAAAATTTGGAATAACATCAGTTTGGTTGCGACATCTTAATCAGGACCCCATTGAAAACTTTTTTGGGTCTATAAGAAGTCATGGATGTCGTAACGTAAACCCTACGCCAGAGAGGTTCGAGGCGGCATTCTCCACCTTATTAGTTAATAGCCTTTCTAGTGTCCATGCCCCTGGGGCCAATTGTGAAGTAGACAATTGTTACGTTTTGCATGAAGTTCTCATCACAGGCGGGGACAGCAAAGAGCAAATGGATTGAGAGCTCCAAAATATTCCGGACATCACGTTCACACCCCTTGAAGAAAAAAACGACCCTCGTATAATTGGGGGATTACAATATGTAAGTGGGTATTTCGTCAAAAGCGCGAAGAAAAAGGTCTTTAAGGGGTGTGATCAGTGTAATCAACATTTGATGTCCAATCATGAGCCGGAATATTTAAAGTACCGGGAATATGCCAACAAGAAATGGCTTTGCAGCCCCAGCGACTCTCTCCTAAACTGTATTTCCAATCTGCAGGATATAAATAACACAATGTTAAAATCGCACTTAGAAAAAATATATATAAAAGAATTAATAAAAACTATAATCTTAATGCATGTTGATTTTAGCTTCATAGAATGTCCAAGTCATAAAGAAAAGGTAATAGACTTTTTAATAAAAATATCCTGCAGATTCTTTATTCATAATTATTGTAAAGAAATTAATAAAATATTAATAAATAAGAGAGAGTGTGATGACGATACGGATTTGTACAAACTAAAAGCCAAAAAACTTTTTATGAAATGTTTTAAAAGAAAGAAATAAATAATTAAATTGATAATAACATTGTTTTATTTTTGTGAGCTTAAGCACGCATCAAAATTAAAACATAAGTAGCTACCTATACCCCCAGGCGTAAAAAAGCTAGCGATGCCTGCCTAGTTATAGTTATGTCTATATAGGTATTAGTTCTTAAACCCGTGTTCAGATGGCGACACTTTACGTTTCCCAGTTTAGACGCTGAGATAGACCTCTATTCCAGTTATATAAAAAGTACTCTGTGACTGAGGTGCCTTTGAGCAAAAGAAAATCCGACACTCGGTGGCTCGCCCGCGGCTGCACACACGCTTTCCTCGGCCGAGGCACGTCTACATAAACCGAGCAGCCTCGCGCGGCAAATGCTCGCTCTGCGTGGACCCGCCTATTTACTTTGGTTAACGGTCCGTCGTTATACGCAGCAGGGGTTAGGCCTCCCGCAAGGTGGACCGACGATCGGGTTAAGATCGCGGTGCGCGGTTGGATGCGGGCGGCTCTAAATCGCTCTGTGTGGAGAACCTTAGGGGAGGCCTATGTCCTGCATGATGAATGGCCCGTCGGGTTATACGTACATACATACATAGACTCACGCCTGTTTTGCGAAGGGGTAGGCAGAGACTACGTAACGCCATTTGCAAAGATCTTGACATTATCTCTCTTGCTTCACTCACTTCCATCAAATTTCTCATGCATGCTCTTCGGTTAAGCAGCTTCGGTCAACCTGTCCTTTTGTTAGGATGTCTCCAATCTGGGGGGCGATTCAGAATCTTTCGATATCTCATTTGACATTCGATTCCGTTAATTGTCAAACGGGCTACCTCATTTTTTGTTAAAACTATCGCATTTCCTATCAATTTTATGCATTCAGTATGTAGTAAATTAATAAATAAACCGAATTCAATGAATATTTGTGCAAAATATCTCTGATAGGCGGCTAAAAGACGAGGACAATAATTTGACATATCGTACGATTACTTGTCGTGACATTCTAAATCGGCCTGCCGGTCAGAGAACGTCCGATTAGGTCTTCCCCTTCGTCATGTCCCATTCATACTTTACTTATAATTATAACTTCTTGGTCAATCTTTCATCACCCATATGTTATACGTATATGGTTATACATACCGTATCAGTATATGCGGCGTGCAACAGCGCTCTCGCGAACCTCCTGGGCAGAACCTTCTCGTCCACACACACAGCCCCCGCGCCCGCCGCGCCGCCCGCGCCCGTCCCACTCGCGCTACTCCCACGTCTGGACATCACGCTCCTGACCAAAACATAAAAAAACAACGATTAATTTATTTCCTGGACAAACCATAAAAAAAAAAGAATTAATATCTTCTTCAATCCGGTGGCGTAACGGAAGTGTAAACGACTGTCACGCTAAAGGCAGCTTTGTGACGAACTTTACTCTACAATATCAAATGAACTTAGTTCTGTTCAACACGGTTTCCTTAGGGGTAAAGCCACAGCCACAAATCTTTTTTTTTATAGACTCACACCTGTATCCCCGAAGGGGTGGGCAGAGGTGTAATATTACACCCACATTTCGCCATGAATTTTTAGGTCCCACGTAATAGGGGGCGAGCCTTGCCGTCTGCCTTAATTGCCGTTACCGGGCACATCACCAGACTCCGTGTTGCTACTGAGAATTCAGAAAAACCCAGTAACAGTTTTGCTCGACCCGGGAATCGAACCCGCCGTACCGGGCTCATTGCCATTCTGCTGCTACCGAGAATTTCCTAACGGAAAAACCCAACAACACTTTGCCCGACCCGAAAATCGAACCCGAGACCTCCCAATCTCACGCGCACATTTATGCCGCGAGACCAACGAGCAGTCAGCCACAAATCTATTGACGATTTTATCAGTAAGACCATGGATGATGGTTGAATGGATGAAGGTTGATATCGTTTATACATACTATAACAAAGGCTTCGATAGAATAAATCACACCATTTTTAATCGAAAACTTTTTAGAACTGGCATCTATGGTGACTTACTCCATTAGTTCTCGTCTTATATTGAAAATAGATCACAAGCTGTAGCACTTAATAATTATAGGTCTAATTGGGTGTTGGTTTCAAGTGGTGTCCCGCAGGGCTCGTTGCTCGGTCCGCTCTTATTTGTGGTGTACGTAAAAGACACTGAACTCTTCCTGCAATCATGTAACCTACTTAGCTTTGCAGATGAATATTCGCCGGTATATCGTGCATTGAAGACACGAAAGCACTACAGAGTGATCTTTGTCGATTGAAGGATTACTGCACTTTTAAATAAATTTGACCTTAATCCAGCCAAATGCTCCATAATATCATATACAAGCAAACATGACGTCATTAATACTGCATATTCACTAGGAGATTTGTTTGTTTTCGTGTGAGTGTGTGGCCGACTCTAGTGTCAGAGTTTTCAGACCGCCCGAAGGCCTCCGACATGGCCTAACGATTCTTATCCTAAGACAAGAACCGGGACGGACAGCTTTACGTGCCCTCCGAAGCACGGTAGCGCTCAGATGTAAATGCCACACACGGTCACCTATCCAAGTGGCGACCTGTGCAAGCGTTGCTTAACTTTGCCGATCTGTTACGAACAGCAAGCCAAGTCTCGCTTTGAGCGCTAGGTCATATGTAAGTTATATAACCGAAATGTAGCACTAATCGGGCTATAGGAGTATATCACTACAGTAACTAATTATCTTAATATACAAAATCCTTGCGTTACTGACTGATTGACAGACACGCTACAGCCGAAACTATTGGGCGCAGGAAGCTGAAATTTGGCATGTATGTTCCTTGGGGACCGTAGGGGTGCACTAAGAAGGGATTTCCCGATATTCCCACGGGATCGGCCAAAACGGGTAAATTTAAAAAAATGCAGGCGTAGCTGCTGGCGTCCTCTAGTTTGATATATTTACCTAAAGAACCTAGATCTAGCAGCTAGCACCAGTCTGTGACACGGCAACTCTAGCGCGGTCCTGAACCCGTACGCGGCTCCGCAGCCTCCCTCTAACCGGAACACCAGCCGGGCGTCCGCCATTTCTCCTAGAAACATATAATATGGGCTGTTATTGGAAAGTTGTGACAACAAAGTGCAGGAAACACACTACTAGCTAAACTGGAGGCAGACCCCACTTAAAACCGGCACACGAAATCCTTAAGGTCTGTGGTTCTATGTAAATCTGAGTTCCTTGGCTAGGCCTTCTAGCTGGTTTGTTAGTCTGTTACAGTAGTATACAGTTACCCGAGTCGAGCAGGTATCTCATGTCGTGGTGCAGCGAGTCCAGAGAGAAGCCCAGCAGTGAGCCGAGCCGCCGCAGTGCCGCCGCGTCCGTGCGCGAGCGTGGACAACCGCACCATGTGCCACCGCGCCATGCTGGGGAAACAACACAATAACATAACTTCATACCTTTATTAGGCATGGGTGTTTTCGGTTTTTACGCAAACCGATAAAAAATCGATTTCAGATTTTGAAATCGATTTCAAAAACCGATTTTAGAAATCGATTTCAGAAGCGGATGTTGGAGCGTTGCGTACGACAAACGTAAACAAAAACAATCGAAATCTTTTTGTATTTTAGGCATGAGACCAATCAAGTTATATAAAACTCACCAAACATAAATTCCTAATAACTAACTATTTGCAATTTTCAAAATAGACATTCAATAGAGTTGCAATCTGAATTAGATATTATCGCCTCGATATTTAGATTTATTTTTTTCTATTCAATCTGCAATTCATAAAACCGCCGAAATCCAAAACGATTCGCTTGCTTAGCGACAATTCGCTTCATCTATTTCGCTCTGTCAACGGATCACTAAGTTAGAAAGAAAAGGAAATGAAATTCGCTCTCTCTCATTCCAACTAACTGGTCGTTTGGTAGTGTGAAAGAGAACGAATGAACATGAAAACGATCGAAAACTTAAGCTTTAGATTTACTTTGTAGTTTGGTGGCGCTTGCACAGTTTTGTTCGGATTTGTGTAGTTTGCGTTATCGTGGTATTGTTTTGCGTTTTCTAAAATCGGTTTTTTCACATTGGAATATCGATACGATACGATTTCTGACTGCAATCGGATTTCAGATTCGTTTTGATATATCGGTCTCATGCCTAACCTTTATCCCCGAAGAGGAAGGCAGAGGTATATTACACACCCAAACTACGCCAGTTATGTTTCCGTACCAATGTTAAGCTCCGTATTCACATACAGTTTTACTCGATTGAGCCAAACTCGAGAGGACAATTACAGTGTATTTGATGTCATCGAGCTGTGAGTTTTGCAGTCCACACATTGCTTTGTACTAGACGGTAAAACTATGTGGTGCATAGGGTTCCCACAAAGAACTGTTGGGTCGGGCGCCAACCTCACCTGCAAGTGGTGCACCTGCCGATCAACGGACGAGGCGACGCACAACTAAATGTCCCAATAAGCGGCAATAGGTGAGCCACCTATTACGTGGGATCAAAACACTGGCGAAAAGTGGGCGTTTAATATGCCTCTGCCTACCCCTTCGGGGAAACAGGCGTGAGTCTATGTATGTATGTATGTATGTATGGTAAAACTATCGAGTAAAACCGTGTGTCAGTACTGAGCATTATAGATGCCAAGCCTATTGCGATCTACCGGGCACATTGTTAATCGAGCGATAATTTACATTTTTAATACACATGTGGAGGATAAAGGTGTCATGTTCCTCCAACTAGAAGAAGGAGCATTTAACCAGGCTGGATGATCGTGCTTGGTGGCCTGTAGGCCGACGGACATACTTTGGAAGTTGTATTTATTTTTATTTATAGACTCACGCCTTTATCCCCGAAGGGGTAGGCAGAGGTGTAATATTACACCCACATTTCGCCATGAATTCGATCCATTTATGCTGTTAAAATTGCTTACGCGATTTAGATTTTTGAATTTGGCGCTTCGTCTTCGTTAGGTGAGGTCGTGTCATAGAAGTTCCGTCGTCATTAGGTAGATGGCGCCGTGTTATGTAGGTGGTCGCTACAAACGTAAAACCTAAAGAAAGTGCCCACCCCAGTATGATCTAGTGCCAGCCCCAGTATGGTCAATTTTCTAGGCTAGACACCGGTAAAACTGCACACTACTGTTCCCAGTTCTTGTACCAGGACAGGAATTGTTAAGTCGTGTCGGAAGCCTTTCGGCAGTGTCAATAATCCGACACCAGACATGGCCACACACTCACACGAAAAACAAAAACAAAAAAATCTCCATAGATTGTTGCCTATAATTATCGAATTGATCAAAAGTTGACTTTTACAGTAGTTTAGATACACTACATACATACATACATAGACTCACGCTTGTTTCCCCGAAGGGGTAGGCAGAGGCATATTAAACGCCCACTTTTCGCCAGTGTTTTGATCCCACGTAATAGGTGGCGAGCCTATTGCCGCTTATTATTATATATTATATATATATATATATTATATTTAGTTG
Organism: Euclidia mi; assembly: GCA_944739405.2. Lineage (NCBI taxonomy): Eukaryota > Metazoa > Arthropoda > Insecta > Lepidoptera > Erebidae > Euclidia > Euclidia mi. The sequence continues at coordinate 18,702,936 of OX123210.2, read as the reverse complement.
TGCTGTGCCTCGTCCGTTGATCGGCAGCTGCACCACGCGGCAGGTGAGGTTGGTGCGGGACCCTAAGTTCTTCGTGGGAACCCTATGCACCCTTTAGATACAATGTTACGAGCAAACAACGACAACCCAGCCTACTAAACACCGAATGTTTTCATTTCTACAAACAAAAAAATATGTCAAAGCGGTGAGGTATGCGGGGCGAAGGGTGCTACAAAAATGCATTCTAATTGGCCGGTTCAAATTTGCGGTACGTCATAATTCATAACTAGTGTTGGGATTGGTGTTATGTAAGACGTATAAGTCTAACGTGTTGTCAGAAAGTGTTCGCCTTACGTCTGCTGTCTAGTAGGCTGGGTTGACGTTGCGAGCAAATAACATGTCCACAATCAAGCTGATTATCCAATTCGATTACAATTTGCATAGTGCAACCGAAATTCAGACTAAAAAAATGTTCATTATGACAATAATAATAAAGATACTGTTACGAATGGCGATAATTGAAAATAACGCCATCTATCGGTGAATGAGAGAACTAGAAGAGATTGGATGTATCAGTGGTTTAAAAGTATTTCATCTACTCTCTACTAAATGGCGTTGCTGTATCTGCTGTTCCCGACTGTTACGAGAATAGTCGCGGGAAGTCTAGAATGAACTAGTTTGTTATCCGACCGGTATGAATACCGCGCGGACAGGCGAATCCACACAGTTCATTTGAATAAACGAAGCGATTAAGATCGGCGAAAGGAAGTGAGTTGGAAGTGTTTTCTAATAGTGTGAAATAGTGTTTTATTAGTGTTGGAAATTAAGTGTGTAAAAGTGTTGTTGTTTGTAAAATAAAGTGCAGTTTTAGTGGCATACGATTTTAATTTATCACCGAACCCCAGCTCGTAACAATACTTACAGCTGTTACCGTCGACGTTTATGATGTCCAGGTTTCCATCGGCAGCCACGTTTCGGTCCCATTCTGTGAAAGGAACAATCAATTATATTAGAATATTTACATGATACCATGATGAAGCAGGGATAGTCTTTCAGCAAGGTGGACTGACGATCTCGTTGGATTCGAGAGAAGAAGTTGGATGTGACGGTTCAAGATTGGATTGTATGCTGAGGTTTGGAGAAAGTATAAGGCAGTGATAATTTAGTGGAAGTACAGGGCATCAGGTTCCGTACATACATACATATGCTCACGCCTTTTTCCCGTCGGGGTAGGCAGAGAACAGAGCGCCACTTGCTTCTATCCTTTCAAACCTCACGCGCTTCCTCTACATTAATTACTCTTTTCATACATGCTCGCCGGTTACGGGTCCTTCGGACGTTTCCGTTTTTCAAGACGTCCCTAATTTGATCGACGAACGTCTTACGAGGTCTGCCGCAACCGGCTTGGCCATACACCTCTGCCATGTATATTTGATTTGTCAATCTTTCTTCACTCATTCGCTCCACGTGTCCAAACCAGTTCAGCATTCCTTTCTCAATCCTTGTCACGACATCTGCTTTCAGGCCACATCGCTCTCGTATTACTGCATTCGGAATTCTATCAATCAGTCTCACCCCACACATACTACGCAGTGATCGCATCTCAACTGCGTTAATTCTGCTTTCATGCTTTTCCTGCCATACCCAACACTCACTTTCATACATCAAGGTGGGCACCAGCACTCCATTATGAACCGCCAGTCGCGCCTTTTTAGGCACGGTTTGGCCGTTCATAAAGGCAGGAAACTGTTCCCCGCAGTCACATTTAATTATCGGGATAAGCGATAATTAAATGATTAATTATCGCTTATCCCGCATCTCGGAGAGCCCGTTCAACTTCGGTGCTGGCTGTCGTGTGCATGTGAAGCCCACTCCTAGCATGGCGGTCTGTTGGTACCTCCTTGTGGTAACCCCTAACATAAGTGTGTGATAAAGGTATACACCTATACGTACTGTGACACAGCGTGCACACGAGGCGGGGCGAAGCCCTGGCGCCGGCGTACAGCGCTAGCACTGCGGCCTCCATGTCCGCACGACTTAGAGACCCGCCCGCACCTTCTAACGGTACCCGTACTGCCGACCTGCAAACATAATAACATAACTTTAAACATTATCACCACTGACGCACTGCACGGTTGGAGTAGTGGTTTAAGCGGCCGAGACAATACCAATGCCTCGAGTCTAGATGTTCATTGTGACTGCCTCCGTGGTCCAGTGGATATTGTATGCGACTGCTGATCGGAGGTCCCGGGTTCGATTCCCGGGTCGGGCAAATGTGTTACTGGGTTTTTCCGAATTCTCAGTAGCAGCACGGAGTCTGGTGATGTGCCCGATAACGGCAATAGGCTCGCCCCCTATTACGTGGGACCTAAAAATTCATGGCGAAATGTGGGTGTATTATTACACGTGAGTGAGTGAGTCTATAAATAAAAAGTAAAATAAAATGTTCATTGTGTTCGATGGTTATATGTTTGTAAAGTCTATCGCAACACAGGATATATTCCTAGTGCAGAAAGTTGTCTTTACAAAAATAATGTATCCTACAATAGCAAAACTATAAAAAATGCCGACATCTAATGGCCGAAACTAAGAATCAGAACCTGTATCGCGCTATTAGAGTTGTCGCACACGCGATTACTGTTTAAGTATTCCAATTGTCAAGTACTTCTGTCGAACTGAAGTTCACCAGACACGTTCACCTAGCATAGGGTAGTCTGGGGTGCATAGGGTTCCCACCAAGAACTTAGGGTCAGGCGCCAACCTCACCTGCAAGTGGTGCACCTGCCGATCAACGGACGAGACGACAGCAAATAAAATATCTCGATATGCGGCAATAGGCTCGCCACCTATTACGTGGGATCAAAACTCTGACGAAAAGTGGGCGTTTAATATGCCTCTGCCAACCCTTCGGGGAAACAGGCGTGAGTCTATGTATGTATGTTCACCTAGCCTGCTCAGAGGTGACTTCCTCTGGTTGGAGGAACAACATATCTTATTCCTCTACTAGCCGTTTCCCGCGGCTTCACCCGCGTCCTGACGGACCCCTATTTTTTCTAAAATAAAATATAGCCTATGCTACTCGCAGATAATGTAGCTTTCGAATGGTGAAAGAATTTTTAAAACCGGTCCAGTAGTTTTTGAGTTTATCCATTACAAACAAAAATACAAATTTTTCCTCTTTATAATATTATCAGTTTAGACTACATGATATTAAAAAGTAAAATAAACACAAGATTTTTTTTAAACACGCTACGCAACTTTTTAGTATTTATTTTCAAAGACAAGCTAGCAAAAAGTATACATCCAGTGTCATGTGGGACTTTACCAACGGACACCAATTACACTAGACTCGAAACACCAAATTGTGGATCATACAAAGTGATGTCTCGTGCGGAGATTGAACTCATGTTGAGGAACTGACTATCACACTTAGTCTTTTTTATGGTAATAGGCGGCAAACGAGCAGACGGATCGCCTGATGGTAAGCAATTACTGGCGCCCATGGACACAAGCAACACCACAGGAGTTACAAGTCACCCTTGGGGTTGGGAAAAGGGATTGGATGAGGAGTGGGATGAGGGATGAGGAGTGGGATGAGGGAGAATGAATAGGGGATAGGGCCTTCGGTACTCTCACTCACCAAACGAAACGCAACAGTTTAGGTACTGTTAGTTTACGTCGATTTTCTGTGAGAGGGTAGTACTTCCCCGGTCGAGCCGGCACATTCATGCTGAAATCAGCAAGGCTCTACTACCTTGAAATGGATGGAATAACAATAAGTTTAGAAAACACTAGAGATATTTTCATAAGTACTTTCCCGACCGGAAAAAGGTGTGAGTGTTTTGTATGTATAGTCTTTGGAGCAACAATAGAAGAGAGTAGAGGTAGTTTAACGAGTACTTACGGAGGGTACCGCTGCAGTAGATCTCTGAAGTACGTGCATCTCGCGGCTAAGATGGCGCGGTGAGCGGGCAGCGACCAGCCGCTACCGACCAACTCCACGTCACACCACCATCTGCAAACAACAAAAAACATCATGTTAAGGCGCTACCACGTAAAGGAGATTTCTACTGTAGGTTTAGACGATATTTTTATATTTGGTCAAGAGAATTTAAATTAGTATTTTAGCTTTTTGAGTCCACTCCATTTTAAGGCTCACGTGAGGCTGAATACATGTAGTTCACCTCTTTGATTTATCACTTTTGACAAAACATTCAAACCTAAGTATTGTCCAGTGAATTGACTTAGAAGTTTGGTGTAATAGTAAAAAATATTTTAAAAAATTGGGCAAGTGCGAGTCGGACTCGCGCACGAAGGGTGCCGTACCATCATCTATAAAAGAAAATCACGTTCGTTGTATGTATACTTAAATACTTTATAGGTTTCTACCTGTTTATTAAGATCGAGTAACAAATTGCTTAAAAATTACGTTTGTTGTATGGGAGCCCCCCTTTATTACTTACTTTTTTTAAATTTAATTATTTATTTTGAAAGGTAATATACAACTACATATTCTGTGAAAATTTAAAGCGTCTACCTGTTACAGTTAGTAATTTTGAGCAAAAAATACGAAAAAAAACACGTTTTTTGTATGGGCCCTCCTTAATATTTTCATTTTTTTTATTTTTAGTATTTGTTGTTATAGCGGCAACCGAAATACATAATTTGTGAAAATTTCAGCTTTCTAGCTATCATGGTTTATGAGATACAGCCTGGTGACAGCCCGACGGACAGACAGACAGACAGACAGACAGCGGAGGCTTAGTAATAGGGTTCCGTTTTTTACCTTTTAGGTACGGAACCCTAATAGTGTGTTCTCACAATTTTAATGATGGGCCGGCAAAATAAAAATGCCATATTTGCTTTTAAAAGACACACCAGCAAACTTATTACTCCACAAATGTACCATTTTGGATGCTATGGGGTGGATGTTTGTACCCAGAATGCCAGAGACCAGTGGTCTTCCACAGAATATGTCACATATTTAGAAGAAGATAAGCGATCGATGAAGTGGCTATGCTGCGACCGGCAAAGTTAAACAATATTAACAGCGGTCATCACTTGGATGGGTGACATTTATCAAAACGCTACCGTGCTTCGAAGGACCTGGAAAACCGCCGGTCCCTGTTCTTGTCTCCAGACCAGAATCGTTAGGCCATGTCCGAGGCCTTCGGTTAGTCTAAAAACTGCGATAAAGTTGGCCACACACTCACACGAAAAAGAAGAAGGAACCTCACCATAGAGACATGTGACTTCTAAACTCTTGAAGTGATGTTGGCCTCACCTGATTTCTGAGTGTATGCACACTTGTAAACCTGGCGCTGGCCTCACCTGTCCTTGTAGGCGGCGGCGAGGTCCGCGTGCAGCGCGCCGGCGGGCTCGCGCGCCAGCTCGGCCTGCGTCACCAGGTCCCGGAGTGCCGCGCCTGCCTCCAGCTCCTCGCACAGGAGGAACACCTCGGCAAGACGCCAGGAGGACACCACGGAGCGGATGAAGCGGGCGTGCTCGCAACCTGGAACAGGATATTGCAATTTTGAAGCCATCACATCTTCCTTGCAGTATCCCAGTTTCTGTCCCGGGTCTGCTTTCGCAGCGCTTTTCATGTACCTGACGCGTCCGAGTACAACACGCCATATACTTTGAAATGCTGCTGCTGACGCACAAAGCTGCTGGTCGTGAACGGGTTGTAACAGAGGCGTCCCAGGCCGAATGAGCGTGCCAAACAGGACACAATTTGGAAGAAGAGAAGGAGTCGAAATTAGAGTGCACCTGTGCCGAGATCTGGAAATCCTGAATTCCTCAGCCAATGACCATCAGCTGTGAAAACAGCTTCTCACAACAACTAACGGTACGAAAATGACGCCTTTGCCTACAGCTTCGGGCTAGAAACAAGGGCAATATCAGCTTTTCCACAGAGGGATAGCAATATTCTATTGTTTAGATTAGTAACAGTTTCCGCGCCGTGGATTCGAGTCCGATACCGTCTGCACAGCAGTCTGTTGGTATCTCCACTAGACTATTGCTATCCCTCTCCTCATTAAGCAACGCCCCACTATCATAACACAGCCGCCTGAGGCCAAATTAGGAGAGTGCCAAACGGGACACAATTTGGAGGAAGAGAAGACGTACCAATTAAAGTGCGCATTTGCCGCGACCTGAAAAAGCCGTATTCGTACCATCAGTTATGAGAACAGCTTCTCACAACGAATGGTACGGAAAAGATACGGAAAGAAGACCAGTCGTTATTAACAACAGTACCTCTGTCGGGTCGGTTGTCCCTCGGGCGGCGCACGAGAGCGATCCGCCGCCGCAGCGTGCCGAGCCCCGAGCCGGCCGCCTTCTTCTTTCTCTCTCTGTAACACAACAAACAAACGTATTAACAGGAGGCACGCTCGCAAGGGTCACATTGGATAACGTCGCAATCAACTACTGCTAGTATTCCTCACTAAGATAGCCTAGCGGAAGATCGGAAGATTGCTCGTAAATAGTAAGCCAGTATGGAAACCCTTAGGGCTGGATAGTGGTACTTTTCGTATGTAGCTTTAATCGGAACCTATTATGTAATATTAGGGTGCATAGGATTCCCACCAAGAACTTAGGGTCCCAAGCCAACCTCACCTGCAAGTGGTGCACCTGCCGATCAACGGACGAGGCGACGGCAAACAAAATATCCCGATAAGCGGCAATAGGCTCGCCACCTATTACGTGGGATCAAAGCACTGGCGAAGGGTGGGCGTTTAATATGCCTCTGCCTACCATTCGGGGATACAGGCTTGAGTCTATGTATGTATTATGTAATCAATGAATGGACAAGAACGTAACTCATCAAGATTCGTTGATAAGGTAAGGGTAGGAGTAGTGAACACGGATGTTATGCATATGACATTTGATTACGGATCTGGGTACGGGGCAATATTACAGCGATTTCGGCTTTTGGTACGGACATAAAATTTCGGTTACGGAGGGAGTTTTCAGCAAAAAAATTGTGTCCACTCTGTAGGGCAGAAATAAAAATATGTCATACTATGTCTCATTTCGACTGCACTCCTTTCCGAAACTATCCGAAACATTTATGTTGATTTTCCCGGTATCCGATAGTTTCGGTTACGCTTATATTCTGTCAAATCTGATGAGAAAAGTAAGCGAGGCCTCCGCAAGACGGAAGTCTTGGATGCAGCTGGGATAATGCCAGGACAATGATAATCTGATAGTTTCGCTTACGGACAGCTCCTTAACATCTCTGGTACTGAGTGGGGTCGTGACCATATAACATCAGTCATGGTCAGACTCAGAGCCAATAGTCTACCGTCTAAGGATGCTACACTGCTGAAGGATAGTGGGAAGTCAGTAATGAGTGCAGTTCTGACTGCATGCCTTTAGCAATGGTTAAAGCACATAGTTTAAAGTTTAAGGAAGCTACACCTACAAGGTAGTTGTCAGGTAGTAATGAGGTAGTGACCGTATGAGGTCAGCGATGGTCACACTCAGGGCCTAAGTAATAAGGATGCTACACCTGCCGGTAGTTTTAATCTAGTAAGGGAACGTCAGTCATAGTCGAAACGGAACCTATAGTCTCGGGACTCTGAGGTTAAGGACGCAACTCAAGGTTACTTATGAGTGGGGTACTAACCGTATGACGTCAGCCATGGTCGGAGGCGCGGCCGGCACGCCAGCGCCGTCACACGCCTCGCCCTCCTGCAACAAAACAACCATCATCATCATCATCAGCTTGCCGTTGCTAAGCTCAATAAACGATCACAGTCATTGTAACAGATCCATTACATTACTGCTCGCTCGATTATGTCCTTCCTCTCAATCGTACACTCTGGACAGGAAGGCCATGGTTGCCCTCATGAAATGAAATGAAATGAAATGAAATTGTTTTTTATTTGCAACTCCAATGCAGTAGATACAACAGTATAGTGTGAAATGGACTATAGAAAAACAGTTTTTGGATCGCAAATAAGGTACCTGCGTCAGTATTAGTTGCAGGTCAAGGAGTCCGCGTATTGGCCGGTCATTCTTCGGTCTGCCTGGCCATAACCGCTTCCCTGGTATGTACCTCAATTTCTGCCTGTTCATGTCCAGACGATGTCTATTTCATTGCGGTCAGCATGCAAGAAATGCTGGCAGCGGCTGAATTCTTAAACATTTTAGTCTCTACTACGGATACGTTCTGTATCGCAAGACTTAACAAACATTCTAAAAACGTACACATAAATGTACATCTAGACAACTATTTGTTGATAATACAAGTGTCTTGGAAATGAATATGATGCGATGGAAGTGCGGAGTCTCGCGGAAAGACCGCATCAGGAACTACCGCATCAGGAACTCCCGCATCCAACATAGCAGATAAAATTCAAGAGTGTCGCCTATGCTGGCACGGTCACGTTTTACGACAAACGGCATGTTACGTGGGAAACAAACGTCCAGCCATGCCGCCTCCGCTGGACCCAAACGGGAAAGGCCGAAGAAATGCAAACGGGAAAGTCCGATTTCTTTGCCTGTCGTCGTTTAAGATGATATGCGTACCAATCGATTTACTTACCTTTTCGGCATCCTGAGTGGATGCCGAAAACTGGGGGAAGTGGAGACGGTGTAGTAGAAAAGCGGACACCTCTCCACCAACATCTCTGCACGTAATAGCCCTGTGTAGGACTCAATGAGCCCTGTGACCTGTGACGTATCCTCAAGGAAGAGGCCTTCTTAGTTCTGGACATAACAGTCTGGTTGGTGGGGAACCTGCTGGTTATTGATGGTGTTACCTGTGCAGCACAGCAGCCTTCTCATGGGGCGCCACATCGGAGCAGTGGACTCATGAACTGTTACTTTTGTTGCGACACGCCACACCGGGCCAGTGGAGTGATCAAGCATCTGCTGGCTACTGTTACTGTTAGTTACCTGTGGGTGCGAGAGCGCGGCGCCCATGTCGGCTTGGCGCGCGCACAGACAGCACAGCAGCCGGCTCATGGGGCGCCCGCCACCGCCATCACCGCGCCATTAACGCGCCACCCCCGCCTGCGACAACATACAATCATATGTTAGAACCATTCCATTAATCAAAGCATAAGCATCGTGTGTCGGACGACACGTAGCAGGGGAAGGCCTCCCACAAGACCGACGATCTGGTTAAGATAACGGAAGCGGATGGATACGGGCGTGGAGAACCTTGGGGAAGGCCTATGTCCAGCAGTTGACGTCTCTAGGCTGACATGATGAAGCATAGTGTGTCGAGATCGAGTTCAAAGTGTCAGTTTAAATAATGATAGTGGTGTCGGTCGGAATAGACGAGTAAGAAAATGAGTAGACCGTTTTACTTGTTCGTAACATTAGTTCACCCGCAAAACTTCAGTACATCCGCGAACTTGGCGCGAGCAAATGCCGAAATATCGGATACTCGAAACAAAGGTACATGTTAAATATCCCGAAAGACAATTTAGAACCAGCATTGCATTAAGCATCTGGTATCATGTAATGCATTAGTATGGTGGAAGCAAGTATTATAATGGAGACCGTCAAATTGTAAGCAAATGAGATGGAAAGACGACATCGAAAGCTAGCTGGCAGTATTTGGTTGAAGACTGCCTAAAACAGAACGGAATGGAAGTTGTTGAGGAGGCTTACACCAATATGGTCAAGAGTGGCTTAAGATGATGCTGAAGCAGCGATAGCCTCGTACAGAGACCGACAGGCTGCTACGCAGAGGGTCGTAAGTTTAAATCGACGAATCTAGACTTTTCAAAGTAAAATGTGGATTAAATTGTTAACGTATTGCTTGCTAAACGGTGAAGAAAAACATCGTGAGGAAATCTGCATGTCTGAGAGTTCTTGAAAGGCATGTGAAGTCTGCCAACTCGCACTTGGCCAGCGCATTGGACTTTGACCTTACCCTTCTCGTGGTGAGAAGAGGCCCAGCTGTGGGACAGGTATACAAAGCTGATGATACAACTTGGCAATACTCGTTATACCACTGCAGTGAGTAGTGTATCTTTCTAGCCACGGCAATTCAATCGTTGAGCTTAGTTGCAAAACGTTTCTTTCGCAAGGTTTCTACGGGTCGTAAATGTCTCTTTCGCACAATGTCCCTTTCGCAGAGTATGATGCTTGTTCAGAATACCTCTTTCGCAAAATGTCGCGTTAGTAACTTGCTTGAAATAAATTTTACGAGAAAGAGATACTTATTTAACAATCAATACACATTTTGCGAAAGAGACATTTCAACTCTTTCTGCATATAAACTCTCACTGCCAAATTAAATTCGCCTTGCCACGAAATCTTCGCGAAAAGGTGTACCATGTTTTTGTTTGATATGCAAAAGATTTGGTTGTTCTGAGAATTTGTGCGCACTAATCTCAGAAACAAATAGACCGGTTGAAAAATATTTTGACGTTTGATATTGTGTTTATTTACGCAGTATTCATACTGCGACGCAATAAGTAGCACACAACACCTCAACATTGTGATGTTTTCGTAAACGTTTTTATTTAAATAACTATTAGATTTAGGCATTTCATTGGGGATATTTTTGTTTTATCTAAGAGCAATAATTTGTCTTTAATTGATGATATCTTGAGCAGGTTAGATACTACATGCTTATTAAGGATATAGATAGAAGCAAGATGCGTGAGTATTATTTAAATGTATGTACTTAATGGGTGATTCATTTGGAGGTAGTTTTTACAACACAAAAAAATAAAAACTAATGTATCGGGTTATTTTTAGTTATAATATAAAAGAACTATGCTGTACATTTATTTTTTGAAGATTATTTCTTTCAAATGTTGACCGGAACTGAGGTTAACATAGTCCATTCTGCCGTTGCAATTTTCGATGGCGCGACTAAGCATTTTGGTTGGTATTTGGCGAATAACGCGAGTAATGTTGGCTTCCAGTTGTTCAATCGTACCCGGCTTATCCATATAAACTTTGGACTTAACATAGCCCCAAAGGAAAAAGTCTAGGGGTGTGATGTCGCAGGATCTAGGCGGCCAACTCACCGGTCCGAAGCGCGAGATGAACTTTTCACCAAATTGTTCACGCAATAAAGCCATGTTTTCACGTGGCGCCCGCGCCGTCTTGTTGGTACCAAATGTCCTGGAGATCACGGGCTTCAATTTCCGGAAACAAATAGTCTGTTAGCATGGTACGATAACGGTCGCCGTTGACAGATACGTTTTTGCCGGCGGTCGTTTTTGAAGAAATATGGACCGAGAAATGAATACCGACCGCTGCACGGGGCTAAGTCTTTCTATGACGAAATGTCACACTGTACTGAACAAATTACCATAAAATATTAACACGGTACCTTTGAGAAAAGAATATAATATGGAGTGGACAAATAATACATATGGATACCTTACGTTATAGAAATATATATGAAATCGACATAAAGCCACCAAACATAGTGTTGTCTCGTTTTTACTTAGCGATATCTCTGTTAGAAAAAGAGATAGCCATAGGTTACTGAATACACTGATCTTAGTGATTTTTTATCAGAAATGTCAATCGTGCCAGTGTCGCCATATTGCTTGCCAAGTGTTTTTGGTACATCTGCTGTCAAATCGTTGTGTATCGAACATAATAATTTTGATTTTGTGCATAAATATGTCTAAAAACCAGATGAATCAGTGCTTCAGGCTTTCCTAGAGATCGTAAAATCATGCCTAAGTGTTGATTTGAACTGTGCAGTGCAATATAAAGCTATAATCAACTCAAATGTACTCTTCACAAGTAAGTAACAAGTCATGATTTATATTGTTGAAAAGGATTAGTAAGGTAAAAGCACTAATGCTTGACACATTAAGAACAAATCAAACTTCATTCTCAAATAAAAAAGGTATTTATCAAAAAACTACAGTTGCAAATATTTTCACAATTAGAGCAACATTCAGAGCTTGACTTTTTTATATAAATTATTTAAAAGCTGTTGTATTTTCAACAAAAATCTAAATTTTCTTAGGTTTGTCGTAAGCACTAAAAGATGACAGTGTCGAAAATCAAATCTACCAATAATTGACATCAATTGGCACTAATAGTTGACATGAATTTACCAATAATTATGTAAGAGACTTTGTCAAAATTGTCACGTGGATGGGCACTATCAGGGGATCTGCACTGATATTTATAGATACTAATAGTTGACATCTAATAAACCCTAATAGTTGACACTAAATACTAATATTTGACATCTAGTATACCCTAATAGTTGACACTGTCTACTTTTAGTTAGAGTAGATTAAAACAAATGAAACTAAGACAGGAACTTTATTTCTACAAAAAAAGGCTAAATTTGCATTGAAATAAGCAAAAAAAATCAGTTAGATGTAACCCTAGTAGATGACACATGTGTCATCTTTTAGGTTTTGGCTGATTTCAGGAACTAATAGTAGACACCACTTAAAAATTATGCAAAAACAAGCCAAAATAACAAGGAGATGGTCCTAATAAATCAATAATTTCATATATTTTTAATATTGAAACTAACAATAGCCTACAATCATAAATATAACAAAAAATCATACCTGTTAAAAGTCAGTTGCCTTACGAAAAACGCTAAGAATGACGCGCGACATGCCAACTTACTCACATTGTTTGTTGTAAACTGATGTAATTTTGAAATTAGCTTCATAATGTTTACAAGCTTTTGTACATGTATCATATAGATAGCACTAGGTATCTTTAACATCAGTAACTATGTTATTTAAATGATTAGTTTTCTTATTAGAAACGTTTTTCTGTGAAAATGTCATCTATTAGTTCAGTGTCAAGCATTAGTGCTTTTACCTTATTTGTACAAAATATTGTTACAAGAGGTTCTTTTTATAGTTAATTTAACAGGTTTTAGCTTCGTTATGGCCTAAATGTTGTTATTTTCGTAGTTTGGAATTTTCCATATTTACGTATTAGAGGTTAGTAGTGATGTTACTGCTAATGTCTATATGGGTTATCGATATAAAGATAATGTATAGAGACTTCCACAAACGATAACATTGTTAAAACTATCTCGTGTCTGTAAATGGAAATAAATTAAACATTGAACCAATTTTGTCTGTACCTAGTAAAGGAAAAGCTATATTTGACAAACTTACTTTACTTAGACCTGATTACATAAAACCCAAAACCGCTGCAACCTGCTCTATGTTGAGGAAAATAAGCAGCTAAAATAATTATATTATGTTTTTTGCCAACAGATAACACGAACAGCAACTGTATGCGAGAATTCCTAGCAATAAAACGTTGAAGAAAATAATTTTATTTATAAACAAGAAGACGCCCGCTGCTACACCTGCACATTTTTTCAACTGTTTCTGTCCGATCCCGTGGAAATTTCAAGAAAGTCCTTAGTGCACTCCTGCGACCCCCAAAGAACATTCATGCCAAATTTCAGCTTCCTGCACCTTATAATTTTGGCTGTAGCTTATCTGTCAGGCAATCAGTAACGCAAGGATTTTATATATTATACAGATAAAAAACAAATAAATAACATGTATTAATCAATAATGATTTTTCTTACCCCCTTATGATATTTCAGTGTAGCTGTGTGTTTCATTACGGTATGTATGGTGCAAATCAGAAATCGCCGACATAAGGCCGGCGTGCACTGACGTCGCGGCATGGCAAAGGATTTTATTACTGATCAAGTTATTTTCATTCTTATTTCAATGAGTTTAGTATTCATATTACTTTATTTCGATACAATCGTATCGCAGCTCGCCGCGGCATGCCGCGGGACGTTTGGGGCGCGTCGCGGCACGTCGCGGCATCGGCGGCACACTTGGACGCCGCGGCATGCCATGGCGTCTTGCAGTGTGCCACGACGTAATCAGTAGGTAAATAAGTTCCTGAATTCACCGTTAGTAAATCTTGTTCTCATAAATAATGTATCCAGAATTGTTTTCTCTTCGACAGATCAGTTTGTATTTGTCGTTCTTCATCTTCAGCAAGAAGTGCTATTGATACTAAATTCCAGTCAATTGGACGCCTCGGTATGACGCGGCATGCTGCGAGGTGCCGAAGCGTCTTTCGGGCTAACGAAACACGTTCCGTGCCGTGCCATGCCATGCCGTCAGTCGGCGCCGGCCATTAGCTATCCGGATAGCCAAGCTGAAGGGGCAGTGGCCAGAGGACATAGCTCGAAGAAGCGATGGCCGTTGGGCAGAAAGGTTCTGGAATGGCGGCCTCGTACCGGACGACGCAGCAGAGGTAGGCCTCCCGTAAGGTGGACCGACGATCTAGTCAAGATCGCGGGAGGCAGTTGGATGCGGGCGGTTCAAGACCGGTCTGTGTGGAGAACCTTGGGGGAGGCCTATGTCCAGCAGTGGACGTCGTTTGGCTGATATGATGATGATGTATGGTGCCATTCATGTCCGGTACTTTCATTCACAGCAACACAGTATCGATATTGGCTACCAGAGAATATTTTGTTATATGATACAAGGGACATTTTCCGCTTTACCATGTTCGCCCGCATTTGCATTATGGAATAAACTAATTTGGCAAAAAATCTAAAGTAACTTACTACAAAATATCAATTTAATTTTTTTCTAAATCTACAGTAATGTATTATTTACCTCTAACCGGCTCAATGTCGATATCGATTATATTCTGGAGTCCAACCTATAGAGATATAAAGGATAGAGTGGCAGAACAGTACCTAACTTAATACTGTGTCGTGTCCGTCGGTGCGAGAGAGAACGCTACAGGTTAAAGGCCCCCTGCATCTCTCTCTAACAGTACATGCACAACATCAACATTGCGCAATGGCGTGCTACCTGTAACTATTATTTCTATCAGTTTATCAGTAATCAATAGTTTAAAAATATATAAACTTTTTTGTCACTTCAAACTATCTTCGTGTATCAATAAAAACAATTTTTAAACTATTGATTACTAATAAACTGATTTAAATAATAGTTACAGGTAGCACGCCACTGCGTAATGTTGATGTTGTGCATGTATTGTTAGAGAGAAATGCAGGGGGCCTTTAATGTTGCGTTCTCTCTCCCACCGGCGGACACGAATAGGCCTCACTCTGCCACTCTATTCTTAATATCTCTATGGTCTAACCCAACGGCAGTCATTTTATTTTCCACATAATTTCGTAGGCATGCGCGCTAATTTCGTAGGTAAGTCCAATCCATGTTATTCACAGATCTGTGGTTTATTACTAGAAAAAGTAAGAACCCTTCAAAAACTTAAAAAATATAGTTTTCTTTTTCATCTTTTAGCAACACAAATCGCATTCGCTAGTACGTTAGCTTTAATAATTTCGGCTTCTTACTGAACCGAGACAACAGTGATTTTAGTGCTGGTATGAACGCTCTCATCGCAAGCTTTTAAAAGTGCTTACGCCAGAGTTCAACGCAATCGTTTTTTAAATCCTCGTGCGAATGATGCCTAAAGGTGCTATACTTTGTCGATAACAAAAAAACTTGTCGATATATGCTTTGTGTTGCCTAATATGCGCCCAACCCTAATGGACGCCATTTTATTTGCATACGTTTCGTAGGTATGCACGCTAACTTCGTAGGTACGTCCAATCCATGTTATTCACACATCTATGCACGGTACACCCTTCATCTGTCAAAAAATCCATAGACAAAAAAGTACCTCTAAATGAATCACCTGTTACAATCAAACAAGTCGGCGCTGGACCAGTTTGAAAAAAAAAAATTGGTTGCCTGTAAAGTCGGTATACGGGCGAAAGTTTTACGTGACAACGACTTTGAGTGGTAAAATAATTTTAATGTGAATATTCATTCGTATAGTAGGAAGAAGGATGAAAGACGCGTGCCTTTCACTTTTTATGTCTGTCTCTCTCGCTCTTAGGCGGGACGCGTGCCTCTCACTCGCTCTCATTGTGAGCGCATAACGTGAGCGGAGCGTAACGCAGTTTCTTGAAGTGTCACCCGGCAAACCAATTTATAAGACGTTGTCACGTCAAAATCCCTTGGCTCGCTCATAGAGTCGAGGCACACTAGAAACTGGTTTTGTATACGAGTTTCAATGTGCGTGTAAAGTAGCACTGGAAGTGACGATGTCTTGCTGAGCGATTCTCGTCTTTATCGTGGTCGAGCGGGAAGTTGTTCGACTGCACGTAATCTTTTGAAACCACCAATAAGTCTGCTTTGTTCACCCAGGTGCTATCACCCAGGTACCACCCACGTAAACAAAGTGGAAGGAACCATGGATTTTTTTGTAATATACGGTACCTAAACGTGCATTTGCAGCACCTGATGGTATGTGATTACTGCCGCCCATGGACGCATGCAACACCAGAGGAGTCACAGTACGTCCGACCTTTGACTTGCGAGGGATAATAGATTAGGAGGAGGAATGGAATGAGGGAAAAGGAATAGGGGATAGGCGCCCGGCACTCTCACTCACCGAACGAAACGAAACAGTACAGATACTGTCACTTTACGCCGATTTTCAGAACCTTGCTGATTTCAGCACGAATGGGCCGAGGCCTTATAGGGGTTGGCAGACTTTACATGTCTTTTAATAACATTATGGTGGAGACTTAACCATGCAGGATTATTCATGACATCCTCCCACGCGTTGAAGCAAGGTAATGAAAAATATGAAAATAAAAAAGTAGTGTTTCAGGGGTAAGTAAACATAAACGACAAATATAATTAACCTAGTTTGTTAAATAAATCCTATTTGGTCTACTTTTACATGTTTGATAAACATCTTATCTAAAACCCGTGTCTTCTATTCTTCTATCTAACACTGGTTATAGCACACGGTTGCACCTGCATTTTAAATTTATAATAATTATACTAGCTTTTGCCCGCAGCTTCGCTCACGTAAATTTGGGGTTCTCTTGTTATAGTATATCATCGATGTTCGGGGTAACACAAATCTCCTTTATTGGGTGGATACTATATACTTAACTGTAAAAAGTATTTACACATACAAACTACTTAGTACTAAGATTTAGTACTACTCAAAATGTTATCCGGTATCTGTGACGTTTCGCGAGAGTGGCCAATATGGCGACTGTGATTTGTCTGTCAGAACCATTAGAATTTAACAAAATATTCGACAATCCGAATTTTGCGGATATATGTTGTCGACTCGAAATCTTTATTTTTTAATGTTTTATTATTCAGGTAAGGTTTCGATGTACTCCTTGACCAAATTATTAATATAGGATTTGACACTGCGATAGCAGCGCAGTCCGTCGGTTCCAATGTGAAACATTCCGAAATCCACAACTACTTACAAATTAAAAATTAAGTAAAAAAACATCATCCAGTGGACTAAATTGTGAATCTAAACCATTCTCAGGTTACCTTGAACACACACAAAAAAATTCAACAAGATCGGTCCAGTCGTTTAGGAGGAGTTCAGCGACATACACACGCACACAAGAAATCTTAATATATAAAATCCTTGCGTTACTGACTGACTAACAGACACGCTACAGCCGAAACTATTGGGCGCAGGAAGCTGAAATTTGTCACGTAGCTAGGTATGTTATTTGGGAACCGTAGGGGACAGAGGCGCACTAAGAAGTGATTACCCGAAGCTGGCTGAAGGCAGCGATAGCCTAGTGGAGATACCAACGGATTGCACCGAGGACTTTTCGAAGTGAAGTGCGTATTAAATTGTTAATTATTGCTTGCCCCGTGCCTCGGCGAGACCGTCGGTCCCGGCTGTCATGAAGAGCTTTGACAGTCGTTACGGGGAGTCAGTACCCTCAAATAAACTGATACTGGTCTAAAACATAGAACATCGCTATCCCTTTGGGTTACGGAGGTCAGACGGCAGTCGCTCTGTGGAAGAGTTGATATTCTGGCATATCTCGTTAGACCAGGAAGCGGACCTCGGGCTCCAAGGCTGTAAGTCTTGGATGCAAACGGGATAGCGGGCGATGATGATGATGATGATGATCAGTAACACTTTGTATCAGTCACTACACGACTGTATCCGCGAAGAGGTAGGCAGAGGTGTCGTGGCATGTTACACACACATTTCGACATGAATTTTTAGGTCCCACGTAATAGGGGTCAAGCCTTTTGCCGTATAAGCCTATACCGGGCACATCACCAGACTCCGTGCTGCTACTGAGAATACGGAAAAACTCAGTAACACGTGTCCGATACGGGAATAGAACCCGGGACCTCCTGATCAACAGACGCATACATTATCTACTGGAGCACGAGGACACTTTGTTATCCCAAACATAATACAGTCCGTCTAAAGTTTATAATTAATTCTAAGCACTAAGTAGGATTAGCAACTGTTTACAAATAGGTGTGAATAATGTTTTGATTTGCATTATATAACAATAGTTTATAGTACATTATGCATTGCCAAATTCGCCCATCGAACATAATAGAGAATTGTTAAATGCGTTATAATATCTATTGTGGGTGTGTAATACAGCTCTGCCTACCATTTCGGGGACAAAGGCGTGAAGCTATGTTATTATCTAATATATAAAATTCTCGTGTCACAGTTTTCGTTCCCATACTCCTCCGAAACGGCTTGACCGATTTTGATGAAATTTTTTGTGCTTATCCGGTATCTATGAGAAAAGGCCAACAGCTATTTTTCAAAAAAAAATAAAAATATTGCAAAACAACGTTTGCCGGGTCAGCTAGTACTAATATATAAAGCTGAAGAGTTTATTTGTTTGTTTGTTTGCACGCGCTAATCTCAGGAACTACTGGTCCGATTTGAAAAATTATTTCAGTGTTAGATAGACCATTTATCGAGGAGGCTATAGGCTATATACAACATCCCGCTATGAGCGACGGGAGCGGAGCAGTAGCTTTAAATAACGCGGGTGTAACCGCGGTCATCCTCTAGTGTGTTATAATATTAAGACACACAGGGTCATCAGGTCGCAAACTAAGCAGAGCCTGTAGGTCATCATCATCCTCCTAGCGTTATCCCAGTTAGAACCTGGGGTCCGCATACTAATCTAAACGGATTCGACTGAATATTAGCTTCTCCACAGAGCAACTGCCTGTCTGACCTCCGCATCCCAAAGGGATAGCACTATTCCATGGTTTAGACTAGTGTCAGTATATTCATATGTACTGAATCGTTTAGGGAATCTTTCAAAGAGTTTCATGACAGGCAGGACCGCGGCTTAACGTGCTCTCCGAGGCACGACATAATTAACAATTGCACCGTGGATTCGAACCCGATACCCTCTGCTTGGCAGTCTGTTGGTCTCTTCACTCGGCTATTGCTGCCTGGTCATCGGCCAGCAGATCAGAATTAGTGAGTTATTCCGACATGCGAATGAGTTTTAGGGCCTGCGCTGAAATAGCGCAGCGAATTTTTCACTTTCAAGCTATTGTCGCCATTGTTCGCATTTTAAATACATACATACATAGTCTCACGCCTATAACCCCGACGAGGTAGGCAGAGGTGTATTTCTACACCCACTTTTCGCCAGATATACTTTAGTCCCACGTAATACAGGGCGAGCCTATTGCCGTACCGGGCACATTACCAGACTCCGAGCTGCTACTGAGAATTTCCTAACGGAAAAACCCAATAACACTGCCCGATCCGGGAATCGAACCCAAAACCTCCCAATCCCACGCGCACATTTAGGCCGCGAGACCAACGAGGCAGTCGTACCTACGATGTTTTATTCCATCGATGTTTTATTGGTGTGGAAACACGCCGTGTTCGATGTAATAAAAATCGAATGAACAACTTTTGAACTCAAATAGAGAACCCCAACGAATAACCAGCGGTACCGACCAGATCCGTGATCAAATGCCCGATTGCATATACTTACGCAAAAAAAGAACTAGACATACTAAAGTAAGTAATTCACTTAGCCACGAATACGTGACAGACAAACCAATACTTTCACTTTTGCATGTTTATCATTGTAAACACGAACGACATTGTGTGCGAAAATCGCTAGACCTATTTACCTCGTTATTCTATATGTCGTTGTATTGAGTCAGGCAGCGATAGCCTAGTCATCATCATCAGCCCTATATACTGTAACACTGCTGGGATACTGGCCTCTTCTCACTATGAGATCATAGTCCATCATGTTGGCCAAGTGCGGATTGGCAGATATCACATGTCTTTCGAGATCATTATAGAGAACTCTCAGACATGCAGGTTGCTTATCGGTGAAGGAAGCATCGTGTGGATAGCCTAGCAAAGAGATTAATATACTGCTACGCAGGGGTCTCGAGTTTAGACCCACGACCCGCCAATGACTTTTCGAAGTTAAGTGCGTTTTAAATAATATGTTAATGATCATTTGCTAAATGGTGAAGGAAAACATCGCGAGTCAACCCGCATGTCTAAGAGTTCTCAAAAATGTTCGTGAAAGTCACGTGAAGTCTACCAAATCTAGGTGGACTATGATCTTGAGTCTTGACCTTGTCATAGTGAGAAGAGGCCCGTGCCCAGAGATGGGACACATGATAAACAGGGCTGATGACGATGTATTGTAACAACAGTCTATAACGCTGGCTGCTTCTGTTTCGTGTTTAGACTTCTACAGCAGTAGCAACCTTGCGTCGTCAAACAGAACTTCGACTGGTGAGATACTCGAACCTTCAATAATGTCGAGGACTTGTTTTTATCACAGCAAGCTTCACGTAGAAGGGTCAGTGAGGAGTCAGTGGTAAGCGATCACCGCTGCCTATGGCCACAACCAACACCAGAGGAGTCACCAGTGCGTTGAGGCATTTTGGGTTGGGTACAGGATATACAGGCCTCCGGCACTCTCGGTCACCGAATGAAACGCAACATTATAAGTAGATACTGTTTCTTTACATCGATTTTACTGTGTTTCGTACTTCCCCGGTCGAGCCGGCATTCATGTTGAAATCAGCAAAGCTCTACTACATATGATATATCATCCATCTACGTTATACCGTCAGGACATGTACCTAAATATGAGAGGAGGAGTTTAGAGAGTGACTGCTTTCAAGGGGCACAAAACCCTCTTTAGGTCACCTCAACTACCGAAATGTGATGTGGAACTTCCTTCACGAATACAAATTGCTGACAACAACCTGGCATGGGTTTCAACTGGCGAAGCCTTAAGCCTCATCAGATATTCTGGCGATGTAATATGGTACAGGATCAGTGATCAGCATTATTTATTATGATTTTACTAAATCGAGAAATATGTCTGGCGTCAATCCTCGCGATATAGGTACGAAATTTAGTTTGACGGCTCCAAAACATCAGCTTGTCTTGATTGTTCGATACATGGAAGTGTGATTAAAGCTTTTACTACAAAACGGTACTCCGACTAACCATAGTTCACATATGCACCCTTGTGCGACACACCAAGGGCATGGCCGTAGCTAGGGGAGGCATTATGGGGCAATGCCCTACCTTGAAATCACAATGCCCTACCTTAAAAATACCAAAATTTCGAAGAACGTGCTTCGGAGAAGATCAATTTCAATATTTTTTTTACTTCCGCCCTACCTGTAACCAATGCTGCCCTACCTTAAATTCGACTCTAGCTACATCCCTGACTAAGGGTCGGCGCAAACGGGCCACCGACCACAGCCACTGGTAGCCAGCGACAGCCACTTAACACACTTTTTTCATATATTTTGTATAGACGCGCCGCACACGTGTGGCCGGTGGCGGCCACTCGCTACAGAAGTAAAATATATTGAAAAGTGTGTTAAGTCACTAATTAAGTGGCTGTCGCTGGCCACGAGTGGCTGTGGTCGGTGGCCCGTTTGCGCCGACCCTAAAGATCGACATCACGCTTGTGCGACATGAAGTAATTGATTAAGAAATAATTACTTGTTGCATGTTTGATTTTGGCATAACTAACTCTTCTTGAAAGAAAGAAGAGCATGCATGCATCGTTGCAAAGGGCGTTCCGTAGTCTCTGCTTATCCCTTCGGCAAAAAAACAGGCGTGAGTCTATGTATGTATGTCTTAAAATAGGCAGCGATAGCCTAGTGGAGATACCAACGGACTGCCGTGCAGAGGGTATCGGGTTCGAATCCACGGCGCGCACCACAGACTTTTCGAAAATGTTAATAATCGCTTATCCCGTGCCTCGGAGTGCACGTTAAGCCGTCGGACCCGGCTGTCATGAAGATATTTGACAGTTGTTATAGGGCGTCAGTACTTACTTCTAAAATAAACTGACACTAGTCTAAACAATGGAATATCGCTATCCCTTCGGGTTGCGGAGGTCAGACAGGCAGTCGCTCCGTGGCAAAGCTAATATTCAGCCAACTCCGGTTAGACTAGAAAGCGGACCCCGGGTTGAAAACTGGGATAATGTTAGTAGGATAATGATGTGTGCTCTTAAAATAAACCAATATACGAAGTTGCGCTCATAGCGAGTCTTGACTTGCCATAAAGTGCAAAGTCAAGCAATGTTGGCTGTGTCACTGGGATGATTGACCACTTCTTAAGGTATTTACATCAGAGCGCTGCCATGCATTGGACACGAGAAGCCGTTGGTTCAGGCTTTTCTCTCAGGACAAGACTCCTGCCAGGCGGAAAGGCTAGAGACGGTCTAGAAACTCCGGTATCAGAGGTAGCTACACACGAAAAAGAAAGAGGGACCGCCGGATAGCAACATTTAAAGCCACAGTTATGAGTATGACAAAAAACTACATAGAGTCATTTCGCCTGTTCGCGTCCACCGCCCAATTCGCGTCCATTTTATGGACCTCCCTTTAAAAATGCTCGAAAATAAGTATACTAACACACTAATAAAATGAAAAGTCAGTATCGCCAATACCTCAACGTATAAGAGACACGCACAAATAGACAAAAGTTCCGTGCGTCCAGCTAATCCTGTTTAAAAAATTACTTAATCTCGGTTGTTCAACAAAAGAGTGCAGATGCGCGGGATATAAATAAAAAAATAGTGTGCAGCGGCATGTTTGACGGTAATTATTTTATTGTTTTATGTAAATTTTAGGATATATAGCTGTTTCTAGACATTAATAATGAAAAGACGAATAGTATGAATTATGAATTAGCTTGATTTTTTTATAGTTAACAATTAAAATAAGGTGGACGCGAATTACAACACCGAATTTATAAAACTTCCACTTTGCGTCCGTAATGGACGCGAACTCGTCTATTTATGTTTTCTTTAGATGTTTATTTTTATGTGATTAAAATATGAGAGAGAAATTGGGATTTTGTTTATTTTAATATTAATAGTAAATAAATAAATAAATAAATAATAATCGATCACACGCGGACGCTAACTATACCTACAAGGGAAAATATTATAGCAAATTGCGTCCATTTTTTCATGGAATAGAAATGATAGCATAAATATGTTATATACCTATATATTTTTTTTATAATTTAAAATGCATTTTTGATTAAGACTGAGTTTATAATTCAATTTTTACTAAGTTAGTGCAATGAAATGCGTAATTTCTTTTATTCCATTTTTTTTTCTATTCAAGATGAGTTCTTAGGAGACAAGAAAGAAGAAGGAAAAGAATATATAGAAGATGATTAAATAAAGAAAGCGTTTAGTGATATTCGTGAGATGAAGAAATCGATAAGACAAATTTATACATATTATTATGTAAAAATGATGCCATTCCGAAGACCACTATATTGGACAACATGTATTGTTATTTTTTATCGTTCCATCGATGTTGAGAACAATAAATAGTTATTTATAGTTTCTTTAAAGTGATTTAATAATGATAATAATGTTGATTGTTTTATTACTTTAATCATAAATGTAGAAATTGGTAAAAGCCAATCTTTCTTTAGATTGTCTTAACAATATCACCCTTATATTCCTTCTCTAAGCTGGTGGACGCGAATTGGTCCACAGGTGGACGCAATTTGGATTTTTTGGATGCAAACTGGGTAAAATGGCAAATTTTGAAGTTTGTCTATTTAAAAAAAAAACACAACAAGTTTCGAACAAAACTGAAAGTTAATATTAAAATAGACTATATAATGAACGCATTACATAAATTTTTCATTGAATCAATTTGCTGGAACATTTTTATTTTCTCCTTCAAACTTGTCAACTGCACTAAATGGACGCGAACAGGCGAAATGACCCTACTGACTTTTCTTGCAGCATAAGGTTTTTCCGAATTCTCAGTAGCAGCACGGAGTCTGGTGATCTGCCCGGTAACGGCAATAGGCTCGCCCCCTATTACGTGGGACCTAATAATAATTCGTGGCGAAATGTGGGTGTAATATTACGCCTCTGCCTACCACGTCGAGGATACAAGCGTGAGTCTATAAATATTTTAAAAGAGTGACCAGAGGAGTTTCTTGCCAGAGTCTTCTCCCTCGGCCTACCTTTTGGAACCGGCAACTAGAGTCAATGATGTTTCAAAAGAGTATGTAAATTACCAACTTGAAACAAAAATATTTGAATTTTAAATAAAAAATAATAATAATGTCTTCAAGGCAGGTAAATTTTATTATAGGCAGATCGACATGAGAATGAGAGCTGTGATATAGCAACATCTTGATAAACTAAAATGCTGCAAATAAGTTTATTCTTTTCATTTTTCATTACCATTCCATCAATGTGCATTAATGAGTTTATTGATAACATGCAACAGTGAAATTGAATATTGAAGAGGGTGCTGCATAGCTCTCACTCTATTTACTGCATAGAAGTAAAATATATTGTTGCCTTTTATTTTAATTTAGCTTTTTGAAGTCCAATGCTGAACATAGGCCTCTCATATTTTGCGTCACAATCAATAGCATTAGAGGCAACAGAAGAACTTGGATTACCAGTGGCGGCGCTAGGCGTCGGCGACGTCGGCGACCGCCGACGGCCTCGCGCCTGAGGGGGCCTCGCAACCTTAAAACTTTTGGTTTCGCCACTCAGCCTGGTTTAGGTAGCTGACCCCGAACATTTCGGAAAAAACTAAGCAGATGGTAATGCCTTTTATAATTTTCGAACACATTCGTGATGGTAGTGAGTAGTAATTTCGCCTATTTGGCCTATTCGAGGAGCACGATGAGCCAAGACAGACTATCTAAGCTTAAATCGCGGCTAATCTTAGCTACGACACAATCCTGAAAAAAAAACAGTGAGGCTAAAAGCAGAAAAGATCTCGCCGCACAGAGGAGAAACAAGCTAGGAGTCTAAACTTTAAGGCGAGACTCTCGAACTAAAGATGAAAAGACGCGAGATGCAATCCTGTCAGCTGTCTTCACCTGATAGAAGAGCCGTAAACCAAAAAATACGGCAGCTAATGCGTTGTGACATACGACGCTTTAATACTCGCACAATAGAGGCTGCGATCGAGGAAAACCGGGATCAAAAGTCTTCACTAAGCAGTTCAGGCAGCCCCAACTGACGAAACTAAGAATTGCGAATGGCCACACCGTCAACTCAAAGTTCGAGATTCTCAAGGACGTTGAAAGTTTCTATCGGCACTTGTATACCTCGCGGGTAGACAGACAAGCTGGACCTAACATTGACTACCACTTTACCGAAGATATCCCAGATGTCGACCAGAGCGAGGTACGGGCTGCCCTTGAGCAACTTAGGAAGAAGAAAGCGCTTTTTGATGTCGGTATCACTGCAGAATTCCTCAGAGCACGTGGAGACACAATCCAGAGAGAGCTAGCAAGTCTCCTCAATGCCGTCATCCACGAAACTTCAACACACAGAGCATGGAGCGGGCGTGTGGTGGCTCTTTTCTTAAAAAAAGGCGACAAAATTGTATTGAAGAATTACAGATCTGTTTCACTCCTGAGCCATATCTACAAGTTATTCTCGGAAGTTTTTACAAACCGTGTCGCTTGAAGACTCGATGACTTCTAGCCATCAGAGCAACCCGGGTTTCGAAAAGGCTACAACACCGTGAACCATATCCATACTGTTCGGCAGATTGTCAGCCGCTGTGTATGGCATTCGTGGACTACGAGAAAGGTTTCGACTCTATCGAAACCTGGGCAGTTCTTGACAGCAAACCGCGACCATTACCAAGACAGAAAGACAACCACCAGAGATTTGCGTAGGGGAGTCCGGCAAGGGGCCAAGCAGTTCACCAACTCACTTGAGGATGTCTCCAAGACCCTGAATATCAACGGCGAGTACATCTCACACCTTCTGTTTGCTGACGACATTGTCCTAATAGCAGAGACGACATTGTCCTAATAGCAGAGACGTTGGAAGAGTTTAGCAAAATGCTGTACGACCTTTATGAAGCCTACCGGCCGATTGGTTTCGGCATGAACCTGTATAAAAGGTCATGTTCAATGAACACGTCGTGTCGAGAGCGATCTGCATCGTCGGTTCCTTGTTCGAAGTTGTGCAACAGTATGTCTGCCTGGGGCAAGTAATGCAGTTGGGTAGACACAGCTTCGAGAAGGAAATCGAAAGAAGGATTCATTTAAAATGGGCAGCATTCGGTAAGTTACGTCGGGTCTTCATTTCGCTTATTCCGCGAAGCTTCAAGACAAAAGTTTTCGACCAATGCGTACTACCAGTAATCACATACGGTGTGGAAACCTGGACACTGACGGTCGGGCTGTTCCATAGGTTTAAAGTCCCCCAGCGTGCCAAGAAACGAGCTATGATCCGAATCTCTCTAAAGGATATAATTCGCAACGAGGTCATTCGGAAGAGAACTAGAGTAACCGACAAAGCTCGCTGTATAAGCAGGCTGAAGTGAGACGCTCCCCGTCTAGGTGGTCCGGCGACTTAAAAAAGGTGGCTAGGGTGGGCTGGATGCGGAAAGCAGAGGACGGGTAATTGTGGCGCATGTTGGGAGAGGCGTATATCCAGCAGTGGACTGCAATAGGCTGATTGATGGAGTAAAAAAACCGTTAAATGACGAAAAAAAAACCGAGAAGTAAAGAAGGGGGGGGGGGGCTCGAGTAAGTAGTAAGTAAAAGGGGCCTCGCGAACTTGATGTCGCCGACGTCCACATATGGTCTAGCGCCGCCACTGTGGATTACCGATTACTATATTATGCTGGCTCTAAGATGAAAGGCTGATGCAACTGCATACATGTAGAAAATAGTTTTAAAGTTTCATAATAATTTATCCTAAGGTGCAAAAAAGGTTCTTGCTCTCTATGAAGTTAACCTTAACACTAGTTTTGTCCTTCACAAAGCTTGATCATAACAGGTGAATTTTAAAATCCAATATTTATAGAATGAGACAGAATTAGCCAAGGAATGTTGGCATGCATATGCAAGTAGACTATGGCCTTAAATCAGGAAATGCAGCTATATGATAATAGTTAACATACATACATATCGTCACGCCTTTTATCACCGAAGGGGTAGGCAGAGGTGTATTTCTACACCCACTTTTCGCCAGATATACTTACTTTAGTCCCACGTAATAAGGGGCGAGCCTATTGCCGTATCGGGCACATTTCCAGACTCCGTGCTGCTACTGAGAATTTCGTGACAGAAAAACCCAATAACACTGCCCGACCCAGGAATCGAACCCGGGACCTCCCGATCCCACGCGCACATTTATGTCGCGAGACTAACGAGGCAGTCGTATAGGGTTTGATGTCGAGTTTTCCGTCTCTACGCAAAGATGGTATTTGCATCGTGTTATCCCTTAGTCGCCTCTTACGATACCCACGGCACAGAATAATTAATAGTACTAACATACCCACGGGAAGATAGGGGGTGGTGACACTTGTATTCTATGATGTCAACGACATGGCGAATTTAAGGAAATATCATAAAATACAAATAGACTCAATAAAATTATTGTATAATTAAATAAGTATGATTTTCATTAACAAACCTTTTTTTAATATTAACATACGATTTTTTTATATTTTATGTCTGATTTTCTGGAGTAATCTCTGAAATGGTTAAGTAAACCAATTTTAATAGGACTTTAACTAAAAGATAGAAGAACTTGTAGGGCTACACTTATAGCTATATACACATTTGACCCGTTAGCCGACACTGTTGTAGCGATACTGAAAATAACACAGGTGGAACTGTCAAAATGTGGTCTCTTCTGATAGGGGAGAACATAAGAGAATGACATTCTACACCAATCCCAAATAATATGGGAACAGGGCAGGCAGACAATCTATTCGAGAATAAAAATAAACAGCTTTGAGTCATTTATAATTTCAATAAAATACTATTTATTGATAAGTTGATGCACATAATAATGTTTAAAGAATGTAGACTCATGTCACTTTGGTCCTCAAAGCCATAATGATCTCATACACCTGTTATAGGTCTGTTACACCTAGCACTTATCTACACATACTGTTATCAGTCATCATTTGCTTTGTCAGCTGTAAGCCATGAAAATAGTTTCCTACTTATTCTTTTTTTAAAAAGACACTTCCACACTAGGAATACATCCTGCATCACAGGGGACTTTACAAACATACAACCAACGGGCACAATGAACATTTTAATTTTCCCAATTAGTACCAATATTTGAATAAGGGCTACAGAATTAAGTTAACACTTTATTACTAACTTGCAAAGTACAATTGACTACAAAAGGCCATTAACATGATTTTGAATGGTTACAACAGCTCAAATAATTATTATTCTTAATATCCTGTAAGATTTTTAGACATAGAAATCTTATTTAAAAATAATTATTTATAAATTTAAACTAATAATTGAGAAGTTTTAAATAACACTCTCACCGCCACCCAAATATATTTTTTTCCAGTGTCGCAGGCCGTGCGGTCTGCCGGCATCCGCAACTTTGCCTACCCGTGCAGGCCGCGGTGAAAAATCTGTGATTTTGGCGCGAAACGTACGGTGCGCCGGCGGCCCGTACGGCCTGCTGACTCAGTCAGTGCAACACATAGATGGCGCACCTTACTCGAAAAGATACGTACCGCCGGCGGACCATATGGCGGTGAGAGTGTTAATAAAATATGTGACAACGATTTTGAGGTGTGCAGCAACTTTCATAGCTGATTGTACATTTTTTTTTAAATATTTCTTTTGCTGATAAGACTGTAGTTTTATGTTTAATGCCTAGTGTTATGGGAAACTGAAGCACTATGGGAGATTCTCAAGTGATACACAAACAAATACTTATCATGAGTAAATTTTTCTCTTCTTCTTCTGGGCTTCCTCTGGAATCTTTGTCTGGGCTGTTATCAATGCTTTTTTCAAGACAAGTTTTTTACGTGTGTTATAGTGAAAGCAGTTTATTATCATTGTTATATAGCTCTAATTTTAAGGATTATAATAATCCTAAGATAGTCATAAAAAAGATAATCCTTAGGATATCTAAAAAACCAGGGTAGGAATCTGTTTAACCCATTTCCAAATTGCTAATGTAAATATTTTTTATTAAGTACTTAAATAAGAAAATTAAGTAAAAGTGAGGAAATTTTAAGTACCACTTTATAATTAGAATTATTCTGATAAAAGGATAAGGAGACATAATATTGCAAGAATACCATTATTCTAGCTATCAATCTAAATGATAATAATATTCTTGTGAGACAAAATTTTAGATCAAGATTAGTATGCAGGAAAAATGTCTTACCATGGTTGTTTACATAAGGAGATAGCCCATGGGAGTGACCCATGTAAATTGTGATCCAAAATAACACTTCTTGCATCTATTCACAATAATATTCATACAAGAAACACCTTTATAAAATTGGGACAAGAGAACAAGTACTAATGTATCACAGACTAAAAATACCTGTCATGATGCTATTCAGCCTATACAGCCTCCTTGGTTTCATGACCTAGCCGCCCTATTTTATATATTTAGTGTACACAGAAAGTGAAATGTGCTCAGGGGTGTGCAGGGGAGGCTGTGACGTCACGTGCGCGCGCAATTGACCCCAAACTATCTGACCCAGATTCGCTTGCGACATTTTAGATGTTAAAATGTCAACACAGTGCGCCCAGAGCGGAATACCCGAGATATTGACTAACACACGCGCTGCACGACCTACTTGCTACTACTGAGCCTCAGGAATGATGATCTTTTACACACTTATGACCTATTTTTTGACACTATCAGGACCTAACAGCCAGTTTCGTGAACAAGCCGAATGATCAATAGATTTATGTGAGCACTACATGAAATAAAAAATTAAACATATAATACTGACCTACGACAAAACACATTACAGCAGCGTAATCCGATTATTTCACGTTTTCACACAAACATTTTGATAATATTAGGTAGTCGACGCCATTAATAACAACGACTATCAACTTGTAAAACACAATTTCACAGCTCACAAGGCGTCCATCGCGTTATATTGTGCACTCAGAACACTTATCACTATAGACTTACGATATTTAACACAAATAAGTCACGGATACAAGCTCGTATTTCAAGAAAAATGTTATAAACGGGATCGGGCGCAACCCGCTACGCCACCCCGTTTCACTGCTAGTCTGACACTGCTGCCAACTGACAGGAATATAAATAAATACATTGCCATTACTAGTAATGGTCGTTATTACAATAACAGTTATGGTAATGCATTATTTGAGCGTAATGAATAATGAGTTATTGCATACTGAGTTATCCTGTTATCATTATAAACTGTTATCGTGCTAAAATGACAACAGGATAGGTAAGAGTAGGCATGCAATATGCACACCACGAGTGTGTGAGAGAGATGACGATAGGCGCATGTGCGCTTGAGTTTCGCCGAGTCGCCGCTCCCGAGCCTCGTGACTATCCCAGCGCCAACCTTACGGCATTATAATCTTTCACGAAACGTAATAAAGGTCATACTTGCTTAAGTTATTTTTGGGAATCTTATTATTTTAGTTATCCTGTTATTGTTATGGCTTGTCAGGTTGTCAGTTGTCACTGTTGTCTGTTGTCGACGTTGTCGTTGTCAGTAACAGATACTTTGAGTAATCGCGTAAATTCGCATCGATTTTTTTTTTGTTACGCGAGCGAAAGCAAATTATAGACAATATTGTGTGATTGTGTGTTTGAGTGGACACAAGTTATTGTAAATAAAGGACTTTGTGTAGAGGTGGTAAAGTTTATAAGTTTGTAACAAACTTATAAACTTTACCACCTTTTCATAATACTTGTATAAATTATTACCGTACTACTTA
Source organism: Euclidia mi (assembly GCA_944739405.2). NCBI lineage: Eukaryota > Metazoa > Arthropoda > Insecta > Lepidoptera > Erebidae > Euclidia > Euclidia mi. Next base: position 18,671,946 of record OX123210.2, on the reverse strand, counting down.
TATTCATACTAACAACATCATATATGCTATCGTCTATAGCATATATGTTGTAAGTATGTGTATATAAGTGTGCGAGCGAAACCGCCGACAACAGCTAGTATACATATTTAATGTATATATCGGACCAATGCTTTCTTTACAGTGTTTGTGAAACAATAACAGGATAACGACAACAGTTTACAATAACAGTTATTACATAATAACGCAACAGGATAATTCATTATTGCAAAACAACCGTTATTGCCATTACTAGCCATTACCAACTTTAATCCACGAAATCTTATTGCACGTCTTATAAGACTAGAATCTGATTGGACTAAAGTTTGACATATTTATTATATTATCCAATTACGTACGAGATATAAATTGTCATTTCTTTCTCGATTTACATTCGAAAATATATTATTAATAGTGAAAATCAAGTGAAAATCTTATGAGTTTACTCTTTGTCATTCGGATATATCAGGACCTTTATGTATCTGGATATAATATACCATTATATTTGTTTTCAAAAATCATTTCATCAATAAAATTCACCCTCGAGAGCGAATCTACGAGTCAGGAACATTTTTGTTGCTTTTCTACAATAGATCATCATCAATAATTATCTTCGTCCTAGCTTTATCCCAGTTGCATCCAAGACTGCCAGCTCCAGCATATACAGCAGTGTCGGGTAAGTGGGCTAAGACCTTTACACGCCGCGTCCGCGTACTAGTCTAACCAGATGTGACTGAATTTCAGCTTTCCCACCGAGCGAATGCCGTCAGACCTCCGCAACCCAAAGAAATAGCGATATTCCATGGTTTAGACCAGTATCAGTTTATTTGAGGGTACTGACTCCCCGTAACGTAACGACTGTCAAAAATGTTGATGTCAGCGGGGAGTGGGACCGAGAATTTAACGTACTTTCCGAGGCACGAGGCAAGCGATTTGAAAAGTCAATGGTACATTACATACCTTCTGCAAATTATTCTGTTAATCCCGCTCCACACTTCACGCGAGATTCTCACCGAGATTCTCCCCGAGAATTCTCTAGAGAATCTCGGCGAGAACTGCCCTGGGTCCACACTCGCAAGGTTCTCACTACAGTTCACGCGCTCCACGAGCACGACCGTATATAAAAAGGTACTCTGTGTCAACGACAATGGATGCTGAAATTGCTACTGCAACAAGCTTGTTGTTGAACGCATTTGCGTATTACAATTACGCTTATATTAAAGACTAGCTGACCCAGCGAACTCCGTATCGCCTTTTTAAGAGTTTTTATTTAACTCCCTTTTTTCCAAGCCCCTTTTCCAAAGTTACCATTGACTTAGCGCTTAATCTCTTATCATTTCAGAGTCTATAAATGATGAACAAACAAACATAGATTTTTATATAATATTGAATTCCCCATTCCTAAAAATATCGGAGACGATACCACAAAACAGGTTCCACTTGAATGCATTCCAGTAATGTCAATTCTAATTCCTTAGTCCAACTAACGCTGCTCATAATCAAAGTGGCTCAAACGGTATAAGTATCACTCAAATAAGTAGGTACAACTACTCTCTTCGGCAACTCGCGCGCAACTGAGAAACGTGCGAATGTGGAGCCGTTCATGTTCTCGCCTGTTTCGCGCGTTCTCAGCTCCTTTGTCTCGCGCCAAAAAACCGACACAAACTGGAGAACAATCCGAGAACCTGCGAAGAATATGCGAATCGGCTCCACATTTACGTTTCTCGTGGTTTTCGCGTAAATTAGATTTTTTACGTATTTTAGGATGCGTGCTCTGAATGCTTGATCTGGACGCGTGCTCTAGGGGCTGAGCGCTTTCTCTGCAGTCGCTACAGCTACATCGCATAACTATGCAGTGAGGATGCGAAAGCTATGCTACGAAACTATTTAACTGATGCTAAGCTATGCACCGGGGAAAGTAAAATTAAATAGCTGTGCGATGCACATCTGACGGACACAACTACCACGTAGCTCGACTTACTATATTCTTATTAGGTACCTGCCTACTCTGCTTATGATAGAGTTACATCACTCGCGACTGTCCATAGGACGCATTCGTATGTACCACGCGATCATCTACTGCAAACATAGGGTGGACAAGGGACTTTCGGCTAGATGCAGGGGTGCATTTCCCTATAGGCCGTATAGGCCCGGGGCTAGGGCGGCAAAATTTGGTCATTATTTGTTTTTTTTAAGTAGTTGTCCATATAGCATCCTGCAATAACAATTACATGTTACATGGCAATTACGATTATTAGAAGTGTTGCTCATCCAAATAAATCTTTGCTTACTAAGTAGTTTATTTCAAGTCATTTTCGCTGCCACTGGGGGAGGGGAGGGGGGGCGGCAATCTTTCGCAGCCAATGTATGAAATCTGTCCCTGGCTAGATGGAGTGATGGATGTGATGATAATTATTCGTGAACTGGATGCACCTCAACACAAAGAGCCGAAAATCGGGCTCAATAGCGTGCCATCGGAATGGCGTGGCATATATCTAGCGGTTGGCTGTGGCAGGCTGATGATGGTGATGACATGACCCATCCATTGAACGAGTCGCCACCAGTGCTGAGTTGTAGGTATCTATGGAGGATATCAAACGAATTCATAACAACATATAGATGGTTTGGACACGTGGAGCGAATGAGTGAAGAAACAATGACGCACCAAATATATGAGGCGAATCAAGGCAAATGTGTATGGGCAAGCCGGTCGCGGCCGACCTCGTTAGGACATTCGTCGACCAAATTGGTTACGTTCTGAAAAACGGCAAGGTCCGAAGCACTCGGAACCGGCGAGCATGTATGAAAAGAGTAATGAATGAAGAGGAAGCGCGTGAGGTTTGTAAGGATAGAAGCAAGTGGCGTTCCGTTGTCTCTGCCTACCCCGACGGGAAAAAGGCGTGAGTATGTTATGTAATTATGTATGTACCTATGTCATAACAACATAACATAGGCACGGTAATATAATCTAACAGTATTGTAACTCGGCCGCCTTCGTGAGTTATATACCTACAGACGCGCCGTATGCGAGCTGCGGCACGATCGTGGCTGTGGGTACTCTTGGCACAGTCCGCACAGTCTAATGGCGTGCTAATGGGTACTCTGCTCGAGGCGCGTAGGTATAACTCGAGTTTCGTGCGTTTGTATGGAGTTACAATACTGTTAGATATTATTACCGTGACATAGGTAGCTGGAATGTGATATCAATGAAAATTTTATATGAATACATAACGGCATATTTTTTTCGTGCCTCAGTAACAAAACAAACACTTATTCTCTTGCGTGTGGAATACTTCTCTTAATGTCTGTAGTGTAATATATACCCACCTAAGTGTCTTTTCTGATCAAATTCATATGGTTTATCGCTAACATAATTTTATCGTATTGCATGGTATTGCCTATTGCATAATTGAATATCCGAACATAACGTATTATAAAAATATAATCTGTATTTAACTGTCAGTTGCATATTTCAATGTTTCGCTTGATTTTATTCAGTAAAAATATAAATTTAATGTTTTATTCTTTATCTAAGTGTGTATTCATTGAGACTCATGAAATTTTAGACAAGTAATTTAATGTTGTGTTTACTATTGTGTACCATCTGGAAATTTTATTAGGAAATATCGCGTGGCGGCATTTTTCATCTGAAAAAGAATCTTCTTTCTATGTGTAAGTAAAATGTTTTGTTTTATTTAGAAATTTATTTTGTTTGAAGGAATTGTCTTACAGAAAATTATTATTCTTTAGTCAATAAAAGCAATAAAAGCTTGACTCGGTGGCGGCAAACTTAATGCTTGATCTTTTGTTGATAAGAGTGCGATCTTCATTCGTGAGCATTTCTCGTCCAGTAAATTATATTAATTATAAATATCTATATGTTGTTTAGTCCACGACTTCATCATAGTGGACTACAGCATTCAGTCTCCACTTACTCATACAAAATTTATTTTTATTGTAAGTATCTCCTCCGTGTGGTGACGGATTAGGAATACGGAATGTCACCACCCGATATCATCCCATGGGTGTCGTAAGAGCCGACAGAGGGAGCATACTATGCAGAGAACAGCACTGTAAGAGAAGGAAAACTTGATACAAACCCTATACCAACCCGTTTGGCCAGCGTGGTATAGTAGGCCAATTCCTCCTTTCAAAGGAGAGGCCTAGTCCAGCAGTGGCTGTTAAAGGCTGATGATGATGATGATGATGAAGTATCTCTTCATGGATGAATTTTAAAGCTTCTCAAAGTGTGCAAATTTCAATATCCTTAATTCCCGCGGTATATCGATTTGAATGCCCGTTGTCTTAGTGCCCCTGACTGTTATGCCATAGGTTGCGAGTTGATTCCCATTGAGATAACATTTTCTTGTCATTATCATGTTTTTGTACTATCTCTGTGTAATTTATTTGCTTATAATCTAAATTAATACACATGAGACCACACTGTGTGATCCACAGTTGTTTCGATTATGAATGACCTATGTCCGTGTTGCCTGAATATTATTAAGTCCCCCACGGTACAGGATATGTGCCTAGCATGGGAGTTGTCTTTCACTATCATCATCATATTATCAGCCTATACATGTCTACTGCTGGACATGGGTATCACCTAAGGATCAGGATAAAATGTCTTTATTAAAAAAATAATACTTCAGACTCTCAAAAATACATTTCTTGTAAGTGTAAAAAAATGGCTACTTAGTTAATTGATTACTCATATTGTTCTTTAAGTTTCTTATATTGTTATTTAATTTACTTTATCTCAAGACTCACAGAGATAGTTAATTATTCAAACCATTAGTGGTAGATCTAATTTTCTTTAATAATTGGGTTTTTACAATTAACTATTTGATAAAATAAGCTATTTCATTGTTTTCTGATGTAATTATGATCCAATTTATTTAAAATATTTGAAAACCAAATATTCCATCATAGCTGTTCAGACTAGAACGCAGATCCTAGATTCCAAGATGAAATTGTGAATCGATGAAATCATTGCAGCATTTGAGTAAATGCTAGAATGATGACAATTGAATATCTTATACTAATATAGAAAGCTGAAGAGTTTGTTTGGTTAAACACACTAATCTCAGAAACTATTGGTCAGATTTGAAAAATTCTTTCAGTGCTAGATAGCCCATTTGCCGAGGAAGGCTATAGGCTATATAACAGCATGCTATGAGCCACGGGAGCGGAGCGGTAGCCTAAAACAATGCGGGTGTAGCCGTGGGCTCATCTAGTAACATTATAATGGTTCCTTTAGTTGGCACCAACAGTAGTCAACATACATAGTAGCACAGTCCAATAACAATGGTCATACTTCTACTGTAGTTTCTCTTTTACAGGTAATCCTGATGCATCAGAATGAGTCAGAACCGTTCATCACCTGACAGGGTCAACCAGGATGTGGTACCACCGTCTCCGGGCAGCCCAAGCATCTTTGACTATCCAGGACCCGAAGATCAGGATGTAGACCTGATTCTAACGCAACGGCAACCAGATGTGGAAGAACTTAATCCGGAAATCGCAGGTCAGAATTCTGAGACTTTTACGCAACCTGAAGAGTCCAATGATGCTCTTCCACCTGCCCCACCTGATGGAGAACAAAGAGTGCCAGAGGTCAACAACGAAAACAGTAATGATTCCTCATCTGTTATCCAAGGAGTGGTACATGAAATCGTTGATGAGAACGCAAGAGATGATGATGTAGTTATCGTAATACAGAACGATAATCCAATCGATAATGAAGACAGCAACATTAGCAATTCAGTCTCACGCCAAAACGAGGACAGTAACCCCATGTCTGGAATGGAAGACTCAAATCTGTCTGCTCCCGAGTCTACTGTCCGAAAACCTTCAGATGACGACGAACCACCGGCAAAAATCAGAAAAGTCAGCTCTCCACAGAAACACGAAGAGCTGGATGGAGAAACTTGTCCGATATGTCTAGATTCCTGGGGCAATTCTGGTGAACATAGATTAGTAGCGTTGAAATGTGGACATCTCTTCGGTTCCGAGTGTGTTGAGCGGTGGTTAAAAGCTCAATCGTCGAAGGAGAGATCATGTCCCACTTGCAAAAGCAAAGCTCATCTCAAAGATCTCCGTTTTATATATGCCAGAAGACTGGTAGCTGCAGACACTTCGCAAATAACTACATTACAGAAGCAAGTGGAGACATTACAAGCAGAAAAGAGTAGAACGGAACTAGAATTGCAGAAGTCGAAAATAGCCCACCGCGCTTGTGTTCTACAGTTAGAGGTCTTAAGAAGTACATTAATGAAATCACAAGTCTCAAAAGAACAAACAGTCAGGAAATCCTGGCGGTTCGCCTTAGAGAAGAATCTCGAGATCTACAAAGATGGCGGCTGTAGAGTTATGACGTACAATTGCAGGACTTACGAGTTATACGTGTCCCAAAAAAGCATGAACTATTTGTTTCCCGGTTACGGTATCCGAAAAGTTAGTTGTGTGGATTATAAATTAGGTCAGTTCGTTCATTTACATCCGAAGCCTATCCGTGATATCACATATTCGCAGCCTAGAGACTTACTGTTGAGTGTAGGTTTGGACAGCACAGCCAGAATCGTGGATAGAGGTATTCCAAACGTTACTGTCAATGCTGGGTTTCCGCTCTGGTCCTGTTCATGGGACTATCTTCGGAGTAACGAGTTCTACGTTGGTGGTGTTGGTGGCATGGTTCATCAATACGACTTTCGTAACCTGTCCACTTATATAGCTACTCTGCAAGCGCCAGGGGATATGTCTCCAGTTGTCTCATTATGTTCGACAGAATTTGGATTGCTCTCCTGCCAGTTAAACACTTGCTGGTTATGGGTAGCGAATAACAGACAGTGGGAACCACGAGCGCTACCGGTAGACGGCTCTTTCATGTCTTTAAGCTATGATAACGAAACCCACCGAGCTCTTATATCAATACGACCAAGTGCAAGCGGAATGGAACGGTCGAAACTGACGCTCTGTAAGCTAAAAGCGAGCGTGCCTAGCGGCGAAATCTTGATAGATATAGAAGACACTTTCAGCGGCTCTGGACGGTCGTCTTTAATGTCGAGAGCTGCTTGGGTCAAGGCGCCTGGTGCGTCATGGGTTGCAGCTCATTCTGAAAGCGATAGTGCTCTATACCTCCATGGTTTAGATGGGGCGAGGACTATGTCATTGCCTGCAGCGGAACCAGCGCTGGACGTGTGTTCCGTTCAACTCAATGGTAACAGCATTTTGGCCGCGTTGTCCGAATCCAGGTTAAGACTGTACAAAGCTGTGGCAACGAACTTCTGACCCAGTGGGGACCTTTTTCAACAATATTGTGATCATTTTTAGTGTATGTGAAATGAAGTGACTTGTTCAGAGTGACGGTGACTTGTTCAAAGTGACGATGACTTGTTCAAAGTGGAAGTGACTTCTTAAATGTAAAGATGACTTGTTCAATCAACTGATACTGCCAAATGTAAGTTCAGATTGAAGCCTTTTTGCTACGAGTGGTTTTCATTCAAATGTATTTGGAGAACTAGCGTGTAAATACAACCCCGCTTACATTCGTCTCAGCCATACTATTGAAAAGTAATTGATAATACCGATATTCACAAATAAAACTATGAGGCCTTATAGTCCGAACCGATAGGATGGCCAATTAGTCAAAAACAAAACTTGGGTGTTAGGCGACGCTATGAGTTCATCCATAGAGACTCTTGACATCAAATGTAGTTGAGAATTTGTATGTTTCTTCGGGAATTACTTGTATCAGATAAGCTTACCAAAACGTGCCAAAAACAAGTAAACTAAGTGACTGCCTCACCAATCCTAAAAAGTTATTCACTTACAAAATTAATGCAATATGGTTGTGAATCCAATCAAATTACTTTGCAGACAGCTCCCGCTAGGGAATATCGTCAACGCGATGAATGCTAATATTCAAACAGTACATTCAGATTCGGCGCATCAAAGGAACGATCAACACAATTATTCCCAAAACTCGGCACAACTACCTGTAGATCCGATAAAATTGTGTCTTATTTATCCGATAAAATTAAATCTCTGGAACTTGTACTGCATATACATAGATGCCTATATGCAGTAAAAGTCAAAAGATCCAGAGATTCAATTTAGGTGTGCTTTAAAAACTCTCCACGTTGCATGTCAATTTGACAATGCACGCAGTAGGTACTCAGTTCGCGACTGCGACGGGAAGAGCAAGCTCACTTTTCTCAACGATGACACGTTTCTATGCGCCATATTACGATTTAACTCTCTGGAAAAATCGCTTCAATCTGAACAAATCTATTGTAACTTATAATAATGTACTAGATTTACGTTTTACGAATAATAATGATAATTTAGATGACTGTGATTTTACATACGCCATTTTAGCTTGTATATAATTGCCGCAGTAAGACTTATACGTCAGTGTTTAATTTTTCTTCGACGATCACTCCCGCCTGTATAGCCAAGCTAACAATACGTCACCAAATCGTTAGGGTAGTCCATAGTACTTTATGCGCACAGTGCACACACTTCAGTACAGCTTATAGACCTAAACAGACCGATTTTAAGCTGCCCGCAACAAACGCTTCCCGCTCCCAACAAGATCGGCATAAAATTCTTGAAAATGAGATCTATAATTGAGCCACTTTTGCCAAGGTCTGCGTCTTGTGCCTGGGTATCGCAAGCACTGCTCTAGTTACAGTATTATCTATAAACATACGAACATGGACTTATCATTCCCTTGAAAGCTGACGCATAATGATAAGTCCAAAATACCATAATAAGCAGTGTTGCAGCTGTAATTTTTGGTGTTTCGTAGACGTAAATGTTTCTAAGTTGTCTACGATGCTCGTCTTCTAAGAGTTAACTAGCATCAGGCAATTCAGATCAGCTCCCACCATTCCCTTTGATAGCTGACTGCCGAGATGCCCGCCGATTGGGTAACCACACAGTGCAATAGTAATAGGATTTTGGAAAAGCAGAGTGAAAACGTCGTTCCTTAGCGTTCCATCTCTCTACACTATTGCTTGTAAGTTGGTACTCTTCTCAGCATCATACTTACAGCTGCTCACAGTCCCCTGCTGGATATGAGTCACCCCTATTTCCGTCACAGTAGCAGGATTTGGTCTACTGTACCATGTTGGTCAGACGGGTTGTTATATAGGGTGTTGTTTATAAGCATTTGCAAAATATTTTAAGGGGGGAATATACTACATGCAAATACATGAAAAAGTTTTAAATTAAAAGTTAACATTTTTTTTTCGTCTTACACTTTAAAAACTAACTCAGTGTATTGACCGTCGCCGCCGCTCAGCTGATCACCATTGCAGGTGCCTAACGTCTTATTTTGCACGATTCAACAGTTTATTCTGATTTACTACCTACCAACATTTAATGAAAATAGGGTCTTATATCATCGCACACTGTAATTTTAGGTGAATAAGTATACTGTCTATATTGTAGGTATTAAAATATTTTGCAAATGCATAATATCAACATGCTGTATAGGTATATAGGATTTGATGTCAAAACTCTTTTCCAAAAAAATTATAATGGGTCTTCAGACCGCGTCCGCCTAGTCACATTTGTGCCATTTAAGGAGAACACATCACATTGTTATCAAGCAGGTTTTTTCTGGTCTGGGAATTTACGTCCTTTTTCTGGTATTCTATAGGTGTTTTGGTTTCTCTGATGAATTTTGCGTTCTTGTTTTTATTTTTTAAAGGTGCCATTTGCCTATGCAATGAGGCATGAACTGTACAATACCTTCACAAAGTTTTCTATTCTCTAAAATAAGTCTAAACTGGGTATCGTAAATGCCGTCTCTTTTTCTTGAGAGAATTCTAGGAAGAGAAAACAATATCAACTTAGAAGAGTATCTTTTCCGCTCGTCGTTTGTCATAATTATTTTACAGCTTTAAAGGGAATGCTTCGTCCAAATAGTCCATGTTTCTAGCGGCTGGTTCCAATAATTGATATATCCATGAATTTAGCTAGGTACTAGAGGTACATATTTGACATCAGTTGCTGAGTACAGCTGTGTGTATAGCAATAAGCGAGAGCTGAAAATGAAGTCGGTTGTGTGTGCTTCCAGCCCATTCACCCTGTTTCTTCGAATCAATCATGCCGCCTCTTTATTGATAATGGTTTTAGCAATAATTATTAGCTCGTATTGGTGTCTACAGTCTATAAATAATTAATGAGCGAGCTCGTTGCCGACGCCAAATTGTGACAGCGACGACACGTCGTCGCAACGAGTTGCTGTAGTCATGGTTTCGAACCCAACAGCAGACGGCAGCAGCACACGGCAGCACCGTATTCCTATTGATTCTGAGTGTTCTGTGAGACAAAATGTCTGACTTCTTGGAGAACTTCATTGCTATACTAATCTGCGGTCGGGTAATACTTATGGTGCGGTCTTGCGCATGACGCTCGCTACGAAAGATATTTCGTGGAAACCAGTAGTGTCGTCGCGATACGTCGCGTGCAGTTGCGATTTGGACTCTGCTGCGAACTTACCTTTACTCTGAATGCCTAAAAACGCAATGCAGTAAGGATCAGCAAAACTTGACTGATGTATTATACGTTGTAGTTGTACAGTGAAATATGATGTTCTAGTTGTAGTTGATGGTGATAATGATGTAATGATTAAAATCTGAGAAGTGTCGATTAAATGATTTGATTTTTTTGTTACTTTTTGTTTCCTTTGTGTGGGTATTCCTTTGGCTTAATCATAGGTATAAGAGAATAATTCAACATTTTATAAGTCTGTCCTCGTGAGAAGACTCCTTAGAAGTAACCACGGAGTAACGTCATCATCATCAGCCTTGCTTATTGTCCCACTGCGGGGCATAGGCCCAGGGGCGTCGCCAGCCGATTGTCTAGGTGGGGGGGGCAAGTACGCCAGCCGATGGCCTAGGGGGCGCAAGTTGATATGAAAAATGAGAAAAGTATAAATTGTAGGGTTTTTTTAATCTCTAGGACTCTAGGGGGGGGGCAGCTACCTCCCCCCCGCTACCCCCACTTGGCGACGCCCATGTGATTGGCCTCTTCTCATTAGGGGCCATCCATTAATTACGACCTCTCTCCCCTCCTTGTCACAATTGGTCTCATACGTTCTCATCTCACTCTTCATACAGTGTCACACGTTCATTGATCCCCTTCCCCCTCTATAAGTGTGACCAGTCCACTACGCTGGCCAAGTGCAGGTTGTTTTCCTACACCGAATAGTAAGTGGTAGATAACTATTGAATATGCACATAACTTCCAAAAGTCGGTAGTGCACGCCGTAGGTTTGAACTCAAGGCCCTCCCCGTAGCAGTTTTCAAATTATTAGTTTCTACACTTTGTACACTCTGGTCTATCCAATGCCTCAGTAACGTGCAGTACCTATCAGTTTTGTCTATAATAATTATTTCGTTCGAAGGATAAAACTACATTACTTTCACAGCCATGGGCAATTATATATCCGTACTAGTCGACCAAGCCAACTAGACGAATGTCAACGTGACAAAATTCAACATAATTCAACAATTATAATCCAGAAATTATTTATCGTAACGTGCGAACGTGGCGTGTGAACGTACAATGCGCCTGCAATCGGTACTAGGAATTTCTGGATTATAATTATTGAATTATGTTGAATTTTGTCACGTTGACATTCGTCTAGTTGGCTTGGTCGACTAGTAGTATAACTAGAGCGAAAGAGGAACGTTTTGAAACCAGTGATAGAACTGGACGATCGAGTGGGGCATTGGCAACAAAGAATACTCAGACAGACGGAACAATTTGCGTAACGCCAAATTGCATTCCAGTATGGTGAGAGCAGAGGCCCTCGCTTCCCTATATACCTATAAAGGTACTCTGTGGTCGCTTCCACAACCTCTACGAGAACAAGGCCTCTTGTCTTTAGAGAACCAAGTACCTAGTCTATGAATAGAACAAGAGAGTTCAGCATGGTTCAGCACCAAAGTGGTATCAGCGGGTAGATAAAAAGTGTTGTCGTGTGTTCGTGTGTTTACTGCTTCTGCCATCTGCGTTTTTTCTTTACTGGTCATTAACGCTGTGTCTAATCAAGCCATAATTTGACCTAGGGAATCAAAGGAATAAGGCTGGAGACCATTTTCTACCAATGTTTTTATAAAAATGTACCTCGGTAGCAATTACTTGGCAACATTCTCCAGAACAATGACCTCAATTTTGTCATTTTTGACAGCTGTCATTTCTTGTGAAACAAATAGCGGTGGTTCTGTGAATAACGAATAGCTATTTGATAAAAATAACAAAATATATCGCGAATATTATATTGAAAAGTGTTTTATAAGTGGATTTTACTTTTTTATTACATATTAAAAAGGTTTTAAGGCGAGTTGAGATGTAAGTTTTTCTTGTTTTCTGTTTTTGATGCGCATGTGTTTTGGTATGAGGTCACCAGATGAGTAGGTTTCTAAATACAAGAAATATTAGTGCAAAATGTCACAAATTAGCCTTAGAATTCTTCCAATCTTGTAGAAAACTAATTTAAATTACGTAAGTATAAAATGCGCAATACTTAAAACTTATTTTACCTGAATTTTACCAAATATCGTATCCCAATAATACTAGGTTCATTACCGTTTATTTACATAGTAGTCTTACACCTGTGATAATCAAAGGTATATTTTGTCATAAGAATAATTTGTAATTTTACTTTTTCGGTAATATCAAATAAATGTTGTTATCATAGGAACATAGAAGGTTATTCCGTGGGTGTAGACTTATTAGGACCCCCAATTCTCGATATGAATGTTACTTTTACCCACCCACAGATTTATCTAATATAATCATGAACAAAATTATTGTATATCTATGTATATGAATAATAGTTTGTATGCAATAGATATAATTAATATGTGATTTAATTTATGCTTAACATGAATAATACTTTGAAAAGCTGGTTTTTTTTCTGGAAATCTAATAGCTGTTATACAGGGGCTATTATAGGGGTTTAAAATGTTCACATTTATTTTGTTATTTTTCATCTATAAAAGACTTTTTTACTGAAATAATTTACTCACTCAAACTGTTACCATCAAGACTTATAAAAAGAAAATTCCATACAATACTCTTTATTCTGTTTCCAGCACATAAACCGTCATCATGGATCAGGTGCTACATCAGGTCGCTCAGACCATGGAGAAGCAGTTGGACAATGAGCTTGAAAGGTAAGCTCAACTTTGCCTTAATAATGGGGGCTCAAGAAAGGCAGTAAGTACTGTCAATTAACTGATACTCACCTAAACCATGGAATTTTGTGTTGGCGAAGTCAGATGACAGTACCTCTATGGACAAGCTGATATTCTGTAAAATCTGTTTAGGCGAGTAAGTAGACCATGGGCTCCAAAGTGTGTAAGTCTTGGATGCAACCAGGATAATGCTCAGATGATGATAATGATAAATGTAATTGTTTAATAAAAAGACTAACTAAAAAACTAAATGGTATGGTAACACGGGCTGTTTCCTAAACTCCGCGTCCTAGTCCCACATCCCTCGCTACGCATCCTCGCACATCTCTGGTGGAAACGCAGCCTTAGCCTTAAATAATGCAGGTGTAACCATGGGCTCATTTGTAATGAATAACATGTAATTTTAATGTTTCTAATGTTATATTTTTGTCTTTTCAGACTGGATGCCATGGACAGCAATGATTTGGAAGCCATCAGACAGCAGCGCATGAATGAGATGAAGAAGAGAGCCAAGCTGAAGCAGGAATGGCTCGCCAATGTACGTAATATATCATCAAACTGCCTTTCGTAGTTCACAGCTGGACATAGGTCTGTTTTAGTTTGTGCCTTAATAGCATTGTGAGACGATAGGAAGATTTGGCTTATTATGCTGGCCAGACGTGATCTCTATCACCTTTTTTGGATACTTAATTTTTTCTAATATGGTACTTAAGGCCTATTCAAACATGAGCGATATTCGCTGCCGCTGTGGGTAGAGGTACAAACCTCGCGGGTTTCGCTCAGGTATTTAGTATCAAGTACCGCGGCTAGAGCGACGTGAGCGATATTCGCTGCCGCTGTGGGTAGAGGTACATACCGCGCGGGTTTCGCTCAGGTATTTGGTATCAAGTACCGCGGCTAGTTCTTACCTCTCTGAGCGAAACTCGACTACCGCGCGTTATTCTACCCGCAAGGATAGCGAATACCGCTTAGGTCTGAACAGTAATATTACCGCATGCCCACTGGGTTTTCTCTGCCGCAGACGGTAGCGAATACCGCTTAGGTCTGAACAGGCCTTTATGCATAACTTATGATATATGTTGCCTTAAATGTTTTCAATTTAATACGTACATAAATGCCGCCGACGCAATAGGCCAGTGATGGCCTATGGTCTTACTCTTGTCATTATGAGAATATATCCGTATCCAGCAATGGGATAGTTCATATACGAGATTGATGACGACTCTTATGTGATTCTCTTTTCCTCATTCTGTGTTTATTGTTTATTCTAATCTTCGTTAATCTCTTTTCTCATTTACCCTTCTCATAGAGAGATGATGTCTATGCCCAGCAGTGAGATACTTAAGATAATTGATATACGGCGTTGATGACGACCTATGTATATTCGCATTTATTTCCTCAGGGTCACGGCGAATACACAGAAATCGACGGCGAGAAGGAATTCTTCACAGTTTGCAACAAGAGCGAGCACGTGGTCTGCCACTTCTACAAGAGTGACACAGCCAGGTGCAAGATAGTCGATATGCACCTGAAGATCTTGGCCAAGAAGCACGTGGAGACGAGGTTCGTGAAGCTGGATGTGGAGAGGGCGCCGTTTCTTACTGGTGAGTAAAAACAATGTATTATTTATTTATTACGGACTAGAGGAAGCCCGCAGCTACGCCTGCACATTTGATTAATTTACCCGTTTTGCCCGATCCCGTGGGAATTTCGGAAAATCCCTTCTTAGTGCATCCCTACGGTCCCCAAGGAACATACATGCCAAATTTCAGCTTCTTACGCCCAATGGTTTTGGCTGTAGCTTGTCTGTCAGTCAGTCAGTAACGCAAGGATTTTATATACATATATATACAGATAAACAAACAGTGACACATTATCCTTAGAAAAGATATAGAAAGTTCTAGATATCTCTTTCTAGGTAGTCTTTCGCAATAATCGATTTTAAACTTGTGCGATTTATATACATCATACAAAATTATTTAGAATCTCTTAGTTGCGTCAAATTAACTTATTTCAGGTGAAAACACCTATTTGTTTCCGACGTTTCGACCGTCCTGCACCGGTCGTGGTCACTGGAGTCTTAGTTTGTATTTTACGAAATTAAGACCCGTCTAAATAATTTTGTATAAAACATACAAATCGCGAAAGTTTAAAATCGAATATAGCGAAATACTATGTAGAAAGAGATAATTGAGAGCACATGGTCTGCCACTTCTACAAGAGTGACACTGCGGGGTGTAAGATAGTCGATATGCACCTCAAGCTCTTGGCTAAGAAGCACGTGGAGACGAGGTTCGTCAAGCTGAATGTGGAAAGGGCGCCGTTTCTTACTGGTGAGTAGATGAAAGATGTAGAATACACCTTGCGAGACGTCTACCACTGCTGCGTAGATCATGCAAAGATCAGTAAATCAAAATTGCACTTTGTCTTTGGCTGTTGATAGTTTTGAACTCTATGGCATAGTTGTCGTAGAATAGTGGCGTATTCGGGTTATTGTTTTGTCAACGGCATATTATGGTCTGTGTGGAGAACCTTCGACGTCGTTTGGCTGATAATTATGATGATATTATGGTCCACCGCCCAGGGTGCGCTTGGCGTACACTCTGTCTGTAGTACAACTGTACAAAGTGTACTCGAGGAACGCTCATGAACAATGTGAGGGAGGCAACGGCAACCCAGCCTACTAGACACCTAATGTTTTCATTTCTACAAACAAACAATTCTGTCAAAGCGGTGAGGTATGCGGGGCGAAGGGAAATACAAAAATGCATTCTAATTGGCCGGTTCAAATTTGCGGTACGTCATAATTCATAACTAGTGTTGGGATTGGTCTTATGTAAGACGTATAAGTCTAACGTGTTGTCAGAAAGTGTTCGCCTTACGTCTGCCGTCTAGTAGGCTGGGTTGTCGTTGGAGGGAGGCCTTAAAGTAAAGTAAGCTCTCCCAACTTGGATCCAATCCAGGATGTGGTAGTATATCTTAATAAACATTATTATTTATCCAGGTCGTCTGAAGATCCGCGTGATTCCAACCATCGGTCTGGTGAAGGAGAACAAGACTAAAGACTTCATCATCGGGTTCACTGAACTCGGGAACAGAGACGACTTCACCACTGAGATGTTAGAGTGGAGGATCGCTAGGTAAAGATCTTAGGGGTGATCCACAAATTACGCCACACATTTAGAGCAGGGGAGGGAGGGGGGTCGATAAAGTGTGACACTGTTTGGAGGATGTGATGGTGATGTATGAGACCAGTTGTGACAAGGACGAAGACTGACTGCACGGTTGGCGTAGTGGTTTAAGCGGTCGCCTCGCCTCTTGACACTGCGCCGAGTGTTGTGGGTTCGATTCCCACACGTGACAACAATGTGTGATCTATAAATTGTTGTCTCGAGTCTGCGTTTACTTTGTCTTTTTAATTGCATAGATTATAAAGTGGCCCACGATACAGGATTAATTCCTAGTGCCAGATAAAAAAAAATTACACAGTATTTTCTTGGGTTATCTTAACGATGAATCGATCAAACGTGGTAGGATCCGTAAATCGTAGTATGATACATACATACATAACGTCACGCCTTTTATCCCCGAAGGGGTAGGCAGAGGTGTATTTCTACACCCACTTTTCGCCAGATATACATTAGTCCCACGTAATAAGGGGCGAAGCCTATTGCCGTACCGGGCACATTTCCAGACTCCGTGCTGCTACTGAGAATTTCGTGACAGACAAACCCAATAACATTGCCTGACCCAGGAATCGAACCCGGGACCTCCCGATCCCACGCGTACATTTATGCCGCGAGACCAACGAGGCAGTCGTATAGGGTTTGATGTCGAGTTTTGCGTGTCTACGCAAAGATGGTATTTGCATCGTGTTATCCCTTAGTCGCCTCTTACGACACCCACGGGAAGATAGGGGGTGGTGACACTTGTATTCTATGCCGTCAACCACACAGGACTAGATGAGGTATGATATCAAAATAAATGACATCCTCACAATTTCTTTTTTATAATATTTTTATAATATTTTCTCTTTTTGTCTTTTTCCAGGTCAGAAGTAATAGAATACAACGGGGATCTATTAGTCCCGCCCGCGGAGGCCCGCAAGCAGAAGATTCTCAACATTCAGAGCAAGAAGACCATCAGAGGCCGAGCTGACTCTGACGATTCTGACCTAGAACTTAGCGAGTAAATGTACCAGTACATAGTAAGGGGTGGAAATTATATTGTGTAATCTAAATCTTTCAATCAATCAGCATATTGCAGTCCTCTGTCAGACATAGGCCTCCCCAAGGGCCTACACATGGACCAATCTGCCACCCGCCATAACCAGTATGCTGTAGGGGATAGAATTATATTGTGTAATCTGAATGTTTATTTAAGAAGGCAAGAAGTCATATCATAAATCTACCAGTATACCATCATCATCATGTCAGCCGAAAGACCCCCATGCTGGACATAGGTCTCTCCCAACATGCGCCTTAATGCCTGGTGCCTTCCGCATCCAGTCCGGTCCAGCAACCTTTTACACCCAGTAAACTGTATATAGATATTATTCAGTATAATCTAAAATTCTATATAAGTGGAAAAGAAATTACTTAAAAAGGATCATGAGCAACCTCGATGCAGATGCCGAGAGGCTGCAGTCCTCACCTCGTATTCCTTCTCCCTCATCCCACTTCTCCTTCTATCCCTTTTCCCAACCCCAAGAGGCGGCAACGCACTTGTGACTCCTCTGGTGTTGCTTGTGTCCATGGGCAGCGGTAATCCTATGTTATTGACGTAAATATGCTATAACTGACCTTTCAGTTGAATCAAATCATTAACTAAAAATATCAAAAATATAATTTACCATTCACCTGAGTTGTGGCTTTACTCCGCTAATTGTCTGTTTCAAAGAATGTGATATCATAGAATTCCTAAATACTGTTAGATATATTACTGCTTCTAATCAGTTTTTGGAAGAATTTTAAAATCTCGAGTAAATAAACACTTACTTTGTAATCTACTTAATAAATAAACAAATTTATGATCGTAAATTCATACAAAAAAATTACCTACCTATTAAGATTTTTTACCTTTAGAATACGAAATCCATTAATGTTAATATCATAATAATTTTTGAGCCTAGTGCAACCATCGTTATGCCTGAAATGTAATTCAATCTTCCGTATTTTGAATAAAATCAAACCGCTTTTGTCTACTCATATTATTAGCCTCATTAAAAAAAAGGGAGGTTAAGTTTGGAAGTATTGTATTTCCCGCCTTAGAAACAATTTATGAAGCTTTGTATGAATGGTGCTAAACAGTTATGAACGTTATGTACATGTAATAAAGATTATTATTGTATGATTATTTGTCTAATGTTGCTAGTAACAGATATGGTAGAATGTTAGATCGCTAGTTTGTGTGTGAATAAAATTTGTAGTATATATCACAATTTTTATTATGATAAACACGTTTTCTATATAGCGTTGTTTTATTATTTGCCATGTAGAAGTGATTAAGACCTAAGCTTCTCTACTCTTAAGTATTAGTGCCATAATTATTCCTGAAGATGGTATCATATGGTGATATCCAGTCGAATCGGCAGGCCGATTTAGAATGTCACGACAAGTAATCGTACGATATGTCAAACTATAGTCCTCGTCTTTTAGTCGCCTATCAGAGATATTTTGAACAAATATTCATTGAATTCGGTTTATTTATTAATTTACTTCATGACTGAATGCATCAAATTCATAGGAAATGCGATAGTTTTGACAAAAAATGAGGTAGCCCGTTTGACAATTAACGGAATCGAATGTCAAATGAGATATCGAACGATTCTGAATCGCCCCCCTGGTTAGACTTGTAAGCGGACCTCGGGTTGTAACTGGGATACCGCTAGGAGGGTGATAATGGCGTATCATTATCATAAGGACCGAAGCACATAATAATATATGGCAGAGCACAGCGCACCATTATTTTATGTGAAACTAATACCAACATTGTATTTGTTTTGATTACAGTTCAAAATCTTTTAACACAGCAATTATTATAGTTTGTGTGTGTTACAATCATAGCTGTGTTAATTAATTGAAGGCGCCGCAAGCCAAAGGATATCCACACATTGTTTAGATTTCATCACAAGGAACACGAGATGAGTGGGTGAAAAGGTTTTCCCTCTCTGGAGGGTATTTATTGTCTGTAACGAACGTGTGCCTATTAGGTAAGAATGCTATAAATCTGTGATGGGATCCTGGTAAGCAAAAGGGCACATAGATAAACCACGGGATCTCTGTTCACGGTACGTGTTGTTTTATATGCATACAACAATTTTCTTTTAGCGTAGGCCTGTATCGTAATACAGATGATGTTCTATAGATAAATCATTAATTTATCACTAAGCTATCTCTAAAATGCTTAATTATTATTTATGTTTATTCGCAAGACACTTCTTTCTTGTGCAAAGCAGTTAGTAGCTTAAATCACTTGAATGTTTCACTTTAGTAACTATTTACGTAATATGTTAAGGAAACACGAACTAAAGTAAGTAATAGCCTAACCATCAGACGTACTTTTTATGAAGAACTCAACCACAGGTCTGCCATAGAGAACGGTAATATAAAGTACTAGAAATTTGCATACTGAAAACACAGATGTACCTACTGAAGTTATGATTCTCTATAGTTTTAATTAGTAGTAGCTAATTTAACTGTTAATAAAATTAGATTTTTCAATGTTTGTGTCGCTTAGCTTCATAATTTATATCTACCATATGGTAGATTTTTTCATGACACTGGTATCTCCGCTTTGATAATCTCTATAATCAGCTGTCATTTCGAGTTGACACTTGACAGCTGAATGTAAAATTGCAAAGTGGATTACGCAGTGTTATTCTCAATTTTCGTTTCAAAAGAAAATTTATTGAATAAACAGTCTAAACTAGTAGTGCTTGAACTCTTAACACGCAATTAGTTAATCTAAATTTTATTACTGAGAGTTGTGCGTCAGTGTCTTTGAATAGAAAAGTTGTATTTTCAAGAAAATCTCGAAGGCTTGTGAATTTTGGAGAAAAATCTGGTAAGTTTGTATTGTGTGGTTGCTAGGAAGTTTCTATGATGCTATTTATAGGTTAGAAGCGTCGTTTATCGCCCGTTGGCCCTAAAATAATCATTTCAAGGTTGAACAGTAGACTTTGAACCGTAATGATACTAATGATATAAAAAATATTTTATTTTATTTACGGCTAAACGTGGGATGGCTGTGCCTCAATTTGTAAACATTATCATAAAAATAGATTTATAGTATTTTATAAAAAATACTTACAATCTAAATACGACTTATTGATATAATATTTAAAATAAAAGTATTTTTAAGCATAACCCATTAAGAATCTAATAAGAAAGAATGCTATGACGCTGTTGTTTAATAGTGCTATTGTATTTCCGCGTATATCGATGACGAAACAGTTCACATAACACTTTTTTACATACTAGAATTAGTATTCAATAGGTGCTTAGAATTAATGGAAAACATATTTTTAGTATTGTTGAGTTTCCTTTCTGAATACTATTGTAATAAGCTATCTTTATAGGTACTCATAATACTTTTTAGTAATATTGCTGTATATGTGCCTGTTGTTATTAATGCTAGGCCCATTAATATGTGTAGATTATAAGCCTTGACATACTTACTTATTGCTAGCAAATTTTTTTAATTTACATGCTCAAATAGTTTCTTGCAATCTCCGACCTCTTTATTACCCCTGTAAGGCCTGGTTTAAAGAAATCCACTCTTAGTACTCCCCTTTACTGCACTAGTCACATAAATGCCAAAAGTAAATGGGCACCTTAGTATGGAAACCATACCCATGGCGGATACAAACGAAATATAGCAGAGTGTATTCATCTATGGCTCTCATTTGCTATGGCATAAGTCGCATTAATGTGAGCTACGGGAATCTCAAAAAATTCAAGTGCTACCTATGTATACATATATCCATACTCTTTATCTATGAAACTACTGATCCAATTTGAAAAAATATTTTTGTGTGTGATAGCCACATTCATGAGAAAGGTTATAGGCTACTTTTTATCCCGATATTCCCGTGGGATCACTGAATGAGGCCCACGAAGTCGCGGGCGTCCGCTTATTAATTGATATAGGTAGGTAAGAAAAATAAAATGCTAATTCATTAAAATATTTTTTATTCAATTTGATCCAAAGCAATCATAAGATCATTTAAAAAGGCAGCGGGTGCACCAGATACTTCCTGGTGTATGGCCCAAGACAGATAATAAACAATGCTAGCGATATGGGCGCAGCTATTAAATGTGCGAAAAAAACCTGTTCAATGTGCGAAAGAGACAGCGTATAACATATCTCTAAACATTAGCTCATTTCGATATTATGTTCATGCCTTTATAAGATGAAATAAAAACCTTTGATACCGCTTTAAATTTACCGCGATTAAAGCTAATTTTTATTTAATTTAATTTCATCATGATCATCAGCCTTTTACAGTCCACTGCAACTGGTTGGTATAGGGTTTGTATCAAGTTTTCAATTCAAAATCCTTTATTCATTTGGGTCACAATGTGACGCTTATGAATGTCAAAATAATAAATTTATAAAATAATTACTTATACTCAAATTTAAAACATTATTACTGTATGCTTCTACATTTACATTTACTGCCACATTCGCAAAGCAATAGGTAGAACCATGAGAAAGAACGGGCAATAAAACTCACGGTCACTCTTTTTCATCGCCAGGTTTTGCATAATACACAATTTACATTTTGTAAGGTGCTGCAACTGTTACACCTTCTATATCACTTGTATATATTTACTGTACATAATAATACTCAAGCATAATAGTTTTGGTTAGCCTCCTCAGGAGTAACAGGAGCATCCACTTACATTATATATACCTAATAATGCAGGCAATCCGCGAAAGTGATCAGACAGAACCATGATGGAAATGATGCAGTTAAATATTAAAATCTAATACCAGCCCGCAAGACCGTCATCGACCAGTCATCGCAAGTAGCACCCGTTCACGAGTATGAAGCATGTGCCAGCCATCATCCCTCTCGCCATATTAGAGGGACAGGGGTGACCCGACACACGACGCCACCACAAGAAATTACAGTTTAGTGAGCATGACGACAACGGTATACGAACCAGCAGTAAGAAACAATCTATTGGTATACTGACCATGACCGCCAATTACCTCCATTTTCCAGATCGTTATTATTAACATAAGTTAGTGGAACGCGTGAAGGAATGCAAATGTAGAAAGAATTTTGTGAAGGTGACAAGTGAACAACGATATGATCAGGGATAAATAATGTTAAACTACATTCAACAAATCATAAAAATATCCAAATCCTGCAAAAATCATGCGTTCCCGAGGCACCTCCACTTAACATGTAAGTAAAATAATCGTGAGATAAACAAGCCTAAGCCTATCCCCACGGTGTCTTATCATTTAAAAATTCCTTAATAGTGTAATAACCCCTTTGTAAAAGAAAGTTCCTAACTGTCCGTTTGTATTTGTGCATGGGTAAATTCATTATTTCAAGAGGCAATTTGTTGAAAAATCGTATACCAATCCCCGCAAATGAGTTCTGAACTTTATGTAGACGGTAGTTAGTTCCCACCAGTTTATGCTTATTCCTTGTGTTCACTTTGTGCAAATCACTATTTTTGCGGTATAGAATTAAGATTTTCTTAATGTACATTAAGTTAGCATATATATATTGCGATGCAACTGTCAATATATCTACTTCTTTAAATTTATCACGTAAAGAATCTCTAGCACCTAACTTATAAATTGCACGTATGGCCCTCTTTTGAATGATAAAAATAGTCTGTATATCAGCAGCTGTACCCCATAACATTA
Source organism: Euclidia mi (assembly GCA_944739405.2). Lineage (NCBI taxonomy): Eukaryota > Metazoa > Arthropoda > Insecta > Lepidoptera > Erebidae > Euclidia > Euclidia mi. The sequence continues at coordinate 18,648,838 of OX123210.2, read as the reverse complement.
TTCCGTAAGACATTACGCTGTGAAAATAACTAAAGTAAACTAGTCTAGCAGTATCAGTATCTGTGAATTCCCTAACTTTTCTAACTGCAAACGCTGCAGAACTAAGTTTTACTGCGAGACAGGATATTTGGGCGCCCCACTGAAGCTTACTATCCAAAGTTACACCTAAGAATACGGCTGATTCGACTAGTTGAATTGTTTCCTTATTTAAAATTATATTAGTAGGAACACTTTTGACATTAGGCAAAGAGAATTTAACACATTTGGTTTTGCTTGAGTTGAGTACCAAATTATTTGTCGAAAACCAATCTAATACTTGTGCAAGAGTGTTATTGACGGTATCAAAGTTACTTAAATTACGATCAACTTTAAAAATTAGTGACGTATCGTCGGCAAACAAAACAATATCACATAAATTTTGTACAAAGAACGGCAAATCATTAATATATATTAAAAAAAGAAATGGACCGAGAATAGAGCCCTGTGGAACGCCCATTCCTACTGGCAAACCTAGAGACCTACTCCCATTAACATCTACATACTGAATTCTATCACTAAGGTAGCTGGCAACAAGATTGAGTGCGGTATCTCTAATACCATAAAGTTTCAATTTAAGTAAAAGTGTATTATGTTCCACACAGTCAAAGGCCTTTGATATGTCACAAAAAACACCAATGGCATCCTTCGAGTTTTCCGAAGCATTAAAAATATGCTTTAACAAAGTTACACCGGCATCAACGGTGGAGCGACCCTTAGTAAAGCCATACTGTTCACTGTGAAATAAATTATTTGTGTGAAAGTGGCTCTCTAGTTGATGCAAAATAATCTTTTCAAAAATTTTACTAATAGCAGGCAAGATAGAAATTGGCCGAAAATTACTAGGGTCGCTCTTTGATCCCTTTTTGAATAATGGTATTACTTTACTGTGTTTCATTAGATCAGGAAATACTCCTGTATCTACGCATCTGTTGAATATTGCAGCTAAATATGGAGCTAAGCTAGAAATAATTTGTCGCACAAGTTTAACAGAAATGCCCCATAAGTCAACAGATTTTTTATTATTGAGCGTCTTGAATACCTTCAGTATGTCATTGGTGTCAAAATATTTAAAATTAAAAAGCACATCACACTCATTCACATTGCCCCTAACCAACATTTCTGCTTTGCTTGGACATGAATCTAGACAGCTGGTTGTGTTCACTGGTATGTTTATGAAGAAATTGTTAAATGTCTGAGCAACATCAGTTTTCCTAGTAGTAATTTCACTATTAAATTTTAATTTATAATTGTTATCTACCAATTTAGCTCGACCAGTCTCATTGTTAATAATGCTCCAAGTAGTTTTAATTTTGTTCTTGGATTCTTTGATTTTATTGCTTAAATATAAGGATTTGGCTAAAGCACATGTCCTCTTAAAAACCTTTGAATAATTTCTAGCATATTGAATAAATTCAGGATTAAAATTGTATTTCTTCATACCATATAGTATTATTTCCTTCTCTTACAGTGCTGTTCTCTGCAAAATATGCTCCCTCTGTCGGCTCTTACGACACCCATGGGATGATATGGGGTGGTGACAATCCTTATTCATAATCCGTATACAAGGATTTATTGCTTGTTACACAAATATTTCTATGAGGCATTTTCAGATAATTACAATATATTTTGAAACATTTCATTAGTTTTAAGCAGTATAATTGCAAAATTTTATTTTCTTACCTAACTGATAAGTAATTGTTTTAATACTAATATTAATTTTTTTACAAAGGTTTATCAATTCATAAATATATTTACAATGCATACATAATGAATGACTTATCTTGATATAAATAGGTACCTATAAAAAATTTAATTGGATAATTATAAAGAGTTGAAACTATACTCTGTTTTACTCTATTAAATTATAACTCAAGACAAAAGTCTTTGACCAGTGCGTGTTGCCAGTGATGATCTACGGTGCTGAGACGTGGTCGCTAACTATATGCCTTATCCAAAAGCTCAGGGTCACTCAGAGGGCGATGGAGAGAGCTATGCTCGGAGTTTCCCTGCGAGATCGAATCAGAAATGAGGAGATCCGCAGGAGAACCAAAGTCACCGACATAGCTCTCCGAATAGCCAGGCTGAAGTGGCAATGGGCAGGGCACATAGCTCGAAGAACCGATGGCCGTTGTGGTAGTCGGGTTCTGCAGTGGCGACCACGTACCGGACGACGCAGCAGGGGTGGGTCTCCCGCAAGGTGGACCGACGATCTGGTTAAGATCGCGGTGCGCGGTTGGATGCGGGCGGCTCAAAATCGGTCTGTGTGGAGAACCTTGGGGGAGGCCTATGTCCAGCAGTGGACGTCTCTAGGCTGACATAATGAAATTATAACTAACCTTTACAATTTTTTTTAATTATCCTTCTTTTATTTTTGTATCATACATTTCAAAGCATTTGTTAATAATAATAATAATCATCATCATCATCATCAGCCTATATCAGTCCACTGCTGGTCGTAGGCCTCTCCTATGGCGCGCCAATGAGCTCGTTCTTCGTCTTTCCTCTTCCAATCCCTGCCAGCTGCCCTTCGAATATCATCGCCCACCTAGCTACAGGACGCCCCACTACGTTTGCCGAGGCGCGGTCGCCACTCAAGAACCTGATTTTATTTGTTAATAATAAAGAGTACAAAATAAAGTAAGGCAGCGATAACCTAGTGGCGATACCAACAGACTGCTATGCAGTGGGAATCGGGTTCGAATCCACGGCGCGCACTAATGACTTTTCGGAGTTATGTGCGTATTGAATTGTTAATTATCGCTTGTCCCGTGCCTCGGAGAGGCAGACAGGCAATCCGGTTAGACTAGTAAGCGGACTCCATATTGAAACTGGGAAAACGCTAAAAGGATGAGGATGATGATGATGATTATATTATACAGCTTGTCGCACGAGTGATTGATTTCCACGGGGTAGCCGGGATCGATCACTCGCCGAGCAATTAAAGAGAGATAATTAGGTTGACTTACGGGAAATAAATAAAAAATATCACCAGGAAGGTTTAAACTCGCGTTATATTCCAGTTACACAATGGCTTTAATTATACAAAAAAACTGACACTTGAGATTAGCCGATGAGACAATTATCCAGGGCGTGGGGGGTACGTTGGCACTTCACAGGTCTTCGGATGAGGTACTCAGCTTTGGTCGTGTTGGCCGGAGCAAAAAGGGAGCGAAACCTCGTGTGTCCCCGCTATTTATAAGACCGGCGAGGAGGAGTGGGCGAGGGGGCGGCCCACTGCTGTGCGTCACTCGTAGCGAGGCTCGCGGGCGCCGGGGCGCGACGTCACAAGCTGAAGAGTATAATTGTTAGATTCCTTCCTCGATAAATGAGCTATCACTCAGCTATCAAACAGAAATATTTTTCAATTCGCTATACTTGTAGCAATGAATACAGATTTACATAGAAGCGCAGTTCTTAAGGATTTCGTGTGCCGATTCCAAGTGGGGACTGTCTCCAGTTTAGTTCGTAGTTGGCGCCGGTGGCGGCGCTGGCGTTGTTCTCAGTCTCTCTTGCTCTCGTATTTAAGATACACAGGAGGAACGTTCGTCTCTCTTGCTCTCATAGTTAAGATACACAGGAGGAACGTTCGTCTCTCTTGCTCTCGTAGAGACAGCTGTCACAGCGCGACTGCCACGCCGCCAAGCGGCAATTTGGGTCACAGAAAGTTCGTCTTCAGAGCGTCCATAAGAAATGCGCCTCTATGTAAATATCTGAGCTCTTTGCTCGTAGTATGTAGTTCCGGAGATTAGCACAGACAAATAAACAAACATACTCTTAAGCTTTACAAGATAAATATAGATTAGTATCGACTAATACAAATATGCTACCATACACAAACTAATTTCGCAATAAATGGCGCCAAAAGTCAAAGTCAAGTCAAGTCAAAGTCAAAATCGTTTATTCATCTAGGTCGCAAGGTGACGCTTATGAACGTATTTTTTTTAAAATCGAATTACTTAGGTTATGCTTCTACATTTACATTTACTGCCTCGTTCGCAAAGCAATAGAAACCACGAGAAAGAACGGGCAATAAAACTCGTGGCCACTCTTTTGAATCGCCAATATTATGGTACATACATAGGTGTGTATTTCCCATTTCTCTTTCTAAAACAATTTCGTGAAATTTATCAATGGGGACTTTGCTATTTCTTTATTGTATCTTATCAAGGATAACCATGTCTTTCAATAGGTAATGATTTACATTCATAATCTTATTGTTGATAGCATTTGAACTACCTATTACAATTTTATCAAATAGTTGGTAATCTATCTATACTTTATAAAGTTGAAGAGTTTGTTTGTTTTTTGTTTCGACGCGCTAATCTCAGGAACTACTGGTCCGATTTAGATGATTCTCCTTGTGATTGATAGCCCATTTAACGAGAAAGGCTATATTAGGTGTTGATATGCATTTGCAAAATATTTCAATAATATAACATAGACAGTATACTTATTAACCTAAAATTATTTTAAACAGTGTGCGATGATATAAAACCCTATTTTCATTCAATGTTACTTAGATAGTTAATCAGAATTATTAACTGTTAAATCGTGCAAAACAACACTGTATCGCGCAGTCACTTTGGGTACGTGTGCTTGTGTTAGGCAGCTGCAATGGTGATCAGCTGAGCGGCGGCGGCGGTCAATACACAGACTTGACAGACTTAATTTTGAAGTGTATGATGACGAAACATTTTTTTTTTACTTTGTGACTTATTTTTCATGTATTTGTATTCAGTTATAGTAGTATATTCACGCCTTAAAATATTTTGCAAATGCAAATCAACACCCTGTATAACATCACGCTATGAGTTACGGGTGCCGAGCAGTGTCCCTTAATAACGCGGGTGTAACCGCGGGGCCATCTAGTGTCAGATAAACTTCCTATCTTATTCTTATCAAATACCTAGTTGGTAATATTTAGATAGAACGCATATTTGTGACGGTTTACTGTCAATATTCTTGATTGATACAATATCTTACTGTTTGAAGTTTAAGAATATGATATGATGTTTTATTTATAGTCTCACGTCTGTATCCCCGAAGGGGTAGGCAGAGGTGTAAATATTACACCCTCATTTCGCCATGATTTTTTTTTAGGTCCCACGTAATAGGGGCGAGCCTATTGCCGTTACCGGGCACATCACTAGAGTCCGGGCTGCTACTGAGTATTCGGAAAAACCCAGTAACACTTTTGCCCGACCCGGGAATCGAACCCGGGACCTCCGATCAGCAGTCGCATACGCTATCCACTGGACCACGGAGGCAGCTTAGCGGATCTTAATCAAGATAATTTATTTATTTAAAAGCATAAATGCCTCGGAAGGACTGTCCCTCCGCGGCCACGACCGTTGCAAGCTGGTAGAAACGTAGGGGGAACAAAGGTAATTATGCCTTTAAATAAGTAAATTATCGTGATTAAGACCCGCTAATCAATATTGTAACACCACTTTTGTTTTGTGCATCCGCATTTCATAATCATTATGTGAGCCTAGAGACGTCCACTGCTGGACATGGGCCTCCTCCGATCTTGAGACACCTGCATCTAACCACTTCCCGCCATCTTAACCCGATCTGCGGTCCATCTTACGGGAGGTCTACCCCTGCTGCGTTTTGTGCATCCCTACTTAATATTATAAATTCGAAAGTGTGTATGTATGTATGTATGTATGTTCCATTTTCACGCTATAACGGCTGAACCGATTTTGTTGAAATGGAATATAGATATATATTGGACCATGGAGACGGACATAGGCTATCACTAGTTGCAAAAAATAAACTGGGAGGGATCGTAGGGAGGGTCAACCTTTGTAGGGCACAAATCTAACTGTTGGAAGTAAGAACGCATGCGCTGTAAAATTGAGTGCTCGCATGTGCTATCGTATATCAGTACTGTCGCGTCATATATATTGTCATATTAAAGTTTCCGTACAATACAGGAGATTTGTGTAACCCTTAATATAACACGCGCGAAGCCGCGGGCAAAAGCTAGCATTAAATAATTTATCGCTTGTCCTGGGCCAAAATAAAATAATAAAATTTTCAAACAAAATAAACTATAAAATATGAGTAGCAAAACGAAACACTATTTGTAGACCAATATGACATTAGGTTACTGACCTTTGTAAGAACGGCAACGTGTGCTATGTGGCAGACGATGCCACGAAGGTACCTAGTTCACATTTATTGACGAATTACCTATTTCAGTAATTCTACACATCACTCCAATGTTTGGTCACTCATTTTAAACAAGCACTGGTGTCTTTTTCATATCAACAAAAACCCACTTAACACAAACCCACGTAAAAGGCAGCACAAAATTTTCAAATTCTCAAAATAGCCGCCATTGTTATCACGAATTACCTATTTCAGTAATTCTACAAATCACTCTAATGAAAGTTCAGTAATTAGGAAAGCACTGGTGTCTTTTTCACAACAAGAACCCACGTTACACAATCATATCCGCATATTCGGACGACATAAAGATTGTCATTATTAACACAAATAATGCAAAAATGACGAATGATAAAGTTCACTAAACAACAACACAATTAAATAACACAGCTAAATACAATCACACAATTCAATACCAAGCGTGCGCGCGATCTGATCGACTTATTAATCCAATAGTTTTTGCGACACTAAACAAACTTTTGATGAGTCACCGATCACCGATGCGCCGCTGGCGCCGACATGTCTAGGATAGGAAATAGAGATGCGCAATAGGTACTATGAATGTCGATATTTTTGACACGTTAATACGTTAACAACAAAATAACACAAAATATTTTTATAGAACGAACTATGCATTCTTACTTGTATTAACAATAATGCTATTGCTTAATTGTGTTGCTAATACGATACAGTTAAACAAGTTTATGAAATACTATGCACATACTTCAATTCGTTTAGTACATAGTTATTATAATTCTTAAGTAGATTCTTGAACCCATTAGACCATTTAAAAATACCATACGGAAAGAGCTAAAATAGTCAATAATTATTAACTTATTTCAAATGATTAAATGATTGAATATCTTTACATGTTTATCATTGTTCACCTTTTAAAAAACGTCGTCTTTATTTGTACCACACTTTGAAATTTTCGAACGTAAAGTCGTTGATAAGACGATTACATTAACGTTAAATACAAACAATGTCGATACAATAAACAACAAACTTTTACGGTGCGTAGGATTTTTTATCGATACTATCATTGATAAGACGATTACATTAACGTTAAATACAAACAATGTCGCTACTAGGGCATGAATATCGGAATATCGAAAATATCGGAATATCGGACAAAATATTGTGCCAGAAGAAACCGGGATTTTCGATATTTATGACATTGCTTCAAATGATCATTACCAATGAATTTCATTTATATTACTTCTTCAAAATCAATCATTCGAGGCGTGCTATTACCCGTGCATGCGAATGTATTAAGAACAATAGATAAAAAAATATTATATAATAAGAACAATAAATAATAATAAGACTGTGGTATTGCGTTGAGTGCGTCTAGCGCGCCAAATATGGTAACATTGTGAGTATTCGTCGCTACCATTTTACCAGTAATTATCTACCGATATTGATCCGTAAGTACTTACTCGTAGTTCTTTTTGTTATATAGTTTTATTTCATTTCATGATAGACATGCCTTCTCGATTTACCTACCTGTTATAAAATAGCTTTAGCTTTCCTACCTGCCAAAATGTATTTTTGTAGCTCTTTATTCAGGTTCATAAAGTTTTTGTGATAATGTCTCAGTCGTTTCTACAAGGCTTTCATAAAGTTTTAGTGATAATGTCTCAGTCGTTTCTACAAGGCTGTGATAGCCCAGTGGCGCGCATCAATGACTTAATTAATAGTTCATTATAGCTTGTCTGTCAGTTCATTTCCAAAACCTCGACAGCTTTCAGTCTGAACTACACAATCGCTTCGAATGCCTGGGCGAGTGCGTAGATGTGAACGAGTTTAGTGGCGGGTTCGTGGATGCTGCCTATTAAACGGGTTCCAAGTACTTCAAGCAACAAAAAGCTCAGAGAACTGGTAAAATCTCTGATCCGACTCTAGAGCTCTTAGAGGAAAGGCGTAGGATGCATTTGCTGTCCTCCAACGATATGCCAAAATATCGGCGCCTCAATAGACAGATATCTAAGGCTCTGACTCGCGATCTCAGCCGATACAACACTAAATGTGTTAAAGTGGCGATCGAGCGAAATAAAGGATCAAAAATATTCCAGAGAGATCTGTCTATTGAGCAAACTCAGCTGACAAAGCTGAAGACGGAGGATGGCAGGGTTATGTCATTCAGACCCCAGTCTTGGAGGAGATCGAGAAGTTCTATGGACAGTTATACACGACGACACAATCACCCGCAACCAACCCAGTGATAGACCCTAGAGCTGGATTGACCCGACACGATACCGAAGATATCCCGGACTTCAGCGTGCACGAGATTAGTGTGGCCCTAAAACAGCTAAAAACAGCAAGGCACCGGGTGATGATGGAATTACCACGGAGCTTTTGGTTCTCTCATACTCGAGGGTAAAACGCCACAGGCGTGGCACAGAAGTGTTGTGGTGCTGTTCTTCAAGATGGGCGCCAGAACCCTTTTGAAGAACCGCAGACCCACCTCACTTCTGAATCACGTCTATAAGTTGTTTTCAAGGGTCACCACGAATCGTCTCGCGCGCAAGCTAGATGACTTCCAGCCTCCCGAACAAGCCGATTTCCGTAAAGGCTATAGTACCATAGACCACATACATACGCTGCGGCAGGTTATACAGAAGTCTGAGGAGTATAACCAGCCTCTATGCTTGGCGTTTGTGGACTATGAGAAAGCCTTTGATTCGATCGAGACCTGCGCAGTGCTGCAGTCTCTCCAACGGTGCCAAATCGACTAACGATACATCGAAGTGCTGAAGTGTTTGTACGAAAACGCCACCATGTCAGTCCGCCTTCAGGACCAGAGCTCGAAACCTATTCGACTCCAGCGAGGGGTGAGGCAGGGAGATGTCATGTCTCCGAAACTGTTCACCACTGCGCTGGAAGACGTCTTCAAGCTTCTGGACTGGGAAGGACTCGGCATCAACATCAACGGCGAGTACATCACTCACCTTCGATTTGCTGACGATATCGTAGTCATGGCTAAGACCATGGAAGACCTCGGAACAATGCTTGGTGGCCTCTGTAGTGTCTCCTAACAAGTATAAAGATCTTAAGATGAACATGGACAAGGCGAAGATCATGTCTAACGTCCATGTTGTACCTGCTCCTATTCAGGTTGGCAACTCTTACACCCGAAGTTGTCGACAAGTACGTTTACCTGGGTCAAATTATCTAATTGGGTAGGTCCAACTTCGAGAAAGAGGTCATTCGTCGAATCCAACTCGGTTGGTCGGCGTTCGGGTAGTTACGGCATATCTTCACGTCCGATATCCCGCAGTGTCTCAAGACGACAGTCGTTGATCGGTGTGTGTTGCCAGTGATGAGCTACGGAACCGAGGTCGGTTGGTGGTCGCTAACTATGGGCCTTATCCGGAAGCTCAGGGTCACTCAGAGGGCGATGGAGAGAGCTTTGCTCGGAGTTTCCCTGCGAGATCGAATCAGAATTGAGGAGATCCGCAGGCGAACCAAAGTCACCGACATAGCTCTCCCAATAGTCAGACTGAAGTGGCAGTGGACAGGGCACATAGCCAGAAGAACCGATGGCCGTTGGAGTAGAATGGTTCTGGAGTAGCGGCCATGCACAGGACGTCGTAGCAGAGGTAGGCCTCCCGCAAGGTGGACTGACGATCTTGTTGGGGTCGCGGGCAGCGGAGGGATGCGGGTGGCTCAGGATCACTCTGTGTGGAGAGACTTGGGGGAGGCCTATGTCCGGCAGTGGACGTCTTTCAGCTGATATGATAGCTTGTCTCATACCTCGGCGAGCACGTTAAGCTATCGGTCCCAGTTGAACATTTACGTCTGTCATAACATAACCGGAAGTACCTTCAAATATTTTAGCAATAGGCAAATCAATATAATATTAGTCTAACTTATTTCTCTTTCAAGTTGTTTCATCCATTTGCACTCGAATTGCTTAATAACTACCAGTTTGTAATAGGCCACACAATTTTTGTCACCAAAGCAGTGAATTAAAATTTACTTAATTGGTCTCAATATATTTTTTAATTTCATTTAGATACCCTATTTCCCATTTTTTATCGCGTTTGATTCGTCTGATTTCTAGTATCGAGAATATCGAAAATATCGAATTCCGGAATTATAAAATGTTCAATATCGAAAATACCGATATTGCGAAAGTGGGCCGATATTGCGACCCCTAGTCGCTACAATAAACAAAAATCTCTTACGGTGCGTAGGATTTTTTATCTATACTATCATTGATAAGACGATTACATTAAAGTTAAATACAAACAATGTCGATACAATAAACAACAAACTTTTACGGTGCGTAGGTATTTTTTATCGATACTATCATTGATAAGACGATTACATTAACGTTAAATACAATCAATGTCGATACAATAAACAACAAACTTTTACGGTGCGTATTTTTTATCGATACTATTGACAATATTTTGTTCATAATTGGGCAACTCTATTTGGCTCGACTATGTTTGTCCTTGTCACACGTAGTGCATTTACTGTGCATACCTAATCAGATTTTTTCATGCTTGCGGAACCGATCCATTTAATTATTATGTAGCTTTATTGAAAAGGTAATTAGGAAGTTTCAAAAGTTTTGTTCTGATAAAAATGTTACGCATTAACTTGGGCGCAAAAACCTACAACGACGAGTCTTAGATAAGTACCTTCGAGGCTAAGCGACGTTGCACGAAGACGTCATCATCCTAAGTCGTCGAAGGGTCAACGCAGGCAGAGAGGAATAATCCCCGCGCGGTCTCGGGCATTTTCTTTACGGATTGCGTATGCTCAAGATTGCGCACGACCTCGCGAGCCTGCGTGAGTAAAACGTTCTGGGTTACCACTCTACAGTAAATATTTTGTCGTGAAAGTTCGTTAAACCCTGAAAATACGCGTACGACGCGGGCGCCGACTCGACTTTGCGCGGGGATTTCCGCGTATCTTCGAGGACGCGCGAATATTTTTTATCAGGTTCAAGCATTTATGAACTTTATTCTAAAATCATTAAAGTTTATTTTCAAGTGCGTTGATAAAATCCTCTCCGCTGCGCTTCGTTCTGTCTGCGCTGAGCCTAGCTTCGGATGACGTCGAGGCGTCGCGTCGTGAGTAGTACCTAGCGAGTCGCGGCGCGCAATGTAGGGTCGTTGACCGTTTTGTATCAGCTGTATGGAACTCAAAGCGTGTGCAAAAATTGCGGAACTTAAAATCGATATTGTGGCTAAACTACTGCACCGATTTAATTGATTTTTGGTACAAGGCATAAGAATGTTGTAAGCTATGCCTTTGTTCAAAAAGTGCCGCTATGCAAGCGCCACTCTGTATATAATAAGTATATAACTACAATTGTAACCACCTTTATTATATACTCAGTCAAGAAATCATCATCATCATCAGCCCTTTATACTGTCCCACTACTGGGCACGGGCCTCTTCCCATTATGAGAAGGGTAAGGCCATAGTCCACCACCCTGGCCAATTGTGGGTTGGCAGACTTCACATGTCCTTCGAGGACATTATGGAGAACTCTCAGACATGCAGGTTTCCTCACGATATTTCCTTCACCATTTAGCAAGCGATAATTAACAATTTAATACGCACATAACTCCGAAAAGTAATCGGTGCGTGCCGAGGATTCGAACCCAGACCCTGTGCATAGCAGTCTGTCGGTCTCTCCACTAGGCTATCGCTACAAGAAATACAGTCTTTCGAAGTAGCAACAGACGTACATATCTATAGAAATAATAATATATAGAAAATCGACGTAAAGTAACAGTACCTAAACTGTTGCGTTTAGTTCGGTGAGTGAGAGTGCCGGAGGCCTTATCCCCTATTCCTTGTCCCTCATCCTATCCCCTTTTCCAACCCCAAGGGGCGGCAATGCACTTGTGACTCGTGTGGTGTTGCTTGTGTCCATGGGCGGCGGTAATTGCTTACCATCAGGCGATCTGTCTGTTCGTTTGCCGCCAATTACTATAAAAAAAATAAATGCCAAATCTGCTTCTGGCGCCCAGTAGTTGCCGCAGTGCGTTGCCTGTCAGTTACGCAAGGATTTTATAAATACTGATAAAACTACGCTTATAATATACCTGTAAATTCCAATTACTTAGAATTATCAAACAATAAAACACTTATTACCTAATATTCGAAGGCTAAAACCACTATAAAAGATTACCGCATGAAATTGATTGCCAATTAGTGATATGTTCGTCGCTTGGCAATTATCGACGAATTATTTGGCGATAGCGCGGTAGGTGCGTGCTGTGACGTATTGGTTGTGTCTAGCTTTATCTTTGTTTTTATCTGTGGCGTGATGGCGGGAAATTGGCTGTTTGATTAGTGTCAACTGTCAAAACATGGGATAAGGTACCTACTTAGCACTTTTCCCGTCATCGCCATTTCTAATCCTCTAAGGCTCTGAACATATTTGACGGAAGATGCGTCGCGTATTATCGGTCGCGTAACGCCAAAAAATACAAATATATAGAAAAACATTCAACCTTTCACACCTGACCATTGATCCGTTAGTACGTCGAGCGTACAGCGTCTGTTCCGTTTCCGTCAACGCATTAACGGTCGACGTCGCGCGCACCACGCACCACGTGAATTTTGACTGACGCGTTGGGCGACGTTTTAAAATTAAATGTCACAAAGCAACCGCACTGTAGTTGCTGAACGCAGAAACTGGCTAGACCCGTCATGTAGCAGGTCTTATTTGATGGAATAGACGCGACCGATGTAGATACGCTCGACGCATTTTCCGTCAGATGTGTACCGACTCATGTGACGGAATAGACGCGATTATACGTTCGACGCATCTTCCATCAGTGCCGACCCTCAATCTATATGTGAACGAGTAGTAGATACTTACCACTTTTTTGGTCTTTGTTATCATGTAAGATGTGTGTAGAGATATTCATCAGTTAATCAATTCCCTAACAGATTTAATTCAAGAAAATCTACTTGTCTTTTCTTGTGAGTGTGTGGCCCACTTTGTCTTTCTGTTTGTCCGGGGTAAGCTTTGGAATGGCTGAACCTATTTTAATGGGCTTTCACGTGCAGACAGAGGACTTTGTAGGGCTATAAGTTGACCCGGAAGGTGGCGCTGTTGGCGAGATATGTAATACTTCTAATACTAATATATAAAGCTGAAGAGTTTGTTTGTTTGTTTGTTTGGTCGAACGCGCTAATCTCAGGAACTACCGGTCCGATTTGAAAAATTATTTCAGTGTTAGATAGGTCATTTATCGAGGTAGGCTATAGGCCATATAACATCACGCTTTGAGTCACGGGAGCGGAGCAGAAGCCTTAAATAACGCGGGTGTAACCGCGGGTATCGTCTAGTCGAATATAAAGCGGTTGAAACCGTGGAGAAAAAAAATGTTGTTCAATAAAATACTTTATAAAACTTATGCTACACAACAGAACTCAAGGTTGGACTTAGTTATATTCACGTAAATATTATAATTTTGTTACGTCACGATATTATGACATTAGGTTGGTAGAAACAGAGTCGACCTTGCTATTAATTAATAATTAATATTATAATCAAATTGCCGCTGGCAGCAAAGTTTATATTAATCTTTCATGATTACTATAAAGGGCAAATGACTTAAACCCACATTAAAAATAATATATGATTAATTATTATATTCTATCACATTCATAGGCAGCGATAGCCTAGCCTCATAGGGTATCGGGTTCAAATCCACGGCGCGCACCAATGACTTTTCGGAGTTATGTGCGTATTGAGTGGTTAATTATCGCTTGTCCCGTGCCTCAGAGAGCACGTCCCAGTTGTCATGAAGATCTTTGACAGTCGTTATAGGGCGTCAGCATACATTAACGTAACTTTACGCCTTTTATCCCCGAAGGGGTAGACAGAGGTGTATTACACACCCACTTTTCGCCAGTTATGTTTCTGTCCCAATGTAATGGGAGGCGAGCCTATTGCCATCTACCGGGCACATTATTAACCCTTTCACCGCCACGTCAATAGCGAAAAACTGTGTTCCCCGCGCCGCGCCGCAAATTCCTTCTTTAATACCTACGAAAAAATAGTGACGGGCAAAATACATATCAATGAAACATCGATAGTAGGAATGATTTTACTTGTGCATGGTTTACGAATAAAAATAACTTATAAAATACGCTTGATTGTATTTATTTACACTTATATTTTATCCTTTTTACCAACTTAGTCATCAATACCCAGAAACTACAGCGTTAGACAAGAACAGATTTTATAACAAAAAAGTAATTTAAATATATTAAATAAAAAGGTCACAGCACTAATATCATTTGTGACGTCTTCCACTGTCTTCTATAGACGACACTGGCGTGGCGAGCACTGCGCTTCCCAGCTTTGCCGCCTTTGGATTAGAGATGTACCAGTGCTAGATATTTAACAATATTAGGTATTGGCATCATATTTAACCTAGTATAATAAATAGGTGATTATTAAATTACTAATAGAGTAATGAAGTTAGTTTAGTAATTACTTAAAAAACCGGACATTTTTAAATAACTTCTTTTTAGAATATTCACTTTTTTATTGTACTAATTGTTTTCTGAAAGAGATTATTTCATGCGAACTTAAAGTGCATAATATGCTTTGTTTGAATTTATGTTACAATTAGTTAGTCGTTTTTATATGGTTTGACTTAGTAAGTGCCGATACGTGCATTAATGCTCATCTGGCTGAATACTATGAACAGTTAATGTTAATATATTTTTAAGTTTGAACCACCACCAAGTTATGAACCACGTAAATGGGCGCGGACCACAGTAAGAAAGGGCAAACACAGCCAACAGTTACCTAAATATTAACAGATAACTAAAATATTGTTTTAGCGACACCATTTAAGTCCGTGTGGTGACGGATTAAGAATACGGAATGTCACCACCCCATATCATCCCATGGGTGTCGTAAGAGCCGACAGAGGGAGCATATTATGCAGAGAACAGCATTGTAAGAGAAGGAAAACTTGATACAAACCCTATACCAACCCGTTTGGCCAGCGTGGTATATTAGGCCAATTCCTCCTTTCAAAGGAGAGGCCTAGTCCAGCAGTGGACTGTTAATGGCTGATGATGATGATTTAAAAAAATAAACTGCGCATAAATTGTTGGTGCATAATGGTAAACAAATCATCTGCATCGCAAAGTAAAATAAACTTATAAATCATAGCGCTAAGGTTCAAACTTGCTCAGCGCTGACATACTGATGCATTTTCGACAAGTTTTGACATGTTTGTTTTTGTTGTTATTTGATATAACATAATAATAACAAAATCAAAACTGTTATAGTTTACGTAATAAATATGCCTATCGCGCGCCTCATTATGTATAATGTATGGTGATTAGCGTGATTACTGAATCACCTTTTATTTTTATTTTTTTACCTAAACCGTTTAATAATAACTGTTTTTATTACTTAATCCTACATTAAACCAATAAGTGAAACAAATAGATCGTTATTTTAAAGCCCTGACACATTCAAAAGTAGATTTTGATAGGGATTTGATTTGAAATGTAATGAAGATAAAACTTACCTCTAAATCATCGTTGGTTAAAGATTCTGCTGCAGAAAATTCGTCATCGTCATCACCTTGTAACACTCGAAGGAGTTCCTCTGTACTCATCTGACTCGAAGACATTATTACTTTGATATACCTATTATTTTTCACATTGTAAAATTGCACTTCACTCAAAGTGTCCGGCCAGCGCTATTGACGTCACAGCGTGTCGTCACATCAAGACTGGCGCATAGAGCACCGAAAAGGGATTCCACGTTAGGGATGCGCAAGAGTTGCCATAAAATTATCGATTTGCAATTATTTAGTCCTAAGTTTGTTAATAAATATTTAATTTTATTATTCATTATGCTTAATATTTCATCTGATATAAAATTTTGCAGACGAGATACAATTTTCATTATTTAGTAGGCAGTATATCAATTTGTTTTCATAAAATATTTCATAAAACTTTTATCGTAATTGTTTTCCTTACGCATCACTAGCTGTCGTCTCATGACGACCGTGGCGTGTATGTGCTCGCCAAATTGCACATTTAACATGGTGTTCTTACATCGTGCTTTTCTTCATTATGGAATGGCTAATTATTATGTATCTTTGTGTAATAACGTAGTAAATATGTCTAAGGAATGAAAATAGAAAAAAAAAAACTACAAATGTGTTTTTTTTTAGTGTTTATTTTATTTTGTAGAAAGTGGTATTTTTCCTTGCATAGGCGTCGAAAGCGTCGTGGGCACGTTTTGGTTTATCTTCTATAGACGACCGTGGCGGTGGAAGGGTTAAGCGAGCGATAATTAATTTATAATGCACACATAACTCCGAAAAGTCAGAGGTGTGTGCCCGGGGTAGGTACCTGGGGATCGAAACCGAGACCATAGTCTCGGCAATCGACTACGTACACCACTGGCCTATCGCCGCTCTATATACTTATAATTAATATATTATTAATTATTATATTCTATCACATGCATACAACACCCTCTGTCTCAGTAAACAGAGCGTGTACTACAAGCACAGTACCTATACCTATAGACTAAGTGCTCGGCCACAGTGAAAGGCGGGCGCGGGTGCGGGCGCGACGCGGGAAACTCAAACATATGGAACTCTATAGGAGTGTCCGTAGTGGGAAGGCGCGACGAGCGGCGCGGGCTGCGCAGCGCGGGGAGCACGCGGGCAACTCAAACCATAGGACTTTCATACAAGTGTCCGTAGTGAATGCGCGGGCGGCAAGCGGGAAACAATGCGGAGCGTGCGGATCTCAAACTTTTATGAGCAATGATATTATGAGTAATTATTAAATCAAGCGCGAGTCGAACTCGTAGATAATGTCATGGATACTATTCGGTATATATAATGGTAGATAATGTCATGGATACTGACCGAATTTCTGAACTCTTTAGACTTATCAGGAGTCACACACAACTTGAGACTGCAAGTAAATTTATGTTAATCCGACTTCAACGCGCGCGAAACCGCGGGCAAAAGCTATGATGAACTTAAAAATGCAAAGTATCTATATAAATTCTAATTTTATTTATTTATTTTCGTTACCACATATCTCTTTTTAACCCTTCCATTCATTCCTGAAGCTAAGTACTAGAATTTTCCAAATTTTATTCAAAATATATATGTATATTTTTAAAATTTTTGCCAAATATTCATAAACATTTTCCAAATTTCATAAAAATCAAAATTCTCATAGCTTTATAAATGTGATTTGAACCCACACCCTCTGACCGTGAGGCGGTTGTATTATCCGCACGGCTATGGCCTTGTTATCATTTAGTTGCGAATTTGGCGAACAATTGACAGAGTGTTACTATGGTGAGTGCAAACGTCATCTAACTGAAAACTCATAACACACTAGCGGCGATCGGTCACAATACTAAATTTGACAAACACTACACCGCACCCGCAAACGCGCCACTACGGACACATGAAGACGCGCGCGGCGCCGCACGCGGCCCGCGCGCGGGCTGCCCGCGCTACTATGGCCAAGCACTAACTGTGCTACATACCTATATAATTATCAAAGCGTGTACTGTGACTACTGTGAGTACTAGACAATGGATAAACGGTACATAAATACGTTTATTTGTAAATGTATACATTAAAACAAAAACTGAGTAAAACCATAGATTATTAAATAGTTACTGTAAAACACTAGGATACTATTTTTAAAGAAGTGTTTAGACAAAAAGAAACGAAAGAAACAATCCGTTTCTTTTCATAATATTTTCCTTTACAATTATCTAAAAGAAAGCCGATTTCCAATTGCATTACTCAAAGGAGGGTTCTTTCAAACGAAATAATTACATGTATTCTAGGTTGATCAGGAAAAGAAACTTCAAGCCATTGTTTTATGAAAACCCAGGCCCATTTGGGAAAAATCCTAGATACGCCATTGCTAGTGTGGTTATGAATGTATCCAACTAGTCATATAAACACTTTAAATTAATTGTCAAAAACAATCTTTTTCTGCGGATTTTGTATGAAGTATGTACTAGTGACCTCATGGTTTAGTTGTCAAGTATAGTTCAAATCTAATTACACAAAAATAAAAAAATTTGGCCAGTGCGAGTTGGACTCGCGCATGAAGGGTTCCGTACCATCATCTATAAAAGAAAATCACGTTTGTTGTATGTATACTTAAATATTTTTTAAGTTTCTACCTGTTTATTAAGATCGTGTAACAACATACATACATACATATCGTCACGCCTTTTATCCCCGAAGGGGTAGGCAGAGGTGTATTTAGATCGTGTAACAAATTGCTTAAAAATTACGTTTGTTGTATGGCAGCCCTGTATTGTTTACTTTTTTTAAATTTAATTATTTATTTTGAAAGGTAATATACAACTACATACTTATTCTGTGAAAATTGTAAGCGTCTACCTGTTACCGTTAGTAATTTTGAGCAAAAAATACGAAACAAAACACGTTTATTGTATGAGACCCCCTTAATATTTTCATTTTTTTTATTTTTAGTATTTGTTGTTATAGCGGCAACCGAAATACATAATTTGTGAAAATTTCAGCTTTCTAGCTATCACGGTTTATGAGATACAGCCTGGTGACAGACAGACAGACAGCGGAGGCTTAGTAATAGGGTCCCGTTTTTTTTCCTTTTAGGTACGGAACCCTAAAAAGGTTTATTGACTGACTGACAAGACACAGTCTAAACTACCGGGCACAAGAAACCCCAATCTGGCAAGTATTTTCCCTAGGGACGGGAACGGAGAAGGGATTCCTCAAAATTCCCGCGGGTTTAGTTAAAATAAAATGTGCGGGCGGAGCTGCAGATATCCACTAGTTATCAATAAAAATGAATTTGAAATAGAGTTTTAACATTAATCGATGAATTAAACAGCCATTACTTTGGCATGTTATACTAGAGAAAATAACTTTGAGCAATTTAAGTTACCTACTTGCAGGAAACATCCCTATTAAAATTTTAATTTTAAGTTTATGTCAGATTTAGATTTTCTAATTTGTTTTTCATTGAAGTTTGTCATGATACGACATTATTTTATCACAAGCTTATATTTTATTTATAGTAGCATTGTCATTCAAGATAATACCTATACTTACCTATTTTGATAGCAATAAAAATAAATACCTATACCTGGCAAGACCTTTTTTTCGTGTGAGTGTGTGGCCAACTCTGGTGTCGGAGTTTTCAGACCGCCGCGCCCGAAAGCCTAACGATTCTCATCCGGAGACACCGGTGACACTGACAATAATAAAATTAAGGTACAGTCGAACAACTTCCCGCTAGATCACCATAAGGGTGAGAATCGCTTAGCAAGGCATCGTCGCTTCCAGTGCTACTTTACACGCACATATACAAAACCAGTTTCTACTAGTTTCTAGTGTGCCTCGACTCTATGAGCGAGCCAAGGGATTTTTTTTCAAACTGGTCCACCGCCGAGATGTTTGATTGTACATAGGATTGCGATTCCAGAAAGCAGTTGGTTACATGTTACATGCAGCATCTACCAGCTTCTTAAGCTGGCTTCCCACGGTCCGTGGGTATGCAGACATGCATCATGCATCGCCCCTTGAAGTTAATCGGTGTTACTTCAAAAAGTGGTGCGCCTCCTTCCACAAATCCTAACGTAATATTATATAGCATACAGCCTTCCTCGATAAATAAGCTATCGTAACGCAAAAATAATGATTTAAAACTGACTAATAGTTCCAGAGATTAGTGCGTTCTACCAAACAAACTCTTCAGTTTAATTATATTATTTATATTATATAGTATATATGTATTTCTTGTGTGCGTGTGTATGTCACTGAACTCCTCCTAAACGACTGGACCGATCTTGATTAATTTTTTTGTGTGTGTTCAAGAGGACTTGGGAATGGTTTAGATTCACAAATTAGTCGACTGGAAAATGATTTTTCACATACATAACGTCACGCCTTTTATCCCCGAATGGGTAGGCAGAGGTGTATTTCTACACCCACTTTTCGCCAGATAAACTTTAGTCCCACGTAATAAGGGGCGAGCCTATTGCCGTACCGGGCACATTTGCAGACTCCGTGCTGCTACTGAGAATTTCGTGCCAGTAAACCCCAATAACACTGCCCGACCCAGGAATCGAACCCGGGACCTCCCGATCCCACGCGCACATTTATGCTGCGAGACCAACGAGGCAGTCGTATAGGGTTTGATGTCGAGTTTTCCGTCTCTACGCAAAGATGGTATTTGCATCGTGTTATCCCTTAGTCGCCTCTGATGATTTTTCACTTAATTTTTAATTTATAAGTAGTTGTGGATTTGGAATGTTTCCCATTGGAACCGACGGACTGCGTTGCTATTGCAGTGTTAAATCTTATATCAATAATTTCGTCAAGGAGTACATCGACAACTTACCTGAATAATAAAACATTAAAAAATAAAGATTTCGAGTCGACAACATATATCCGCAAAATTCGGATTGTCGAGTATTTTGTTAAATTCTAATGGTTCTGACAGACAAATCGCAGTCGCCATATTGAACAGTCTAGCGAAACGTCACTGATACCGGATAACATTAGTACTAAGTAGTTTGTATGTGTATGTGTAAATACTTTTTGCAGTTATATTTCATATACAGTTAAAACGACAATACAATTATAGAAGTATTCGCCCAATAAAGGAGATTTGTGTTACCCTGAACATAGATGATATACTATAACTAGAGAACCCCGAATTTACGCGAGCGAAGCCGCGGGCAAAAACTAGTCTTAATATATATATTTCTTGTGTGCGTGTGTATGTCTCTGAACTCCTCCTAAACGTCTGGACCGATCTTGATGAAATTTTTTGTGTGTGTTCAAGGGGACTTTTCTTAACCCGTGCTCCTCATGTACCCATGTGTCGGAGGGTAGGGTTTCATCGAAGCATTCCTCACTACCCCCCGACGGGTATTGGCCCGCCAGATAGTCAGGCGGGCCCCGAACCCTAGTTTATTACGATAAACCAATGTTGCTACTATCACTAATGAGAAATATTTTGTTTATATTGTAACTGTTTTCGATGAAATAGCTTGCTGAAATCGACATAGATATGATTGACTCAGTCGTTATCGAAGATATTGAAGATTTGGAGCTATTTAGGCAAAATAGATTCACAAAAACTTTTGCAATGAAAATTGTCGACATGTCTGAACCTGCCTTTTTTTTTGTTTTTGTTCTTCCATCGTGGCAGTACTTCAACAAAATATTTTAATAGATAATATAAATAGAAGTTTCACGTCTTTGCAAAGTAAACTTTGATGTAGCGTAAGTACTTTCGCGAGAGTGAACTCCGTTTCGTTACGCGCTCTTAGCAGTTGTTAAGGTGACATTACAAAATATAAGCCTCGAAAAAAATTGGCACCAAGAGAGTAGTGATTATTAATATTTATTGCAAAAAGGCAGCGATAGCCCAGTGGAGAGACCGACAGACTGCTACGCAGAGGGTCCGGGTTCGAATCCACGGCACGCACCAATGACTTTTCGGAGTTATGTGCGTATTAAATTGTTAATTATCGCTTGCTAAACGGTGAAGGAAAACATCGTGAGGAAACCTGCATGTCTGAGAGTTCTCCATAATGTTCTTGAAAGACATGTGAAGTCTGCCAACCCGCACTAGGCCAGCGTGGTGGACTATGGCCTTACCCTTCTCATAGTGAGAAGAGGCCCGTGCCCAGCAGTGGGACAGTATAAAGGGCTGTTGATTGATTGATTGCAAATAATCAAATTTATAGGTCTTTTGTACCCTCTATATAATTCTACAAACGAAATGAGCCCAAACTCGGCATGCCTAGCTCTACTCACACATGAGTACCAGCAAGAGTCATTGAATAACCCTGGAAGGTTACCTCATAAGTTCCAGTGGTAGGGTCTCTTATGTACAAACAAAATGAACCCAAACTCGGCATGCCTAGCTGTACTGACATATGAGTACCAGTAAGAGTCATTGAATAACCCTGGAAGGTTACTTCATAAAATGCAGTGGTAGAGTCTCTTATGTACAAACAAAATGAGCCCAAACTCGGCATGCCTAGCTCTACTCACACATGAGTACCAGCAAGAGTCATTGAATAACCCTAGAACGTTACTTCATAAGTTCCAGTGGTAGGGTCACTTATGTACAAACAAAATGAACCCAAACTCGGCATGCCTAGCTCTACTGACATATGAGTACCAGTAAGAGTCATTGAATAACCCTGGAAGGTTACATCATAAAATGCAGTGGTAGGGTCTCTTATGTACAAACAAAATGAGCCCAAACTCGGTATGCCTAGCTCTACTCACACATGAGTACCAGCAAGAGTCATTGAATGACCATGGAAGGTTACTTCATAAGTTCCAGTGGTAGGGTCTCTTATGTACAAACAAAATGAGCCCAAACTCGGCATGCCTAGCTCTACTCACACATGAGTACCAGCAAGAGTCATTGAATAACCCTGGAAGGTTACCTCATAAGTTCCAGTGGTAGGGTCTCTTATGTACAAACAAAATGAGCCCAAACTCGGCATGCCTAGCTCTACTCACACATGAGTACCAGCAAGAGTCATTGAATAACCCTGGAAGGTTACTTCATAAGTTCCAGTGGTAGGGTCTCTTATGTACAAACAGAATGAGCCCAAACTCGGCATGCCTAACTCTACTCACATATGAGTACCAGCAAGAGTCATCGAATAACCCTGGAAGGTTACTTCATAAGTTCCAGTGGTAGGGTCACTTATGTACAAACAAAATGAACCCAAACTCGGCATGCCTAGCTGTACTGACATATGAGTACCAGTAAGAGTCATTGAATAACTCTGGAAGGATACTTCATAAAATGCAGTGGTAGGGTCTCTTATGTACAAACAAAATGAGCCCAAACTCGGCATGCCTAGCTCTACTCACACATGAGTACCAGCAAGAGTCATTGAATAACCCTGGAAGGTTACTTCATAAGTTCCAGTGGTAGGGTCTCTTATGTACAAACAAAATAAGCCCAAACTCGGCATGCCTAGCTCTACTCACATATGAGTACCAGCACGACTCATCGAATAACCTTGGAAGGTAACTTCACTAGTACCAGTGATAGGGTCTCACCAAAACAAATAAAATGAGCTCCAACCTGGCATAACTAGGTCTACTCTTTTATGAGTTCCAGTCGCAACACTTGAACGGGATGGTATACCATCAGTCCAGATAATCTTACCAGATTTCAACGCAAGAAACAAAATAATATCTAAATACCGAAATATATCCTGACTCAACATAACGGAGAAAATAAAGTAATAATATTCTAGCTCGTCTCTGCTTGTACGTAATTCGCACAGAATACGAGAAGTATCAAATTGATTTTAGCGAATATTTTGTATTCGTATATTGCTTTTTTCGTCTTCGGGCTGCAGCGACAAGCGACATAGAGTCCACTCCCGACGGCGCTCAAGCGCAGACTGAGATCTCATTGCAGAATTTGGATATATAAATCAAGAAAGTGGCTAAATAAAACGAACCTTATTGCCACAAATTAAGACACACGTATGCGAGCAAAATAGAAGAAAAATGTAAGATGATTTTTTGCTTTTTTTGAGTCAATTTACAATATTTTGAAAAAAAATAATCAAATTGTTTTTGAGTTGACTATATTTACTACCCTATTCTATCTTTGAAAATCTAAATAAATGTAAAAATAGAGAGAAAATTGTACCCAAAAATAGCAGTATATGCCTATTTTTGATTTAAGAGGCCGTTTCGAATCGATTTTACATTAATATTAATTAAATATTTTTTATTTATTTTCAAATTGATTTATAGATAAAAAAGTAATCAATTTATCGTAATCATTAGTTTTATTAGTTATTATCTAAAATTGTCGTAAAATGTACCGGAAATATGTGGTTTTTTGATACAAGCGTAAACGCGTCCTTAATAGTTTCGAACATTGAGGGGTGCGATTTAATAAAAGTCTCCTATAGTAGTATTTATTTACTTTCTCTTTCTTTACTGTATAGCCAAAGAGATACAACAAAACTTGTAGTACCTAAGTGTAAAACTTCTCTTTATCACAAAAAATGTATGTATATGTGTGTCAAAGTTTATAATAAAATACCCCAATGTATAAGAGAATAAAGCCAAAGAGATACAACAAAACTTGTAGTACCTAGGTGTAAAACTTCTCTTTATCACAAAAAATGTATGTATATGTGTGTCAAAGTTTATAATAAAATATCCCAATGTATAAGAGAATAATTACCCTTAAGACTATTCACATAACGGTTAAAGAAATGACTTACAGAACAATGTTTCTACTCCCTCCAAGACGTTTTTGATGATGAAAATTTGTGTAATTACATTATGGTTTCCTTATAGTACCTATGTAAATGTACTTAGCTATAATTATTTAAAATTATTGTATGTCTTGAAAGGGCTGATTGATGTTACAATTTAAAACCTGTGAACAACTGTATTTACTCAATCAAAGACAATAAATATTTACTTTACTTTACTTTTATTCATACACGATATTATTTGGTATTTGTAGCCGTTTTTCAGAGCCGCTTTGTGGGAGTATGGCGCGTCTATATTATTATACGTCATTGCTTTACACCATTGAGTTATGAATGACCAGGCCTTTCCTAAACAAACCTCAGTTACTCCAATGAACGAACGAAACGGTTCGGTTTATATATCTTTGGTTAATTTTTATATATCTTTGGTGTAAAGTTTCTTAGTTGTCCAGCGTGGAATTTCGAATTAGTAACGAACATTCTGGGGTGGGGACTTTGACCATACTAGCGTGAACACCGTCTATCCGGCCCCCCTGGTATAAACGCCTATATGGGCGAGCGAGATGGAATCTGTTTTCTATGTTGTTCAGTTAAAATAAGTTAGTCCAGGACTCCAGGTCCAGTAGATAGCGTATGCGACTGCTGATCGGAGGTCCCGGGTTCGATTCCCGGGTCGGGCAAAAGTGTAACTGGGTTTTTCCGAATACTCAGTACTTCAGCAGTAGCACGGAGTCTGGTGATGTACCCGGTAACGGCAATAGGCTCGCCCCCTATTACGTGGGACCTAAAAATTCACGGCGAAATGTGGGTGTAATATTTACACCTCTGCCTACCCCTTCGGGGATACAAGCGAGACTATATAAAAAATAATAAATAAAAAAAAAACTATCGTCTTACTACTTTTGATTCACAATGCTAAAAATTAAATGATGGCGAAGAATAACAAGAAGTCGCAATCTGAAGATAACATAAACATCGAATATTGTTACAAATCTATACTAATACTATTAATTAAAATATTCGGGCACAGATTAATATAATACGAGGGTCAAACTGAAAGTTCTTAGAAAATCAAAAACTGATTACATTAGCCAGTTATTAGTTTTATTATATCTTTTCAAAATATTGTCCATTGACGTCAATACACCGCTGCATGCGATGGAACCACTGGGAAAAGCACTTTGCCCACTCGTCCTTAGGGGTCTCTTCAATGGCATCGCGATACGCAGCCACCGCTTCTTCAGCATTCATAAACCGCTTTCCTTTAAGTTTTTCTTTAATTTTTGGAAATAAATAAAAATCACAAGACTATGACTATAGGTCGGGGCTATACGGCGGGTGACCCAGTAATTCAACGTTTGATGTCGCCAAATAGTCGATCGTTCGCTTGGCGGTGTGCGACGAGGCGTTGTCGTGGTGAAGGAGGATCCTACTGCGAGGTCGTTTCTCTCGAACTTTTTCCAAGACAAGTGGCAAACAATTGGTAGTGTACCATTCTGCAGAAACTGTTTTTTGATCCTCTAACACAATTGTTGCGAAATGACCTATCCTTCCAAAGAACGAGGCCACCATTTTTTTTCCCGCACTTCGATCTCTCTTCACTTTAGTTGGCAACTCCTCGAAAGGAAACACCCACTGAGCAGATTGTCTTTTGGTTTCAGGATCATAACAGTAAATCCAGCTTTCGTCACCTGTTAGTATGTCGAACACAGCATTTGAGTCACCTCCGTTAAATCTTTCAATCATTTTACGGCACCAATCCACACGATGGAGTTTTTGAGCCTTAGTCAAATTATGAGGTATCCACCGGGCGCAAAGCTTCCTGACCGCTAAATGTTCGTGGAGGATTTTGTGCACTTGACTCATACCGATGCCTAAGCTTGTCCGAATCTGCTGATAGGTCACTCTTTTGTCAGTCTCTATCATACGCCGCACAACACAGATTTTATTTTCAGTCGTCGCCGTAGAAGGCCGTCCCTCACGTACATCATCAGTGAGATTAGTGCGACCACGTTTAAACTCATTAAACCAGTTGTAAACAGTCGCACGAGATGGGGCTTCATCGTGAAAGGCCAATCGTAGTCTATCATAACTTTCTTGTTGACTTAAATGACATCGAAAGTCATAAAAAATCATTGCACGAAAATTTTCTCGTGTTAAATTCATGTTGACGTGACACAGACAATTTTCAATTTGCCGCCAAATCGTAAAACAAATGACAAATGAATGAAATATATACTCAGTAATATTGGCAAAGAGTTCTATTTTCAAATTTTAGAATATTTTTTTTATTATATTGTTTATAAGTGGCCAGTTCTAAGAACTTTCAGTTTGACCCTCGTACTTACGTACAGATGCCGCAAGTCGAACAAAAAAATTGACCACGTTAAATCCTTATTATTAGATCCTTATTTTTATAAGTACTTGTTAATACCATAAATAATACAACAGATGGCGCTAGCGACGAAAAATGGGAGTCGATGGTTGCGACATCTTACGTCTCATTTTGTAAGCAATGTTATTTAAAATTAAAAAGCAGAGATATAATAAGCCGGAAGGAAGTCACAGGAACTCCTAAACTACACATGATAAACTAGTAGTGTTTGGGCTGGTTTGAATAGACTTGACAAAACCTATGACCTTGTGAGCTTGCCTTGGTCTGATGATGAAGCCGGAAGGTGGTCACAGGAACTCCTAAACTACACATGATAAACTAGTAATATTTGGGCTCGTTTGAATAGACTTGACAAAACCTATGACCTTGTGAGCTTGCCTTGGTCTGATGATGAAGCCGGAAGGTAGTCACAGGAACTCCTAAACTACACATGATAAACTAGCAGTGTTTGGGCTCGTTTGAATAGACTTGAGAAAACCTATGACCTTGTGAGGTTGTCTTGGTCTGATGATGAAGCCGGTAGGTGGTCACTGGAACTCCTAAACTACACATGATAAACTAGTAGTGTTTGGGCTCGTTTGAATATATTTGACAAAACCTATGACCTTGTGAGGTTGCCTTGGTCTGCTGATGAAGCCGGAAGGTGGTCACAGGAACTCCTAAACTACACATGATAAACTTAGTAGTTAGTGAAAGACTTAGTAGTACTCAAAATGTTATCCGGTATCAGTGACGTTTCGACAGAGTGGCCAATATGGCGACTGCGATTTGTCTGTTAAAACCATGTTAAAACCATTAGCGCCTTATTACAAAAAACTGAATAAACCTTAGCTTGAACCAGCACTTTAAAGGCCAAGTTTTATAGCTGAGCAATGTTGTAAACTTGTTCTTATTACAAAACATATTTGAGCCTCGGCTTTTATGATACCACGTTATAAACTTAGCTCAAAATATCAACCACAGATAAAAACAATTCTTATTCGTTCATCATGACATCATTCACTCTTTACGTTCCGTATTTTTATAATAAAATAGGTTTACTTTAATTGATAATGATTAGGAATTATATAGAGGGTACAAAAGACCTATAAATTTGATTATTTGCAATAAATATTAATAATCACTACTCTCTTGGTGCCAATTTTTTTCGAGGCTTATATTTTGTAATGTCACCTTACAAAGTGATAGTAGCAACACTGGTTTATCGTAATAAACTAGGGTTCCCGAACCCTAGTTTATTACGATAAACCAATAGTTATATATATTTCTCATTAGTGATAGTAGCAACATTGGTTTATCGTAATAAACTAGGGTTCGGGAACCCTAGTTTATTACGATAAACCAATGTTGCTACTATCACTAATGAGAAATATTTTGTTTATATTGTAACTGTTTTCGGTGAAATAGCTTGCTGAAATCGACATAGATATGATTGACTCAGTCGTTATCGAAGATATTGAAGATTTGGAGCTATTTAGGCAAAATAGATTCACAAAAACTTTTGCAATGAAAATTGTCGACATGTCTGAACCTGCCTTTTTTTTTGTTTTTGTTCTTCCATCGTGGCAGTACTTCAACAAAATATTTTAATAGATAATATAAATAGAAGTTTCACGTCTTTGCAAAGTAAACTTTGATGTAGCGTAAGTACTTTCGCGAGAGTGAACTCCGTTTCGTTACGCGCTCTTAGCAGTTGTTAAGGTGACATTACAAAATATAAGCCTCGAAAAAAATTGGCACCAAGAGAGTAGTGATTATTAATATTTATTGCAAATAATCAAATTTATAGGTCTTTTGTACCCTCTATATAATTCCTAATCATTATCAATTAAAGTAAACCTATTTTATTATAAAAATACGGAACGTAAAGAGTGAATGATGTCATGATGAACGAATAAGAATTGTTTTTATCTGTGGTTGATATTTTGAGCTAAGTTTATAACGTGGTATCATAAAAGCCGAGGCTCAAATATGTTTTGTAATAAGAACAAGTTTACAACATTGCTCAGCTATAAAACTTGGCCTTTAAAGTGCTGGTTCAAGCTAAGGTTTATTCAGTTTTTTGTAATAAGGCGCTAATGGTTTTAACATGGTTTTAACAGACAAATCGCAGTCGCCATATTGGCCACTCTGTCGAAACGTCACTGATACCGGATAACATTTTGAGTACTACTAAGTCTTTCACTAACTACTAAGTTTATCATGTGTAGTTTAGGAGTTCCTGTGACCACCTTCCGGCTTCATCAGCAGACCAAGGCAACCTCACAAGGTCATAGGTTTTGTCAAATATATTCAAACGAGCCCAAACACTACTAGTTTATCATGTGTAGTTTAGGAGTTCCAGTGACCACCTACCGGCTTCATCATCAGACCAAGACAACCTCACAAGGTCATAGGTTTTGTCAAGTCTATTCAAACGAGCCCAAACACTGCTAGTTTATCATGTGTAGTTTAGGAGTTCCTGTGACTACCTTCCGGCTTCATCATCAGACCAAGGCAAGCTCACAAGGTCATAGGTTTTGTCAAGTCTATTCAAACGAGCCCAAATATTACTAGTTTATCATGTGTAGTTTAGGAGTTCCTGTGACCACCTTCCGGCTTCATCATCAGACCAAGGCAAGCTCACAAGGTCATAGGTTTTGTCAAGTCTATTCAAACCAGCCCAAACACTACTAGTTTATCATGTGTAGTTTAGGAGTTCCTGTGACTTCCTTCCGGCTTATTATATCTCTGCTTTTTAATTTTAAATAACATTGCTTACAAAATGAGACGTAAGATGTCGCAACCATCGACTCCCATTTTTCGTCGCTAGCGCCATCTGTTGTATTATTTATGGTATTAACAAGTACTTATAAAAATAAGGATCTAATAATAAGGATTTAACGTGGTCAATTTTTTTGTTCGACTTGCGGCATCTGTACGTAAGTATTATATTAATCTGTGCCCGAATATTTTAATTAATAGTATTAGTATAGATTTGTAACAATATTCGATGTTTATGTTATCTTCAGATTGCGACTTCTTGTTATTCTTCGCCATCATTTAATTTTTAGCATTGTGAATCAAAAGTAGTAAGACGATAGTTTTTTTTTTATTTATTATTTTTTATATAGTCTCGCTTGTATCCCCGAAGGGGTAGGCAGAGGTGTAAATATTACACCCACATTTCGCCGTGAATTTTTAGGTCCCACGTAATAGGGGGCGAGCCTATTGCCGTTACCGGGTACATCACCAGACTCCGTGCTACTGCTGAAGTACTGAGTATTCGGAAAAACCCAGTTACACTTTTGCCCGACCCGGGAATCGAACCCGGGACCTCCGATCAGCAGTCGCATACGCTATCTACTGGACCTGGAGTCCTGGACTAACTTATTTTAACTGAACAACATAGAAAACAGATTCCATCTCGCTCGCCCATATAGGCGTTTATACCAGGGGGGCCGGATAGACGGTGTTCACGCTAGTATGGTCAAAGTCCCCACCCCAGAATGTTCGTTACTAATTCGAAATTCCACGCTGGACAACTAAGAAACTTTACACCAAAGATATATAAAAATTAACCAAAGATATATAAACCGAACCGTTTCGTTCGTTCATTGGAGTAACTGAGGTTTGTTTAGGAAAGGCCTGGTCATTCATAACTCAATGGTGTAAAGCAATGACGTATAATAATATAGACGCGCCATACTCCCACAAAGCGGCTCTGAAAAACGGCTACAAATACCAAATAATATCGTGTATGAATAAAAGTAAAGTAAATATTGATTGTCTTTGATTGAGTAAATACAGTTGTTCACAGGTTTTAAATTGTAACATCAATCAGCCCTTTCAGGACATACAATAATTTTAAATAATTATAGCTAAGTATATTTACATAGGTACTATAAGGACACCATAATGTAATTACACAAATTTTCATTAGGATTTGTACACAAAAAAGTCTTGGAGGGAGTAGAAACATTGTTCTGTAAGTCATTTCTTTAACCGTTATGTGAATAGTCTTAAGGGTCATTATTCTCTTATACATTGGGGTATTTTATTATAAACTTTGACACACATATACATACATTTTTTGTGATAAAGAGAAGTTTTACACTTAGGTACTACAAGTTTTGTTGTATCTCTTTGGTTATACAGTAAAGAAAGAGAAAGTAAATAAATACTACTATAGGAGACTTTTATTAAATCGCACCCCTCAATGTTCGAAACTTTTAAGAGTAAAAGACAGTGCAATAAAATACATGTACAACCTCACAAAACAGCATTATATAATAAGGATGTTTTAGGTATGGCTCCGAAAGTATTTAATAAAATCCCGAATTATAAATGACATCAATTTATTTAAGCTGACATTTAAAGCATATTTATTAGAAAAGACATATTATTCTGTGAACGATTTTTTGACTGACACTGTATCGTAAAAAAAAATGAATTCGTAATCTATTACAATCGTATATGACCAATGTAATCACGTATAATGACGATGTAATTAATTGTTAAACGTTGACTTGCTTATTATTATTATAATGTTATTGATGTGAAATTTGAAATTATTCATAATTATTTTAATTGAGTATTTTATTTCCTGTGAAATTTGCACACCAGAAATGGTAGTATACAGAGAGCTTAACATGTATTTTGTAACAACTAAATGTAACCTGTAAATTAAAAATTCTTTATTGTACACCATATAGAATACAAATGCTACATATAATGTTATACAATTTTACAAATGTACAATAGGCGGCCTTATCGCTATAAGCAATTTCTTCCAGGCAACCTTGGGATGGACTAGAAGAGATCAGATAAATAAAAACAGTGGTGTAGTCATAAAATGAAGTAAGGATCCATATATACATACATAAATAAGTACATCAAAATAGTATATCACAAGTACATAAATAGATAAATACATGAACACATAAGTACATAAATACATCAATATATAAATACATAAATAAATATAGTATACATATAGCTATACAAAATACAAAGATACATTGAACTAAATAGAATATAAAAATTCAGTTACATAGCCAAGTAATGCTGTTTTATGGCGCTTTTGAATATGTTAAGCGAGTTTGCTTGCCTAATTTCTATCGGCAACGCATTCCACAAGCGTACTGCTTGCACAGTAAAGGATTTGTCATAAAAATTTGTGGAATGTGTTGGCATCTGCAGCCTCAGATCCTTAGACGACCTCAGAAACTTTGCATGTGAAACTTTGTATTACGCAAATAAACGATTTGATTTGATTTGAGACACCTGTTGTCAGAGAGAGATAATTTTAGTTGTTTTTTAAACGGAGCGTACTATCACAACACAGGTTCGCGCGTTACTACACGGAATGGCGGCAATTGCCTTCATTTCAGTTTATCATTTCAGTGTGCTGGCAACGCATCTATAGTTTTTATATATCTTTGGTGTAAAGTTTCTTAGTTGTCCAGCGTGGAATTTCGAATTGGTAACGAACATCCTGGGGTGGGGACTTTGACCATCCTGGCGTGAACACCGTCTACCCGGCCTCCCTGGTATAAACGCCTATATGGGCGAGCGAGATGGAATCTGTTTTCTATGTTGTTCAGTTAAAATAAGTTAGTCCAGGTCCAGTAGATAGCGTATGCAACTGCTGATCGGAGGTCCCGGGCTCGATTCCCGGGTCGGGCAAAAGTGTTACTGGGTTTTTCCGAACTCTCAGTACTTCAGCAGTAGCACGGAGTCTGGTAATGTACCCGGTAACGGCAATAGGCTCGCCCCCTATTATGTGGGACCTAAAAATTCATGACGAAATGTGGGTGTTATATTACACCTCTGCCTACCACTTCAGGAATACAGGCGTGAGTCTATACAAAAAAAAAACAGCATCCTGGGATGGGCACGGCTCCCCTGCTATTTTCGCCTATGTGTTCCAGATGGAATCTGTTTTCTATGTTGTTCAGTTAAATAAGGTGTCTGTTTGTCTCAGGTCGCAGTGATGTGAGGTGATCTCCACAAGATGGCGGTGGGCGAGGCCCGCGTCCCGATCATCCATGAAGAGAGGACGGCGCACAAGGCACAGGATAAACACCATGGTGAGTCGCACAGTATTGGCAGTGCTAAGATTCTAACTAGCGACCCTAGCGGCGAAATTTAGAAGTTCTCTACGTACGACACTCTCACAGATCACTAGTACTGTTGACACTTTTGACAGCTCTCAATACAATTTACGTTAAAGAAATACTTAACCTCACCATAACCTCGAAGCACAATTTGTATTGAAAGCTGACAAAAGTGTGATTTTTAGACAACTTCTAAATTTCGCCGCTAGAGGCGCGCCGAGTCGTGTAACCTCAAGGGCGCATCCATTCGCAAAACCACGCACCTTAGGAAGCCGGCTTTAGCCTAGCCCTCTCTGTCGAATAAGTAAATCCTATTTTATAATGATTGTAAATAGCGCAATATGAAAGTATATGTATGAAAAGAGTAATGAATGTAGAGGAAGTCCGTGAGGTTTGTAAGGATAGAAGCAAGTGGCGTTCTGTTGTCTCTGCCTAAACCGACGGGGAAAAGGCGTGAGTATATGTATGTATGTGTATGTATAAAAGTATATGCCATGATGTTAGTTTTTAGGGTTCCGTACCTAAAAGGTAAAAAACAGGACCCTATTACTAAGCCTCCGCTGTTTGTCTGTCTGTCTGTCTGTCACCAGGCTGTATCTCATAAACCGTGATAGCTAGAAAGCTGAAATTTTCACAAATTATGTATTTCGATTGCCGCTATAACAGCAAATACGAAAAAAAAAAAATATTAAGTGGGGGTCCCATACAATAAACGTGTTTATTTTTGTAATTTTCGCTCAAAATTACTAACGGTAACAGGTAGCCGCTTAAAATTTTCACAGAATATGTAGTTGTGTATTCAGTATTACCTTTCAAAATAAATTATTAAATAAAAAATATATATAATAAAGGGGGCTCCCATACAACAAACGTAATTTTTAATCAATTTGTTACTCGATCTTAATAAGCAGGTAGAAACTTAAAAATATTTAAGTGTACATACAACAAACATGATTTTCTTTTATAGATGATGGTACGGAACCCTTCGTGCGCGAGTCCGACTCGCACTTGCCCAATTTTTTTTGTGTTTTCTCTGTACGATAAAGTGTTAAACATTATTTGTATATATGACATTAAATAAATTACTTAATACCCTATACAAGGTGCCCTTTTTGTCTTTCAACAACAATGACATTATCTTTGCAAAATAAACATATATCTGATATGAATAAGTTTCTCTTTATGTTTGACTATTTTGTTTATAAAATTTTTAATAATACCTTTGGTTTGGTCATGAAAATATGGGTATACCTAAATAGTTCTGAGTAATCTATAACGCGACCTCTTACCTACAGTACTCAACGCGAACGCGATTGCGAAGCGAACCTATATTACCTACCGCGTATTCATGGCTCCAGTCTTGGTTGCAACTGGTATAAGGCGATGATGATGCTAAAATAGTACAGCATTCATCGGCACCAGCCTTGTTTCTTGTTTATAATCTGTCTCACAGTAGAGCACGAACACTTCTCATTATAAGAAGATTAAAGCCATAGACCACAACGCTGGCCAAGTGCCGGTAGGTAGACTTCACATGTCTTTCGAGAACATTATGGAGAACCCTCGAATTGCGGGTTTCCTTAAGATTTTTGCATCTACCGTTCAGAAAGCGATGATTAACAATTTAATACGCACTTAACTTCTAGGGTCCGTGTGGTGACGGATTAAGAATACGGAATGTCACCACCCCATATCATCCCATGGGTGTCATAAGAGCCGACAGAGGGCACATATTATGCAGAGAACAGCACTGTAAGAGAAGGAAAACTTGATACAAACCCTATACCAACCCGTTTGGGCAGCGTGGTATAGTACGGCAATTCCTTCTTTCAAAGGAGAGGCCTATTCCAGCAGTGGACTGTTAAAGGCTGATGATGATAACTTCTAGGAATGAATAATGCGCGCCGAGGTTTTGAACTGGAGACTTTCTTCATAGTATATTAGCCTCTCAACTAAGCTCATTATCCTTCTAGAGTTATCCCAGTTGCGTCCCGGGGTCCGCTTACTAGTCTTACCAGATTTGACTGAATATTAGCTTTTCCACAGAGCGACTGCCTGTCTGACCTCCGCAACCCGAAGGGATAGCGATATTCCATGGTTTAGACTAGTGTCAGTTTATTTAGAGGTACTGACTACCTATAACCGTACATACATACCGTCACGCCTTTTATCCCCGAAGGGGTAGGCAGAGTTTTCCCAGTTGCATCGTGGGGTCCGCTTACTAGTCTTACCAGATTTGACTGAATATTAGCTTTTCCACAGAGCGACTGCCTGTCTGACCTCCGCAACCCGAAGGGATAGCGATATTCCATGGTTTAGACTAGTGTCAGTTTATTTAGAGGTACTGACTACCTATAACCGTACATACATACCGTCACGCCTTTTATCCCCGAAGGGGTAGGCAGAGGTGTATTTCTACACCGACTTTTCGCCAGATATACTTTAGTCCCACGTAATAAGGGGCGAGCCTATTGCCGTACCGGGCACATTTTCAGACTCCGTGCTGCTACTGAAAATTTCATGACAGAAAAACCCAATAACACTGCCCGACCCAGGAATCGAACCCGGGACCTCCCGATCCCACGCGCACATTTATGCCGCGAGACCAACGAGGCAGTCCCACTGACATAAAGTACATGGTGTATATATTTATATATATTTTTATACTTTTATACTAAAGGAATGTTGCGATGGTTTGGACATTTGGAACGGATGGATGAAAGAAGAAATACGAAAGAAGTGTATCGTGTAAGAATGAATGGAGATGTCGGTAGGGGACGCCCAAGACGGACGTACGCCGACCAAATAGGTGACGTACTAAAAAAGGGCCAAATTAAAAGTAACCATAACCGGCGAGCATTTATGATGAGGTTAATGAATGTCGAGGAAGCGAAAGAGGTGTGTTTGAGCCGGAGCATTTGGCGTTCCATAGTCTTTGCCTACCCCAAAGGGAGACAGGCGTGACGATAGATAGATAGATAGACTTTATAAGTGGTCCATGATTAAAAAATCTTCCCCTTAAATAATTTTACTACCCGATTTAATATCACTCTGTACATAACCGTCACATACAGGATGATTCTGAGTATGATTCAATTCAATTCAATTCAATGTCATTTATTGCGATAACAGGTACAGCAGTTGTGGTAAACAATAATAAAAGGAAAGTTTCTCCATTATCTGCCTCAAGGCGTGCAATACATAGTAGGTATTTTTAATATTATTACAGTAAGCAGGAAATTAATAGAATAAAGGCATGTCAATGTGAATATAAAAAAAAAAACATGAATAAATAGAAACAATGTCAATTAAATGTAAAAGTTGTCAAACGGTTATACAAATAAAATATAATAATTAAATAAGCAGTATGTGTCAAAGATCTTCATGATAGACGGTATAACGGGGACTCCGAGGCACGGGGCAAGCGATTATGAATCTTATACTAATACTAGAGGACGCCAGCAGCTACGCCTGCATTTTTTTAAATTTACCCGTTTTAGCCGATCCCGTGGGAATTTCGGAAAATCCCTTCTTAGTGCACCTCTACGGTCCCCAAGGAACATGCATGCCAAATTTCAGCTTCCTGCGCCCAATAGTTTCGGCTGTAGCGTGTCTGTCAGTCAGTCAGTAACGCAAGGATTTTATATATTAAGGTAAAGCTGACGAGTTTGTTTGTTCGTTTGGTTGAACGCGCTAATCTCTGGGACTACTGGTCCGTTTTGAATAATTATTTCAGTGTTAGATAGCCCATTTATCGAAGAAGGCTATAGGCTATATAACACCACGCTATGAGCGACGGGAGCGTAGCAGTAGCCGCGGGTGTAACCGCTTCTGTGAAGTGATTATTCGCAAGATGTAATAGACCATGCCTGTCCATTCATGCTGTAATTGGCACGACTATTTAATATAGTATTTTAATGATAATAATATAAATACAGCATTCTTATCAGATAACAGAGCTCTGTTGTTTGAAGATAACGTCGGTATCTTGTGAGGATAAACAGTCATTGAGGAGTACAAATACGTCTTTATATATTTTACAAACATAGCTTAGTAGGTATGTATGCTTCTGGCTATGTATTAGATGCATATACGTAGGTGCCACATTTTTCACGTATATATTTTTCTTATAGACTCACGCCTGTGTCTCCGAAGGGGTAGGCAGATGAGGCATTTTATTTTTTATGGTTTATGGTATAAATGTGCGCGTGGGATTGGGAGGTCTCGGGTTCGATTCCCGGGTCGGGCAACGTGGTATTGGGTTTTTTCCGTTAGGAAATTCTCAGTGGCAGCAAGGAGTCTGGTAATGTGCCCGGTACGGCAATAGGCTCGCCCCCTATTACGTGGGACCTAAAAAATGAATGGCGAAATGTGGATGTAATATTACACCTCTGCCTACCACTTCGGGGATACAGGCGTGAGTAGGGAATGCAAATCTCGCGAGATTTGAGCTCAAGGGAGATCTCGCGAGATTATGAAGCCAATCTAGCGAGATCTCGCCAACTTAGAGATCTCGCGAGATTGACAGTTTTGTATGTTTTTTTGTAAATAATCGCAATATTTGAATGAATTAGGACATAAATAATAACCATTTTAAGTATTATAAGATAAACATTACTTTTCACGAACTTTTATGCTTCAAAAATTGTTTGACGTACCTTAATCGTCTATAATAACCGTCTATAATATTTTAGTAAACTTTTATGAAGTAAACTTTTACGGACGGATCTGTCAAATAAGAAATGAAAGAAACAACAAGTCTTCGTTTCTAATATCAAACAAAAATCTTTTAGTAATAAAACATTTCTTCTATAATATACAAAACAACGAGAGGTCAAAAAAAATTACTTGTCTATGTTGCTAAACTGAGGTATTATTATCAATTAGGTACCTAAATAAAACTATATCTACTCAGTAGACTTTTTAGATATTACAGATTAATTAACAAAATATACCAATAAGGCAGACTATTAGAAATTACAGAACCTAATTAACAATATATACCAATCAAAGGGACGATTGGCTCAGTTCAAATCACAAGCCATTATTACGAATTATTTGCAAAGGAGCTCCTTCAGAAACACAAAATGTCCAAAGAATCGTGTGCTAAGAGCTTCCTTGTCTTAGCCGCTGAGAAGGCCCTTTCGGATTCAACGCGAATTGAAACCGCAGTTCTCAGGCAGACATCCACGAACTGCATAATTTTGCGTTTTGACCCCCCGGACTCGTATAAATTAATTTCATTTTTTATTAATGCCGATACCGACAGATTGCGATCGGTCCGTGTCAGTTCGCGCTTCGAATAAGACGTTTTTACGAGTATGCTCGTATGCTCGAGTGCAATCTCGTAAATCTCGCGAGATCTCGCCCATTTTTCGACCGAGATTAATCTCGCTAAAAAAGGCCGAGATCTCGCGAGATCTCGATCTCGCATCACATCGAGATTGCATTCCCTAGGCGTGAGTCTATAAATAAAATAAAAATAAATACTATGGAGTCTGCTAAACAATGGATTAACCCTTTTAATAATACAAGAAGAGGCCCAGCAGTGGGTCAAATTATAAACGAGGCTAATGATGATGTGTTACAAACAGGTCAAACAAAAATAAACTCTTAGCATCCATAATGTTGAGTTCATTTTGGCAATGTCAAAACATTTGACGATTGGTACCTATAACTGATGTTGTTATTGTCTCCTAGTCCTAGATCACGTACAACATGTATGTATAAAGTAAAGTAAAGTAAAATTGAAGTGTCTGTTTGTAATATTAAAATAACCGCTTTCACTCCGCTTTCATTCCGCTTTTAATAAATGCATAATATATGGATGTATACACGACACATATGACAATTTTTAACATTTTTGTCTGTTTGTTTGTTCTCGCTAATCTCTGGAACGGCTGGACCGATTTTGACGGGACTTTCACTGGCGGGTAGCTCATGTACTAAGGAGTAAACTTAGGCTATAAACCGGGTATGCGAAGTAGTTACTTCAGGACGCGGATGAAACCGCGGGAAACGTCTAGTTAGAAATATAATAACATAGACCTAAAATTTTAATGATTGCTCTTTGCAGAATCCTTCAAAATCATTGGCAGACTATTATCTACATTGTTCGCATAGTACAATTAAACAAGTCGGCGCTCTACCAGTTAGAAAAAAAATCCCTTGGCTCGCTCATAGAGCCGCGGCACACTAGAAACTGGTTTTGTATACGAGTGTCAATGTGCGTGTAAAGTAGCACTGGAAGCGACGATGTCTTGCTGAACGATTCTCGCCCTTATGGTGGTCTAGCGGGAAGTTGTTCAACTGTACAGGGTTCGATGTCGAGTTGTCCGTCTTTTCGTAAATATATTATTAACTTCGTGTGTTCCTGCGTCGCCTAATACGACAACGACTGAATGACATGGGGAGGTGCCACTTTATATTCTTAAGCTTCACCACACGCCATAGTTGGGAGATATTCAGAGTTTCCCATAATGTCCTCGAAAGATATGTGAAGTATGCCAAAACGCACTAAGCCAGCGTGGTGGACTATGGCCCAACATATTTCATAGTGAGATGAGGCACGTGCCCAGCAGTGGGACAGTTTTAAATACAGGGCTGATGATTCCTTCGTCTCCTCTTACAACAGCTACGGAATGCAATGGGGTTTATCATAGTCGCGAGTTTAGGATTTTGATCTGGGGTGAGGGGAGGGAATGGTTCAGTCGTGCAGGAAGGTTTAATCCAACGAATCACTCAACAATCAGTTATCTTTGGATGAAAACAGATGCTTTTTTGCTTGAGTACCATTTTTTTGACGCGTTGTGGAAACCGACTATATACAGGCTAACCCCCTTAGACCGGGGACCGAAGTCTCAGCCTAGGGAGTGTGAGACTCCCCGACGAGAAGCGCCGGGTCTACCAACTAAAACCACCATGGTGTTCCTATATCTGATCAGATATATAAAAACTATAGATGCGTTGCCCGCACACTGAAATGGCAAACTGAAATTAAGGCAATTGGCGCCATTCCGTTTAGTTACGCGCGAACCTGTGTTGTGATAGTACGCTCCGTAACAATAATTTGTTTGTAAGAATTAAAAAAACAACTAAAATTATCTCTCTCTAACAACGGGTGTTATATAGAAGTATTTATTTACTTTCTCTTTCTTAATTCATACAAGATGTTATTTGTTATTTGTAGCCGTTTTTCAGAGCCGCTTTGTGGCGCGTCTATATTATAATACGTCATTTATAGTCCTCTTATAATTTACCTCTGCGGGGTGGCTTTGTATTCTAAATACCGCCACCGATCACCACAAGGACTAAATCCCTATCTAAGTATTTCTATTCATTCAATATGGTTTTTTGTCCAGATACGCACAAGCGCGAGCCTCCACGGCTGGGCAGTGGTCTCACGGTCATCACGTCATTGGTCTCAGGCGCCATAGCCGGTGCTATAGCCAAGACAGCCATCGCGCCTTTGGACAGGACTAAGATCAACTTTCAGGCTTCGTAAGTATTATAAAATTAAAAAATTATAGTATTATAAAATAAAATAAAATTATAGTATTATTAAAGGCATACGAGAGACCTGTCTGTGTTTTGACTGTGTGTTTGTGTTATACCTATACCTAGGCAGATATATGGAATTAGAGGCAACGATAGCCTAGTAGCATCCAAGAGCTTTGACTGTAATTATCCGTAGAAATACATACAATTAAAGGCAGCGATAGCTTCTGGAGATACCAACTGACTGCCACGCTCGTGGTGGTCATGCGGTCTAGCGTTGACCCGGATGCAACCCAAAACGCTCGCCTTGAAGCCGAGTTCGCTTTCTGTTCACGCGCGCCTAATCAAATCGTCATAGCAGCATGACGCTCAAATAAATAATTGTTAATTGAATATTTTATGCAGTGCGTAAAACGATCCTTAATGCAATGACCCCAATGCAAACGCTAAAAAGATTTTTGTTGTGGGAGATTCAGATTCCTTATTTTTATCCCACACCTTGATCCGTCCATGGACTACTCGAACCCTTAACAAAAATTATCATTCAGTGGAATGAGTTGTGGTTGCCTTCGCTTTATGTAAAATTGATGTTTAGAATGCAGCATTTACGATATTCAGAATCATCATCTTGGAATATTCCTTAAGAAATAAACAATAAAAGGAGTGGGAGATCGCTGTCTCCCTTTGGGCTGCAGAAGTCATACGACAGTCGCACTTTGAAAAATTTATATTTCATCACTTCTGGCGAGATCATTAACTAGACCCCAGGCTGCGAGGCATTAGATAGTAACCGTGATAGCACTAGGTCGATAATTATTATAATTGTATTTATGGGTTATTATTACCTAAAATATTACTAAAATTACTATAAACATAATATTCTCTCGAAAACATCATCCCCCTAGGGTTTATTCCAGTTAGAACCCAGTTATTCCAGTTAGACTTTTTAGTCAAACCGGATTTGACTGAATAATAGCTATTCCACATAGCAACTGCCTATCTGACCTTCGCAACTTAAGGGGATAGCGATATTCCATGGTTTGGACTAGTGTCAGTTTATTTATAGGTAGGTACTGACTGTCTATAACGGATGTCAAAGATCTTCATGACACACACATAACTCCGGAAAGTTATTTGGTGCGCGCCGTGGATTCAAATCCGATATCCTATGTGTGGTAGTCTGTTGGTTGCTTATCGCTGCCTATATTCTCTCAAAAAAAAATATAAAAAAAAATACTATATTTTCTTCCAGCCAAATTCCCTACTCCTGGCGAGCAGCAGTAAACTTCCTCCGACACAGCGCACGAACAGAAGGGTTTATAGCGCTATGGCGCGGGAACAGCGCAACTATGGCGCGAATCGTGCCCTAC
This sequence comes from Euclidia mi, assembly GCA_944739405.2. Classification (NCBI taxonomy): domain Eukaryota; kingdom Metazoa; phylum Arthropoda; class Insecta; order Lepidoptera; family Erebidae; genus Euclidia; species Euclidia mi. The sequence continues at coordinate 18,606,983 of OX123210.2, read as the reverse complement.
GCCGCCATTCAGTTCACCGCGCACGAGCAGTGGAAGAAGGCGCTAGGGGTTGATACCCCGCAGTCGGCTAAGTAAGTTTATTTATTTATTTTATGGCGGGGATCGTGCCCTACGCCGCCATTCAGTACACCGCGCACGAGCAATGGAAGAAGGCGTTAGGAGTTGATACCCCGCAGTCGGCTAAGTAAGTTTATTGAATATTTAATAAACATCATCATGCGGTTCACAAACGAAAGATTGACAAAGAAGATTTATAAGGCAAGTGTGAATGGGACAGGACGAAGGGGAAGACCTAGGCGGACGTTCTCTGACCAAATTGGAGACATTTTAAAAAGTGCAGGTCCGAAGTATCCTAAACCGAACAGCATGCATGAGAAATTTAATGGGAGTGAAGGAAGCAAGAGAGGTATGTCAAGATCGTTGCAAATGGCGTTCCGTAGTCTCTGCCTAGCTCTTCGGGAAAAAGGCGTGACTCTATGTATGTATGTATGTATACAGTTCACTGCGCACAAGCAGTGGAAGAAGGCGCTAGGGGTTGATACCCCGCAGTCGGCTAAGTAAGTTTATTTATTTATTTTAAGGCGCGCATCGTGCCCTACGCCGCCATTCAGTTCACAGCACACGAGCAGTGGAAGAGAAAGTCAAGTCAAATAATTTTTTTTACCCATATAACAGAAAAAAAAGAACACGAACACCGCAGAACTTTGACTGTACGGTTGGCGTAGTGGTTTAAGCGGTCGCCTCGTTGGTAGACACTGTGTCGACTATTGTCAGTTCGATTTCCACTAGTGATAACGCTTTGTTTTGATCAATAAATATTGGAAAACCAGGTTTTAGGACGAAAAATTGAATTATTACGGGATTTGTCAAATACGTTTCTGGACGCTTATTTGAATTTTGTATGTAACTAGAGGACGCCAGCAGCTACGCCTGCCCATTTTTGGATTTTTCCATTTTGGCCGATCCCGTGGAATTTCGGGAAATGCCTTCTTAGTGCACCCCTACAGTCCCCAAGGAACACACATGCCAAATTTCAGCTTCCTGCGCCCAATAGTTTTGGCTGTAGCTTGTCTGTCAGTCAGTCAGTAACGCAAGGATTTTATATATAAAGATTTGTATTCAAAAGTGGCTGTGCCATACGTACAGACAGATAGACATGGCGAATCTATAAGAGTTCAGTTTTTACCCTTTTTGGCTTCGGAACTCTAAATGTATTCATAAACACTGTTTATGAAACATTATTGACTTCTATTAACTTACTGGGTCTCGCAACAATGTGACAGTCATGACGACGTACATATCGACGCAGGGATTCAATTGGTCAAAGGGCAATGTATGACAACGTATGGCCTTGTGACAATCATGGGCTAATATTGGTAATAGGGACGATTGATCGAAGACCAGTCGTTTACGAGAAAGGTTTTCAAGGTGAAGAAATAGTGATTTTGAAGAGAAAATAATAAAATTATAATCTAATACCAACGGTCTGATGAAATGTCATGCTCTGCCTGTCCCGTAAATTAAATTTTGGTGGCACAACAAATGCAGCGCTACTGATTTTTTTAATCAAAACCATTATTATGCAAAAAAAATCGTCCATATTAGAGCAGCCGTTTTTGAGTAGTTAAGTGACAAATACTCCGTGTGGTGACGGATTAAGAATACGGAATGTCACCACCCCATATCATCCCATGGGTGTCGTAAGAGCCGACAGAAGGAGCATATTATGCAGAGAACAGCACTGTAAGAGAAAGAAAACTTGATACAAACCCTATACGAACCCGTTTAGCCAGCGTGGTATAGTAGGCCAATTCCTCCTTTCAAAGGAGAGGCCTAGTCCAGCAGTTGACTGTTAAAGGCTGATGATGAAGTGGCAAATATACCTATGTATATATAGAGGAATTTTAATTTATTCAACAAAGAAAAATTACTTTGTTCTTTTGAGTCGCAAAATGTTGGTCGGCATCGTTTTAATAATTAGCTATTTTTTGTGTAATCTTCGAATTTTGTTCACCGCCATACAGGATTAATTGTAACTACGCAGCCTGTTTTCCAAAACTTTGCTTGCTTTGAGGAATTACTTAGCTGGCTTGACCGACACTGTCTCCCCTAGCTGAAAGACCGTACCTCATAAAAGTTGTTGTATTATAAACGAGGAACCGATGTTTGTTACTCTATCACAAAAAAACTACTGAACGGTGTTTGAGGTAAGTACTAAGTAGGTTATGCATCAGCATAACAGATAAGCTAAACGTAGCAGAAAGAAACCGTAATAATGACATTTAATATGAAGATCGATTGACGAAAGATTGACCAAGCAGATATACAAGGCAAATGTGAATGGAACAGGACGAAGGGGAAGTCCTAGGCGGATGTTTTCTGATCAGATTGGAGACATCCTTAAAACAGGACAGGTTAGAAGTACCCTGAACAGAAGAGCATGCATGAGGAATCTGATGGTAGTGAATGAAGCAAGAGAGATGTCAGGATCGTTGCAAATGGCATTTCGTAGTCTCTGCCTACCTCTCCTGGAAACAGGCGTGAGTCTATGTATGTATGTATGTAATATGAAGATTTTAATTCATGAAGTAGCTAGTAGAACTGTGCTGATGTCAGCATAAACTCGACAGCATCTCCTCTAGTGCTGATGGTGTCCATGGGCGGCTGTAGACACTTACCATCAGGCGGTCCAACTGCTCTATTGCCTCTTATCTATCTACTAGCTTTCGCCCGCGGCTTCGCCCGCATAAAATTTTAATAAAGGGTAGCTTTTGTACTTCCCCAGATTTCAAACTATCCATATCAAATTTTATCACAAACTGATCTGCACATTCACCGTGTAGCATACATATAAACAGATAATACTTAAAATTACTTTTGTTTTCATAGTCGTCAAACTTCAGGTAAAGATTAGTATGTAGGTATATTATTAAAGTTATTGAAGAGCTTATGTATCTACTGAATAGAATAGTAGCAAATTAAAACTGAAAGCATTACCACAAAGTACATAATCAGACCGCCCCTCCGCCCCGCTGTGCGCGACAACTCATAGTAAGCGCTTTTAATGACGCTGCGCTTAGGTCAATTATATCGTGATAACTTTTAAAGTATTGGTCCAAACTACTTACTGTAAAGACAAAGTTCATCTACATTAAATACTGAAGGCAATAAATCTATCTTTGAAAACAATTTGATAACTACTCTAGAATGAGCATTGTAAAAAACATATTTTTTATGTTTTACTGTTTATTACAATAAAAATTATTTTGTTAGGTTACGTAACAAAAGCTAAAAAGTAATTCGGTAAGTCTTAGCTGCCCAATCGCACCCAACTTCTCATCAATCTGGGGTATTGATCAAACAAATATAAAATCGTTGGGCAAGTGAAATTTCTATCATAATGTTTATTCTGGATACCTACGCTACGCCCAAAAATGTAATGTTTTTTTTAGTTTATTTAATTTTCAAGTTTTTAGTTCTGTTGTTAGTTGATACTTCTCATTCTATTTTCATAGTGAGGCCTTTTCTACCAATCAAACCCTGTCATTCGATACCCATATTGAGGTATTTCTGAAAAATAAGTAATCCGCCATTTTGTGGCGGTAGCCATCTTGGTTTTTTCATAGTGAGGTCTATTCTACCAATCAAGCACTTTCATTTGATACCCATTTTAAGGTATTTGTGGAAAATAAGTTAACAGCCATTTTGTGGCGGCGGCCATCTTGGTTTTTTCATAGTGAGCCTATTCTACCAATCAAGCCCTTTCATTCGATACCCATATTGAGGTATTTGTGAAAAATAGGTAATCAGCCATTTTGTCGCAGCAGCCATCTTGGTTTTTTCATAGTGAGCCTATTCTACCAATCAAGCCCTTTCATTCGATACCCATATTGAGGTATTTGTGGCAAATATGTAATCTGTCATTTTGCGGCGACAGCCATCTTGGATTTTTTATAGTGAGCTGTATTCTACGAATCAAGCCCTTTCATTTGATACCCATATTGAGGTATTTGTGGAAAATAAGTAATCCGCCATTTTGTGACGGCCGGCAGCCATCTTGAATTTTTCATGGTGAGCTTTTTCTGATAAACAATTTCACCGTACAGTATCTGAAATTCAAGTAACTTTAATGGTTTAGGCAACGTACGCGATAACAGCTTTCTGAGCTCAGGATTTTTGCCGACTCAGTTGATACTTTTCCTTATGTTATGGCAACATTATACAAAATCTTTATAAATTGTAGCCTATGTGTTATTCTGATGTATAAACTATATTTCTGTAAAGTTTCATCCAAATCCGTTCAGTAGTTTTTGCGTGAAAGAGTAACAAACATCCATACATACATCTTCACAAACTTTCACATTTATAATACTAGCTTTCGCCCGCGGCTTCGCCCGCATGAAAGTGAAATAAAGAGTTGCCTTTGTACTTCCCCAGGCTTCAGACTATCCATATCAAATTTCATCTCAAACGGATCTGCATATTAGCCGTGTAGCATACATATAAACAGGTCCAAACTACTCACTGTAAAAGAGAAAGTTCATCTACATTGAATACTGAAGGCAATAAATCTAACAATTTGATAACTACTCTACAATGAGCATTGTAAAAAACATTTTTTTTTTATGTTAAACTGTTTTATTACAATAAAAATTATGTAGTTAGAGGTTATGTACTAAAAGCTAAAAATTTATTCGGTAAGTCCTAGCTACCAGATCGCACTAATGTTCTCATCAATGTGGGGTATTGATCAGACAAATATAAAATAGTTGGGCAAGCGAAATTTCTATCATAATGTTTACTCTGGATATGCTACGCCCAAAACGATTTTTTTTAGTTAATTTTATTTTCAAGTTTTTGCTTTTGTTGTTAGTTGATACTTCTCATTATCTTTTCATAGTGATCCCTTTGCTTCCAATCAGGCCCTGTCATTCGATACCCATATTGAGGTTTTTGTGGAATATAGGTAATTCGCCATTTTGTTGTGGCGGCCATCTTGAATTATTCATAGTGAGCTCTATTCTACCAATACGAACCCTTTCATTTGATACCCATATTGAGGTATTTGTGGAAAATATGTAATCCGCCATTTTGCAGCGACAGCCATCTTGGAATTTTCATAGTGAGCTATATACTACGAATCAAGCCTTTTCATTTGATACCCATATTGAACTGTTTGAGGAAAATTAGAAATCCACCATTTTGTTGTGGCGGCCATCTTGAATTTTTCATAGTGAGCTCTATTCTACGAATCAAGTCCTTTCATTTGATACCCATATTGAAGTATTTGTGGAAAATAAGTAATCCGCCATTTTGTGGCGGCGGCCATCTTGGATTTTTCATAGTGAGCTCTATTCTACCAATTAAACCCTTTCATTCGATACCCATATTGAGGTATTTGTCGAAAATATGTAATCCGCCATTTTGCGGCGACAGCCATCTTGGATTTTTCATAGTGAGCTCTATTCTACGAATCAAGCCCTTTCATTTGATACCCATATTGAACTGTTTGAGGAAAATAAGAAATCCACCATTTTGTCGCGGCGGCCATCTTGAATTTTTCATAGTGAGCTCTATCCTACGAATCAAGTCCTTTCATTTGATACCCATATTGAAGTATTTGTGGAAAATAAGTAATCTGCCATTTTGTGGCGGCGGCCATCTTGGATTTTTCATAGTGAGCTCTTTTCTACCAATCAAGCCCTTTCATTTGATACCCATATTGAGGTTGTTGTGAAGTAATATGTAATCTGCCATTTTGTATCGGCGGCCATCTTGAATTTACAATCATTTAAATTCTTTTAAATCTTGATGACAATATGAGTGTATACCAAAAATCAGATCAATCTGTCATCAGGAAGGGAGTAAAATTCCAATTAATAGCTTTCAGAGCTCAGGATTTTTGCCGACTTAGTTGATACTTTTCCTTATATTATGGCAACATTATCCAAAAATGTTTTAAATTGTAGCCTATGTGTTATTCTGATGTATAAACTATATTACTGTAAAGTTTCATCCAAATCCGTTCAGTAGTTTTTGCGTGAAAGAGTAACAAACATCCATACATACATCTTCACAAACTTTCACATTTATAATATTAGTAGGATTAGTAGGATACTAATATAATAAAGCGGAAGAGTTTGTTTGTTTGTTTGTTTGTTTGTTTGTTTGTTTGTTTGAACGCGCTAATCTCAGGAACTACCGGTCGGATCTGAAAAATTCTTTTTGTATACGATAGCCCAGTTATTCCGGCAGGCTATAGGCTATGTAACATAACGCTTCGACCCTTTAGGGCCGGGCAAAAGGCTAAAAAGGCTAAAAGATAATGTCGGCTTATCTCAGGAACTAGCAGTCGGATTTTAAAAATTGTTATTGCCTATGATAGCCCAATTATGCCAAAAGGCTATAGGCTATATAAAATTACCCCGCAACTTTTAGAGGCCAGACAAAAATAATAAAATGGTCAAACGAGAAGGGGGAGGGTTTGGTCAAGGGCAAAAAAAGGCTAAACGAATAGGATACAATCTATAAGAGTATCGTTTTCGAGATTTTCGGGACGCTGATTAATAAAATGAAATTTATTTAGTGATCCAAGATGGCGGACGGGAAATCAAAGATGGCGGATGAGAAAATTTAAAAAATCAAAATGGGTATCGCCTTCGATATTTTAAGGGGTGGGGAATCGCAATACAACATCTATTTCGTGATCAAAGATGGCGAATGGGAAATCAAAGATAGCGGATGGGAAAATTTAAAAAAAATTTAAAACATCGGAGACGATACCCATGTGGGTATCGTCTCCGATGTTTAAAGGGATGGGGCATCCAAATACAACATCTATTTTGTGATTCAAGATGGTGGATGGGAAATCAAACATGGCGGATGGGAAAAATTAAAAAAATCAATATGGGTATCGTCTCTGATGATTTAAGGGATGATGAATCCAAATACAACATCTATTTCGTGATCAAAGATGGCGGATAGGAAATCAAAGATGGCGGATGGGAAAATTTTAAAAAATCAATATGGGTATCGTCTCCGATGTTTAAAGGGATGGGGCATCCAAATACAACATCTATTTTGTGATTCAAGATGGCGGATGGGAAATCAAACATGGCGGATGGGAAAAATTAAAAAATCAATATGGGTATCGTCTCTGATGATTTAAGGGATGGTGAATCCAAATACAACATCTATTTTGTGATTCAAGATGGCGGATGGGAAATCAAACATGGCGGATGGGAAAAATTAAAAAAATCAATATGGGTATCGTCTCTGATGATTTAAGGAATGGGGAATTCAAAAACACCATCTATTTCGTGATCAAAGATGGCGGATGGTAATTTAAAAAAAAATCAATATGGGTATCGTCTCCGATGTTTAAAGGGATGGAGAATCCAAATACAACATCTATTTTGTGATTCAAGATGGCGGATGGGAAAAATCCAAATACAACATCTATTTTGTGATTCAAGATGGCGGATGGGAAATCAAACATGGCGGATGGGAAAAATTAAAAAATCAATATGGGTATCGTCTCTGATGATTTAAGGGATGGTGAATCCAAATACAACATCTATTTCGTGATCAAAGATGGCGGATAGGAAATCAAAGATGACGGATGGGAAAATTTTAAAAAATCAATATGGGTATCGTCTCCGATATTTTAAGGAATGGGGAATTCAAAAACACCATCTATTTCGTGATCAAAGATGGCGGATGGTAATTTCAAAAAAAATCAATATGGGTATCGTCTCCGATGTTTAAAGGGATGGAGAATCCAAATACAACATCTATTTTGTGATTCAAGATGGCGGATGGGAAAAATAAAAAAAATCAATATGGGTATCGTCTCCGATGTTTAAAGGGATGGGGAATCCAAATACAACATCTATTTTGTGATTCAAGATGGCGGATGGGAAATCAAACATGGCGGATGGGAAAAATTAAAAAAATCAATATGTGTATCGTCTCTGATGATTTAAGGGATGGTGAATCCAAATACAACATCTATTTCGTGATCAAAGATGGCGGATAGGAAATCAAAGATGGCGGATGGGAAAATTTAAAAAAATCAATATGGGTATCGTCTCCGATATTTTAAGGAATGGGGAATTCAAAAACACCATCTGTTTCGAGATCAAAGATTGCGGATGGGAATTAAAAAAAAATCAATATGGGTATCGTCTCCGATGTTTAAAGGGATGGGGAATCCAAATACAACATCTATTTCATGATTCAAGATGGCGGATGGGAAGTCAAAGGTGGCGGAAGGGAAAAATTTTAAAAATCAATATGTGTATCGTCTCTGATGATTAAAGGGATGAAGAATCTAAACAAAACATCTATTTCGTGATCAAAGATGGCGGATAGGAAATCAAAGATGGCAGACGGGTTTTTTTTAAAGTCGATATGGGTATCGTCTCCGATATTTAAAGGGATGGGGAATCCAAATACAACATCTATTTTGTGATTCAAGATGGCGGATGGGAAATCAAAGATGGCGGATGGGAAAATTTTAAAAAATCAATATGGGTATCGTCTCCGATACTTTAAGGAATGGGGAATTCAAAAACACCATCTATTTCGTGATCAAAGATTGCGGATGGTAATTTCAAAAAAAATCAATATGGGTATCGTCTCCGATGTTTAAAGGGATGGAGAATCCAAATACAACATCTATTTTGTGATTCAAGATGGCGGATGGGAAAAATAAAAAAAATCAATATGGGTATCGTCTCCGATGTTTAAAGGGATGGGGAATCCAAATACAACATCTATTTCGTGATTCAAGATGGCGGATGGGAAATCAAAGGTGGCGGAAGGGAAAAATTTTAAAAATCAATATGTGTATCGTCTCTGATGATTAAAGGGATGAAGAATCTAAACACAACATCTATTTCGTGATCAAAGATGGCGGATAGGAAATCAAAGATGGCAGACGGGTTTTTTTTTAAAGTCGATATGGGTATCGTCTCCGATATTTAAAGGGATGGGGAATCCAAATACAACATCTATTTTGTGATTCAAGATGGCAGATGGGAAATCAAAGGTGGCGGATGGGAAAATTTTAAAAAATCAATATGGGTATCGTCTCCGATACTTTAAGGAATGGGGAGTTCAAAAATACCATCTATTTCGTGATCAAAGATGGCGGATGGTAATTTCAAAAAAAATCAACATGGGTATCGTCTCCGATGTTTAAAGGGATGGAGAATCCAAATACAACATCTATTTTGTGATTCAAGATGGCGGATGGCAAAAATAAAAAAAAACAATATGGGTATCGTCTCCGATATTTTAAGGAATGGGGAATTCAATATTATATAAAAATCTATGTTTGTTTGTTCATCATTTATAGACTCTGAAATGATAAGAGATTAAGTGCTAAGTCAATGGTTACTTTGGAAAAGGGGCTTGGAAAAAAGGGAATTAAATAAAAACTCTTAAAAAGGCGATACGGAGTTCGCTGGGTCAGCTAGTACTAATATAATAAAGCGGAAGAGTTTGTTTGTTTGTTTGTTTGTTTGAACGCGCTAATCTCAGGAACTACAGGTCGGATCTGAAAAATTCTTTTTGTATACGATAGCCCAGTTATTCCGGAAGGCTATAGGCTATATAACATAACGCTTCGACCCTTTGGGGCCGGGCAAAAGGCTAAAAAGGCTAAAAGATAATGTCGACTAATGTCAGGAACTAGCAGTCGGATTTAAAAAAAAAATATTGCCTATGATAGCCCAATTATTCCGACAGGCTATAGGCTAAATAAAATTACGCCACAACTTTAAGGGGCCAGACAAAAATAATAAAATGGTCAAACGAGAAGGGGGAGGGTTGGGGCAAAGGCAAAAAAAGGCTACACGAATAGGATAAAATCTATATGGGTATCGTTTTCGAGATTTTCGGGACGCTGAAGAATAATAATTATGATATTTATTTAGTGATCCGTGATGGCGGACGGGAAATCAAAGATGGCGGATAAGAAATTTTTATAAATCAATATGGGTATCGCCTTTGATATTTTAAGGGGTGGGGAATCGAAATACAACATCTATTTCGTGATCAAAGATGGCGGATGGGAAATCAAAGATGGCGGATGGGCAAATTAAAAAATATCAATATTCGTATCGTCTGCGATGTTAAAAGGGAAGGGGAATCCAAATACAACATCTGTTTCGTGATTCAAGATGGTGGATGGGAAATCAAAGATGGCGGATGGGAACAATTAAAAAAATCAATATGGGTATTGTCTCTGATGATTTAAGGGATGGAGAATCCAAATACAACATATATTTCGTGATCAAAGATGGCGGATAGGAAATCAAAGATGGCGGACGGGATTTTTTTTAAAGTCGATATGGGTATCGTCTCCGATATTTGTATGAATGGGGAATTCAAAAACACCGTCTATTTCGTGATCAAAGATGGCGGATGGGAAATTTTAAAAAAATCAATATGGGTATCGTCTCCGATGTTTAAAGGGGTAGGTAATCCAAATACAACATCTTTTTCGTGATTCAAGATGGCGGATGGGAAATCAAATATGGTGGATGGGAAAAATTTAAAAAGTCAATATGGGTATCGTCTTTGATGATTTAAAGGATGGTGAATCCAAATACAACATCTATTTCGTGATCAAAGATGGCGGATAGGAAATCAAAGATGGCGGACGGATTTTTTTAAAGTTGATATGGGTATCGTCTCCGATATTTTTGGAATGGGGAATTCAAAAACACCATCTATTTCGTGATCAAAAATGGCGGATTGGAATTTTTTTGAAAATAAATATGGGTATCGTCTCTGATGTTTAAAGGGATAGGTAATCCAAATACAACATCTATTTCGTGATTCAAGATGGCGGATGGGAAATCAAAGATGGCGGATGGGAAAAATTTAAAAATCAATATGGGTATCGTCTCTGATGATTTAAGGGATAGTGAGTCCAAATTCAACATCTATTTCGTGATCAAAGATGGCTGATAGGATATCAAAGATGGCGGACGGGATTTTTTTAAAGTCGATATGGGGAATTCAATATTATATCAAAATCTATGTTTGTTTGTTCATCATTTATAGACTCTCAAATGATAAGAGATTAAGCGCTAAGTCAATGGCAACTTTGGAAAAGGGGCTTGGAAAAAAGGGAATTAATTAAAAACCCTTAAAAAGGCGATACGGAGTTCGCTGGGTCAGCTAGTCAGATATAAAATAGGAGACCAATTTTGAGATCTCATTTAATACGAATTATTTGCTGAATCAAACCCAACTAAGAATAACCATCTTCATTCCAGAGCGCACCCAATCCTCCACCTAATAGCCGGCTCACTAGCCGGGGTCACATCACAGAGCGCTACTTACCCCCTGGACCTCGCGAGAGCCCGCATGGCCGTCACCAACGCTCGGGAGTATAGTACTCTGAGGGCCGTGTTTGTGAAGGTCTCGAGCGAAGAAGGGTTGAGGACTTTATATAGGTGAGTCACTGTCACTATAGTAGACATCACTATCGCTTATATAATCATTATCACTATGACCAAAATCACCATCGAAATTACCATAAACATCAACATCAGCATAAACATCATCAAAGTCATATTTCGATTTACCCGCATCGAATTACACAAAAATCGAGCCGGCCGCACCTACAAGTGTGGTAGCAAGCGGCATTACAAAAAATAATAAGTTTGTTTACTTTTTTAATCTTTGTTATTGTTAGTTCTTAGTAAGATAGCTTCATAGAAATCGGCTGCCGCCTGTTTGAATGTACGGTCTAAATATTTCATAGATTCAATCCCGGTATGATACGATATTTTTGATACGATATTCGGGCGAACCGATACGATACAGCCAAATATCGTATTGATGTGTATCGATACAAAATATCGTTATATCGCATTCCGTTGTATCGATACACCAAAATATCGATACGTATCGGGCATCGCTATCTCTTAGTCTCTGCCTACCTCTCGTAGATCAGCATAAACATCACCATACACATCATCACCATAAACATCAACATCACCATAACCATCAACAATATCATCACCGCCAGCCCATAACCAACACCTTCACCAATACCAACATCATCACAACAATCATCACCACAATCCTCCCTCCCTGGCCTCGTACCACCTAGACCTCGCGCTCGCCCGCATCACCGCCACCAACGCTATGGAGTACAGCACCCTGAGGGTCGTGTTCGTTAAAGTTACGGGGGAAGAGGGACTCAGGACTTTGTATAGGTGAGTCTGCATCATTATAAAAGCCGTCACTATTAGTATCATTATCATTATCACTATAGTCAACATCACCATAAACATCAACATCACCATAAACATCATATAGGTGAGTCTACATCATAATAGCAGCCGTTACTATCATTTTCACTTTAAATAACATAAACATCAACATGAGTACTGGGTACTTTGCTCTGCTTATACTGAACTGGTGACCCATTTCGCTAAGGGTGGATAGATATGCATAATCTATTACTGTTACTTAAGAATTTTCCCTAAATTTTGTTATTTTGCTTTGATATTTCTGTGTTCCTGATATGAAATAAAATATTTTTCTTCTTCTAATATTGTATATCAACATCACACTAATGACTAATTAAAAAATGACCATTATCACCGAAATCAACTTCACCACTACTCTATAATAATCACCTTCACCACCAATATCGCCATAATTTTAATTTTATCTATATATTTTGTCTAGATTTGCGTGTATTTTCTGGCAAGTGTTGACTTTATTTTTAACCAATTTTTGCGTCTCTCTTAAGTCATCGTCTATTTTTAGCCAAGTTAAGCGTCTATTTTAGCCAAGCTTTGTGTAGATCTCGGTCTAAGTTTCGCACTAATTACTGTATAAGGGTTGAGCTACACCTATCAGCACCGCATCGCACTTTCCTATGCTTCTATTCTTTTCTGTCACTTAGAACCGTCATTTACTAGAACGAGAAAGAGAGAGGGAACGCGTCAGCACGATCGATTCCGCGGCGTGCTGACGCGTTCCCTCTCTCTTTCTCGCTCTAGTAAATGACGGTCCTAAGTGACAGAAAAAGGTAGAAGCATAGGAAACTGCGATGCAGTGCTGATAGGTGTAGCTCAACCCTAATACTTATTGTATGTATGTTGTTATACAGAGGGTACCCCGCGACTGTGCTCGGTGTGATCCCGTACGCCGGCGTCTCGTTCTTTACGTACGATTCGCTCAAGCACAAGTACTTAGGTAAGTACCACTTATACCCACTTGTATAGGGCAGTGTTACTCAATCTGGGGGTCACTGCAGGGGGTTCACGGCAATGACATTGTAAGTTAAAATGTGTAGATAGGTCATAAGCACTACACTAGCAGTACATTGAAGCTTTGCCAACTGGCAAAGCGCGCCGTGAAACAAAAATATACCCGTTACCATGTAAGATAGAGATAGACGATTCAGATCGATCATAGATTCAATATTTTGCTGTGAAACAGACATGTCAATTGCCTGACAAATACAAACTAGGTACAAATATTGACACATACGACTAATATTAAAATCTACTGTCACGCCTCGTGGTAATGTTGTGTGATATTACAATATGGAGTTATCGATGTGTACGTTAGTGTGCCATTTCTGAAGATCGACTGATATGCAAGTAACCTATCTACACCTGTTTACTTATAATATCATTGGTCACGGCTATATAGGGTAATTTTTGCTGTGGTATATTCGTTGGCCGCTGATGGCCTCGACAAATTTACGCGGACTATCTGTGAGCGCAGAAGCCTCTCAAGCCGTTAATAGGGTCACTTAGTCGTGAACTTGGACGTGAGGTACACCGTAGTGGTTTTAATGAGTCAAAGTCAAAATCATTTATTCATCTAGGTCACAAGGTGACGCTTATGAACATCAATTTTAAAATTAAATTACCTACTTAATTCTTCTACATTTACATTTACTGCCTCGTTCGCAAAGCAATAGAAACAATGAAAACCACGAGAAAGAACGGGCTATAAAACTCGTGGCCACTCTTTTAATCGCCAATATTATGGAAGTATTCCCTGAACAACAGAAGTATCATGTCATGTGTAAGAAAATAAAATTTGACATGTAGGTCTCTTGGGGGTGGCACTTTCCCACGGGTTTGGGAACTGCGGGAATCCAGGGCGACACCTAGAATAGCATATACAGGTTGTAAAAAGACCCTTAACGAAAACTGAAACCCCATATTGTACCAATCATTACGAACATTTTTTGCTTCGACATCATACCTGGGAAATTACTGGTTCATTAGATATTGAGGCTCAAAGTTACTATGGAATTTTTGTAATTAGGTACAAAATCGATGCATTTACCCCGCCAACCTGTTCTATAGATGTCCTATGCACCCATGAATTAGAAGGTATTTCGAAAATTTGCATGCGCGCATTTTTTATAGCGGCTTGTAAAAAGTGAATACTTAAAAAGAAAAGTCGTTTCCCAAGTTTTATTTTTGGTTAGTATGACTTGGCATGATGTACCAAACGGGTAGACTTCGGCTTGGTGATGGGTCTTGTGACACCCTGTATGGTTTCAACTAGTCGCTGATATCCCCTTCATCTTCCAGAATACTTCGGCACAACCCAAGGAGCGCTAGTGAACATGTCCTTCGGGGGCATAGCAGGCGCGCTAGCACAGACCGCGTCCTACCCGCTGGACATAGTGCGGAGACGCATGCAGACCAGCAAACGAAGACCTGATGGCAGTTACCCTTACGCTAGTATTGGGGGGACACTGGTCGAAGTTTATGGGTAGGTGTAGTAAAAAAGAAAAAACAAAAAAAAAATATATAAAAAATACAAAAAAAAAAAAATACATTTTTGCGGCGCATACAGCGGGATACTGCAAGTCAGGTATCTTCCTGGAACCCATACCATTCCTATATTCCTTATCCTTTTAGAGGAGTTCGGTATTGTCAACCTTTTTCTATTGCAATAGTTGGGGTGGTCAATCCGAGGGTTCGTGGTGGGTTCCTCTTTCCTTCCATTAGGTTACAATGGAGTTCCGCCAAGTAACGCCTGATTCAATCAACTATATTATGTACCTATTTATTTTAAAATGCTATTTTCTTTCTTCCACAGTTCTGAAGGCTGGCGTGGCTTCTTCAAAGGCCTAAGTATGAACTGGGTAAAAGGCCCAATAGCTGTCGGCATATCTTTC
The DNA here is from genome assembly GCA_944739405.2 of Euclidia mi. Classification (NCBI taxonomy): domain Eukaryota; kingdom Metazoa; phylum Arthropoda; class Insecta; order Lepidoptera; family Erebidae; genus Euclidia; species Euclidia mi. Next base: position 18,591,799 of record OX123210.2, on the reverse strand, counting down.
GCAACGTACGACAAAATAAAAACGACCCTCAGAGACATAGCTATGCACTACGAAAGATAGTAGACTAGACCCCATATTGGGGCATTCCTGTCCCATGTTGGGGCTTTTCCGCCCCATGTTGGGGTATATTACTACCCCATGTATTGGAGGTGGGGTGAAAGCCCCTTTGTTTTGTAAGTGAAGGTGGTATGCGTCTGTCAAGAATCACACAATTTTACAAGAAATCTATTTCTTTCTTGAAGATTCGACGTTTTTAAGGAAAATGATTGGTCTTATTATCGAATAAATTTCTACAAGAATAATATACACATAGTCTTGTTCAGAGTAGAATTGATTCCTATGGGGAAATAATATCTATATCAAATCGGGGACAAAATTTCTCCGCCCAATCAGATATAAGTGTATATGGAATTGTGGCTAAAATTGTATCCATCGTAATTGGGGAAAATATATCTATTAAGGGCAAACTTGTGATAAGAAATTGTAATAAATTTCTTGCTCATAGCAATGGGGCAGAAAATTGGAAAGCTATATTTGTGCTCCTTCGTGACTCAAGCAGATTAAACAAAAAATTAGTCATATAATATAATATAATAGAATATCTTGTCCATCAACAATTTTTATTTCTGCCCCAATCTTGTAGATCGAAGGATAAAAAAATAGGGGTAACATTTTGCCTTTTTTTTATAAAATAGTCGTTGCCATATTTATTAAAGAAAATGTCAACATTCATTAATAAGGTTTGGTTATTTTTACCCCAATTATATTGGTTTGGTTATTTTTACCCCAATTATATTGGTTTGATATAGAAGAGTAAATAAATATAACTATTTATGATTGTTCAAAATTATAACTTTATTTATTTAGATGACATTGTTACGTAAAGGTTCTAAGGTTAAGCTACTGTTATTGAGATCGCGAAAGGGATGGGTGTGCAATATAAATCAATGATATTAAAAACATTGTGCTTTATAGATTACTGTGTTGTAGGTATGTGTGTTTTTTTTATATACATCATTATATATTTATGTCGATTGGTTAGAGTTAGAGTAAATTATTAGATAGCGATTTATGTACTGAGTTTAAATTTCGTCATTCGCATACGGAGTGCCGAACTGCGAATAAAAAAAAATAACTGCATGTAACTACTGTTTGTTGATTTTATTTACGGAAAATACTGTAATATTTATTGACTGAATAACGACAATAATAATTATTATGTAATCTTTATATATAAAATCTTTGAGTTACTGACTGACTGACAGACACGCTACAGCCGAAACTATTGGGCGCAGGAAGCTGAAATTTGGCATGTATGTTCCTTGGGGACCGTAGGGGTGCACTAAGAAGGGATTTCCCGAAATTTCCACGGGATCGGCCAAAACGGGTAAATTAAAAAAAATGCAGGCGTAGCTGCTAGCGTCCTCTAGTGATATTATAGAAGTATAGATCACGTCGAGTTTAATGCTCAGTCATGAAAAACCATTCTTTGAAGTATGTTGCACGCTGTACGTTAATACGAGATCGTAGTCGACACAGCCTTACGCTGATTGGTTGACAGCAAGGTGAGATCGTTGTAGATCTCTTCGTGAACTGATCAGTGTACCAACCGCTGGCTGAATGAATTTATCGCTGCTGCGATTTTGCTGTAATCAAGGCTGTATATTCATTTTTCAAGGTAGTAGAGCCTTGCTGATTTCAGCATGAATGGGCCGGCTCGACCGGGGAAGTACTACCCTCTCACAGAAATCGACGTAAAGTAACAGTACCTTAACTGTTGCATTTCGTTTGGTGAGTGAGAGTGCCGGAGGCTCTATCCCCTATTCCTTCTCCCTGATCCCACTCCTCATCCTATCCTTTTTCCCAACCCCAAGGGGCGGCAACGCACTTGTGACTCCTGTGGTGTTGCTTGTGTCCATGGGCGGCGGTAATTGCTTACCATCAGGCAATCTGTCTGCTCGTTTGCCGCCTATTACCATAAAAAAAAATTGACACAATAGACGTTATTTTAATTTTCTCTTTGCTCCCCTTAAATATTACGGTTTTCTATACTAATTTTTATCCCATATTTTAGCTATGTCTCTATATATCTATCTGAAAATTTCATTCTCAAGGCGGATTAAATTCTCAAAAATCCTCTCATAATGGCAGTCAAATAATTTTATAAGTAGGTATATATTACAAAATATTTAGAATGCACATTTACATATCGTATTAATTAATACAATATCCTCAAGAATAAATCCGTTAGTCTAATTAATTTGGTCTAATGTAGTAATTCGGTCCCTGTTGCCGAATGCCGGACGCCGAATGTCGAACGCAGAATATACCCGAAATGCATTATTTGATATTGTTATAATTATAACTGGTGTTGTTTAAAAATCTCTCGTTTATATAGTTATATTAAAGAAAATAGCTCTTTTTCATTTTGTAGATATAATTTTAAATAAAATCTTTTATTATAATCAGAGTATAACTTAACTGGTATGACCAGAATTATTATTATAAAGAAAATAATTTTATTTACATCTTTTATTTATTTTATGTAAACACCGGTGAAGAAAAACATCGTGAGGAAACCTGCATGTCTGAGAGTTCTCCATAATGTTCTCGAAAGACATGTGAAGTCTGCCAACCCGCACTTGGCCGGCGTGGTGGACTATGGCCTTACCCTTCTCATAGTGAGAAGAGGCCCGTGCCCATGATGTAAACATGCTTTTTGTGTATTAAATAATTATGAGTATAAATCAAAACTTTGTAAAATTTTACATTTTTATGTTGGAAATAGTTGTCATTCCGACGTTTTGATGTATTTTTCAGAATATAGTCAAACCTGTAAGTATGTATGTGCAATAATTTTACTTTTTATTTCGTCTAGTCTTTGAAAATGTATGTTTGTAAAAAGAATGTGGTCAAAAGATAAATCAAAGGAATTGCTTTTGAAATTTTATTTTAGACTTACGTATTGTATTTTTATTGCGCAGCCAGTGATAGAAGTTGATTCATATTTTTTAGTTTTGAAATTGGTTTTTTGATTTTTTTTAATTTGCAAAGTAAATCATAATTTATAACGCCGAAATAATGGTTAGTCTTTAGGATTATATTGAGTGTATGATATCTGCTTATATTGCTGATTGTACCTTATAAACTTTTTTTGGCGATGTCTTACAAAAATAAATATGATTGCACAAAAAATAACGCTTTTTTAATTTGTATTTTTTCCGACATTTCGGCAAGGGTCAAGTCAAGCAAGAGTAGTCCTATAGTCACAGTAATTTCATTGCTTATTTTCGTACAATTAAGCCATAGAGAACTTTATCATAAATATAAGTGTGATTTAAAAAAAAACACGACCGAATGGTTAAAACAAAAATGGAGTAAAATCATTGCAAAAAATATTGCTCTAATATATCATTGTAACAGTGATTCTGTTGCTTATATATAGAAGGTTTATATATAGATATTAGATTGTTTAAGTATTTGATAGTTTTTTATATATTTAAGAGAAGTATTATATGTGTAGTGTATGTGTTCAATGTACCTATAGATCAGCAATCGACACTTGCATCCTTTTAATTAAAACATCCTTAAACACATCCTCTATAGAATCATCACTGTCAATTTATTAATACACCCTCTTAATTAGAAATTAGTCGATCACGTGGTCGAAAAAAGTGACAAAACTAACATGAGATTTTGTACTTTCCTATGCGTACGATCCATGTTTCTTAGCTTTACGAGTTGACATAAATTTAATTACTGTACATCCTGAATTCCATCCTTTTATTTAAAATATGAACCGGGAGGATGTCGCACAAACATATCACAACGAGACTCATAATTACGCACAATTAATGAATTAGTTCTATGCTACATTTTTGTAAGGGTTCTCATATTATGTCTGAATATCGTAATGCTCCTTAGAGTTGAGCTACATCTATCAGCACCGCATCGCACTTTCCTATGCTTCTATCCCTTTCTGTCACTTAGGACCGTCATTTACTAGAGCGAGAAAGAGAGAGGGAACGCTTCAGCACGCCGCAGAATCGTAAAGGCGATCGTGTTCCCTCTCTCTTTCTCGCTCTAGTAAATGACGGTCCTAAGTGACAGAAAGGGAGAGAAGCAGACATCCTTGGTCAGTTTTTCTTAGATATATTTTATGATGTAAATGTTTGTTTGTGTTATTGCTGATCGTAATCGCGACTACTCAAGTTGTAATATAGTTTTTATAAATGTTAACGAATCATAGACTTAATAAACGTTTATATAAAATATTGGCTATTTTATTTTTCATCACTGAGTGTAGGTACCACGTACAGAACAGTTAAAAGGAGAATGGCCTTGTGGGCGTGGCAGGCGCGCCGTGCGTGTGAGCAAACACTCATGTTTCGACAAAATTTGTTTGACCGGTCAACAATCGCGCTCATATTGCGACAGCGTACGAAGCTCCGAGAAAAAAAATAATTATACCATCTTGCGCTGTTATAACGTGTAGAAAAAGAAGCCAGGCATGTAATGTGGCTCGAGAAGGGATTTATTTTCACCGGTAAGTCCAAAAACCTTAAAATACAAAATGTTATTTGTAATAATTGTAGTTATTACAATAGTATTATGTAGTTTGTAGACAAAAATGATACTATCGCAAGCAAATAAAAAAAAATATACATTGCTGGCAATACGTGGGTACCATCTAGTACTACGTAGGCGATTGCGCAATGTATTTCGTTCACTGCGAACGTCGCGTGCAACTAGTCAATGAATACATCGCGTAGACCGGCCACTGCTACTCGAAGCGGCCGGTCGACGCGTGAGCGATTTAATGATGTGCTTGTGCAGATCTACTAACGTGATAGCGTTAAATGTTCTTGTGTGAGTAAGTTTGACGGCGCATGGTAAATAAACGCTATTTTTGACAGGCTAAAGTCTATAGTATAGATGCTGGCGTGAAACATTCCGAATCAATCCCGTCGAATACTTCGGAAGTATTCCGAAATATTCCGAAACTTTGGGAATATTTCAACTGTCAAAAAAAGCCAGGAAAATCGACCTTACTAATTATTTCGCGCTTGGAAGTTGTATTGTTTCTGGATGGGGTTGAGATAAACTAGGATAAAAGATTGAAAGATCTGTATTTTAGTACTATAAAAAAGGTGAATTAAAACTAATAGGATGAGAATGAGTCGCGCTCGTTATGATGACAAATTGCGTACTAAATTAATATACTAGGTAATAAACGATCGAGCGGTTCCTCGCGTTTGCGCAAGTATGCTGACTCGACTTTATACCTGACCTATTGTACGGTGATTGACCCGTACATGCTCCCGGGGGAGAGATGAGGTTAGTAGATCTTAAGATAAATGGAGGTGAAAGTAATTCTAGGATGAAGACAATGTAGTTAGACATTAAATATTAAATTATTACATGTCATTGGGTTAGTATAAAATTAATATAGATTGAGCTCAAAAGGTAAAAGATTAGGATAGTTCACAAAGAATCATAACGCAAGTCTGGCACAGAGAACACGCGAAACACTGGCGAGGAAGCTCTATCTTCCTTTTGCAAGCACTCACTACTAGTTTGGGATCACGTTTCACTGGTTTACTAAAATGCCCTTTTTCCCTAGCCTCACACACATTCACAACACGTTCCGTAACGCAGCTAGGGGTCGGCAGTGCGACCGCTGCGGTTGTTGCGGGCGCTACCGGCGGCGCCGTCTCCACGGTAGTCGCTGCGCCAGTTGCTTGTTGGGTTCTGTGCCTCCACTTCCTCCAGCAATAGACTATAGCAGCCAACAGGATTCCAAATAACAGAGTGTAAGTAACAGCGTAGTGGTGGACGTCATGGTATGACAGTTTGTCGCTCAAGGGTTCGCTCTGTTTCATGATCTCAATATCTTTCTTTATAGCCTCAAATTGTTGTAAGTTTTCGGAGTTGTTAGGATCTATTTCCTTCATTGATTCAGGTATAGAGATGTTGAAGATATGGTTTATGGGAGATATCTTCGGCGCATCAACTTTAAAAGCTGTTCTGATCTGGTTAGACATCCTTCTACTGGAATATACAAGGGAGCTTTCTGTCTTTATAAGACAACCTTCTCCAACGCGTAACAGACCAGCGGCCGACAGCTTCAGGGTGGTTATCTGCTCCTCACAGAAAAGTTTCATACGGCATTCATTGCAACAAAAGTAATAGTATTCGTTCTCCGAGGACAGCTCCTTCCAGTCATTCTCACAAGGTAAAGTAACGGTTTTGCAAGTCCTTTTACCTGGAATCTTTTCACATAGGCTATGATCGTCTTGCATAGAATGGATAGGTTTTCTAATGTGGCACATTATCATATCTGGGTTCGGTCTCAGACATGACTGCAGTTCCGTTTCCGAGATGGTAACATACGAATCCTTTCTAACGTTGATTGCAGCGAACCTTGAGATAGTCTCAACGTGTATCATTTTGTCGTTCGAGATACGTGGGATCGAGATAAGATTGAAGATTTCGTAAAGGTCTCGTTCAATCAGAGGTATTCTTATTTCTATTATCAGGTATTTTTTAGCATAGTTGGCTCGCACTTTCAGTAAGCTGTACAGGTCGATTAAACGAAAGTTGTCGACAGGAACAGCCAGATCTTGGGGTATTTGAGCAGATATTGTGCTTAATTCGGATCGCAACTGCTTTGGGGATAACAAATGAAAGTCCAATTTGCCATTATAAATATCTGTCACAGTATCCAGGATCGAATCTTGTATTCTCCGAAGACTATACAGCAAGTTGGTAGCAGTAAATGCCGAGGTTAAAAAATCTGTAGTGGTTGATATATTTTGTACCTTTTGGGTGAGATCAATGGTCGATTGTTCGAGGTTCAAAATCCTTTGATTTATCAGTTTATGCTGCTTGCTAATAGTGTTTTCCATCCTTTATAAGAGATTTAATTCCGCTTCCACAACCGAGGTTTGGTTTTTCCACAGGTTAAACAAATGGTTTTCATTCGGTTTTAGGAGATCGATGTCCTTCTCATATTTCTCGGCAAATCGCTGATCAAGCACTCCAAACAAACTATTAGCAACATAGCCTACTCCGTCAATCAGGCCGCGCCGCTGCCGCCTCTCTCCAGTTACAAATGACAATATTATTTTATCATTGTAACAATATTATTATATCGTTTTAATTCGTCGAACTCGTGCCCGAGTTGTAACATAATACTGTCGCAAGGTGTTTGTGATCTGATAGCGGCGCATATTGTTTCAAGATAATTTATATACTTTGCAAGTGCCGATATGCCTTCTTTATAGGGATAAGTATCATAATAAACAATTAAGCGCCAATCGTCTCTAATAAGATGCATGTTGGATATTTTGTCAAAATATACGCTATTGTTTTTTAGCGGGGTGAAGTTGTAGGATGCTTCGGCAGGTGCAAGTATTGACAGAAAGAAGAGGGTCAGGGATAAGACAACAGCTGACAAAGACATGCTGTTAGCTGTTTTGCTTTTAGGCACCTTGTCATCCATTTTCTTACTATCAGGTTTTTCATCATTTTTCTTGGTTGGCAAAAGAGATAGCTTGACAACTGGACGTTTCAGGCTACCATTCTTGGTTTTAAGCGTAACGACTCTCACACGCCCGTCGCTGCCAGGATGAAGCTCTATTACGCGACCCATGGCCCATTTTCCTGGTGGGAGGTTTTCATCCTTTATGACAACTATGTCGTCGGGATCGAGATCCTTTTGAGATTGTTTCCACTTCGCTCTTATGGATAGTTGGGAGAGATATTCATTCTTCCACTTTGCCCAAATATCTTGGTAGATTTTCTGGGTTAAATGCCAACGAGTTCTGAGGTCACGTTCGGTTTCGAAGATCGTCAAGTTGGGCCCGCTTGCTAAAAAGTGAGCCGGGGTCAAAAAGTCAATGTCTTCGGGATCTTCTGTCAACGGACAGAGTGGCCTGGAGTTCAAACAAGCTTCTAGTTGGGATAGCAAGGTGCTGTATTCTTCGTAGGTGAGCTTTTGCTCACCAACGACACGTTTCAGATGATGTTTTAAGCTTTTCACAGCAGCTTCCCAAAGACCGCCAGCCGACGGCCACGAGGGTGCATTGAAATGCCATTCTATATTCATTTCAGAGGCCGTGTAGACAATTTCCGGGGTCGATAGAATTTCTGATATTTCAGCGAATTCTTGTGTTAGAATCTTGTTGGCGCCTACGAAGTTAGTTCCCTGGTCGCTGTAGATGTGTCCAGGAACTCCTCTTCTTGCTGCCATTCTTCTAAGTGCGGCAATGAAAGCAGACGCTGAAAGGTCTGAAACAAGTTCTAAATGTAGGGCTTTGGTGACCATACAGACAAAAACTGCAACGTAGCCCTTGGTCGTTTTGACGCCACGTCCTTTATTTGTCTTAACTAATACGAAACCGGTATAGTCTATCCCGGTGTGGTAGAAGGGTCGATTAGGGATCAAACGGGTGGGAGGTAAGTCACCCATCAGTTGATGTTGGAGCATAGGATTATGCCTTTTGCATTTTACACACATCCTCAATCGCTTTTTTGTAGCTCTGTTCCCTCCAAGTATCCAGTATTTCTGTCTTATAAATCCTGTGGTCATTTTCGCACCACCGTGAAATACAAGTTCGTGCGATTCATCAATTATGAGATCTGCCAATTTCGATTGATTCGGGACGATAATGGGATGTTTCATGTCAGGATGTATGTTTGAATGCTTTAGTCGACCGCCGACGCGAAGTATTCCGCTTGAATCTAATATCGGACTGAGATTCAAGATCTGGCTTTTGCTATGTAGGGGTTCACCATTCTTGAGCAGGGATAGCTCTTTAGCAAAATATTCAAATTGGACATGTTTAATTATCATTTCCTTCGCTATTTTTAGATTTTGCAGAGTAAGGTAAGGTTCACGCCTTCGTTTATAAACAACGATATCAACAAATTTGTTTATGTAGGCTAAAACTCGTATTACATTTTTATATGTGCTGTACTTATTTAATAACAATCTAATTATAGAATTGTCAGGCATTGTAATAACGGTGTTAGCTAGATGTTTTATTTTGAGGTCCTCATCTGTTCTGTAATTAGGGATTTCTTTATCTTCTTCGGGGTTATATCGTGGCAGCCAATCGGGTCCTTGCCACCAAAGAGAATGTTTAGCCAACTGTGTGACCGTCAAACTCCGGGTAGCGCAATCCGCGGGATTTTCTTTCGATTTAACATATCGCCACCTGTCTTTAGGGATTACATCGCATATCTGTCTTACTCGATTGGCTACAAAGGGCTTCCATTTCTCTGGTTGTCCGTTAATCCATCCTAGCACTGCCATGGAATCAATCCAGCCGAATGTATGCACTTGGAAGTTACTTAGGGATGAGATAACCTTTGCTAGGAGTTTTACTAACAAAAGAGCGCCGCAAAGTTCCAAACGGGGTATGGAATGATTCTTTTTCAGGGGTATAACTCTAGACTTAGCGGCAACAAGGGTGACATGAGTGGTATTGTGTCTTCGAATTTTACAGTACACAACACACGCATAGGCTTTGGTACTAGCGTCGCAAAATCCATGCAGTTCTAGGATATCGTTTTCTTGAGATTGGATCCATCGAGGTATTTTAAATTGGGATATATAAGGAAGTTCTGCATTTATCTTGGTCCAATCTGAGGCGATATCTTGAGAAATGGGTTGGTCCCATCCTAGGTCTGATTTCCAGGATTCTTGGAACAAAATCTTTAGTTTTATTGTGACTGGTGATAGCCAGCCTAAGGGGTCAAAGATCTTAGATATATTAGACAAGAATTTTCTTTTAGTAGGGATTGTTTCAGAGGTAAAATCAAAGGGTTGAAAGAAAAAGATGTCACTTGTGGGGTCCCAGCGAAGCCCTAATGTTTCTGTAGACTCCGGCTGTTTAAAATCAAAATCTTGACTTTTAGAATCATTGTGGTTATCCGAGATTTCAGGTAAGTTAGAACGCCACTTTCTGTGATTAAGTCCACCTGACTTAAGAAGATTTATCATCTCTGCCTTGAGCTGCCTCGCAGCAACCTCCGAGTGACAGCCATGGATCAAATCATCCATATAAAAGGAATTCTCTAAGATTTGAGTTGCACAGCTGTCGGGATAGAACGGTTTTTCATCTTGAGCTAGTTGCCTTAGTGTCATCATGGCCAAAAAGGGTGCAGCTTTAGTGCCATAAGTGACGGTGGCTAGCTGGAATTCTTGTAGAGGTTGAGATTGATGACTTCTCCAAATAATTTTGTGGAACTTTTGGTGATCAGGATGTAGCCAAATATTTCGAAACATTTTCTCAATATCTGCCGTGAAAGCGTATCGAAACTGCCTCCACTTTAGGATAAGGGTTTGAAGGTCTTGTAAGTTCGGCCCTCTGCACATAAGATCGTTGAGACTGTATCCGCTAGAAGTTTTTGCAGAGGCGTTAAAAACAACACGCAGTTTCGTAGTCGATGACTCAGCTCGCTGAACACAATGGTGCGACAGGTAACAGTTCGTTTTTACGTCAGTATGTGACGTAACGGGGATCATATGACCGAGCTCAATGTACTCCGATATAAACAATTTATAGTCACGTGCCAAATCGGGTTGCCTTTTCAACTTCTTCTCTATTTGAAAAAATTGTGCCATAGATTTTGTTCTAGACTCGCCTAATTTAGCCTCAAAATTTTCTTTAAAAGGTATTTTGACAACGTAGCTGCCATCCTCACGTCTAGAGGTTGTAGATTGGAACAAGTCAATGCATTTTTGGTCTTCTTCGGATATTGCTAGAGGTTCGTGAATATCCTCCATCTCCCAAAACTGCTGAATATCTTCGATGTTATTCAAAACGACATTGCACTGGAAGGCCTGGCAATTACCGCTAAGGATCCATCCCAGCTGAGTTTGCTGAGCGATTGGTAACTTTCCTCCCGGGCGGCAAATACCATCCATTAAGATAGCGGAGTAAATGTCAGCACCAAATAGGATGTCAATAGGCTTGCTTTTGTAAAATTCGGGATCAGCTAACTTAATTTGATTTAGGGCAGGCCATTCCGGCTTAGGTAAATTATAACTAGGTAGATTGTTAACAAGCTTATTCATGATAAATACATCCGTTTCGAATGTAAAATCATTTATTAACGAGGAACATGTAATGTGCATCATGCCTTTACAATTATTTTCTTTATTACCAATTCCAGAGATATAACCGTTACATTTCTGTCGAGGTAACTTCAACAACTGAGCTGCGCTTTCTCTTATGATTGAAGTTTGAGAGCCTTGGTCTAAAAGGACTCTCATCCTGTGGGATGATCCGTCAGCCGCTTGTACGTTGACGTTTGCAGTAGCAATCAAAATTTGCGAAGGATGATTTTGTATAATGTAATTTAATAATAATATCTTTGTTTGCTTGCAAGGTTTGCCTTTATTTGTTTTTATTGACTGGGCTATTATACGCATGTAGAAGGATTAATACCTACCTATGCGACTCGCGAATACTCGCGATGCGTACAGAGCTACATACAAACTAAGCAAAAACATAGGTAGGTAACCCTTTTTCAAAAAACTAATCAAATATGCTAGGCCTGGTTTTTTATTCCACAACTAACATTTATAAAAATAGCAATCGATTTCGATATAAGTAGGTACCTAAAAACAAAAGTACCTATAAAAATCCTGTTAATCGCAGGCTAACATATCTACCTGTCAAAACATCAACATATACTTATTCAACCCCATTTATAATACATATAAAACCCACCACATCACAAACAAACACGTTTATTCCCATTGAATTATTCGGGCGAAATATTCGGCGGAAACATTCGATTGCGGGGTACGAATCTTTCTCGCGGGGGGAAATCTTCTCCGGGGAGCATCTCTCCTCTTACCGCACTCCGCACCGCCATCGCCTGCACGCACGACTCGTGGCAGTCGATATTTCAGCAAAAAAATAAATAAATCTTAATTAAATTTATTTTGAATAATTCTGATTTAAAGAAACTTTCCCAGAAGTATTCCGGAATTATTCCGAATTTTTCAGAAGTTTTGCAACTATATCTATAGGTAATTGATTTTTTTGCACGTTCTGATTTAAAAAATACGAGTGTGTGCGCGACTGCGTTTCTATTGATTTTACTAAAGTGTATGTGTAGTAGTAGCCGTGTGGTAGGGGCAAACTGGCGACACAGGTTTCCGATACATTTTCGTCTAGAGGACATATCTACTATAATTAATATATCTATGGTAGGTACATATTCGCATGCAGGAATAGAACCATCCCGTACCTCTCTACCTTATTAGAAAAAGATAGCTAATAGTGCGCGTAGATGGCCGTTGGGGCAGACGGGTTCTGGACGTACCGGACGACGCAGCAGGGGTAGGCCTCCCGCAAGGTGGACTGACGATCGACGCGATCTGGTGAAATCTGGCGGCTAAAAATCGGTCTGTGTAGAGAACCTTGGGAGAGGCCTATGTCCTGCAGAGGACGTCTCTAGGCTGACATGATGAACTAATAGTGCAGTTACTAAAAAATACTTTATATATTTGCACTAATGGCAAAGTGGTTTAAGCGTCAAGTGAGTTCGATTCTCACACGAGACAACACTGTGTGTGATCTCTAAATTCTGTACCTGAGAAGCATAACACTGTAAATCCGTTTTTTACGATTTTGAGTTTTTTACACTATCCTATTGTATGTGTCCTTCTCTACAAAGCCATAGTACTGTAACTAATAAAATCAACTTTATGACATAGTTTCGAAATTGTATTATAATAATTATGTCTGGGGAACATTCTAAAGCATAATATTTTAAGTGATTATACATTAAAATACTCAAATATATAATTTGCATTTTACTGTATGTGCGGAGTTACATTGTTCTGCCGCTACACTTTCGGTGACGTGGCACACGATGAAGCGATCTTATAAATAGCGCGCAGGAGTTACAGTGCGTCTACTATGGGAATGCCTCACAAGCTCTTGCTCATCATACAAGACTATCTGTCGGATAGAAGCTTTTGGTACCGCGTTGAAGGCGCGCTCTCATCGAGTCACGCCCTCCGGCCCAGGGTTCCCTCAGGGGTCAGTGCTCTCCCCTCTCTTGTATTCATTGTTTACTGCTGATATACCGATGCATTGGCTAGTGCAGACAGCACTTTTTGCAGACGACACAGCCATCCATATCTCAGGCGCAGACCCTGGCGCGTGGTTCCGGAGATGGCGGATAGAGGTCAATCCCGAGAAGAGTCAGGCGGTGCTCTTCCACCGGAGAGCTCCTCACCTGTACCCTCCGGGTGCGACCCCACAAATAAGGATGTTTGGATCCCCTATTCCATGGACTACGGAAGCCAAATACCTTGGTGTGATTCTTGATGATCGGCTATCGTTCCGTTCACACATTACGAATGCTCGCAATAGAGCCTCCTTTGTGCTTGGGCGTTTACATAGCTTAGTCAACGCTAAATCTAAACTATCGCTTAGGAACAAGATTAGGTTATACACATCGTGTATTAAGCCTATAATGACATACGCTAGTGTAGTATTCGCACACACTAGGCCACACAGCATCCATAGACTACAAACACTTCAAAATAATTTCATGCGGCGGATTCAACAAAACTTTACATAATGATACGGCTAACATGGCTTATTGTATGATATGGGATGAAACACAAGAAGGTAGAGGAGCCAATGAAGTAGGATCATGCATTATTGAATGGGTTCTTAACTACAAGGAAGAAAAAGCGGAAGAAATTACAATTTGGTCTGACAGTTGTTCGGGGCAAAACCGCAATGTAATACTATTGATTTTATTTCATAAAAACTCTTTTTATGATGTAAAGTTTTCAGAGATTAATCTTAAGAAAAACACAAGACAAGCTCTTTTGTTGCCAAATACCTTACCCCAAGGAAACCAGAGTATTCGCCCAATTAGCCTAGCCCCTTTTCCTAAATACAAAGACTTAACGACCTTAACACAGTTATTACCGATCCAGACCTAAAAATGTTTTATATTGACCTTCCTCACGGCAATACTGTTGATGTTTTCGAAGAATTCGAAAATCAAGACTGATTTTATAGCTTTGAACATTTTTTATAATTACTTTCCCTTTTTTTTCAGTTTATTTTAATTCGAAATTTCAGGTATGTTGCCGATTGTTAATATAAGAGTAAAATTGTTTAAAAGCATAACACTGTATGTGATAAAGTTTTTTATATTTCCTTAAAAAAGTACCAATTATACTGTCAAATTGACCTCAATATTATTACCTAATTAAATTTTATTAGTGTAGTTATTATCTAATTAAACATGTTCTGCAAAATGTTGCCACATTTTATTTCACAAGCTCCTTAAATTCAAGATTGTCAGTTATTTTTGAGGAAAAACCTTCTCCTGTAAAGTTTGGGTTTTGGCTCTTACAGTTATATGCTTCTCAGGTACAGAATTATTGTTCGGGTCTGGGTGCCTTTGTGTTGACTGAATTTTTCTCGAGAGTCCTAACAAACCCCCCTGAGCCAGAAAACTCGACGATTTCCTGCCACAGGAACAAGCCGGGTTTCGAAAAGGCTACAGCACCGTAGACCACATCCATACTGTTCGCCAGATTATACAGAAGACCAATGAGTACAATCAGCCGCTGTGTTTGGCTTGCGTGGATTACGAGAAAGCCTTCGACTCCATCGAAACCTGGGCGGTTCTGGATGCTCTGCAGCGGTGTCACATCGATTGGCGCTACATCGAGGTGTTGAGATGTTTGCACGACACCGCCTCTATGACCGTCCAGCTCCAAGACCATAAAACCACGCTCATCGAGTTGCGACGAGGGGTGAGGCAGGCGGATGTATTATGCCCTATAAGCTCTTCACCAACGCACTCGAAGACGTCTTTAAGACCCAGGACTTGTCTGGACTGGGGCATAAACATTAATGGCGAGTACATTTATCCCACCTTCGGTTTGCCGACGATATCGTCATCGTGGTGGAGAGCCTGGAAGAGCTGAGCAAGATGCTGCACTGCCTAAATGGAGCCTCTCGACGGGTCGGTCTCGGCATGAATCAAGATTATGTTCAACGAACACATTGTTCCGGGACCGGTTTATGTCGACGGATCGATGCTTGAAGTTGTTCAAGAGTATGTCTACCTTGGGCAAGTAGTCCAGCTTGGTAAAAACAACTTCGAGAAACAAATCGACCGCAGGATTCAGTTGGGCTGGGCAGCGTTTGGCAAGCTACGTCGAGTTTTTCTCTTCGCCCCTACCGCAATGCCTGAAGACCAAAGTCTACAATCAATGCGTCCTACCTGTTATGACGTACGGTGCCGAGACTTGGACACTCACAGTAAAACTGGTCCACAGACTTAAAGTAACGCAGCGAGCTATGGAACGGGCTATGCTTGGCGTCTCTTTGAAGGATAAAATCCACAGTAAAGTTATCCGACAAAGAACCAAAATTACCTACATAGCTCACAGAATTAGTAAGTTCAAGTGGCAGTGGGCTGGCCAAATCTGTAGGAGGACTAAGGGCCGCTAGAGCAAGCGTATCCTATAGTGGAGACCATGCTGTGGTAAGCGTAAGATAGGGCGGCCCCCGGCTAGGTGAACCGACGACCTGAAAAGGGTGGTTGTGAAAGATTGGATACTGTGGCGCGTGTTGGGAGAGGCCTGTGTCCAGCAGTGGACTGCGATAGGCTGATTGAGTCAGATCGCAGTCGCTATGTGGACAAGCAAATCTTGTCAAATCCGCTTAGATTAGAAATCGGCATCAAAGACTTTCTTCTTAGTGCTCAACTCCAAGATGAGAGTCTTGGCTGCAACCGGGATAACGCTTGGATGATGATGAAGATGCTGTAGTTTTGTGTATCTATTGGAAGTACTTACAACGCAAACAAACCTTGTATACACGTCTCAGATATTTGGAATCACAACAATCTTCAGTTATCTTACAAACATTCAATAACAGTTGTCTCATTTAACCAGTCCACAACAATGCATATCAACTTCAAGAAAGTCCGATCTGCACATTATTTTCTGACAACTTTTTTGATATTCGTATTGCTTTATTTATATAACATTAGTAATTTAGAACGTAGCAGTTCAAAGCGAGCATACACCAATCATTTTCCAACTTCAACTGCTAGAAATGTGGCTTATAATACAAGCAAAGAAAAAGACAGTGTTGTCAAACCCACAACGGATATTTTATACGAAGCTCCTGCCGAAAATGGTGAAGATAAACACATACTAATCTGGACCAATCCTAAGACTACTCCACTAGTCTACCTCGGAAATGGTAACGATGTTTTCATCCAAAGAAAATGCAAATTTACCAACTGTTTCATCACAAACGACAGAGAATTACTTGGGCATTACAGCAACTTTGATGCCATCTTATTCAATGGTCCAGAACTTGTGAGTCTTATTGGAAGAGACGATGTGCCAAAAATCCGGTCTGTCCGCCAGAAATATGTTTACGTGAACATCGAATCTGCTGCGACTTATACAATCTGCAGCACAACTTGGGATAACTTCTTCAATTGGACGTGGACTTACAAGCTTGACTCAGATCTGACTTGGAGGTACTTCGTAGTTAAGAATGCAAGCAATCATATCATAGGACCTAGCGTCGATATTAACTGGATTCAAGAGGATGCTATGGAAGATATAGATGATGATTTGAAAGCTGAACTTGCTGGGATGAAGAAGGCCGTGGCTTGGTTCGTGTCTAACTGCAAGACGGAAAGTAAAAGAGAAAAGTATGCGTTGCAGTTACAGAGGTGTTTCGACGAATTTATCTTGGATATAGACGTGTTCGGTGATTGTGGCGATCTTCTGTGTCCGAGAAGTGAGATGGTGGATTGTCTGAAGAGGTTGTCTAGTGACTATTACTTCTATTTGGCGTTTGAGAACGCTCTCAGTGAAGATTACGTGACGGAGAAGGTATTGTACGCGATGCAGCATAACACTGTACCTGTTGTGTATGGTGGCGCTGATTATAGCAGGTGAGGTGAGTTTTGGACTGTTTGATTTCATCCATTAATTGGAGCTCACAGGAACCTTGGTATTTTATGATAGATCGTAGATATAGTTATCCTTGATGACCAGTAGATGATTACTGCCAGTGCCATATCTGCTATGTCAGCAAATGGTCAGCAATCATTGATCGGTCTGTGGCGTCATAATATATCATTGCCCGCTCTTCAAACAGTCGTGTCTTCCTGATAGAGTCTTCTGTGATACGAAGACACGAGGTCTTCCTATCACAGAAGACTAACAGTATTCATTATACCAGTTAGCTCTCTATTTATCTGGAATATAGTCTCCTGATAGATCTTATGAACATATTTATTCCTTGGATCCCCTAGAATCCCTAAGATTTCGACTCAAGTAGAAAACCTTGGTCGCGCAGGAATATACCAATTTCTTTGCTAAGTCACTAAAGTTACACTACTCGGGGCCTTAAGACCGTTTCAGAGTGACTGCAGAAGCAAGAGCAGTAGCATCACATGCCCAATCACATTCCAGAAATAAAACGTCACCAACGGTACCCTTCGCTTCCAGGTTCCTTCCACCCGGTTCCTACTTAGACCTGGCATCATTAGGCGCCGCTAGTGTTTGTGAATACATACACCAATGTGTGATACACCAGGATCAGTACCACCACATGTTCAGATGGAGGAGACACTACAGCTACCAGCGAACTGATGACCACTGCCGCATCTGTGAAGCTTTGAACGATCCTGAGCTGGTCAGTCAGTCAACGGTTTACGAGCACTTCAGTGAATGGTGGTCTCCGAAGAATAGTTGTGGTCCTATTCCACCAAAACCTAGTAAGTAGATCTCTTTTTATTTGGATTAATAGTGGAAATATGTGAAGGTGCCAGAAACCCCATCCCCTTATTCCTTCTGCTTAGTACTGCTCGTTCTCTTATTCCTTTTCCTATCCCAAAGGCTGGCAACTGTGACTTGTGACTCCTCTGGTATTGTGCCCATAGGCGGCGGCAATAACTTACCATTTGGTGATCCGTTGCTCGTTTGCCGCCTTCTACATCAAAAAGAAGAATATCAAGCAGGAATAACCTAGCGAGGAGACTGCTACGTTGCAAATCTGGGGTTAAAGTCCTCGGCGAGCATCACTGGCTTTTCGAAATTAAGTGGGGATTTTTATTTTTTTATAGACTCACGCCTGTATCCCCGAAGGGGTAGGCAAAAGTGTAATATTACACCACCCACATTTTTCCATGAATTTTCAGGTCCTAGTACGTAATAGAGGGCGAGCCTATTGCCGTTAACGGACACATTACCAGACTCCGTGCTGCTACTGATAATTCGGAAAAACTCAGTAACACTTTTGCCCGACCCGGGAATCGAACCCGGGACCTCCGATCAGCAGTCGTATTCGCTATCCACTGGACACGGAGGATATCTTATAATAGCTATTTTTTTCTTTGCAGATATTATGACAAACAGGAAGGTTATAATGATACCGTAATTGTAAAGAACACTACACACAGCTCCGATTAGTAGACCCACTGCACTGTGACGAATCCAGAATTGCAAATGATGAGGTTGGTTTTGGAAAACATTTTTGAAATTGATAACAGCATTATAATTAACGCCCCTAAACGCTACGAGGTTGTTTTTTAATAAAATAAATAAGTAAAATATACGGTTTTTTTACTTATTTCTGCATTTTGGTTGTTTACAACACTTAAGTCAAGACCATATTCTAGAATCTAGACGATGCCAGCATTTCCTAGTTGACTACTTTTTGAAAAGCAAAGAAGAGTCATCGGTTTTTTCTAAATTTTCTTCTACATCTCCTCCCTTTTTTAAGTATGACGAGTTGACGACCGGTTGGCGTTGCGAGAGTGTAAGCAACTGCTCCGCCGAAGGTGGCGGGTTCGATTCCCGCTCAAGTCAAACATTTGTGTGCATGAACATGAATGTTTGTCTTGCTCTGGGTGTTTCTATGTATAATATGTATGTATTTACAAAAAAATGTATATATGTGTTTATCCATTATCTAGTACCCATAGTACAAGCTCTGCTTAGTTTGGGACTAGATGGTGATGTGTGTATGTGGTAGAATATAGAAAATATAGAATATAGTGTAAACAAAATGGTTTTACTATGCGTGTACAATGTAGTACCTATGTATCATCTGACGCTTATGGCCCGGCGTCCACTATCGGTGGGCATCGATGCGGCTCGGTACAGATCGGACGCCTTACGGCGGCTTCGGGCGCCTGAGAGCTACGTCGGGTGACTTCGGGCTACCTCGGCAGCCGTAAGCATGGTACGCCGAGGCTGTCCAGACGCCGAGGCTGTCGAGTCCTAATCCACCATTATAAATACACACGCACAACTGTTTTCACGTAACGTTACGACTGCTCTGAGATGTTTCTGCCGCCCGAACAATTCTGAGGCTACCTACCCAAAATCAGCTACGGCGTCCTTACGACTGCCGAGGCAGCTCTCAGGCGCCCGAAGCCGCCGTAGGCGCCCGAGCTGTACCGAGCCGCACCGACGCCCACCGATAGTGGGCGCCGGGCCTATAACTGTCTTGGTCCACTGAAGTTGATTGCGTAAATAGTGAAGAGGTTCCAGCGGTCGTCTCACCGTTTAACACAGCGCTGAATGTTGGGTGTTCGATCCCCACACGAGATAGTTTGTGTCATCCACAAGTTGTTTCGAGTCTGGGCTTCATTGTGTCTGCTGAATGAATGTGAAGGTTTGTAACAAGTCTCTTAATCCTAGTATAGCAAAAATAAGTCAATATTTTCATAGGAGGTCTTTTAAACCTTGTGTTATCTAAAAATTGTAATTTCAACGTGATCTGAAGAGTGATACATTTATATGTCTCAATTACGAGGTCTGCTATATCTCGTGTAAGATTTTAGTTTGGTTTAAATACGGGGTGTATCATACCCCGTATTTATTTTAAGGGAAATAAAAATAAAAGAAATATTAAATATCAATATTACTATTATATTCACAAAATTGCTTATATTTTCATTATAATGTTTCTACGTCTAATAATAATTAAAATAATATTGCACAATAGGTATATTAAACCTATAAATATTTTTTATTGCTAAAGACTAAGAGCGTGTGTGACAATCAGACAGAATATGAGATGAGCTAAAAAGAAAGTTCTGAAAGTAAAGAAGACTTACCTACATACATAAGCGGGTTTGATTCCCGCTCAAGTCAAACATTTGTGTGCATGAACATGGATGTTTGTCTTGGTCTGGGTGTTTCTATGTATAATATGTATGTATTTACAAAAAAAAGGGTATATCTGTATGTTTATCCATTATCTAGTACCCATAGTACAAGCTTCTGCTTAGTTTGGGACTAGATGGTGTTGTGTGAATGTGGTAGAATATTACATTATTACCTATACGGAAACACACTCTTTCTTTATAAGCCCACGACCATATCGCGTGCCATACATGATACAAGATTTTCTCCTGTTTAGGCCCGTTTTTAATATTCTATCTATCGATAAATTTGGCTACAGATAGATATTTGACATGTTTTTAAGGAGCTGCTGAAAAATATCTATATCTAGTAGCTAAATTCATCAGCATAAAAAATATTGGAAGCGGCCATTAGAGCATTATAAAACTCTGTAGAAATAGATATTTATTTCGTTATTAATATTTTTTAAGGATATCAATATCTAATTTTCTTTGATTCATACCCATCAAATAACATCTGTATATATAAAATCCTTGCGTTACTGACTGACTGACAGACAAGCTACAGCAAAACTATTGGGCGCAAGAAGCTGAAATTTGGCATGTATCTTCCTTGGAGACCGTAGGGGTGCACTAAGACGGGATTGCCCGAAATTCCCACGGGATCGGGCAAAACGGGAAATTCAAAAATATGTGCGTGCGAAGCCGCTGGCGTCGACTAGTAGTGTAATATTTTTATTTTACTATTTTGTAAATGATAAGTAGGTAGTTTAACATAAAACTACAGTCTTAGCATGTTACGGTATAGTGTGCAGACGTCTTTATCTTCATAATTATTAAATAATTTAAATGTAACAATTTTCTTTCATTATTTTAAATGTTTTATCAGTTAATTATTAAAGTTATAGTGTGAGAATAAGGACTTATACTATTGTTTCTTTTTTTAATGCAGAAATAGACTCACAATTTAAAGGTATTAGGCAGAAATGTAACATTCTCAACCCGAGCTATAAGTTTTGAATTCGCTGCGAGTTCTACAACGATTTGAGTCAGAAACAAGAAAATGAGTGCAAGGTCATGTCAACTACGAACACAGCATTGCGCACCGCGACGAAAGGAGCTCGTTCAGACAGTTCGACAAATTTTAAAACGTCGCATTCTTAACCTTTAGCTGCCAACCTGGTCTAAACGTAGCACTTACGCCGACGTGACGACTGAGAGACGTCAAACTTTAAGTACTGAAATAAAATGTGTATTTGCATGCTACATTTTTCTATTTTATACATTAAAAAGATTGGTGTTTGAGGAAACAAACTACAGAATTTAAAAAAAATACAAGCTATTTTTCAGGTAAAATCAACATTTATACGAGAGATCACAATTATTTGGCACTAAATTTTAAGGACTTACTTCAGCCTCGTTTTTCTCTAATATTAAGTAATTAACAACATATGAACTTAAAATATGTTATCTTCTATAAACTATTATCAAAATACAACATAAATCTTACTTCTTAGTTTAAAAATAATGACAGACCTCGAGTATTTGGTACATTCACTACGGACGTTTGCAGTCAATGCATATTTGTAGGCAGCAAGTAAGGCACATTGGTTTCGTGCATTTGCAGCAACAGTACTTCGTTTGCCTTTTCAACCGACTTGGACAGATTGCACATGTCTTTCTTACACCTGTATCTGGATTCTGATGTTTTAGGTGGTGGAGGGCATATCGGCGGGTCCAATAACTCGCTCGGTACTTACGTACTTAGTCGCAATTCTCGTGGGATCCTATCATTGTAGACGCGTAATTTTATTTCCGGGAGAACTAGTTCACGTGCCAGCAAGAGTAAAAATCGGCCACGACTGATGTCGCCCTTGTTTGACTTCATTAGACTCTATAAGCTAACACACATGAATACCGAGGTGACGACCGAGAGACGTACGGAATTTAGTACATAAACACCGTACTTACGTCTATGAGACGTCGATCGCTCCAATACGGAGACGTGTTCACTCGCCATGGGCGCAGCGTCGCCTGATGGCTTGCGACGCGGAGGGAGGAAGGTAGCGGGAAGGGCGACGCCAAAGGTGGCGTGATTTTAGAAATATTTCAAAATTAAAAGTTATTACGTCTGTGAGACGTATAGGTCTGTAGTTAAAGGTTAATGTTCTGTTACAAGTGAATGCTCAAATATAACAGCACCTTAACGTGAACAGTGAAATATGAATTGTACTGCGGTACTGCCACTGAAATATTCGTCTCTCGTGGTATAAATCACGTTTAGAAGGATCGAGAAAACAGACTACTTTGTTTATAGATGAAAACTGGTTCTAAATGTTTAAAATAATGGAATAACTGAGACGGTTAATTATTGGCTTGCGTATTTTGTTAATATAACATTTTTTTTTATGATACATTTATGCATAATGGTTACTTAGTTAGTTACTTATAAAATTTATTACAATGCTGATATTTTAAGCTTTATCAGGCTGCTAAGCGATGCGCGAAGTTAACAACAAAAAGAAGAGCTGAGCAAGATGCTGCAAAGCCTAAATGGATCCTCTCGACGGTTCGTCTCGGCATGGACCATGATTATGTTCAACGAACACATTGTGCCGGGACCGGTTTATATCGACGAATCGATGCTTGAAGTTGTTCAAGAGTATATCTACCTTGGGCAAGTAGTACAGCTGTACAGCTTGGTAAAAACAACTTCGAGAAACAAATCGACAGCGTTTGGCAAGCTACGTCGAGTTTTTCTCTTCGCCCCTACCGCAATGCCTGAAGACCAAAGTCTACAACAGCATCTTGCTCAGCTCTTCTTTTTGTTGTTAACTTCGCACATCGCTTAGCAGCCTGATAAAGCTTAAAATATCAGCATTGTAATAAATTGTATATATGTATATATGCTTAGCATACAACACTACACACAGCTCCGATTAGCAGACCACTGTGGCGAATCCAGGATTGCAATTGATGATAGGGAGGTTGATTTTGGCAAACATTTATGAAATCGATAACAGCATTATAATGGGATCCTGTCGTTTTGCCGAAAAGATTTTGACAAAATTTCATTACCCAAACAAATTTTAGCAACCTTTTTTTATACCATTGCAATATTTTGAATAATTTTAGTACGCATATTTTTATTTGGTCAAATTTTTATTTGGCAAAATATTACCAAGTTTAGTATAATGTCATTATGGCATTTGGTCTTTAATCAAATGATTTATTACAGCAAACAATCTTCAGACAATAAACGTTTGGTGATATAAGTTTATTTATGGAAGTAGTTATAAAAGCGGCGGTAGCCCAGTGGTGTACGTAACTGACTGCCGAGACGATGGTCTCGGGTTCGATCCCCAGGTACCTCGGGCACACACCTCTGACTTTTCGAAGTTATGTGTGTATTAAAAAAAATGTTAATTATCGCTCGCTTAATAATGTGCCCGGTAGATGGCAATAGGCTCGCCCCCTATTACATTGGGACCGAAACATATCTGGCGAAGTGTGGGTGTGTAATGCACCTCTGCCTACCCCTTCGGGGATAAAAGGCGTGAAGATATGTTATGTTATGTTAGTTATAGTAGGTTAATTATAAAAAAATGGTTAGGTTAGAACTGTGAGCTCCGCCAGAAACGACTTGTATTAATATAAAAAAGAGATTGTTTTAAGTATGTAGGTTACCCGGAACTGGGGGGCAATCGTGCTAAACGTCAACGTATTTACCAAAACCAAACTTCAACCGAAAACGTCACGTTATGCACATTTCGTATCGTGCTAATTATTTGAACGTAAACGATTTGGTTTTTGTAGGGCAGATACGTTCAGTGACAGCTAGGTGACAGCGTGCGAGTGAACTCTCGTTGTTGCATGGTATCGCGCTATTATTTGACAACGTTTTAAACCAAAACCGTTACGTTCGCGGACGTCTCATACGTTGTCAAACCAAAAGTTCCTATCGACGAACTTTGCAATTATATAATATTTTAAATTTGAGAAAATTATTAAGATAATTTTGTATTATTTATCAATTTAGTGGCATATGCTTAAAATACGTTTGATTGCAACTTAAATGAGGGAACAACATTCTTTCATAAGGCAATTTTTATTAGATTATATAGATTAGGATAATTATTGATTTTGCGTAAAAACTGTTATTCCAACTGAAATATTTGACGAAATAAAAAATGTTAAAAGTACTAGTTGGTAAACAAGTTATAGTTTAAACATTCATTTCCCAAACGTTAGATTTGCGTTACTATTTTTTGTGAATAGATTTTTTGCTAAGTAATAATTTGGCAAATAAAATTATGCGAACATTTTTTTGGGAAGTGAAAATTGGTCAAATTCCTTCGGTCAAACAAGGGAGACCGCATTATAATAAACGCCCCTAAACGCTACGAGGTTGTTTTTCAATAAAATACATAAGTAAAATAAACGGTAAATACACTTATTTCTGCATTTTGGTTATTTACAACACTTAAGTCAAAACCATATTCTAGTAGATGCATATTATGCATCACACCTCTTATCATTTGAGGGATATACAAAAATAAAAGAAATATTAAATATCAATATTACTATTATATTCACAAAATTGCTTATAATTTTAATAATAATGTTTCTACGTCTAATAATAATTAAATAGTTATTTGTGCAACAAGAGAGCAAAGTTGTTTTTTTTGTTTCGAGCGCCGATTTTGAGTCCCGAGCAAGCGAAGAATTCTATGATTGATTCACGAGCGTAGCGAGTGAATCAAAGTTAGAATCCTGAGCGTGGTGAGGGACTCAACAGCACGAGATACAAAAAACTTTGCTCTCGTGTAGCACACATAACTTTTCACCACAGCAGTGAGAACATATATTACTTAGGAGACATAGAAATTAACAGGAATAGATTGAATTCTGCATAATCACTTGTTGATTTAACTCTTCTGGTGATAAAGTACAGTCATCATCGCTAGTTTCACTCATCTTTTTAGATTATTTTATATATTAATATAAATTTAACACGTTACGCTATACCTGTATCAGCATCAGCGAAATTTTTATTCCCGCTACTTTTTTAAATCGCGTTTTAATACCGCGTCCCTGATGTTTATTTTTCAAATGTATCATTGTTGTAATTCTAAATAAAAATGTATTGGTTAAATACTAATTTTATACTATTAATTAGACTTCTTTTTATTAAAATCCAATAATAAATTAAACATGTAAACAATAACATATAAAAAAAAAAAAATTTCTTTATTACAAATATTTTTTTCTTTTGCGCTGCCGTAGGTGTTTTCTTTGAGGTTGAATTCCAAAATCGAATTTCGAATTCGAAGGGGTTTGTTTTTTCACTCACTTTTTATATGCATGTGAAAGAGACAGAGCACAGTAAAATTCGAATGTTTCAAATTTGTGGCTGAACAATGTCTATTCGTGGCACTGAAGATTGAAAAATTAAAAAGCTACTTTGCCTCACGCTCGAATCAAAATCGCGTTTTGTTCACTGTTATCTCGCAGCAAAAGCGGCATGTTTGAGCTGCTGTGGTGAAAATAATATTGCACAATAGGTATGTTAAACCTATGAATATTTTTTATTGCTAAAGGTTTCTGTTCACTATATCGTAACATTCGTAATAGGCTAAGAGCGTGTGTGACAATCAGACAGAATATTAGATGAGCTAAAAAGAAAGTTCTGAAAGTAAAGAAGACTTACCAACATACATAAGCGGGTTCGATTCCCGCTCAAGTCAAACATTTGTGTGCATGAACATGGATGTTTGTCTTGGTCTGGGTGTTTCTATTTCTATGTATAATATGTAAGTATTTACAAAAAAAAAGTATATATAAGTATGTAATTATGTATGTTTATCCATTATCTAGTACCCATAGTACAAGCTTCTGCTTAGTTTGGGACTAGATGGTGTTGTGTGAATGTGGTAGAATATTACATAATTAGTAATTACCTATACGGAAACACACATTTTCTTTCTAAGCCCACGACCATATCGCGTGCCATACATGATACAAGATTTTTTCCTGTTTTGGCCTGTTTTTAATATTCCATCTATCGATAGATTTGGCTACTGATAGATATTTGACATGTCTTATATGGAGCTGCTGAAAAATATCTATATCTAGTAGCTAAATTCATCATATAAAATATTAGAAGCGGCGATTGGAGCATAATAAAACTCTGTAGAATATTTATTACGTTAATATTTTTTAAGGATATCAATATCTCATTTTTTTATTCATACCCGTCAAATAATATAGTGTAATATTTCTTTTTTACTATTTCGTAAAT
This sequence comes from Euclidia mi, assembly GCA_944739405.2. NCBI lineage: Eukaryota > Metazoa > Arthropoda > Insecta > Lepidoptera > Erebidae > Euclidia > Euclidia mi. Next base: position 18,565,311 of record OX123210.2, on the reverse strand, counting down.
GATAAGTAGGTAGTTTAACATAAAAGTACAGTCCTAGCATGTTACGGTATAGTGTGCAGACGTCTTTATCTTCATAATTATTAAATAATTTAAATGTAACAATTTTCTTTCATTATTTTAAATGTTTTATCAGTTTATTGTTAAAGTTATAGTATGAATAAGAGCGTACACTATTGTTTCTTTTTGTTTGAATGCAGAAATAGTCTCACAATTTAAAGGTATTAGGCAGAAATGTAACATTCTCAACCCGAGCTATAAGTCTCGAGTTTGCTGCAAGTTCTACAACGATTTGAGTCAGAAACAAGACAATGAGTGCAAGGTCATATCAACTACGAACACAGCATTGCGCACAGCTATGAAAAGAGCTCTTTCAGACAGTTTGACAAATTTAAAAAAGGTCGAATTCGAAATATTCTGTTACAAGTGAATGCTCAAATATAACAGCACCTTAACGTGAACTGTGAAATATGAATTGTACTGCGGTATAGATCGGTTCACGAAAGTTGACCACAAATAGCGGCCGTCGCGCATATGTACATTCGTGCACCAATGGCGTGGCTCCATTCTTGACGCATTTAGGGAATGCGTCAAGAATGGAGCCATGCCATTGGCATTCCACCCGCGCCTCACTCCGCACCTCCACGGGGACCTAAAAAAATGATTTCTGCGCAGAGGTTATGTTTCATGAACCAACCTATACCTACTGCCACTGAAATATTTGTCTCTCGTGGTATAAATCACGTTTAGAAGGATCGAGAAAACAGACTACTTTGTTTATAGATGAAAACTGGTTCTAAATGTTTAAAATAATGGAATAACTGAGACGGTTAAGTATTGGCTTTTGTATTTTGTTAATGTAACAATTTTTTTTATGATACATTTATGCATAATAGTTACTTAGTTAGTTACTTATAAAATTTATTACAATGCTGATATTTTAAGCTTTATCAGGCTGCTAAGCGATGTGCGAAGTTAACAACAAAAAGAAGAGCTGAGCAAGATGCTGCACAGCCTAAATGGATCCTCTCGACGGTCCGTCTCGGCATGGACCATGATTATGTTCAACAAACACATTGTGCCGGGACCGGTTTATATCGACAGATCGATGCTTGAAATTGTTCAAGAGTATGTCTACCTTGGACAAGTAGTACAGCTTGGTAAAAACAACTTCGAGAAACAAATCGACAGCGTTTGGCAAGCTACCTTGAGTTTTTCTCTTCGCTCCTACCGCAATGCCTGAAGACCAAAGTCTACAATCAATGCGTCCTACCTGTTATGACGTACGGTGCCGAGACTTTGACACTCACAGTGGAACTAGTCCACAGAATTAAAGTAACGCAGCGAGATATGGAACGGGCTATGCTTGGCGTCTCTTTGAAGGATAATATCCACAGTGAAGTTATCCGACAAAGAACCAAAATTACCGACATAGCTCACAGAATTAGTAAGCTCAAGTGGCAGTGGGCTGGCCAAATCTGTAAGAGGACTGATGGCCGATGGAGCAAGCGTGTCCTAGAGTGGAGACCACGCCTCGGTAAGCGTAAGGTAGGGTGGCCTCAGGCTTGGTGGACCGACGACCTCAAAAGGGTGGCTGGGACAGACTGGATGCGGAAGGCTTAGGAAGTTAGGACCGTGTACTGTGGCGCGTGTTGGGAGAGGCCTATGTCCAGCAGTGGACTGCGATAGGCTGATTCACAGATGAGAGAATTAGTATCAGATAGAGCGCATTCGTCCAACTAAGTGTGGCACGTTGACAGCTATGTGTGCGTGACCTTTGGCGACTGGCACTGTACGGACACGCGCGTCTATGTGTGTGTAAAGTTGCCAGATTATGAATAATCTCCCAGTATTTTGCATACAGTTATGTAATATTCTTATATTCATTTGCGGTTTTGAAGAATTTAATTAATGCTTTTATAAATACATTTCTTAAATGTAGGTACCGAGTTAAGTTTTAACTACTTCGTAACTCTGTATATATAAAATCCTTGCGTTACTGACTGACTGACAGACAAGCTACAGCCGAAACTACTCGGCGCATGAAGCTGAAATTTAGCATGTATGTTTCTTGGGAACCGTAGGGGTGCACTAAGACGGGATTTCTCGAAATTCCCACGGGATCGGGCAAAACAAGAAATACGAAAATATGTGCGTGCGAAGCCGCTGGCGTCGATTAGTTGAGAAATAAATAGTATGTATGTACACACGGCACCAAGTCAAGCTAAACAGTTGTTGTACGATTTTGATACTTATTCCCTACGCCATAAGTATGTATGTACACACGGCGCCAAGTCAAGCTAAACAGTTGCTGTACGATTTTGATACTTATTCCCTACGCCATAAGTATGTATGTACACACGGCGCCAAGTCAAGCTAAACAGTTGCTGTACGATTTTGATACTTATTCCCTACGCCATAAGTATGTATGTACACACGGCGCCAAGTCAAGCTACACAGTTGCTGTACGATTTTGATACTTATTCCCTACGCCATAAGTATGTATGTACACACGGCACCAAGTCAAGCTAAACAGTTGCTGTACGATTTTGATACTTATTCCCTACGCCATTAGTATGTATGTATACAGGGCGCCAAGTCAAGCTAAACAGTTGCTGTACGATTTTGATACTTATTCCCTACGCCATAAGTATGTATGTACACACGGCGCCAAGTCAAGCTAAACATTTACTGTACGATTTTGATACTTATTCTTTACGCCATAAGAACGGTGCAAAGGTCAAAGTGTATAAGCTTGACGAGTAGCAGGGTGTACACGAATATTTGGATCGTTTGGGGATCGAACTCAAAACAATATTATGTAAGGTATATACTAATGGAAATTTAAATTCTATTACTATATTTATGAGAAAGAAGATATATCTACAATATACTTTTATAATACGGTAATGTATTTTTCATTAACATGACAATCATTATCACATAATCAATTGACAAGTGCATTTTCCCTAATTCAGGCAGAACGGCGTCGACAAAAACTGGCAACACTTACATATTTCTTGCACAAATACGAATTTTATCGAAATTAAATTAGGAAACAGTCAAATTATCAATAGTTACCTGTGAAAAGATATTCCATTTTCCTGTTTTTGTTTTTAGGAACAACTTTTACAGTGTTTAAGAACGCAAGACGGCATTTTGAGAATTTAAAAGTTGAAGTGATCGTGACGCCTGAACTGTACGATGCGTCGTAGCGCACTGAGACGAGTTTGTATTCGCTTTTCAATTTTGTATTTGCTTTAGTGGCCGCACGCAACTGTGCCGCGCGTTCCATCTGACTAATTCTCATATAGACTGCCTCTTTGGTCTCGCGGCATAAATGTGCGCGTGGGATTGGGAGGTCTCGGGTTCGATTCTAATTGATACTAATTGTCTCATCTGTGGGCTGATTGAGTCAGATCGCAGTCGCTATTTGGAAAAGCAAATCTTGTCAAATCTGCTTATATTAGAAATTGGCATCAAAGACTTTCTTCTTAGTGCCCAACTCCAAGATTCTTGGCTGAAGCGAAGAAGAATCTTGGCTGCACCCGGGATAACGCTAGGATGATGATCAAGATGCTGTAGTTTTGTGTATCTATTGGAAGTACTTACAACGCAAACAAACCTTGTATACACGTCTCAGATATTTGAAATCACAACAATCTTCAGTTATCTTACAAACATTCGCAATAACAGTTGTCTCATTTAACCAGTCCACAAAAATGCACATCAACTTCAAGAAAGTCAGATCTGCGCATTATTTTCTGACAACTTTTTTGATATTCGTATTGCTTTATTTATATAATATTAGTAATATAGAACATAGCAATTCAAAGCGAGCATACACCAATCATTATCCAGCTTCAACTGCCAGAAATGTGGCTTATAATACAAGCAAAGAAAAAGACAGTGTTGTCAAAATCACAACGGATATTTTATACGAAGCTCCTGCCGAAAATGGTGAAGATAAACACATACTAATCTGGACCAATCCTAAGACTACTCCACTAGTCTACCTCGGCAATGGTAACGATGTTTTCATCCAAAGAAAATGCAAGTTTACCAACTGTTTTATCACAAACGACAGAGATTTACTTGGGCATTACAGCAAATTTGATGCGATCCTGTTCAATGGTGCAGAACTCGTGAGTCTAATTGGTAGAGACGATGTGCCAAAAATCCGGTCTGTCCTCCAGAAATATGTTTACGTGAACATCGAATCTGCTGCGACTTATACAATCTGCAGCAGAACTTGGGATAACTTCTTCAATTGGACGTGGACTTACAAGCTTGACTCTGATCTGACTTGGAGGTACTTCGTAGTTAAGAATGCAAGCAATCATATCATAGGACCTAGCGTCGATATTAACTGGATACAAGAGGATGCTATGAAGGATATAGATGATAATTTGAAAACTGAACTTGCTGGGAAGAAGAAGGCTGTTGCTTGGTTTGTTTCGAACTGCAAGACGGAAAGTAAAAGAGAAAAGTATGCGTTGCAGTTACAGAGGTGTTTCGACGAATTTGTCTTGGATATAGACGTGTTCGGTGATTGTGGCGATCTTCTGTGTCCGAGAAGTGAGATGGCGGATTGTCTGAAGAGGTTGTCTAGTGACTATTACTTCTATTTGGCGTTTGAGAACGCTCTCAGTGAAGATTACGTGACGGAGAAGGTATTGTACGCGATGCAGCATAACACTGTACCTGTTGTGTATGGTGGTGCTGATTATAGCAGGTGAGGTGAGTTTTGGACTGTTTGATTTCTTCCATTAATTGGAGCTTACAGGAACCTTGGTATTTTATGATAGATATAGTTATCCTTGAGGACCAGTACTGATGATTACTGCCAGTGCCATATCTGCTATGTCAGCAAATGGTCAGTAATCACTAATCGGTCTGTGGCGTCATAATATATTGCCCGCTCTTCAAACACTCGTGTCTTGCTGATAGTGTCCTTCCTGATAGAGTCTTCTGTGATACGAAGACACGAGGTCTTCCTATCACAGAAGACTAACAGTATTCATTATAACCAGCCAGCTCTCTATTTATCCAGAATCTAGTCTCCTGATAGATCTTATGAACACATTTATTCCTTGGATCCCTTAAAAAAATCCCTAAGGTTTCGACTCAAGTAGAAAACCTTGGTCGCGCAGGAATATACCAATTTTTTTTGCTAGGTCACTAAGGTTACACTACTTGGGGCCTTAAGACCGTTTCAGAGTGACTGCAGAAGCAAGAGCAGTAGCATCACTTGCCCAATCTCCATCTAGAAATAAAACGTCACCAACCGAACTCTTCGCTTCCAGGTTCCTTCCACCCGGTTCCTACTTAGACCTGGCATCATTAGGCGCCGCTAGTGTTTGTGAATACATACACCAATGTGTGATACACCAGGATCAGTACCACCACATGTTCAGATGGAGGAGACACTACAGCTACCAGCGAGCTGATGACCACTGCCGCATCTGTGAAGCTTTGAACGACCCTGAGCTGGTCAGTCAGTCAACGGTTTACGAGCACTTCAGTGAATGGTGGTCTCCGAAGAATAGTTGTGGTCCTATTCCACCAACACCTAGTAAGTAAATCTCTTTTTATTTGGATTAATAGTGGAAATATGTGAAAGTGCCAGAAACCCCATCCTCTTATTCCTTCTGCTTAGTCCTGCTCGTTCTCTTACTCCTTTTCCTTTCCCAAAGGCTGGCAACTGTGACTTGTGACTCCTCTGGTATTGTGCCCATAGGCGGCGGCGATCGCGTTTCATTCAGCGATCCGTTGCTCGTTTGCCGCCTACTACATCAAAAAGAAGCATATCAAGTAACAATACCCTAGCGGGAAGACTGCTAAGTTGAAAATCTGGGGCTAAAGTCCACGCGAGCCTCACTGACTTTTCGAAATTAGGTGGGAATTTTTATTTTTTTATAGACTCAAGCCTGTATCCCTGAAGGGGTAGGCAGAGGTGTAATATTACACCGTCATTTCGCCATGAATTTTTAGGTCCCACGTAATAGGGGGCGAGCCTATTGCCGTTACCGGGCACATCAACTCTGTGCTACCTACTACTCGGAAAAAACTCAATAAAACTTTTGCCCGACCCGGGAATCGAACCCGGGACCTCCGATCAGCAGTCGTATATGCTATCCACTGGCCACGGAGCAGTATATATCTTATAATAGCTATTAATAATGTCTTTTTTTTCTTTGCAGATATTATGACAAACAGGAAGGTTATAATGATACCATAATTGTAAAGAACACTACACACAGCTCCGATTAGTAGACCCACTGCACTGTGACGAATCCAGAACTGCAATTTATGATAGGGAGGCAAGGGAGGTTGGGTTTGGAAAACATTTATGAAAACGATAATAAACGCCCATAAACGCTACGAGGTTGTTTTTTAATAAAATAAATAAGTAAAATAGACTTATTTCTGCAATTTGGTTGTTTACAACACTTAAGTCAAAACCATATTCTAGAATTCTAGATGATGCCAGCATTTCCTAGTCATCCCTTTTTAACCGACTTCAAAAAAAGGAGGAGGTTAACAATTCGTCGGAATCTTTTTTTTATGTATGTTCCCCGATTTCTCTAAGAAGCTTGGACTGATTTCTAAATTTCTTGTTTTGATTGAAAGAGTATACCTCCTAGTTGGTCCCATGATCATCAGGTCAGGATATGATCATGGAGTCCTCAAAAATCGAAGGAATTCAAATTTTATAAACACACTAGAAGTGATTTGACGATAACAACCCAATGCCGTCGAGTTTGGGCTCGTTTGAGTCGTCTTTACATAGACTTTGATGCTGGATGATTTCCATGGTCTGATGACAGAGTTGGAAGGTAACCATGGATCTTTGTGATGCAATAACCCAATCTCATCGAGTTTAGGGTTGTTTGATTCGTCTTTACATGTAATTTGGTACTGGATGTTTTGCAGGGTCGCAGCAGGCAGGTGGCCATGGGGTCTTTGTAATATAATAACGCAATCCCATTGAGTTTGAGCTCGTTTGATACGTTTTTACATGGACTTTAGTGCTGAATGTTTACCAAACTCTGATGACAGAGCAGGAAGGTGGCCATGGGATCTTTGTAATACAATAACGCAATCTCATCGTGTTTAGGCTCGTTTGTTTTATCTTGGCAAACACTTTGGTATTGGATGATTTCCGGGATCTGATGATGGAACTGAAACGAACGGCTAGTTAGTTTTTAACAAAAAAAATACTTCAAATTGCCAGAAAGGTACCGGTCTACATTTCAGAATTGAGGCACGTAAAGAAGGCCTCCCCATAATTTACCACCTACACTATCCTATGTACCTGTGTTTAATATGCTGGTTGACTTTCGTGAGTCATTTATCCGCAGGTTGCGGTTGAAAATCAGTGTTTGACATAATTTTATGTCAGACGTATACTGAACCGTGACCTATTTTTGCCATATTCAATGTGTTTGTATTTTTACTCTGTTGTGTATAATTATGTTTATCTTTGATCCGTTTTTTGTACTTGTAGTGTATGTATGTACCTATGGCAAAAATAAAACCTCATTTCATTTCATTTCATTTACCTAATTTCCACCTATTACAATTTTTTATTAGTATACCACTAAAAAGCAAAAAATAAAAATTATTTTTAAATAAAAAGAAACCGACTTCAAAAAACACTAAGGAACTAAAAATAAAAAAATAATTGGTTTTGGAGGAACAATTTTTGGAGTCGGTGCCAAGCAAAAAGTTACTAAATTACAAACTACCTATTCTATCAACAACAAAAGTTGTATAAAAATGTGTAGAGGTTTTATAGTCAGATCAGAAATACTTGGCTTGGCACCGACTCCAAAAATTGTTCCTCCAAAACCAATTATTTTTTGTTTTTTAGTTCCTTAGTGTTTTTTGAAGTCGGTTTCTTCTTATTAAAAAAAAAAGAATGTCTAAATGTTCTTCCATATTTTCTTCTTATTCTAAAGCGTAAACAAAATGGTTTTACTATGCGAGTACATGTAGTATGTATCATCTGATGCTTATTAATGACTTGGTCCACTGAAGCTGATTGCGCAAATAGCATAGAGGTTCCAGCGGTCGTCTCACCCTGAATGTTGGGAGTTCGATCCCCACAACTTCTTTGTGTCTGTTGAATGAATGTAAAGGTTTGTAAAGTCTCTTAATCCTATCCTAGGCAAAAATAAGTCTTTATTTTCATACGAGGTCTTTTAAACCGTGTTATCTGAAAATTGTAATTTCAACGTGATCTGAAGTATGATTGTACAGATAAATGTCTCAATTACGAGGTCTGCTTTCTCTCGTGTAAGATTTTAGTTTGGTTTAAATACGGGGTGTACCACACCCCGTATCATTTTAAGGGGTATGAAAATAAAAGAGATATTAAATATCAATATTACTATTATATTCACAAAATTGCTTATATTTTCATAATAATGTTTCTACGTCTAATAATAATTAAAATAATATTCCACAATATGTACATTAAACCTATGAATATTTTTATTGCTAAAGGTTTCTGTTCACTATATCGTAACATTCGTAACAGAGCGTGTGTAACAATCAGACAGAATAATAGATGAGATAAAAATAAAGTGACGTGGAACACTTACCTACATACAGACATAATTATACGGAAACACACTTTTTCTTTTTAAGGGTGTTATCATACTAGCGGTTTGGGAGCGGTTGCGGGGCGGGGCGGAGGCGGAGCGAATGCGTCGCGAACACGCCGCGACTGCGCAGCGAGGACGTCGCAGACACGTGGCAAAAACGTTACGTTTTTGTCGTATGTTTGTAGCAAATTATCGACGCGCAACGAGTAAAAGTAATAAAGCCGTGTTTCCTCGTCGGAATCCATTTTGTTACTGGATGTATTGTACGTCGATATTTTGCTGCAAACACGCGCAAAAACGTATCGTATTTTCCACGCGTCCGCGACGTCCTCGCTGCGCAGCCGCGGCGTGCGAGCGACGCATTCGCTGCGCGTCCACCCCGCCCCGTGATCGCTCCCAAACCGCTAGTATGATAACGCCCTAAGCTCACGACCATATCGCGTGCCATATATGATACAAGATTCTCGCCTGTTTAGGCCCGTTTTCAATATTCTATCTATCGATCGATTTGGCTACAGATAGATATTTGACATGTTTTATGTGGAGATGCTGAAAAATATCTATACCTAGTAGCTAAATTCATCGGTATATAAAATATTGAAAGCGGCCATTAGAGCATTATAAAACTCTGTAGAAATAGATATTTATTTCGTTATTAATATTTTTTAAGGATATCAATATCTCATTTTCTTTGATTCATACCCGTCAAATAATATAGTGCAATATTTTTTTTTTACTATTTCGTAAATGATAAGTAGGTAGTTTAACATAAAACTACAGTCCTTGCATGTTACGGTATAGTGTCCAGACGTCTTTATGTTCATAATTATTAAATAATTTAAATGTAACAATTTTCTTTCATTTAATGTTTTTTCAGTTAATTATTAAAGTTATAGTATGAATAAGAGCTTATGCTATTGTTTTTCTTATTTTGGAATCCAGAAATAGACTAACAATTGAAAGGTATTAGGCAGAAACGAAACATTTTCAACCTAACTATAATTTTCGAGTTTACTATGAGCTCTACAACAATTTGAGCGGGCCAATATATGCAAGTCTGTATCAACGACGAACACAGCATTGCGCACAGCGATAAATCAGAGCCGGCTCTCGCCATGACGACGAGTCTGCATTTTCGGTCCGTCTCAAGAGACGAATATGCCAGAGGCAGTACAATTTTTATGACCCCGTTCACGTTAAGACCGCTTTCCACGATGCATGTTCACGGGTAACTTCAAATATGCCGCGCGCGTTCGTCCACAAAACCTCGCACCGTGGTAAGTCGGCTTTGGTATTTTTCTCGGATACCTACCACTAAATTGTACGATCGCTGGCATAATCTTTCTAGTCGGATTGAAAACAGATGGTCTGTTTTTGATTATCGATGAGACAGGGCGGAGAGCTGAGGAGCAGGCTGAGATGAATCGTCTGAGTATTTTCTTTAAAATTTTGTTAACGTAACAAATTCTTTTTGGAGAATACGTTTCTGCCTAATCCTCGCCAAGCTATAGTCATGAATTTATATCATTTAATGGTTAATTTTAATTACTTATACAATTTATTACAATTCTGATATTTTAAGCTTTGTCATTCTGTTAAGCGATGCGCGAATATTATCGAAGTTAACAGTATATTTGTTCCACGAAATAGACGTATCATCATTTCATGTTGTATATGTATACGGGGTGTAAGGGACGGTGTACCGAAAACCGGTACCAGTGATTCAGTACATGATACTGAGGTTATTGGCGGTCGAATTTTCCGTCGAATTCACTGCCTGACAGAGAACAAAACTGAAATTTGGCGTCTATGTTCCTTGGGAACCGTAGGGGGTGCAATAAGAATTTTCGGAAGAAACGGTTCAATTAAAACATAACGTATGGGCGTAGCTGTAGGTATTCTCTAGTTTAGATATATTGCACCTTTGCCCATCCTTAGAGATACACAAACTCAAAATCGTCTTTATTTTTCTTTAATATTCGCGCATAACTTCAAAACATCCAATTTAACTCTCATAATGCCCCAAATGTCCGTGGTGATGGTAGTACCGTCTGCCCTGGTACTCTTGGGGCTGCTGTAGATATTGTGGGTATACCACCCCTCCATAGAGTTGGGAAAGGACGTCGTAGGGGGGAGGGGCGGGTGGCGACCGCGCGCGGGGAGGGGTCGCCATGCTGAAGAGAGCTTCTGGGTCGCAGACGAACTTGTACACGTAGCGTTCTCCTGTGGAAAGAACGTTAAAGGTTTAAGTGGCTGCTGGGAATCCGTTACTGAGGCTTACCAACTACATTAGGTTCGGATATTTTCTTCGGTTCCCTATCCATTTGCATAAAATTTTAAGACCTAATATAACTTAGCATAATTTTGTTTGGCATAATTATATTTTCGCATAATATAATTACGCATGACAGCTTACGCATAATTTTTTAAGCATAATTTCTCTAACCATAATAATGATTAAGCATAATATTCTAAAGCATAAATTTATTAGGCATAAAGTTCTAAAGCATAACTTTTTAAGCATAATATCCTAAAGCATAAAATCCTAAAGCATAAAATCCTAAAGCAAAATATCCTAAAGCATACATTTATTTACGCATAATGATTACAATACAATACAAATTGGATATTATAACTTTGGAAATCTATATTTGGCATATTTTTCGCTGTAGGAAGCATGAAGCAAGCAAGCATACAGCATGCAAGCAAGCATGCAGCAAACAAGCAAGCATGCAGCATGCAAGCAAACATGCAGCATGCAAGGAAGCATGCAGCAGCCGAAGCTGCGGTGGGCTCGCTCACAGCCGCCTGATCCTCAGCCCGCGGGCCACCTCGCCCCTACGCGCCGACGCGATTTTAAATAACACTCTAGGGGTACGACAAACAAGACTACGTGGAGTCGGTTTTGCAGCAATTCGGTTCTGTCACTAACTTTTGTTGCACAGCATATACATTTTTTACAAATTAAATATATAATTATATAAATATTATGCTAATAGTCATTAGGCCTACTAACGTTATGCTAATAGTCATTAGGCCTACTAACGTTATGCTAATAGTCATTAGGCCTACTAACGTTATGCTAATAGTCATTCGGCCTACTAACGTTATGCGAATCAAATTTATGCCAAAACAAATTAGTCTTTAAGATGATTATGCCAACATAAAATGTATGCCTAAAAAAAATATGCCGCAGTATTATAATGCCAAAACAAATTGTGCCAAAATCGTTATACCGAAGTATATTAGGACAAAGAACATTATGCAAAAAGAAGGAATCCCGTTATCTTCATGCGTGTAATATCGTAATGTATTTGTGAGGATGCGTTACAAAAAGTATTTTTGACTTAGTTATGCATTTTATTAGAGGATGTAACCGACCTCTTAAAAGTGATAGAGTCAACGTTAAGTTTACATGACTATATTTATGACTATAACATTTTATAGCTAATGTACGAGGTATTACTGGCCTCGTAAAAATGATAGCATCAATGTCCAGTATACATAACTTCAGTTTTGACTAGATATGTATTACTGACGTACGAGGCTTTACCGACCTCGTAAAAATGATAGCATCAACGTCAAATAGGTTTATAATATGGTCAGCTTCAGAAAATCAAGAAAAAAAATATTTGCCAATAAAGCAAAGCCAGTGCATGCATGGCTTTAGCTGGAGGGCTTGCAGAGTTTAAAAAAAATTGCAAGATTAGAGATTTTGTTGATATGTTAAATAATAATTATGTCTTGTCCGTTAGTGGCCATAAAGACTATTTTCTTTCTTTCTTATTAATACCAAAGAGCTCAGATATTTATATAGAGGCGTATTTCCTATGGGCGCTCTGAAGACAAAATTGCCGTGACCCAAATTGCCGCTTGGCGGCGTGGCAGTCGCGCTGTGACAGCTGTCTCTACGAGAGCAAGAGAAACGTTCCTCCTGTGTATCTTAACTACGAGAGCAAGAGAGACGGAGAACGACGACAGCGCCGCCACGGCGCCAACTACGAACTAAACTGAAGACAGTGCCCACTTGGAATCGGCACATGAAATCCTTAAGAACTGCGCTTCTATGTAAATCTGTATTCATTGTTAATACCTACTACAAAGTGCTAAAGTTCATTCTCACATCAAAAATGTCTAACTGACTTAAACTTTCGCGATTTTACTAAGCGGGTCTGTTTCTTTACAAATGTTTTTGTTGAGCGGGAATCGAACACGCTACCTTCGGCGTGCCATTCGTTTACAATGCCGCTACGCTACCGGGTACTTACCAGCAACTTTCTGCATAATGCCCTTCTCGTAGTAATATCTCAGAGATCGAGATAGTTTGTCGTAGTTCATCGCCGGTCGGTTCTTCTGAGCGCCCCAACGACGCGCCACCTGAGAAATGAAAATAAATATTGAACTCGCAAGATCATAGGATAACTCTTGACTTAACACTTATCGCTTATGTCCAAGTTGATTAGTGCGAGTGTAAGTGGATAGTGAATATTGAATATCGTGAGTTATTAGCTCATATTTATAGTGCACTCGCATTAATCAGTTGCTGGCCACAAGTGTATAGTGCTAATCACTAAGTACCTGCATTACTCACATGCACTCGCACTAATCAAGGTGGAAATTAGCCTACAAAAAGTCCTGAGTACTTTTATGTGTTTTGTATAAAACGCTGCTGAAATTGTCCCGTTTTTGTTTTCCTTTTTAAATAATTAAACGGTTTATCCTTCTGGAACAGGCTAAACTGACCGAAAGTCTGGTCGTTTGACTTCTACCGGACTTTTCTTCAAGAGATGAAAATTACCAATCCCAAACCATTTTTATTTCCTTTTTTGTATTTTGGCTGTTCCGTTGGCTTTTCCCCGTCTTTAATTTATTCTTTACCCTTCTTTTATTGCAGTAGAAAATTCAAATCAGCCCAAGAATTTGCAGCAGAATTCCTGATTGCTAGTCCCGCGAAAAACTACTTAGAATTTGTAATAAGTAAAGAAGATAGAATATAATTACCTCTTCAGGTTCATGTAGCTTAAACTCCAGCCCCCGTCCAGTCCAGCTTACACACCTCGCGCCTTCTGCCAGCAGAGAGACTAGGAACTGCCACAGTTGCAGCGCACCACGACGGCCTCCTCCTACAAACATTATGTCACACCACTAGAGGACGCCAACAGCTACGCCTGCAATTTTTTTTAAATTTACCCGTTTTGGCCGATCCCGTGGGTATTTCGGGAAATCCCTTCTTAGTGCACCCCTACGGTCCCCAAGGAACATACATGCCAAATTTCAGCTTCCTGCGCCCAATAGTTTCGGCTGTAGCGTGTCTGTCAGTCAGTCAGTAACGCAAGGATTTTATATATTAAGATTATATATGTAGGTCACGGGGATGATTCACTCGTCATCCCGTGCCTATTGATCTCGTCCGAGTCTAGAGTGAGTACATTTTTTATAGTGTTACGCCTGTATCCCCGTAGGGCAAGGCAGAGGTGTAATTTTACACCCTCATTACGATTAGGTACCACAATAGGGGGCGAGCCTATTGGGAATGAAACCCGGGACCTCCCGTCAGCAGTCGCAGACGCTATCCACTGGACCACGGGGGCAGTCTACAATTTTCATACATTTTTAAAAGCGCCTCCCGAACGCCGTTGCACATATAGCGAGTGATCAGTTGTCGAATGGGAAATGGTTTAATGCATAAGTTGAATTTTGTTGTCCAGTATATTATGGCGCTGATACACCTGAGCATTCACCTGTAACAGAACAGCGAGCATTCGGAGTTTTCTGTTTTGTCGAACCGAACATTTTCACGATCATTCTAGCTAACACTCTAAATTCAAACAGTCCATAGAATATAGAAAAAATATAGAATTCGCACTACAACAGCAGTTTTACCCGATATGTTTACTTCAGTTTCACTTATGAACTATTTCTAGAGTAAGATACATTTAAACAAATGACATTTCTAAATAATAAAATACAGATTTTAATTTGAACAGGTTTAATAAATCACACAAGTGTCTGTTCCTACCAGGGATGTTACGGATATGGAATTACGGATGTGGATACGGATACGGATATTGTAAAAAAATTATATCGGTTTTGGTTTAGATACGGATATGAAATTATTTCGAATTATCCATTAGTTTCGGATAGGTTCGGTTACGGATATTAGATTTTTAAGGACTATTCAAAGTAACACACAAATAGATAATAAAACACTTTTCAGTTTATCGAACAAAGTATTCGTAATTTCGTAATGTAATTAAATTGCTGACTAGTTATATGACTTGAAGAACAAAAGAAAACAATTAATCCAAAAGACGCGCGCGGCGTGTCACTCGGCCGATCAAAAACAAGTTATCGTAACGTGTCTCATTTAGACTCCGCCCCTATCCGAAACTATCCGAATCATTTATTTCGGATATTTTTTTATTTCGGATATTCAATAGTTTCGGTTATCCTTAACATCCCTGGTTCCTATTATTTACTTATCGACCACGAGAATTTATCAACATTCTATTGAAATTAATTCTGAGTAAGCCGATGGGCTTAGGTACTCAGAATAAATATCGACCACCATCACCATCACTAGTCAAGTTAAAATTAGTGATAAACTACGAAGATTCTTCCCTAGATTAAAATCATAAGTCAAAGTGAAGTAAATATATTGGGTTTCACCGCCATTGTAGCGCGAATTATATGTATTATCTATATTCTAAGACTCGCCCGAACTAGGACCAAGACATCATCCTAGCGCCCGAATGTTCGTGAGAATGCTCGCTGAAACACACTCATTTGTTTTGTAACATTCGCGAGAATGCTTATTACAGGTGAAATGATACGATCATTGACATATATATTACTGCGTAAGGACTGGGCGGACCGCATGTTACAATGACGCCTCGAAGTTGGTCCTAAAATGGTCTTCTCTTTAACGAAGTGAACTAGAACGCGATCAGCTGTCATCGGAAGCGGTCGTAAATTTTGCGAACAAAAATGCCAATTGTGCCGTGAAAGCTTGCGTGAACTACGACAAAAAACATAATAAAAAATATGATAACATTTCATGTCACCGGTAACTTAAAAATATGTCATTAAATCAACTGCTAACATTATTTAAAGCAATTTTCTTTCATATTGGTAAAAACGGCGCGAAGTCGCGTAAAAGTGCGACATAACTTTGAAGCGGCGGGTGTTGTACACGATTAAATGAAAAGATTTATTATTATTGCTATAAGATTAAATAATGTTCTAACAAAATTATTTTTAATTGATTCTTAAAATTTAAAGATACACCAACGTCAAAAAACATTAGGTACGAATCCAAAATGAAAAAAATATTTTTTTTTGTACCTTGAAAAATAACTCACCCCGCTCTTACAAGGCTATGTCTAGGAGCAGACCATGCCGATTTACATCGTAGTTCATACAAGTTGTAATAGATGGCATTATTTTTTTGTAAGGTGACTGCGTCTGTCAAATGTCCGGTCGCACGTATCTTTAGTATTTATACATATCAATGGATACGATACCTAGTACCTATACCTACGGGTGCACTGTCTAACGCCCGTTACCAATGATTTGGTAACTAGTAATATACCTATATTTGACATAATCTCCATACAAAATATGTATGTTAAATGTATATATCGTTAGCAACCAAATCTATCGATATATAGAATATTGGAAACAACCATAAGAAAATTAAATTAATTTTGGAATAAAACAATTATTACTATTTAAATACTACAAGTAAAATTAAATTAAAATAAAATATTAAAGATAAAAACTAAACCTAAAACTAATCTAAAATTAAGAAAAAAAAAGAACAAAAGGAAAAAAACGAAAACGAAAAAATATATAATAATATATATGCTACACTGCGTCCAAGAATTCTTCCGCAACGCTGTCTACTGGCAGCGTGCCCAGAAGACTGGCAGCATTGCCACGCTGGATGGCAATGCTTATTCTCTCTGCGAAAAATAGGCCAGCCTTCTGGTCACGGGAAGCATCGATCAGCCTTTTTGCTATTTCCCTGTATAGAGCACGAGCACTCGGGCCCCATGGCCCCTGCGTTTCGACCCCAAACGGCTCAAAAACGTAATTCCCAATTAGATTTTGATATTTGCGCCGTTTGAGGGTCTCCGCCGATGCAGCAGCAGCGCCAGCTGAACCAGCTGTACTTAGAAGATGTGATGGCGCAAGGGTATCGACGCAGGTTGCGTCGCACACCAGAGGCCTACCCATCTTCCAAGGTAATAATGACATACCGTCTGGTCTCTTCCCATCGTCACGTACCAGACCATTAGGTTCAAGATGAGCTGGTACACTGGCGGTGGAAAGAGCACGACGGATTAGTTGATTGAATCAGGCGTTACTTGGCGGAACTCCATTGTAACCTAATGGAAGGAAAGAGTAACCCACCACGCACCATCGGATTGACCGCCCCAACTATTGCAATATTTGTCCGGCCATGGTGGCCAAGGCTGTCGACGACTTCCCAGTTACAACGATGCGGAGAAACACAAACAGCACCCAAGCGAAGGCAAGAGGTGATGCGGAATGTAGTATCGTCCAACATAGTTCCTATATTGGACGATGGAAGCGCTTGAAGCCATAGCCCCGATTCCCACTCTCCCACAGCCAACAATCGGGCGCGCTCTGCAACACCAGAAGCAGTAGTCAATAGATTATCTCTAATCTTGCTGCAGAGCGGCCTGTCCCATTGTCTCTGAGAGAAAAGATTTCGTGGCAAGTCAGAGCTCGGGCAAGCCATTTTCCAAGCGTTTATGGCATCAGTCTTACACGGCACCTCGGAATTAACCAGTGTGGGTTCTAGAATTTTCCTGGTCAATTCCTCAGTGCCATGGACCGAGGACAAAAACGCTGGCAAACTGACATCAGTAATTTTGCGAACGCCGAGGCCGCCCAAACGAACTGGTAAAGTTACTTGAAGCCACACTCGGTCGTTAAGATTTAGAATTTTGCTCAAAGTTTTTCGAATCACATTATCAATGGTTTTCAAAAGAGATGAATGTTTCCAAAAGGGAGATACACAGCAGAAAATTTGTGAATTTTGGAGTGAAGAGGCAATGCCGAATGTAAATTGATTTTGCATAGCCGTTCTGAAGATTCACAGAAATTCAGAATTTTCTCATTTACAAAAGTTTCAAAAGCTTCTTCAAAAATGGGAGACCCGAGAAGGCGAAAGGAAGATTTATTGACTACTTTTATATTTGGCGTCAAAGAATTAAATTTGGAAAGTACCGAAAAGTGTTCTAATGAGTCATTTATGAAAATTTCACATTTATTGGAATTTAGTTCTAATCCGATAGTGCTAAACTGATTTTTAAAATATTCTAAATCTTGTAGAACCGTGTCTACATGGCCTCCAAGAGTCCCATCGTCCAAGTACCAGATGTTTAATTTAGAATTTATTTGTGTTATAATGGGATGAATGGCTAAACTAAAAATGACTGGCCCGAGAGGGTCACCTTGCTGACAACCAACTACAGATTGTAACAAATTGTCCTTATAAATTAATTTGGATGGATGCCTATAGCATTGCCAAAGATATTTGAAAATTTTGGGTGTTTCTAGTTTGGCTTGTGACAGCCAAAGTTAAGAAAGTTTCATAACTTTTCTCCGCCTCATTACAACAAGACATACCTAATAAGTATTTAGTACTTGCGTGCGTTCCTATGGAAATTTTCTATTACTTTTTCACGAAACATCATCAAACGAAATAATATTTAGTAGGCACGGCTGCAATTCACTTTTTCTCAACATAGTATACCCACGTGCGTTAAGAAAGCTCTTTCACTTTTTTACAAACTAGATGATAAGTATGCACTAGCGTGTATTGCATTTCACTTTTACCTTAAGATAAAAACAAGACAGATGATATTTAGGACCAACATACCTATATTGCATTTCACTTTTTCCTCAACATAAAACGAAAAAAAGGGGATAGCCCAGTGGTGTACGTAACGGACTGCCGAGACGATGGTCTCGGGTTCGATCACAAGATACCAGGGCACACACCTCTGACTTTTCGAAGTTATGTGTGCATTATAAATTAATTATCGCTCGATTAATGATGTGCCCGGTAGATAGCAAAAGGCTCTCCCGCTTATTACGTTGGGACCGAAACATAACTGACGAAGTGTGGGTGTGTAATACACCTCTGCCTACCCCTTCGGGGATAAAAGGCGAGAAGTTATGTGTTAAGAACAAGACAGATGATAGGTATACATACCCGCGTGGGTGGTGGTGACATGTTGGTGTGGCGACGCGGCGTCGTTGCGTGACTGCGGGGCTGTTGAGCACAGAGAACTGCTCACTGAAATGTACATACACAACTATCATTACTTACTGCACTAATGCAAGTAATAATGAAATCTAAAGTAAGTATCCGTCATGAGAAGCCTCGCCACTTGACACTGCACTGAGTGTTATGGGATCGATCCCCACACGAGACAATAGTTTGTGTGATCCATAAATTGTTGTTTCGGGTTTTTTTTTATATAGTAATAGGTGGCAAACGAGCAGACGGATCGCCAGATGGTAAGCAATTACCGCCGCACATGGACACAAGCAACACCACAGGAGTCACAAGTGGGTTGCCGCCCCTTGGGGTTGGAAAAAGAGATAGTATGAGGAGTGCGATGAGGGAGAAGGAATAGGGCCTCCGGCACTCTCAATCACCGAACGAACCGCTACAATGTATAGGTACTGTTAGTTTACGTCGATTTTCTGTGAGAGGGTAGTACTTCCCCGGTCGAGCCGGCCCATTCATGTTGTAATCAGCGAGGCCCTACTACCTGTAATGGTTCTGGGTGTTCATTGTGTCCGTTACTTGTATGTTTGTAACTTATATAGTCAAAGGTTTGTAAAGACTTCCACGACACAGCATTTAGTCCTAATGCGGGTATTATACTTCTAAGACAAAATATATACTTATTTACTGAAGTCTTCGTCACGAGAAGCAAACATTTTGTAACTATAGAACTGTGTTAACTGTCTACTGTGAAGGAAAACCTAAAAGTAACGTCGCATGAAGAGGTAGCTTTGGTCAAAGAGCTCAGATATATTTACATAGAAGCGCATTTCCTATGGGCGCTCTGAAGACAAAATTACTGTGACCCAAATTGCCGCTTGGCAGCGTGGCAGTCGCGCTGTGACAGCTGTCTCTACGACAGCAAGAGAGACAGAGAAGGACGCCAGCGCCGCCAACGGCGCCAACGACGAACTAAACTGGATACAGTCTCCACTTTGAATCGGCACGCGAAATCCAAAGAAGAAAGAACTGCGCTTCTATATAAATCTGTATTCATTGCTTTGGTGGAAGATAGGACTACATGGAAGAGGCTCCACCGACAGAGCTTGGTTGAAACCTTCATATAAGTCGATTATCGCGATTAAGACTCGCTAACGACGATTGTCTCGTTGGTCTTGCGGCATAAATATGAGCGTGAGATTGGGAAGTCTCGGGTTCGATTTCCGGGTCGGGCAAAGTGTTATTGGGTTTTTCCGTTAGGAAATTGTCAGTAGCAGCACGGAGTCTGGTGATGTGCCCTGTACGGCAATAGGCTCTCCCCCTATTACGTGGGACCTACAAATTAATGGCAAAATCGGAGATACAAAAAAAAACAAATAAAGACTCGCTAAATAATATTGTATGATAAACGATTTTAAACTTTCGCGATTAGTATACATCAGCATCATTGTCCTAACTTTATCGCAGTTGCATCCAAGACATCATACAATATTTTATACAAGGTTATTAAGCGGGCCTTACTCGCGATAAATAATATATTTAACACTTTCACGGACGCCACGCCCAGAGGCGTAGTTTTCAGGCAGCCTAATACGACGTAACGTCCATAGCCGGTCAATTTTATCCAGTCATAATTGACGAACCGTCTGCAACCGCCTTGATTTGCGTAGATTACTTAGGAGTCACGTGATTCAGTGTCATATTGCGCTCACTTACAATTTACCTAGCATCGCAGCAAAAAAAATAAAACAATATTTCGAGATCGTGTCGGCAAGCTCCACTGACACATCAACGTGCTTGCGTGTGTGACATACCGCCTGTAGCCGTACGCTTGTAATACTACCCGCACCCGCCAGTTGCGCAGTGTCACAGCGAGCAGAGCCCATGTTTTTCGTCGTTTGACCGGATTGTTCGTCGTGATCGGCTGCATTTAGGAGGTAAGTCCCCCGCGACACAGGATTCGGTCCTAGTGCGGGAGTTGTCTTTTAAAAAAAAAAAAAAGTATATTGCGTTTTATGTAAAAAAGTATATTTTCTATATACTGTACATATACTTTTATGCATTAAACAAGATATACGCATTATATGTATTTATATGATAATTAATTCTAATTGAGATTTTTGTTCGGAGATGGCTCCCGTAAGAAAGAAAGAAAGAATGATGGTGATACCGATTATTTAAGTCCTGTACCATGTTCGACCGGATGTAAACGGCTTAGATTATCACCTGAAAATAACATAAACTTGTTTGAGGAAGATCATAGACGCCGTGAGTACGGCGGTCCGCTTGTAGACGCCACCGTCTATAGGCGGTGTGTCATTGCGCAGGTAAACTTAATTATTTAATAGGGCAGTGCGCCTCTAGACGGTACCGGCACTAGGCGGACCGTCATAATCAGAGTATATAGATTCACTTTTTACGACAATTCGCCTATAGGCGTGATATAATTTTGTATGCAAAATGTTAGTGTCATTTTCATAAAATCTAGTTAACGTCAGTGTCCGTGAAAGTGTTAAGGCATAAATACCTCGGTATTTGCCAACGTTTCGGCCGACTTGCTTCGGTCGTGGTCGACCATAGGTCTTATATACAGGGTGTCAAAAGACCCAAGACGAAGCCTACTCGTTTTAGACATCATGTCAAGTTATACTAAACAAAAATAAAACCTGGGAAAATATGTTTTTTTTTGGGATTTCACATTTTTTAAGCCGCAATTAAATATGCGCGCGTGCAATGTTGGACATCAAACTTCACCTTGATCAACATATTGACAACATCATCAAAAAGGCTTATCGTATGTACGGGTTCGTTATGAGATCAGCTACTGAATTTAAACACGCAAGCACTTATTGTCATCTCTATAAAGCACTAGTTAGATCTCAACTCGAATATGCGGTGGTGGTGTGGAACCCTTTTTATAATAAATATGTTGAGATGCTAGAAAGAGTGCAATGCAAATTCCTTAGATCGATGCACTATAGGTGCTGCCACAATTTCCCAACCAATTTCCCAACCTATAAAAATCTTCTTGATAATTACAATCTAATGAGCCTGAAGTCTAGACGTTTATATCTAGAAATTATGTTTCTTTTCGACTTATGCTATAACAGGTATAACTGTTCTGAGATTACTAATAAAATATGCTATGTCCCAAGAACTGTTATTAGACGAGAGATGTGCGCACGTCCTCTTTTTGCTGTGTCCCATTGCCGCACCAATGCTGGTCTGCGGGTGCCTCTACGTCGCTTGTGCAAAAACTATAACGACTTTTGTTCAGAAACTACAGAATTAGATTTATTCTCAGTGTCAGCAAATAGATTTCGTTCTGCTTTGTTAAATAAAGTTAAGGATTCCGATGTATAGTTATTTGAACATTCTTGTAGTCTTACTCGCACAGATTGTTCATTAGTATAGTATGGTATAGAATAGTATAGTATAGTATAATATAGTCATATGAATTGTATATGCTGTGGCTAACGCGAACGGTGTGGGTTTTACATTTATAGTAATATCTTTGTTGATTTATTTATTTATTTATTTGGGACAAACAAACAGTAACACATTATATCTGCGCACATAATGTAATGTGCGCAGATATAATGTGTTACTGTTTGTTTGTCCCAAATAAATAAATAAATAAATCAATAGAACAAATTGGCGAGGTAAATGCGCCGATTTTGCACCTATTTAAAAAAAAATATTGTGAATTCGAGCCTCAATATCTCCTGAACCAGTAATTTCCCAGGTATGGTGGTGTAGTAAAAAATGTTCGTAGTGATTGGTACAATATGGGGTTTCAGTTTTCGTTAAGGGTCTTTTTACACCCTGTATATTATTAACATATTATAAGACCCTTGTATAAAATAGTGTATGATATCTTGGATGCAACCATGATAACTCTAGAACGCTGATGATGGTGATGCTGACGTTGTCTACTCACCGATCTTCTCATCCCAGTGCTGGTGATGTTCTGCGGTGCTGCTGACCTCCTCTCTGTCGCGGGGCTCCTCCGGGACCTCCTCTGTGCACTTGCCGTATGAGGAATTGCATCTGGAACATACACATACATAAAGCCTTTAAAGACGAAAATCTGCATATCTACTACATATCACTAGTTATGGGGACTACAAGATCTAAACGCGAGTTTCATAATGCTTCAAAGTATATGATTCAATGTAGTTAACACAATCAGAAAAATATGTGATATTCTTCAGTATATAAAATAGTTAAGTAATGTGTTGAAAACATAATACAACTAACTTTAATCGATATAATAAAATCACAAAGATACCTCTAAAAAAACCCAACCATATTAAAATACATACAATCATTCTGATTTTTTGACAAATTATTCAACAAGCAATATACTAACGAAATACTGTTTTATTTTTTAATCCAATCAATACATTTTATGTAATTAATTTATTTTATGGTTTGTAAAAAGTTCTGAACGTCCCATCGTCGTTGCGCTTCCCTTTCTTATGTATACCATTCGACAGTGACAGCAACAGCTCACCCTAAATATCTGGATCGTCATCACTTGCTCAGACACGATAGTTTCCAGTTGCTTCAACTTATAATTATGGCTACGATAGAGGAGAACAGGCACACAGGCCGAAGGAGAAAATCTTGACTTCGAAAGTTCCGATAGTGAACCATTATTACTTCCGTCGAACAACTATTCTGATGACTGCTGACAAAACAGAGTACCAAAAGCTAACCTTCAGAATTGAGGCACGTTATGAAGAGGAAGAAGCTAAATGGCAGTGATAGCCTAGTGAAAATACCAACAGACTGCCTTGCAGGGTTCGAATCCATGGCGCGCACCACTGACGTTTTTTAGGGTTCCGTACCTAAAAGGTAAAAACGGGACCCTATTACTAAGCCTCCGTTGTCTGTCTGTCTGTCTGTCACCAGGCTGTATCTTATAAACCGTGTTAGCTAGAAAGCTGAAATTTTCACAAATCATGTATTTCGGTTGCCGCTATAACAACAAATACTATAAATAAAAAAAATGAAAATATTAAGGGGGCGTCCCCATACAGTAAAAGTGTATTGTTTCGTATTTTTTGCTCAACATTACTAACGGTAACCGGTAGACGCTTAAAATTTTCACAGAATATGTAGTTGTATATTACCTTTCAAAATAAATAATTAAATTAAAAAAAGTAAATAATAAAGGGGGCTCCCATGCCTCCCATACAAGAAATGTAATGTTTAAGCAATTTGTTACTCGATCTTAATAAACAGGTAGGAAACTTAAAAATATTTAAGTAGGTATACATTACAACAAACATGATTTTCTTTTATAGATGATGATGATGATACCAACAGACTGCCATGCGGAGGGTATCGGGTTCGAATCCACGGCGCGCACTAATGACTTTTCGGAGTTATGTGCGTCTTAAATTGTTAATTATCGCTTGTCCCGTGCCTCGGAGAGCACGTTAAGCCGTCGGTCCCGGTTGTCATGTAGATCTTTGACAATCGTTACAGGGTGTCAGAACCTTCTAATAAACTGACACTAGTCTAAACCATGGAATATCGCTATCCCTTCGGGTTGCGGAGGTCAGACAGGCAGTCGCTCCGTGGAAAAGCTAATATTCAGCCAAATCCGGTTAGACTAGAAAGCGGACCCCAGATTGAAACTGGGATAACGCTAAGAGGATGATGATGGTATGGAACCCTTCGTTCGCGAGTCCGACTCGCACTTGCCCAATTTTTATAAGCAGGCGGACTCCGTTCTCTAAGACAAAAAGTCTTGGATGCAACTGTGATGACGCAAGGACGGAAGATGATGATCTGCTCAATTTTTTCGGGTTGGTCATGCGATAATGTTTATTTATTTTACTATTAATTAAAATCAATTTTCATTATTAACACCCCAATTGTCATCTCAGGCGTCAGAAGTTCGCTGGTTTCATCACGAGATGAGGATGGGACAGGCTCGTGCAGGGCATATTTGTTTAGAACGACCTAGCGGTGAACGGCCGATGACACAGGACTAGAATGACGAACTCTTAAAAGAAATAACAGGACTTCGGTAATATTCTCGCTCCCTATTACGTGGGACCTAAAAATTCATAGCGAAATGTGGGTGTAATACCTATTACGCCTCTGCCTACCCCTTCGGGGATACAGGCGTGAGTCTATAAAAAAACAAAAAATATAACATTACCTGGCAGGAATTTATTCACGAGAGGGAAAGATCCTGTGTCAGAGGCCAGGCCAAGACTCAGTTTAGGCCGCTGCTCTATAACAAATGAAATGAATGAATCTGACATCTGCAATAATTATTTTTGGTTATTATACCTGTGAAGCTGCGTTGAGTAGTGATCTCTATAATCTGGTCGTGTTTCATCTCCTTCGCCTTTACATCTGGAAATAAACACACTGCACTTAGAAGAGTCTGATCACAGCCTAGAGACGTCCACTGCTACGCCTCCCGCGCAGGTCGGTCTTGAGCCGCCCGCAACCAACCGCTTCACGCGATCTTAATCAGATCGTCGGTCCATCTTGCGGGAGGCCTACCTCTGCTGCGTTGCGATGAGTAGGTTTTATTTTATTCACACCACTGGATGGGCTAATGGTATCCTAGTGAAGAGACTAATTGATTACTACGCAGAGGGTCCCGGATTGAAGTCTTCGACCCACACCCCCGGCATTTCGAAGTTAAGTTTTTTTTTAATTACTACCATTTTCCCTCCGTGGTCCAGTGGATAGCGTATGCGACTGCTGATCGGAGGTCCCGGGTTCGATTCCCGGATCGGGCAAAACTGTTACTGAGTTTTTCCGAATACTCAGTAGCAGCCCGGAGTCTGATGATGTGCCCGGTAACGGCAATAGGCTCGCCCCCTATTACGTGGGACTTAAAAATTCATGGCGAAATGTAGGTGTAATATTTACTCCTCTGCCTACCTCTTCGGGCACCTGTATAGACGTGAGACTATAAGTAAAAAATTAAAAAAACTTGTATTTTGAATACATCTGTATCGCGGTGAACATAACAAACAAACAACCAACGAACACAATGATTGCCCGACTCGAAACAACAATTTATGGATTCATTGTTGTCTCGTGTGGGAGTCGAACCCACAACACTCGTCGCAGTGTGACCCATGCGGCGAGGCGACCGCTTAAACCACTACGCCAACCATGCAGTTTTCAAAGCTGTGTGCATATTAAATTGATTATTAATTAGTACGCACAGCTTGCTTTCTATGGTGGAGCCAATCATCTCATCTATAATTTTATGATATAAGTTTTTATATCATCATCAGCCTTTAACAGTCCACTGCTGGACTAGGCCTCTCCTTTGAAAGGAGGAATTGGCTTACTATACCACGCTGGCCAAACGGGTTGGTATAGGGTTTGTATCAAGTTTTCCTTATCTTACAGTGCTGTTCTATGCATGATATTGCACCCACTGTCGGCTCTTACGACCCCCAGGGGATGATAGTGGGTGGTGACATTCCGTATTCTCAATCCGTCACCACACGGACAAGTTTTTATATAATTTGATTTAATTACCATTTGTTCTAATTTTTATAAGAATGCTGTGCATATTTTTAACTAGAGTAGCATCAGCAATATGTCGTTTCCAATGTTTATGTTAACTCTGTAAATATGGCTAATGGTGTTGATACACTTGCGCATTCACCACTAATGAGCATACTTGCGAATGCTACAAAACAGAAAATCAAACCAGGTGTGGTTTGACCATTCTTACTAACGTATGCTAACGTTCTGGCGAACATTCTACTAAATTGACAGTAAAATTGCTTTGACGTTTTTACCCGACTACGGCGAAGCCAAAAGGAAGGGTAATGTTTTTGCCAGTCTATGTATTATGTATGTATGTTTGTATGTTCCACTGTAGCGCCTAAACTACTGAACCGGTTTTAATAAATGGTGTCAATCGATTCGTAATAATAGCCCGGGTGACATAGGCTATATAAATTTTATCCAAGTTTTCTATTACGGAATTAATAGCTCAGATTACAACCTCAAAAAAAAATAACAGAGATAATCATTACTCTCTATTTGTTTGAAATAGAATTAGTTTTTATTATAAGTCAAATCGATTAGATCGATTGAGTAACATTTTGTTTAGTCTATTGAAAATTTCTGACAATGGTCACACTGAACTGTCACTTCCGTTCGCCCCTTGGAGAAATTACCAACGTGGTAATTTCTCCAACCAGGCGACCGCTTAAACCACTACGCCAACCATGCAGTTTTCAAAGCTGTGTGCGTATTAAATTGATTATTATTTAGTACGCACACGGTTTTAATAAATGGTGTCAATCGATTCGTAATAATAGCCCGGGTGACATAGGCTATATAAATTTTATCCAAGTTTTCTATTACGGAATTAATAGCTCAGATTACAACCTCAAAAAAAAATTAACAGAGATAATCATTACTCTCTATTTGTTTGAAATAGAATTAGTTTTTATTATAAGTCAAATCGATTAGATCGATTGAGTAACATTTTGTTTAGTCTATTGAAAATTTCTGACAATGGTCACACTGAACTGTCACTTCCGTTCGCCCCTTGGAGAAATTACCACGTTGTCGACTCGTACGTAAATAATTGTTCGCCTTTTGAAAAGCACATCCTTGTGCTACGCGAATAGTTGTGAAATCTATTAAATTGCCGCTTTTTTGACTCCCGGCACGGTTTGTGACATATTGAACATTTGTGAAAAATCTTGTGAACTTGCATCGTGCATTGAAGACGCCGCGTTGGAGTCTGGTAAAGTAAAGATAATTCACTTGCTAATATTGGCCAATTTTAGTCTTGTGTGTATCTAGCTTGCCTCCAGGACTCCACTCAAGAACATCACCAGGATATATAAGGTAAAATTTTCATGTACCTACTCAATACTTTACTCACTGTGCAACGCAGTGCATTGTGTCTGGATATATTGTCTATCGTGGTCAGGTAGATGTATTACACCTTGCACTGCGCACTCCTGATACACCTTCCTGCCTGGCTACGGTAATTCTAGACATAATTTTTGGTAGCAGATTCACAGTTTTCACAAATGTCAATCAATAGTTCACAATCAATTTACCGTTGCCAGCACTAGATCAGGCGGCGTTCAAGGCGGTACTTGGATCCACCCGCCCCGGACCGGCCTACCGGTCCGCTAATCGGTTGGTAGACGTGACAATGTTGCAACCGCTCTCCTCAGAATCGAACCGTTCACCAAGACCTCAGCAAATCGGGGAACTCCATCAGCCCCAGTTACCAAATGAAGGATGCGCCCCCTGCGCCATCTGAGTGGCGGAAGGTTATCCTCCTTGATCAAAACGAGGTCTCCAATCTTGGGTGGATCGGTCTTGTCGGTCCACTTAACGCGTTGCTGGAGTATGTGCAAATATTCCAAGTTCCAGCGTTTCCAAAAGCTCTGAGTAATCTGGCGTACCAATTCAAAACGCGAGAGACGACCAGGTCTCGTATCAATGTAGGGGTACTCAGGCAAGGCGACAAGTGGGCGACCAATCAAAAAATGGCCCGGCGTAAGGGCCTCCAAATCATTCGGATCTGCGGAGATCGGGCACAATGGCCGAGAGTTCAAAACGGCCTCAATCTTACAAAACACAGTTGCGAGTTCCTCAAATGTAAGGACAGATTCACCGATTGTCCTGCGCAAGTGTGTTTTGGCCGATTTTACGGCGGCCTCAAATATACCACCCCAGTGTGGACAATTTGGTGGGGAAAACAACCAATTTATCCCACGTCGGGCAAGCCTATCACCTATATCAGCTTTGTTGGTTTCAAGGAAATTAACAACATCATTCAAATAATTATAGGTGCCCTTGAAGTTAGTGCCGCAGTCAGAACGGATCAAGGAAGGCAGCCCTCTGCGGGATACAAATCTGTCAAATGTGGCTACAAACGCCTCGGTCGTAAGGGAGGAGACCAGTTCTAAGTGTACGGCCTTTGCGGAAAGACAAACAAAAACACACAAGTAGGCCTTGACAGTCTTGCTGTTTCGAAGTGTCGACGTTTTCACCAAAAAAGGACCAGCGAAGTCCGTGCCAACACCGTCAAACGTCCTGCTTTCAGTTACGCGATCTGCCGGTAAGTCCCCCATCAAGGGCTGCATGGTAGAAGCCTTGAGCTTATAGCAAGGGATGCAGCGAAAGACTACACTCCGAATAATTCTTCGGGCAGACAAAATCCAAAACTCGCGTTGCAAAATGGCCAACAAGGCATTACAACCAGCATGCGAATTTTTAAGGTGACGGTCAGTTACCAACAAGCGTACCAAATGACCGTCCTTAGGTAACAAAAGGGGGTGACGAGCCCCGTAAGGGAGGTTGGCGTTCTTGAGACGCCCTCCAACGCGCAAGAGACCCGTTTCGTCCAAAAAGGGGTTCAATTTAGATACAGCTCCCGACAATTTCGATTTCCCCGACTTGAGGATAGCAATCTCCCTTTCGAAATGCGCCAATTGCACAGAACGAACCCAAAAGGTGAGGGACTCCTGTCGTTCCTGTGGTGAGAGAAACGGTGTCAGTCGTTTCTGTTGTGGGTGCCTAAAATTAAAAACAAAACGCTTTATCCAAGCAGTGACACCTAACAACTTGTCGAGGGAGCTGTAACGATTCAACAAAAAATCGGGGTCGAAGGCGCATTCTACCTTCTCAAGAGCGAGTGTTCGTAGACCCGGCAAATTAGAAGTATTCAAAACTGGCGTTCGAGGCCAATCAGTTTCTGGTCGACTCAACCATTCCGGACCCCACCACAGCGAATGACCTATCAAACTAGGCGTCAAGCATCCGCGCGAGGCACAATCAGCGGGGTTGAGCTCACCTGGCACGTGTCTCCAAACAAGTTTGACTTCGGATTTCTGGATTTGGGAAACGCGATTAGCGACAAATACCTCCAAGGAGTGAACAGAAGCCTTCAACCAACAAAGAACAATTTGGCTGTCTGTCCAGGCGTAGGTCCCATTAATACAAATGCTTTTACCCAAAGTGTTAGACACGTGGTTCAATAAGCGTACAAGTAGAGCTGCTCCCGAGAGCTCCAATTTTGGAATGGTCAGAGATGTCCGAAGTGGTGCCACCTTGCTCTTTGCCATGATCAGGGAAACTTTCACCTGACCTGAGGCACTGACTGTGCGCAAGTACACCACGGCCGCGTGACCACGTTCCGAGGCATCACAAAACCCATGAAGGGTGGCCTTGTACTTCCCGGGAGGAAGGATGGGACGAGGCAAGGAGATCTCGTTGACGGCAGGAAGCGAGGATACAAAAGAGGTCCATTCCTCAACAAGAGTGCCGTGTAGGGGTTCGTCCCAGGTCAATCCTGCTGTCCAAAGCTTCTGCAAGAAGCATTTTGCCCAAAATATAATTGGACAGATCCAACCGTTCGGATCAAAGGTTCTGGCGACAGTAGACAATACGAGACGTTTAGTCCAAGAACACGGCAATTTCAAGTCTACGTTATATGTAAAGATGTCTTGGACTGGTCTGTACTGAACGCCGAGAACAGCCATCATGGCGGGGTTGTCAACAATCTCAAACAAATGTGGATCCTGCTGATGATCCTCTGGCAAGCCTTCCAAAAGCGCTGGTGAGTTGGAAATCCATTTGCGCAACTCATAACCAGCGGAGGCCAAAATACCTATCAATTCGTCCCGCAGGAGGATCGCCTCGTCCGCTGTGGAGGCGCCCGAGCAAATGTCATCGACGTAAATATCGTCTTTCAAGATGGCGGAGGCTCTTGGGAAGCGTAAGCCTTCGCGGTCTGCGAGCTCCCAAAGAGAACGTATTGCCAAATAGGGGCTCGACCTTAACCCGTACGTATTTGTATTGAGCTCGTAGACGACCATGGGATCGCGAGGAGACTCTCTCCAAAGGATCAGCTGGAAGCGACGGTCATCAGGGTGGATAATAGTCTGCCTGAACATCATTTTTATGTCGGCCACAAAGACAACCTGATGTCGTCGGAAGCTGGTGATGACGTCACAAAGGTCCTTGACCAACTTGGGACCAGAATGCAAGCACTGGTTCAAGGATACGCCTGTTGAAGTCTGCGCAGAACCATCAAACACTGTGCGCAGCTTGCCAGTCGATGGCTTCAATACCGCATGATGCGGGAGAAAGTAATGCTCCACCGAACGCCAATCCAAATTTGACACAGACATGTGTCCCAACTGTTCATATTCCCTCATGAACTCAATGTACTTCTGTCTGAGCTCCGGATCACGACCCATGCGGCGCTCCATGGCCAACAATCTCGTTTCGGCTAAAGGTCGTGACTCACCAAGCGGAGGCCGAACAGACAGAAAGGGCAGCTTCGTGATAATCCGACCAGAACGGAGTCGACCAGTGTTGTTCTGGAAGAACAGCTCGCACTCCTCATGTTCTGGATTCAAACGGGCAACTTGAGGCGGCTCCTCTACCTCCCAAAACCTCTGAACTGCATCAGAGAGAGCAGAGCCTACAGCCAACAAATTATCAAGTTCGGGTGGAGGGGGGTCCCTAGGTACAGGGCCCATCAAAGCAAATCCAAATATGGTCGGGATGGCAGTCAAACCATTTGGCACCAAGACCCGTTTCCCACCAATCATAATTCCACCGAGGACATCAGAGCCAATCAACAAGTCGATTTGTCCCGGTGTGTCAAATTTGGGGTCTGCCAGTTCCAATCCCGATGTCAAATTCACCACAGCAGTGGGTAGCTGCTTCTGTGGGTGCATACCCAAAATATTCTTCAACACAATAGCAGAGGTTTTAATCCTCGGGTGTGAAGATTCAACAGGGCCAAACAAAACCTTAACTTGCCCTTCAACATTAGAGGCTACGTCCCCTATGCCCCGTATACAATTTGGAAAAGAACCCATATTTAATTTAACCTGCCCTACCAAAAAAGTGGAAACAATGCAACCTTGTGAACCTGTGTCCAATATAGCACGGACAACAACAGAGGTCCCCGTGGGTCCCCAGACCCTAACAGCAACCGTTGGTAGGATAACGGTCTCAATGGGGGAGGTTGGCGTTATAGGGCAGGGGTCAATGACCTATTGTTGCCTGGGCGGCGACCGTTGGCCGGGACCAGGCAAGTCAAAACGAGGGTGCGGCTTGAAGTCCTCAAAGGCGCGATGACTCGATCCGCGCGCCATCTGTGGGGGGTCATAATGACGCACCCGCCCAAAACGAGGTGGGCGCGAGTCAAGGCGGGGACGCTCCGCCAAAGGAGGCGAATACCTGGGGCAGCAGTCATGGTGCTGGTGACGCTGAACAGCACATTCAGGTGCGCGAGAGAGAGGAGGCGTGCGCACGCTACGGTTCTCCAAGCGGGGTGAGCGGCGATCAATTAAGCGAGGTGACTCTCGGCTGCGCGCCGGTGAGCCTCGGCTGCCACCTTCAAAACACCCGCCCGTGCGCGGCGTCGGCTGGTTGGACAAGCGGCCAACCTCTCTGGCATTCATACAGAGAATGTCCAAATGCTGTCCTCCACAGTGAGGACAGGGGCGAGAGTTTGGGCAGTCTCGCTGGTAGTGGGACCCCAAACAAGAGAAGCAAAGGCGGCGGGCATTCGCGATGCGCCTACGAGAGGTGACATGTAGGTCCAAGAATGCCCTACAATTGGCCGTTCTGTGCCCCGTGACCTTGCAGTAGGAGCACTCCGCTGGGCTCTGCGTGACCGCAAAGCGAGGAGGGCGCCGGTCAACATTGGCTCGGGTGTGAACGCGAGCCTGCTCCTTGACCTTGGGCGGCTGCGTCTTAGCCGGCGTGTCACCACCGGAGTTGTCCAGGACCCGGCACTCATCCTCCAGGAACTTCTCCAGGTCAGCAAAGGGGGGCAGATGGGTCGCGCTATCCCCACCAAAGCGCTGTTCAAAACGCGACCTCAGGTCGGCAGGCAGCTTCTTCAGCACAATGTGCACCAATAGATAGGACCATTGGTCCACGGGCAGGTCAAGGCACTTAAGTGCGTTGATGGCCACCAAAAGCGGGTTCAACAGTTGGGTGCGCAACCCAGAGACCCGGGTGAGCGTCGGCAAGCCCAAAATCTGCTCAATGTGCGTGTCGGCGAGGCCACGCTTATTATGGTACCTACGGGTGATTAGGTCCCGAGCCGTCTGGTACGCCTCGTCAGACACGGGCAGATGCTGGATGAGGCCCTTAGCCTCCCCATCCAGAACCGACATTAGATAGGCCAACTTTTGTGCCGGCCGAAGGTCAGCCCTATCATTGACTAGGCTGTCGAACAAGTTAATGAAGCCCAGGTAGCTTCCTAGGCAGCCATCAAAATGGGGGAGGTCCAAAGTAGGGAGCCTACTCACCAGCCCCGGTGCTGACCTAGGAAGCTCCTGCTTCAGGCCGGGTTGCCCTTCCCTATCGGCAACTAGTTGTCTTTGGAGATTGGAGACAGCATCATACAGGTCTAAGACCTGGGCATAGTCTTCGCTGACCTTATTTCGCTGGTCAGCGGTGAAATCATTGATTGACACTTCAAGACAGCAAGTGCTGAAAGTGCGGAATTGCTGTTCCACACTTGCCAGGCGATCATCGATCCGCTCGTACCTCTGAAGTAAGGCCTGCTGGCGATCAGGCCGGTTCACTAAAGCATTGGCCGAGGCAAACCAGCGCAAATCTGATGCAATAGCACCAGCAGCCGCACGCAAGTCCTTGATAGCTGACATAATCAAAATTCAAAAGAGCCCGGACAAGCGCTAAATAAAATTAACAATCAAAACTTAACTTTTCTTAATTCTTTGAAACCAACAAAGTATTAGCCTGTTTACTGCAAGTGCAGGCAAGTGACAGGTATCTACTGTCCAACAAAATTAATAGTTTCAATATATTGAACCATCAAACACAAAAGTTATCAAAGTTATAACTTATAACAAATTAAAAGTTGAAACTTCAAATTAATTAATTAGTTATTTGCAACAGACAGACTGGCTGTGTTATTTGAGATATACAATAGTAAGTAAGCACAGAATATGTGTTACCTAGCAATATTATCTATATTATAACAAAACAAAGTTTATTAATGTGACCCGCCCAAGTGGCAAGGTCAAGTTTGATTATTACAATGTTTATGAATATATGCAATGAACTAAATTTACTAAATTTATTGATACACACAGCTGTTATGTATCCAAACAAACTGACTTATTAATGCAACAACAAATTTAAGTTAGATTTTCCAACAATACAAATCAACAATTACTGATTGAGGTTATGTGACAATGTGTTTCAAATTATCCAGGTCAACTTATACAATTAAATATTATGTATTTTAGACAATACTGACCTGACAAACACTACAATACTGTCTACAAGGTGATAAGATACAAGCTCATACCAATCTGAGTCTATACTCAGTAATGCAACAGCGGCTAAGATACAAGTTTACAATATAGGCACAGTTAACCACGCTCTTGCTATCAAAAATTATGTCTAGAATTACCGTAGCCAGGCAGGAAGGTGGATCATTGTCTATCGTGGTCAGGTAGATGTATTACATCTTCCACTGCGCACTTCTGATACACCTTCCTGCCTGGCTACGGTAATTCTAGACACTATTAGTGTTTGGTATCAAAAGAAAGGTATTGGTTGCCACCACGGCTCTAGCTTGAGCATTTCTGTACAAGTACTTTGCTGGATTTGGGGACATTGATATCATATTTTGAATGGACTCAGAAGCGGTATTCTGATAGCCTAATGTCATTATTGTATAATTTGAAATAAACAGTTCGCCGTTGACACATATTTTGACACTTGTTTCAATTTACGATCTCGTTACAACTTCGTTCAATTATCAGATAAATGAGAAGAATACGCTTTTTGTGACGTCAGTATGACACTGACATGATATCGAAACTATATTTATTTAGAAGAATTGGGCCCTGAATGAGCTATTTTCTTGTTTCGTTCTTTTTATACCCCCTTATTGACGTAGTCGGTTTATAGTTGTTAAACTATTTTTTTTTGTTGATTAGCGTGTTCGTAAGAAAGATCGTGAAAATTTTCGTAGCGGTGTTCTGCTGTGTTCGTTGTTCAGTTCACAAAACAATAAACGGCGAATGCTCGCTGTTCTGTTACAAGTAAATGTTCAGGTGTATCACCACCATTAAATGGATAAGTAAACGCAAACATTGTAAAAACCCACATGTTAGAGAGTTCAGTGGCTCTGGGTTAGTCAAAATAAATGTAGCGCTCATAGCGAGACGTGGCTTGCCGTTCGTAACAGATCGACAAAGTTAAGTAACGCTTGCACAGGTCACCACTTGGATGGGTGACCGTGTGTGGCATTTACATCTGAGTGCTACCGTGCTTCGGAGGGCACGTAAAGTTGTCGGTCCCGGTTCTTGTCTAAGGATAAGGATCGTTAGGCCATGTCGGAGGTCTTCGGGCGGTCTGAAAACTCTGACACTAGAGTTGGCCACACACTCACGAATAGAATAAGAAGTCGAAATACATGAATATATACTTACTGCGCTGCGAGTACCAAAATAGCAGAGTGGAGATACCAACAGACTGCCATGCAGAGGGTATCGGACTCGAATCCACGGCGCGCACCAATGATTTTTCGGAGTTATGTGCGTATTGAATTGTTAATTATCGCTTGTCCCGTGCCTCGGTGAGCACGTTAAGCCGTCGGTCCCGGTTGTCATGAAGATCTTTGACAGTCGTTATAGGGCGTCAGTACCTTCAAAATAAACTGACACTAGTCTAAACCAAGGAATATCGCTATCCCTTCGGGTTGCAGAGGTCAGACAGGCAGTCGCTCTGTGGAAAAGCTAATATTCAGTCAAATCCGGTAAGAATAGTAAGCGGACCCCAGATTGAAAATGGGATAACGCTAAGAAGATGATGATGATACTTACTGCGAGTGCTGTTCTATGAGTGTGTGCGATGGATGACGTCCATACAGCTGGGGATGTGTGTGCGTGTGTGGATGCTCATACGAACGCGCTGTGGAGCTCGGGGTAGTGGTTTCTCTGAAAAAAAGGTAAGAATTTATGAGGAGTTTGAATGTATAAGAATACGGCAACTCATTCCTTTATTTATTTTATATATTTATAGACTCACGCCTGTATCTCCGAAGGGGTAGGCAGCGGTGTAATATTACACTCACACTTAGCCATGAATAATGGAGGGCGAGCCTATTGCCGTAGAGGGCACATTACTAGACTCCGTGCTGCTATACTGAGAATTTCCTAACTGAAAACCCAATAACACTTTGCCCGACCCGAGAATCGAACCCGAGACCTCCCAATCCCACACGCACATTTATGCCGCGAGACCAACGAGCCAGTCAACTTAATAATCTTAAAATACGAAGAAATATACAGAACATACAAAACAGAAAAGAAAATAATTTAGAGGGCGTCATAAAAGTCCACATCGCCGTCGATCGGGAGCGTGCCCAGAATGCTGGCAGCATTGCCACGTTGTATGGCAATGCTAAACTTTTGGGCCAAGTACACCCCAGGCATAGAGCATATAGACATAAAGGTGCATTTCTTATGGGCGCTCTGTAGACAAACTTTCTGTGACCGAAATTGCCGCTTGGCGGCGTGGCAGTCGCGCTGTGACAGCTGTCTCTATGAGTGCAAGAGAGACGAACGTTCCTCCTGTGTATCTTAACTACGAGAGCAAGAGAGACGGAGAACGACGCCAGCGCCGCCAACGGCGCCAACTACACTGTCGTCAGTGTTACTACAACAGTGTAGTAACACTGACGACAGTCGCCAACTCGCCACTTGGAATCGGCACACGAAATCCTTAAGAAATGCGCTTCTATGTAAATGTGTATTCATTGCCCCAGGGTTGACCTGTCTCTTGAGAGAGTGAGATCTCTTAACAGAAGACCTCTAAGAAGAAAAATGGGCGTAAAGATCGCGTTTTCCACTTAATCGTGTTGTAGCCATGGCTACGTATAACTAGTGTCATCTATCGTACAATAGCAAAGACACAAACATTGATGACATCTGATGGACATCATCAGAACCATCAAGACACTATAGTACTCGAATCGCGCTATTAAACTTTTCTCGTTTTTAATAGCATATTATTATGTATAGGAATAAGTTCCCAATATGATATGTCGGTAAAAAATTCGAAATACGTCGCCATTTTAAGGGGTTGTGAGTGATTGGGGGGAGTAGGGGGGAGGGTTCGGGTCCCCCCTCACCATTTTCACCCGCCTGAAATACTTGGTTCCCTTAGAAAAAATTAAAATGATATTCTCTCCAAACATCAGTGTGTATGGTGGTGCCAACTTCCACATTCTTCACACTAGTTTAATAAACTGAGGTTGACGGACTATTTTTGCATTACCTAAGGGTCAAAAGAGAACCTAACGTAACCTATTGAGTTACTTCAATTAAAGTCGCACCTAACCTAACCCTAGGTACCTACTCGAAAGCAAAGGAATGACGCACAAATTTGACATTAGCTGTCTATATCATCCATCCAAGATGGCGGATTGCGTTTCGTTTCAGGTTTTTGATATAAAACCTAAAAATTACATTTGAAAAACTGTACTAAAGCATAAAAATTACGCTCCGTTTTGCATAATTGCCAAAGTATTTAAGATTTTTTTTTTTTAAATATTTAGACGCAACTCCGGCAGCCAAAATTACTTTGAGGGGATTAAGACTAAGCCACCTACACCACCAATACCCTCAAATTCAGGCGACTCGTTTTAAAATCCAATTTGATATGTCTACTGCTGAATTATTATAACATCGTTCTAGAGACCTAAGTCCTCCCTCTCCTCTTGTTTTTTTTTAAGACAGCTCCCGCACTAGGAATAAATCCTTTCGTGTCGCGGAATGTTTAAGCCCCCTAAACTAAAATAAAGGATCAGGATCTCTGATGTGACTCACCTGGTATGCTGGTAGTGTAATCCCCAAGGTATGGGGTACGGCTGCCCCTGTTGAGCCATATCACCACCACTCCTGCCTCTCCAGGGTCATCATTGTGGGTACCTGTTGACGATAGTTTGGATCAGAAACAACAAGGAGAGACGATATGTTAGTTTCAGGTAAGATTGCTTTTTATAATCTTACTACCACATTTTTTTCTTTAGAAAACATAATATTTTTAGTGGACAGCGATAGCCTAGTGGAGATAGCAACAGACTGCCATGCAGAGGGTATCGGGTTCGAATCCACAGCTCGCATCACTTTCTCTTCCCTTTCATATCTTAGAAAGTTGGTCTATGGCAATGATGTTACAAAAGTAAAAAGAAGTAGATATGTTATAGGCGTATCAAAATCAAAAGCAGGACGCTAAACATAAGCCAGTTGGCAAGTCTGACATTTGTGTGTGTGACGTCGCGAGCCGGCGTCAAAGTGAAACTGACACATCTTGTCAACCGAAACTAAAATAAAATATGGAGTTATCGATGTGTGCGTTACCGATTCTGATTGATTACTACTTAGGTAACGTATCTACCCTTTTCTTGTAATATAATTGGTATAAAAACTGTCACTAGTCTAAAACATGGAATATCGCTTTCCCTTTGGGTTACGAAGGTCAAACAGGCAGTCGCTCTGTGGAAAAGCTATATCCGGTTATACTACTACTAGAGGACGCCAGCAGCTACACCTGCGATTTTTTTAAATTTACCCGTTTTGGCCAATCCCGTGGGAATTTCGGGAAATCCCTTCTTAGTGCACCCCTACGGTCTCCAAGGAACGTACATGCTAAATTTCAACTTCCTGCGCCCAATAGTTTCGTCTGTAACGTGTCTGTCAGTCAGTCAGTAACGCAAGGATTTTATATATTAAGATTTGGGATAACGCTGGGAGGATGATGCCTTGATGATGATAGGGCAACCAACAGCTATACCTATAAATAACAGAGGTGATGATCTAACTAAACGATCGCCGCATCCTGTCTTTTTTTATAGTAATAGGCGGCAAACGAGCAGACGGATCGTCTGATGGTAAGCAATTACCGCCGCCCATGGACACAAGCAACACCACACGAGTCACAAGTGCGATGCCGCTTCTTGGGGATGAGAAAAGGGATAGGATGAGGAGTGGGATGAAGGAGATAGGGCCTCCGGCACTTTCACTCACCGAACGAAACCCAACAGTTTAAGTACTGTTACTTTACGTCAATTTTCTGTGAGAGGGTAGTACTTCCCCGGTCGAGCCGGCTCATTCACGCTGAAATCAGCAAGGCTCTACCTACTACCTACGAAATTAAGTAAAACAGGCAGTCGCTCCGTGGAAAAGCTAATATTCAGCCAAATCCGGTTAGACTAGTAAGCGGACTCCAGATTGAAACTGGGATAACGCTAAGAGGATGATGCATCCTGTCTGTTTGTATGAACATGACTCAAAAATGGTTCACAATTTGAATGGGTGATCATTTGTATGTATTTGTATCAGACAGCTACAGTGCTTCGGAGGGCATGTTAAGCCGTCGGTCCCAGTTTTTATCTCTACATGAATCATGAAGCCTTGCTCTGCCGGTCTGAAAACTGTGACACCAGAGTTGGGCATGAATAGAATAAAAACAAATGATTTCACCCTTATTTTGAAATAATTACCCAATATAGGGTGCATAGGGTTCCCATCAAGAACTTAGGGTCCCAAGCAAACCTCACCTGCAAGTGGTGCACCTGCCGATCAACGGACGAGGATCTGGCAAACAAAATATCCCGATAAGCGGCAATAGGCTCGCCACCTATTACGTGGGATCAAAACACTGGCGAAAAGTGGGCGTTTAATATGCCTCTGCCTACCCCTTCGAGGAAACAGGCGTTAGTCTATGTATGTATGTACCCAATATAGTCGTGTTCGCTATGCAGAAGGTCTCGGGTTCGAATCCACTGCTCGCATTAATGACTTTTCGAAGTAAAGTGCGTATTAAATTGTTAATTATCGCTTGCTAAACGGCGAAGGAGAACATCGTGAGGAAACCTGCATGTCTGAGCGTTCTCCATAATGTTCTCGAAAGACATGTGAAGTCTGCCAACCCGCACTAGGCCAGCGTGGTGGACTATGGCCTTATTCTTCTCATAGTGAGAAGAGGTCCTTGCCCAGCAGTGGGACAGTATAAACGGCTGATGATGACCCAATATAGTCCAGTTTAATAAATATTAGCAGACGATAATGGAAATGGCAGGAACAACTATGTGCAGTAGTGGACGCAGTCGGACTGTGGATGATGATGATGAGAGGATGATGATAATCTGCTAAACTTTAAAATACATACATCATCACATACATATGTACATCTAAGACTACAGAACAAAAGGCAGACGAAGCGCGCGGAACACTTGCGTGAGGCCACTAAAGGCAAAGCAAATACAAAATTGAAAAGCGAATACAAACTCGGCTCAGTGCGCTGCGAAGCATCGCA
This sequence comes from Euclidia mi, assembly GCA_944739405.2. NCBI lineage: Eukaryota > Metazoa > Arthropoda > Insecta > Lepidoptera > Erebidae > Euclidia > Euclidia mi. The sequence goes on along the minus strand of OX123210.2, from coordinate 18,525,069 downwards.
CAGTTCACACGCCACGGTCAATCCAGCTTTTAAATTCATAAAATGCCGTTGTGCGTTTTTAAACATTGTAAAAGTTGTTTCCAAAAGCAAAAACGGAAAGATGGAATATATTTTTACAGATAACTATGGATTATTTGACTGTTTTATAATATTATTTCTATAAAATTCGTTTTTCTGCAGAAAATATGTAAGTGTTGCCAGTTTATGTCGACACCGTTTTCCCTGAATTAGGGAAAATGCACTTGTCAATTGATTATGTAGGTAATAATTATTGTCATGTTAATGAAAAATACATTAACGTATTGTAAAAGTAAATTGTAGATTATCTTTTTTCTTATAAATATAGTAATAGAATTTCCATTAGTATATGGGCATTTTCGCGAAATGTTGCACATGGCCATAAATGAGTGTCCACAACGTTTAGTGAAGCAGAACTACTATTTTGTAATAGTTTACGCAGCTGTTTCTTTTTCTGCGAAAAATAAAACTACTTTTTTCAACATAAATGAAGTAAAAATCTATTTTTACATTACTTTTTAAAACAAATATTTTATTTTATAGTCACAAACCATGCCAATTTGCGATGCCCTATGCTACACTGGTCAACTTTGAAAGCTTTGAATTTCTTACCGTATCATTATATCCGCTAACGTTTTATGACTATACAAAGATATATTATTGTTTTGTTTTATAGTAACATTCCTTAGCAGATTTTCAAATTAAAACATTAAAAAATCATCGATTAAATTCTGTCCTCCAAATTCGCACATGGTGGAAAATCCTACATAGTCACGACAGTAAAACATTTTTTTAAGCGTATTTTTTTATTAAAAATTTTCTTGTTTTAATGATGGTAACATTATTTGCCGACGAAAGCTGCCATATTGTCTAACTTATTTCATTTTGGTGTTGAAACACGTGACGACAGGTTTGCGATTCTGTGTGAGTGAAATATATGTTTCCACGATAGTTACGGTGTTATGCCTCAAAAGTAAGTAGATTTTATTAAATTTATATTACATTTAATGAATTAATTAATGGCGTGTTTGAAAAATCTGATTGAACGAGAATTATTCTATTAAAATAAATACAAATCATAATTGAGTTGCGTGAGACATTGAGCGTCACGTCCGGCTCGTCACGTGACATATGAGTGGAACAATAATCGTGACGTTATGGCAACATTAAGCGTTGTTCACACATGATATTTTAACCGACTGCGTAAAATACAAGTTCAACACTCGTATTCGTAGTACTTTCATTGGATCTTATAAAAGGACTTGGTATAAATTTGTTTGTTTGGGGCGTGGTCATGTGATACGTATCGGATTCCATTTCTGCGTTGAGCACTTAGTACTGTTTCTGCCTAGATATATGACACGCCGAATATGGGTACGATAAACTGGATGGATATTGCCCAACATAACAAGTGCGAAATAAGATCCTATTTATACTAAAACGGTCAATGAATAATAACAAACAGTATAACATCAATATTTTTTTGGAACATAGGTAATTTATTTATTGTGTAGATGAAAATGCTCTAATAATAATAATATTTTTATTTTGTTTTTATTTATAGACTCAGGCCTGTATCCCCGAAGGGGTAGGCAGGTGTAAATATTACACCCACATTTCGCCAGGAATTTTTTAGATCCCACGTAATAGGGTGCGAGTCTATTGCCGTACCGGGCACATTACCAGACTCCGATTCATGGGTCGGGCAAAGTGTTAATATTGGGTTTTTCCGTTAGGAAATTCTCAGTAGCAGCACTGATTCTGACAATTTGCCTGGTATGGTAATAGGCTCGCCCCCTATTACGTGGGACCTAAAAATTCCTGGCGAAATGTGGGTGTAATATTACACCTCTGACTACCCCTTCGGGGATACATGCGTGAGTCTATAAATAAAATAAAAAATTATATTACCAATGCTTATTTATATTTTCAGATTGAGTAAGTCATATGGCTCTCAGCCCAGCTGAAAGAGCGAAGCGGTATAGGAAGAAATTAAAAATGATGTATCTCTGGGTCACGTCATGATCGGAGATATCCTTATATTAATATTGAATGCTGATAATCGTTTTCGCTTAGTTATTACTGTCTGTTTTATATAAATTTCAAAGATTTTAAATTTTCATAAAATCAGCATTTGCCTTCAGGTGACACCATATACTTCTTGTGTAAGAAAATATGTTGTTTATAAAAGTACATATTTAATGTGTCGTACTTAGTAATGATAATGAGCGATAAATCTGTAAATCTGTGATAATTATCTTAAGATAGTTCTTACTCAATAATATGTTATATTTAAATAGTGTAAACTCTGCTTTACATTTCCGTTAAGTCACGATATGTTCCTACATAGTAACTGTCCTAGTTTTTAAGAACCAAATAACTGTTGATTTTCTTATAATTTAATTATTAAAACTCTTATAACTTATTAATATAATGAGTATTTTAGATTTCAGTTTAATTATAGAAGAAAAAATCTATGTTTCTATCAAAGACTGATTATCTGAAGAAAAGTAATGGTAGAAAATTGCTTAACGTTGTGACGTTTTGGATATAAAACTTATAATAGTTAGTATTCCATTAAGAATCATAGTAAAAGTAATGCATATTATTATTCTATGTGTCATGCTTTTTAAGAATAAAATAAACAAATTATCTTGACGTGGATAGTTTTTCTTTTTAAGTCCTTTAAATTAAGTGACGATGTGGAATGAGATACCCCATACGGTCACGGAAAATTTAATTTATTTCGTGATCATACAGGGAAAAGCACAAATTAATCAAATATTCTGATACTATAGTTATCAAGTAATGTAATTACAACCCAAAACAATTGTATTATTTTTTAAATTAATAAAATTCCACATTCGTCACGTAGGCAATCTTTCGCGAAAATGCCTGCATACATTGTTTTGAGTTCGATCCCCATATACTATACACTTTGACCTTTGTCACAGAATAAATCTTTGTACCGTTCTTATGGCGTAGGGAATAAGTATCAAAATCGTACTGCAACTGTTAGCTTGACTTGGCGCCGTGTGTACATTACGTACAGAAACAGAAATTATTGATTGCAGCCATTATTTATTTTAAGTTGCATTTTTTTTTGGTTATGATTTATGAATCATAATATTCATAATTTGTTGTGTGCATGACAAAATGTTTTTAGCTAATTAATATTTAGGACGCAAGCCTATTGCAATTAACCAAACATTTCCAGATACTATACTGAGAATTTCTAAACAAAAAATAAACAACATATTCGCCGATGGGGTAGGCAGAGGTGTATTGCTACGCCCACTTTTCGCCAGATTTATTTTAGTCCCATGTAATAGGGGGCGAGCCTATTGCCGTACCGGGCACATTACCAGACTCCGTGCTGCTACTGAGAATTTCCTAACGGAAAAACCCAATAACACTTTGCCCGACCCGGGAATCGAACCCGAGACCTCCCAATCCCACGCGCACATTTATGCCGCGAGACCAACGAGGCAGTTAAAAATATGGCATTATATTTTCTTACTTATGAAGTAAAAACAGCCGCTATTTGTATACACGACCACACTTATTTGCGACGCGACGTACGCAAGCCGCCACCGGATATTAGTCGGCGACTCAATCAGAGGTAATGCGATTGTACGACACTGCGACACGACGCTCGCGACTTGTCGCCTGTCGCCCCCAACTGCTCTTATTAGGATGTCTATCAGTGTGATTGTTTGTGTTCAATTTTGTTTAAAATTGAGGTTTGATATTGAGATTGTTTATGAGAAGAAAAGTCGAGATCAAACTCTATGGCAATCCGTCTGGCTTGGTCTTGGTTAGCTTGGTCAATGAATACAGATTTACATAGAAGCGCAGTTCTTAAGGATTTCGTGGGCCGATTCCAAATGGAGACTCCAGTTTAGTTCGTAGTTGGCGCCGTTGGCGGCGCTGGCGTCGTCCTCCGTCTCTCTTGCCTCGTAGATAAGATACACTGGAGGAACGTTCGTCTCCCTTGCTCTAGTAGATACAGCTGTCACAGCGCGACTGCCACGCCGCGCCGTCAAGCGGAAATTTGAGTCGCAGAAAGTTTGTCTTCAAAGCGCCCATATGAAATGCGCCTCTATGTAAATATCTGAGCTCTTTGGCTTGGTACATTCAAAGAGCTCAGATATTTCTGTCTCTCTCTCCTCCAGTGTAGGTATCTTAACTACGAGAGCGAGAGAGACGGAGAACGACGCCAGCGCCGCCAACGGCGCGAACCACGAACTAAACTGACAGTCCCCACATGGAATCGGCACACGAAATTCTTAAGACCTGCGCTTCTGTGTAAATCTGTATTCATTGGTACAGCAGACTTAATTTTCCTACTGACTCAAAACTTTTTACTTTACTTTTATGTCCAGCAGTGAACATTGAAAAGCTGTATGATTGTATGATGAAAGGATTTTGGGTGGAATAAATAGCGTGATGCTCGCCATTTTCCACTGCGCCGAGTGTTGTGTTTCATCTGGCTGTTTTTGTGATAGTCATTTCAAGTGAAGATAGTATATGGGTCATTCTACTTTTAGGGGAAAAAAATAAAAATTAAATAGAAAATCGATTTTCATATGCTTTTATTAGCTTCAATAACATAAATAATCAACAAAATAATTACTAACAGAGGTAATTATTGATTCAATTACGAGAAAATTTACATAAAATAAAGGACGATAACAGATGTGACGCAATACGTAACAGAAATGATGATATTCTAAATAATTCTGGTTTACAAATAACCAAGAATTTGTAATCTTAATATATAAAATTCTTGCGTTACTGACTGACTGACAGACGCTACAGCCGAAACTATTCGGCTCAGGATTTCCCGAAATTCCCACGGGATCGGCCAAAACGGGTAAATTAAAAAAAAATGCCTCTATCTAAATCTATATATATATCTAAATGACCTCTAGTAAACGATAATTGTAAAACAACATTGTTATCAATTAAACCAAAATAAAATAATTCTTGAAAATACAAAATAACAAAAAACTTAAAATAAGATCACAGAAGTGACGTCTTCATCGTCACCTTCTAACAAATTTCAGATCCATTAATATAAAGGTGTTGTGGAATAAATTACTAATCAGGTATAACTGTTTAATACTTATAATAATTATAAATAACCGGACTTAGCTTTCATGATTTAAAAAATATGTCTTCATCAGACGAATCAGATGCGAAAATATTACTTAACACGTTCCGGGACAGAACGTCGAGGGGCGGTACTCCAAAACCTACTCAATTTGACACTAGAGTTCCCCATACAAATTCACCCCCCCCCCCCCCCGCTTGACGACGTTGTACTGATTTATATTGCGTGATACGACAGTACGTTTCTGGACGTGACCATTATTCATATTTTATACGACTGTTTTCACGAACAACTTTTATAGCAAAACAACAATAAAATACAAGTAATTATGAAAATATATCTACTTTTCACGATCGCATTCGGTGGCATGAGCTAAAGCGACGCGAGACTCCCGCGCAATGACACAGTGTAGTTTACTTGTGTGCTCATAAACCTTCACGATGTGACACTAGCCAGCTGTAGGTTCTTGTAATACGACACTAATACGTCACCCTACAAGATTTTCTATTGCTGACGCCCGTTCTTTGACGAGCTGTCGTATTTCGAAGCTTAAAGTCAGCCGTCGATGGACGTTGTGTCGTTATCTATAGGAATTTTAGGACCGTCCCTCGACGTACTGTCCCGGAACGTGTTAAATACCTATTTTAAAACAGCCTTGTCTTTTATAATTTTATTTCTAGTAAGTAAATATTTAATTTTGTGACCCCTAGTTGCAATGACCCTAAACAATGGCCTAGTTTGTAAATGGGCTAAACCTTCACTAAGCATTACTCGTAACATATCAATAAAGTTGGGCTTCTAAACCAGAAACAGTCAGGATCATCTGTCAAAACAACTATCAGACTTCGAACTTCGAACAACAATCGAAAGAATTATTCAAATTGGCGCGCCTTCTAAACGTCACCTGCGTATGCCATAGATAATTTACAAATACCACAGAATACTCATTGACATTCATGTTGCGAGCGACGTCGTTCGGTTTAAAATACATCAATATTCTCGCCAACACTTGATTTGCTGTCATTCGATTATAGTATGATATGTATGGAATTTATAATAGGACGATTTTTTTGCACAGTATTTTGTTACTGTCTGGTTTGCTTAGTAACACCCATCAGGTAACATTTTTGGCTTGTGTTGGGAGTGATGGCGTTTATAGATGCAGTACCTGGATGATCGAGATTTGCTCAGTAAATTGTGTATTCGAAAAATAAATCCTAGCTACATAGACTAATTTAAATACATAATAAAAATCTGTGTGGAAGTCGATTCTTGTACTAGAAGCAACACTGAATGGCGTTTTCGGTTTTTTGTAATGTTATGTTGAAATTTCAAAATTATTCTTATCTTACAGATGGTTATGGATGGTTAATTTGGTAGATATATGCACCTGACACAGGCCTGTCAGTGTAACAGGCTCAACCATGCCAGTAGACATGGTTTCTATGCGTCATTTTACAAGTATGAGGGCTCCGTCTAGTAGAGCAGAGCGAGACCAATCATTTGTCTCCCGAGGCCTAGCTAGATACAAATTTTCATGAAAATAGATGGAGCCTTTTCCGAGATTCGTTTAATATTGACAGCACGGTTGGCGTAGTGGTTTAACCGGCCGCCTCGCCGCTTGACACTGCGCCGAGTGTTGTGGGTTCGATCCCCAGACGAGGCAACACTTTGTGTGATTCATAAATTGTTGTCTCGAGTCTGGATGTTCATTGTGTCCCGTTAGTTGTATGTTTGTAAAGTCCCCTGCGACACAGGATTTAGTCCTAGTGCGGGAGTTGTATTTTTTAAAAAACGAAACGAAAACAGATATAGGTAGGTACATAATATTATAAACCAGAATTGCTACATTAAAAAAAGTAAAAATCACAACCGCAGCGACGGAAGAATTAAGTATGTCTAAAGTAGTTTAAACCCGCGGTTTGTATACCAGCTCGGAGAAGGCACAGCTATTTTTGGGACAAAGGAAAACATTTTAAAATTGTAAGTATTTCTGTATTACCATAGTAAAAAATAGAATTTAAGATATTCTTTTCGTCTAAAATCTCAGATAAGCAGCATTTCACACGTTTTAGTAAACTATTACATACATACATAGTCTCACGCCTATATCCCCGAAGAGGTAGGCAGAGGTATATTGCTATACCCACTTTTCGCCAGATTTATTTTAGTCCCACGTAATAGGGGGCGAGCCTATTGCCGTACCGGGCACATTACCAGACTCCGTGCCGCTACTAAGAATTTCCTAACGAAAAAAACCCAATAACACTTTGCCCGACCCGGGGATCGAACCCGAGACCTCCCAATCCTACACGCACATCTATGCCGCGATACCAACGAGGCAGGAGGTAAAATATTATTTACCATAATGCGCCCCGTGTTTTTAAACCCGGTGCCTTCTACGTGGCAGACAGTCTCTTGACTATTTTATTACTGACATTAATTCTTATTATTCTCTTTAATAATACATTCTCATGCAATTACCAAAAATCAAACTAATATAAAAATCCTTGAAATTCGAATAAGCTAGGCGCCGTCATGTCTGCTACAAATCGTTATTATTCAATTTTTGTGTAGTCATTCTAGAACAACAACCTGAACTGCGTAGCATGTGCTACGAATCTACAGTTCCGTGCAAGGTCAGCTTGAAAACATAGCGGGTGTCTGCTACGAATCTAGAAAGGCAAACGGCAAGCTACGCTAGGCGGCATGTGTCTGTTATAAAGTAGACAAGAGAGATACCAACAGACTGCCATGTAGAGGGTTTCGTGTATCTGCTCTGTGGTTTCGGGTACAAACCCGCGGCTGTTTTTAGTAGTTTTACCTTTTTTTATAAACTCACGCCTGTATCCCCGAAGGGGTAGGCAGAAGTGTAATATTACACCCACATTTCGCCATGAATTTTCAGGTCCCACGTAATAGGAGGCGAGCCTATTGCCGCACCGGGCACATTACATGGAATTTAATATGTTTTTAATTATACCTAACCACCTATAGCATTCCATCCTATCAAATATATAAATAAATAAATAATAAAAGATTAAATTCCATTCAGAGTATTTTTAATAGAATTTCAATACAAGTTGAAACATGATCTGTCTATTGTTCCACCGGGCGTGCGTGACGTTAACTACGTACGCACCGGCATCGATTCAGTAAGAAAATAAAGATCCGTATCCGTATCCGCGGATCTTGACTTCAAATATCCGTATTCCGATCCGTATCCGCGAATATACATTTTTAACGTCACTACTGTATACAGAATACACCACACCCTTGAATACACTGACACTGCTCTAAACCATGGAGTAACCATTATCATACAGGGTTGTGGCGGTCAGACGAGACGTAAGTCGAGTGCTTCTATCATGGTCTGAGTATACACTTTTCGGGAAAACACTGACTTAAAATACATGGTGTATACGTATCCCATAAGAAATCGTGTTTAAATGTTATGTTTTGAATGTTGCAATTTTGTGATTAATAAATATTAAGTAATTAAGTAGATTTCATTTCATCATCATCATCAGCTTTTAATAGTCCACTGCTGGACTAGGCCTCTCCTTTGAAACGAGGAATTGGCCTACTATACCACACTGGCCAAACGGATTGGTGTAGGGTTTGTATCAAGTTTTCCTTCTCTTACAGTGCTGTTCTTTGCATAATATGCTCTCTCTGTCGGCTTTTACGACACCCATGGGATGATATGGGGTGGTGACAATTGGTATTCTTAATCCGTCACCACACGGACGATTTCATTTCATTTAGAAACCATTAATTACTCAATGTTATCGTTAAAATGCACCAACCACTTTTATCTCTGCTCCACCTTAAGGTTGACAGGTAGAGAATGCCTTATGGCATTATGTCAAACCACCTTATTTACTGCAAAATTTAAAAAAAACAAATAAATAATGCTCTTCGAACGGAACTTGGCGCGTTGATGAAGACGATGCCCGCACTTGGAATAAATCCTATACTGCCGGGGATGTTACAAACATGCAACACGGACACAATGAACACCTATGTAGACTGGAAACGACATTTAATGGATCACACCACAAAATGTGTTGTGTCGACACCGAACCCACAACGGTCGACACAGGCGGGACAACTTAAAGTGCTTAAACCACTATAAGCACACCATATCATAATTTTGAATCTAGCTCCCATTTTATCATGAACCATTTTGGTAGGATGAAATATTTAAAGAAAGAAATCAATACAACCAAATTTAACAGTAAGTACCTCACTTTCCATAGACACCTTCCTCATCGATCCGCCATTTGTGGAAACAAAATCAATAACCGACTCATCTCTTCATAGAATCTAATCTCAGAGCGGAAGTTCAAGCAAGACTTCCCACTGCGCACTCGACAAATGACATTAGCAAAGGAAATATTGAGGGTAGACAGAGAAAAAAGATGAGACGCAAGACTCGGTTTCGATGTGCCGGTAGTTTTTGAACGGAAATACTTACTTAGTTGGGTGTTTTGGTTATTTTTTAGTTTGGTTAGAAAGAGCAAAAGGATTAAAAAAGATAGATGGTTCGATTACAATCATGGCAATAGTTTTTGAACGGATATATTTACTTGAGGAGGTAGAGTCGTTTATTATTTAGTTTGGAGTCTTGTTATTCTTGAATATTAGTGTGATTGTTCATGTGATTCAGGTCGTGCTGGCTCCCTCAATCAAGGTTGAGCCGTACGATGCTGTTGAATGTGGGACATCAGCGGGCTCAGTTAGTCAAAAGCGTCAGATGATATCCTGCATTTTATTCCCATACTAAACCCATTTCTTCTGGTCTTTAATGCAAAGATGGAAGAGAATGAAAAGACAATAAAAAAGCAATGACTCTGAGTTTGTTTCGGTTTTTCTTTTACAGAGGTCTCCTAGACCTATACAGCCCGACTTCGGCTAGAATAGGGTTTTGACTTGTATAAGTGTAGTAAACAACCAAACTTATGTAGGGTTTGTTAAAGTTAAAAGTGATTCGTTTGGCAATAAGTATGTTTATCACTATTTATTTCAAAATGAATGATCGTAGACTATTTTACAAAGGACAAAAGCATCATGTACCAGTCAGTTCTGAAATCGTAACAAACTTATAACAAAACTGAGCATTTCAAGTAGGTATGTAGGTAACTAGGTATGTGTCTCTCTCTAGGAGTGTCGTAACGAGTAGAGTAGAGCTGGGCTGGACAGAATGCAGACCCTAGAAAGTTGCAGCCTTTTGTCACATATAAATTATTCAACGGCGTATTTATTGAAAGTTAAAATGATAGTAAAATCATTTTTTCACTTAAGCCACAATGTGACGCTTATGAACGTCAAAATTGAAGTTAATTAATTAATTATTTTACATTTACCGTGAAGCTATTGCTAGCTATAAGCTATTAAAGCTCGCACCGGCCACATAAAAGGCTAGTTACAGCACTTATATCTCAATTCTTAGCCATCATCTGCTACGTGAACCAACTTGTTGTCTAGAGTTCTTTGTATGTAGCTGATATCTGCTGCGTTTCAGAGCTAGACGAGTATAGAATGTCACGATGCAACAACGAAACGTTGCTCGTGGATAGCTCGCTTATAAACGGCCCGGTCGCGCCCTATATAAACCAGAGTCAAGACCACAAGGGCCCTGGCTCCACGCTCGGCTGACTACGAAGTTAAGTCATCCTCGTTGCTACAAGAACCCAGGACATCGCTCGTCTCACCTTTAGGATTACAACCTGTGTCTCAATATACTATCATATCATTTTTTTGCCGGTATTAAGGGGCTCGGCCCAGGGGGATTGTGAGACTTCCAGACGAGAAGCATCGGGACTACTCACTAAAACCACCATGGTGTTCCTCTATCCGATACCATTGAATGGCGGGGCCAAGGGAACGTGCAGGGAGCATTAGCATGACTTCTGCGACCATATACTATCCTACCTACTGTGTCTTAATCTAGTGCACTTTTCTCGTACTTGTACTAAATAGTAAAAGTCGTACTTGTACCAAAGTAATTAAAAGCTGTTGAAATTTATAGTAAATCGTCTTGTCTTTTCTTATGCACGAACTATAGAAGTCTAGATTCGTAATTCACTTGCGTTACGTGCTTGAGAGTGTAGTACCTGTAGATCTCTAGATTCGTCAGAGACAAGGTAGGACATTGACATCTTAATCGAGCTTTCTGAGTTTATAACTCGGGGTCACCACTTTTCCAAAAGGTAATGTGTCTGGTATGTATGCAGGTCAAAAGGTCAATCGTATGTTAAATATCAAGAAATGAAAGTTTCATTTACTCATCTTCCAGGCCTGCACATATACCACACACACCACCGCTATCTAGCTAAGCATTTTATATTTTATTTTTTATTTAACATTGCAGCTTCGTGAAGAAACTGATCATGTACTGTACGTAGCCCAGCTTGTTATTAAAAAATCTGTGGATTCGTAGCCGGCATCCGTTAAGTTAGATGTGTGTACCGATTGCCAGAATCGTAGCGCATCGACACTTGCTACGCGGCAGCTTGTTGCTCGATCATTTCTAGATTCGTGGTAGACACCCGACGACGCGACGCTTACCGAGTTCCCGACTTACTAGTCGTATAGTGCTTTATTCGTAGCAGATAACCGCTACCCGCTACGTGACCAATATAAGTGAGACTTTTAGTCAAAGGTGGCCGAAACCTGAACTTATTTAAGCTTCGGTCGTTACTCTGACACAGGTCACTAAAGGGCCACAAATACACCATTTTCATGATTTTTGACTACCCGTCCTTGCCGAGATTAGTCAAAAATCATGAAAATTGTTCTACATTATCATCTCATTCATCATAGAATGATGAATGAGTCACCACTGCTGGTTTCATACATTCTAATCGCATTCATCATAAAGTGTTACACATCATCGACCCCTCAATAAGTGTGACAAAATTTATAGATAACCCCTAACCAACTAGACCAACATCATCATCATCAACCTGTAAGAGTCCACTGCTGGATCGAGCCTCTCCAATGGCACGCCACTGATCCCGATTTCGGCTTTTCGTGTCCAGCCGCTGCCAGCCACTTTGCGTATATCGTAACTCCACCTAGCCGGAGGGCGTCCTACACTACGTTTGCCCTGGCGCGGTCTCCACTCTAGCACACGACTACTCCAACGGTTATCGGTTCTTCGACATATGTGGCCAGCCCACTGCCCCTTCAGCTTGCTAATTCTTTGAGCTATGTCGATTACTTCGGTTCTCTGACCAACATTCCTGCAATCAATCGTAAGTACTCATTTTTATCTTAGCATACTTTTAAGTTTGAAATCTTATAAGATTCGCCGCAACTGCAAACCCAAACGAAAATTAAATCACCATACACTTTTTAATATTCATAATACGCGCTATTTGTCAACAACGATTGTTATGATAAAGCGAACTGATAAAAAATACCACACCCCTCGATATAAACTAACCCCCAGGGTGCGCTTATATTAAATATTTTTATCAATTTAAATTGAACACTGAATAGGTTCGGGATTAGCGACGTGCCGGTAATAATGTTACTATTAAAGCTTTGATATACAAAAAACTCAAGATGCACAGTCTCGAACTAAAGTGACGTTCAACACCGTCCACATTGTGCAAAACTACACACAATTGCACACTAGCTTTAAGTTATATACTTCTGTAAATACTTTGTTTGTTTTGGTGTTCAATAAAGTATAATCTATCTATCTATCTATCTAACTACACTCGCGGACACGCAAATCAACTCAACCCCTACTTGCACATATAAACTTATTTTCTGATAAAAGTGTACAAGATATTAATAAAAATTATATGTTATTTTAAAGCTTGGAATACCAGCTTTTGATTAATATCATAATTAGAAAAATCCATAAACAACTTGGATAATTAATTAAGTCTAAACATAAAGGTACGAAAAAAAGTAATTTGGGAATAGGGGTTAGGTTAGGTTTTTCAGATATAAAACAATATGTTGTAAAAAAATTGGGCAAGTGCGAGTCGGACTCGCGCACAAAGGGTTCCGTACCATCATCTATAAAAGAAAATCACGTTCGTTGTATGTATACTTAAATACTTTATAAGTATAAGGCTGGCAATCACAGAAATATATAGTAATAGAACGGTGACACGGGCGTTGCGCGCGTGCCAAACTATTGCACTATAGTGCATGTGTTTTCGAACGCATTCGCATTACGCATCGCGTCTCCCTTTCGCGCGCTCAGAAGGTAAAAAAACATTAAATTCGTTACGAATATGCCATATTGTGCAGTTTCCAATTGTAAAAATTAAAAGTGATGCAAAAATATGGAAAAGGGAGGCATTTCATATCACCAGTAAGTATTTAAATTGAGTAAAACTTAAGATTATTGAGATTTAAAACAAGTGGGCTACTTTTACCATGTTTGTCTAATAAGAACATCATCGTTCATTTCTTCGTTATGTTAAATTTCCATTGCTTGAATTATACGATACTTGTTGACATATTTATGAAATAAACACGCAATGTACGGCGAGATACGCGATATTCACAAGATGCCAAAAACAATAACAAATCAGGGGCCACGGGTCAAATAAATAGCTGTGATTGGTCAGCGCGCGCTAGGGATTGACGTTCGGTTTATGGTTACGTTTTAAATTTATCGATAAATAAAAGGAATATTAATTCGAATTAATTATTATGTCTCTGTCTGTCTCTCTCTCTCATAAAGAAAGCAAGCATCATGTTCATGCTTTCAGATCACGAAAATGACATCTATTTGGGAATCCAAGATGGCGAACGAAACATTTTTAATAAAATTAATATGGGTATCATTTTAGAGGTTTTTATGGATTCTAGTCACGAAAATGACATCTATTTGGGAATCCAAGATGGCGGACGGGACATTTTTAATAAAATTAATATGGGTATCATTTTCGGGGTTTTTATGGATTCTGGTCACGAAAATGACATCTATTTGGGAATCCAAGATGGCGGACGGGACATTTTTAATAAAATTAATATGGGTATCATTTTCGGGGTTTTCATGGATTCTGGTCACGAAAATGACATCTATTTGGGAATCCAAGATGGCGGACGGGTCATTTTTAATAAAATTAATATGGGTATCATTTTCGGGGTTTTTATGGATTCTGGTCACGAAAATGACATCTATTTGGGAATCCAAGATGGCGGACGGGTCATTTTTAATAAAATTAGTATGGGTAAAATTTTTGGGGTTTTCATGCTTTCTGATCACGAAAATGACATCCATTTGGGAATCCAAGTTGGCGGACGGGACATCTTTGATCACGAAATAGATGGTGATGTTGGATTACCCATCCTTTTAAACATCGGAGACGATACCCATATTGTTTTTTTTTAAATCCCATCCACCATCTTTGATCACGAAATAGATGGTGTTTTTAAATTTCCCATTCCTTAAAATATCGGAGACGATACCCATATCGACTTTTAAAAAAATCCCGTCCGCCATCTTTAATTTCCTATCCGTCATCTTTGATCACGAAATATATGTTGTATTTGGATTCTCCATCCCGTATATCAACGGAGACGATACCCATATTGATTTTTTTAAAAAATCCCTTCCACCAACTTTGATCACGAAAAAGATGGTGTTTTTGAATTTCCCATTCCGTAAAATATCGGAGACGATACCCATATCGACTTTAAAAAAATCCCGTCCGCCATCTTTAATTTCCTATCCACCACCTTGAATCACGAAAAAGATGTTGTATTTGAATTTTCCATCCCTTTTAACATCGCAGACGATACCAATATAGATTTTTTTTATTTTCCCATCCGCCATCTTTGATTTCCCATCTGCCATCTTCGATCACGAAATAGGTGTTGTATTTCGATTCCCCAACCCTTAAAATATAGAAGGCGATACCCATATTGTTTTTTAAAATTTTGTCATCCGCCATCTTTGATATTCCGTCCGCCATCTTGAATCACTAAATAAATTTCATATTATTTAATCAGCATCCCGAAAATCTCGAAAACGATACCCATATAGATTGTATCCTATTCGTTAAGCCTTTTTTTTGCCTTTGACCCAACCCTCCCCCTTCTCGTTTGACCAAATTTATTATTTTTGTCTGGCCCCTAAAAGTTGTGGCGTAATTTTATATAGCCTATAGCCTTTCGGAATAATTGGGCTATCATAGGCAATATCAATTTTTAAAAGCCGACTGCTAGTTCCTGAGATTAGCCGACATTATCTTTTAGCCTTTTTAGCCTTTTGCCCGGCCACAAAGGGTCGAAACGTTATGTTATATAGCCTATAGCCTTCCGGAATAACTAGGCTACCGTATACAAAAAGAATTTTTCAGATCCGACCGGTAGTTCCTGAGATTAGCGCGTTCAAACAAACAAACTCTTCCGCTTTATTACATTAGTATAGATATTTTATAATATAGTCAAAAGTTTTGTAAGATTTCAATACAGATTTTTAACTAAATAAATACGTTTTATTTTTATAACAGTATACTATAACCAAACTATTCATAATAAATCATTTTATATAAACAATAACATAATTTCATTTTCCATAGCTCTCACATCGATAATAATTCCTTAGTGTCCCCTCACTATCTATACGTCACTGTGGGCGGGGCTTGCTAAAATGTGGCACGCGCGAAATGTACGCGATGACGTGACATTCACCGTTCTATTACTATCTATTTCTGTGCTGGCAATGCTGCCAGCCTTCTGGGCACGCTACCAGCCGACAGCGTTGCGGAGGAATTTTTTGACGCCGCGTAGTTTTTTATTTTGTTATTTTTATTTATTTAGTTTTATTGGTTTAGTTTAGGATAGTTTAATTGCATAAGTAGTTTTATTCTGTTGTATATATGTTTATTTGTTACTTCAATAAAGCCTATCATTCTTTATAAGTTTCTACCTGTTTATTAAGATCGAGTAACAAATTGCTTAAAAATTACGTTTGTTGTATGGGAGCCCCCCTTTATTATTTACTTTTTTTAAATTTAATTATTTATTTTGAAAGGTAATATACAACTACATATTCTGTAAAAAATTAAAGCGTCTACCTGTAACAGTTAGTAATTTTGAGCAAAATATACGAAAAAAAACACGTTTTTTGTATGGGACCCCCCCTTAATTTTTTTATATTTTTTATTTTTCGTATTTGTTGTTATAGCGGCAACCGAAATACATGATTTGTGAAAATTTCAGCTATCTAGCTATCATGGTTTATGAGATACTACAGCCTGGTGACAGACAGACAGACAGACAACGGAGTCTTAGTAATAGGGTTCCGTTTTTTACCTTTTAGGTACGGAACCCTAAAAACGTAAAAACATTTATTTAATCAATACTTGGTATTACCTCCTCTAGCTCTAATCAGCGCCTCCAATCGGTTTCTCATCGATCTTATTAAGTTCGAAACCGTGTCTTGAGGAATGCCATCCCACTCCTCTGATAACGCTGCCCATAGTTCTGCAACGTTCAAAGGGGCTGGATTTCTGGCCCGAACCCTTCGTTTGAGCTCATCCCATAAGTGCTCAATGGGATTCATGTCATGCTGAGCGGAGGCCAGTCCATAGTGCGTATTTGCACTTCATGCAGAAACTGCTGGGTGATGCGAGCCGTGTGGCATCGGGCATTGTCGTGCATTAACACGTTCCGGGACAAAACGTCGAGGGGCGGTACTCCAAAAAACCTACTCAATTTGACACTAGAATTTCCCATACAAATTCACCCCCCGCTTGACGACGTTGTGGTATACCTTGTACTGATTTATATTGCGTGATACGACTGTACGTTTCTGGACGTGACCATTATTCATATTTTATACGACTGTTTTCACGAACAAATTTTATAGCAAAACAACAATAAAATATAAGTTATTATGAAATTATATCAACTTTTCACGATCGCATTCGGTGGCATTAGCTAAAGCGACGCGGGGCTCCCGCGCAATGACACAGTGTAGTTTACTTGTGTGCTCATAAAACTTCACGATGTGACACTAGCCAGCTGTAGGTTCTTGTAATACGACACTAATACGTCACCCTACAATATTTTCTATTGCTGACGCCCGTTCTTTGACGAGCTGTCGTATTTCGAAGCTTAAAGTCAGCCGTCGATGGACGTTGTGTCGTTATCTATAGGAATTTTAGGACCGTCCCTCGACGTACTGTCCCGGAACGTGTTAAGATGAAATCTGCACCGACTGAGGCTGCGTAGGGAACAACGTGATCCTGGAGAATATCTCTGATGTAGAGATCAGCCGTCAAACCACCTCCTCGGCCTCCTCCAGGAACGAAAACAAGTTCCGTTTTTCCCTCCACGATATGCCAATCCACATCATAGTGGAAACTCCTCCAAATGGGACCGTTTCCGCGAAACAACATTGGGCAAACCGCTCACCCAGACAAAATCGATGCATTTACCCCGCCCCCATAATATAAAGATAAAGATAAAAGATAAAGAAATATTTATTTTTCGCTACACACAAATTTTTATCTACACATAAATACACGAAAAAGTGAAAAAAAAACAAAACAAAATTGACAAATAAGATAGAAATAAAGAAAACAAAAATAATAAACAAAAAAAGAAAACAAGAAAAATACATAACAAAAAAAAATAGGCAGGATAGAAGTAAAGATATTTGCGTGCAGCATGTTCTTTAGATAACCTATAACCCCATGGATAGGTAGGTATTTCGAGCGCTGCACGCGCGCGCTTTTAATTGCGGTTTAAGGGGCCTACAAGAGCTAAACGCAAGTTTTATAATGCTTTAAAGTATATGATTCAATGCAGTTAACACAATCAGAAAAATATATGATATTCTTCTGGATATAATCTAGTTAAGTACTGTGTTGAAAACATAATACAACTAACTTTATTCGATAGAAAAAATCACAAAGATACCTCTAAAAAATTGATTTTAACGAATAAAAACCATATTAAAATACATACAATAATTCTGATTTTTTGACAAATTATTCAACAAGCAACATACTAACGAAATACTGTTTTATTTTTTTAATTTAATCAATACATTGTCTGTAATTAATTTCTTTTATGGTTTGTAAAGCGTTCTGAACGTCCCGTCGTCGTCGCGCTTCTCTTTCTTATGTATACAATCCGACAAGGACAGCGAAATTAGCTCTTGTAGTCCCCTTAAAAAGTGTGAAAACTCAAAAAAATATTCATTTCCTAGGTTTTATTTTTGGTTAGTATGACTTGGAATGATGTCTACAACGAGTAGACTTCGGCTTGGTGATGGGTCTTGTGACACCCTGTATATGTATGTGCAGGTATTTTCCGGACACTTTTGAGACGCTAACTTGGGTTGTTTGTATATCAATAAATGAAAGTCAAAGGCAAAACTTTACTCGTAAGACGTAGGCGTAATAAAACCAAAGATTTTTTAAATAAACCTGTTACACTAGAAACAAATCTTATGTCGCGAAGGACTTTATCAAAATTCAATCAACGGACACAAAAACAATCAGCAGTGGCGGCGCTAGGCGTCGGCGACGTCGGCGACCGCCGACGGCCTCGCGCCTGAGGGGGCCTCGCAAAATAGTTTTACAAGTTACCTATTTTAGTTTCGCCAATCATACTGGCTTAGGAAGCCGACCCCGAAAACTTTGGAATAAATCTAAGCAGATGATAATGACTTATATTATTTTTACAAAGACATTACTCACTTCTGTAACACTTGCGTAACATAAGTGAGTACTACTTTACGGGTACCTATACAGAATCGTCTGTCTTACAATAAATGAAATGAAAGTTTCACCCGACTGAGCGTATTCACACCCACCGATATCTGTACTGGGCATGGGCGTTGCCAAGGGCGAGCATTTCTCATTTTCCATATCAACTTGCCCCTTCCCCCAGGCCATCGGCTGGCGTCCTTGCAGCGGCTGAGGGATTGAATGGGTTGTGGCAGGAAGGAATGAATGATTAGGAATTAAACTTTTCTCAGTCGTAGTGGTCGTGGTCATGCGTCGGTCGGTTCTTGTGCCATTGCTGTTCTTGTGATGCGTCGCCATGTAGCTCTATGTTTTGCGGAGTGAGAGCAGTCATTGATGTTAGAGTGCGTCACAAATTTAATGAGGTCTGTCCATCGTGTCAGAGAGCGCCCACGTGATCTCTTGCCCTCAACTTTCCCTAGCACGACCAATGGTTCCATTGAGTCCTCGTTATGGGTGACATGGCCATAGAACTTAAGGATTCGTATTTGCACAGTCGACGCTAATCTCTCTTTGATGTTGAGTTCCTTCAGGATGGAAACATTGGTTCGATGTGCGATCCATGGGATTCTGAGCATGGGTCTCCAGCACCACATTTCCAGGGCGCCAATTTTGCGGCGATCCTGCATCCTCAACGTCCACGTCTCAGCACCGTATAGAAAGATTGGAAAGATCAGGCAGCACCTCATCAGTCGAACCTCTGTTTCTGGTTATTCTGCGGTCTTTCCAAATCTTTTTGAGTTTTTCCACCGAGGATCTTGTCACCGCGTAACGCCTCCGAATTTCATCTTCGCAGCCTCCAGCATTGGTAATAGTAGAGCCTAAATAGACGTAGCTATTGACTACGTCGCATCCTGCTATTATTTGGACGTCCGGCCGTCCGTCCGTGGGAATGAAACTAGTGAGGGGCAATTTTATTGCATAGTGATGGGAAATTAAGGTTGGCGTAAACAGAACCGTCCTGGCCCTGCCCTAGGCAATCGGCTGGCGACGCCCTTGGTACTGGGTGAAAATGTTTGTATTGTCATTTTTTTATTATTTGGCTCACTTGATTTAACGGCTTTTTTACTGCCTCGTTGGTCTCGCGGCATAAATGTGCGCGTGGGATTGGGAGGTCTCGGGTTCGATTCCCGGGTCGGGCAAAGTGTTATTGGGTTATTCCGTTAGAAATTCTCAGTAACAGCACGGAGTCTGGTAATGTGCCCGATACGGCAATAGGCTCGCCCCTATTACGTGGGACCTAAAAATTCATGGCGAAATGTGGGTGTAATATTACACCTCTGCCTACCCCTTCAGGGATACAGGCGTGAGTCTATAAAAAAAAAACAAAAGAATATAAGTCAATGGGCCTCGCGACTTGATGTCGCCGACGTCCACATGTGGTCTAGCGCCGCCACTGACAATCAGACTCGAAACAACAATTTGTGGATAACATACTGTTCCGTCGAACCCACAACACTCGGTGGAGTGCGAGGCGACCACATAAACCACTACGCCATATATTAAATTTCTCTTTCTCGGCACGCAGAATCGGGAAGTTTCCTGCAAGTGAAATAATATACAAGTATTTTTATCTAGTGAAACATGTCAAAATAATAGTAGTTTCATTTATTAATTGATTTTAAAACTTTATTTAACATTTTTATCGTCAATTTATTGATAATAAGTATTCTACTACAGCAAAACACTATGACGTCACTACGTCTTATTTCATACCCTTGGCAAAGGTCCTTTTTGACATTTAATTAAAAGTGCTTGATTTGACTAGTTGGAAACAACCCTATTTTGTTAATACCCTGACTATTCAGGTTGGTTAAAATAAATAGATTATCATCGATATCCCAGTTGCATTTGCAGCATACTTACTTATCTTCATACAAGTTTATTAAGCGGGTCTTACACGCGATAACTAAGATATTAAAGGCATAAATACTTCGGTATTTTTCGACGTTTCGGCGTTTCAAAAGCGGCGGTAGCCCAGTGGTGTACGTAACGGACTGCCGAGAAGATGGTCTCGGGTTCGATCCCCAGGTACCTCGGGCACACACCTCTGACTTTTCGAAGTTATGTGTGTATTAAAAATGTTAATTATCGCTCGTTTAATAATGCGCTCGGTAGATGGCAATAGGCTCGCCCCCTATTACATTGGGACCGAAACATATCTGGCGAAGTGTGGGTGTGTAATACACCTCTGCCTACCCCTTCGGGGATAAAAGGCGTGAAGATATGTTATGTTATATGTTATTTTTCGACATTTCGACCAACTTGCACCGGTCGTGGATGAAGGGTCCCTCCACGACCTTGCTTTAAATATTCTAACTATCACGAGTAGGTACGACTCGCTAAATAAACTTTACCTATAATGTTTACAAATCGCGAAAGTTTTAATTCATTCACTGACCAATCTATCTAGATATGACTCATGATTGTCCGTGTGGTGACGGATTAAGAATACGAATTGTCACCACCCCATATCATCCCATGGGTGTCGTAAGAGCCGACAGAGCGAGCATATTATGCAGAGAACAGCACTGTAAGAGAAGGAAAACTTGATACAAACCCTATACCAACCCGCTTGGCCAGCGTGGTAAAGTAAGCCAATTCCTCCTTTCAAAGGAGAGGCCTAGTCCATCAGTGGACTATTAAAGGCTGATGATGAATGACTCATGACAGCCGGAACCGACGTGCTCTCCGAGGCACGGGCGAGCGTTTATTAGCACCAATTTGAGATCATTTGCAAGAAATCAGCCGACTCAAATAGGGGTAGAAAAATAACAGTTACTGATTTATTGTGTAAAGATTTTACTACATTTTCTCATATGTAGAGAAAACGGAATATCTCTATCAAATCGCTATAAAATGTTTGAGCATTTACAATAAAATTCCATGTATTTCGATTATATATTTTACTAGAGGACGTCAGCAGCTACACCTGCAATTTTTTTTTAATTTACCCGTTTTGGTCGATCCCGTGGGAATTTCGGGAAATCCCGTCTTAGTGCACCCCTACGGTCCCCAAGGAACATACATGCCAAATTTCAGCTTCCTGCGCCCAATAGTTTCGGCTGTAGCGTGTCTGTCAGTCAGTCAGTAACGCAAGGATTTTATATATTAAGATTTACACTTTTTGTTATAAACACTTAAGTAGCAAACCATTTTTGGAGAATTCACCGATTGGAAATTTGGTAGATTATCACTACTCAATTACGCGTTTCGGAGAATCTCATACCAAAATGAAAATAACAATGCTTTCCTTCGCTACTATAAATAAAAATGCATTTCCATTTTCAATAGTCAAAATTATTTTCCTGAAATATCGTATTTTTCGTTGGCAACCTCCATACGTACATTATAAAGGTTGTATACGTCTAGAGGGAGGGGGTGATATCCGGTCCCGCCCAGACACGCCCCGTTTAAATATTAAACTAGCTCTTGCTTCGGTTTTGTCTGTATCCAGAGTTATTATTATAGAGGTATTGTTCAGGTCTCTTCAGGTTGGGTTGGTCGTAGGGGTTTGATTCTCGGTTGTGGGTTTTTCTGTCCGACAACATTTTGCACACGGAAAGACAATAGGTGATAAAGAAAATATGATGACTATATTCTTATTATTATATTTATTTATAGGCTCACGCCTCTACCCCCGAAGGGTTAGGCAGAGGTGTAATTTTACACCCACATTTCGCCATGAATGTTTAGGTTTCACGTAATAGGTGGCGAGCCTATTGCCGTTACCGGGCACATTACCAGACTCCGGGCTGCTACTGAGAATTCCGAAAAACCAAGTAACACTTTTGCCCGACCCGGGAATCGAACCCGAGACCTCCGATCAGCAGTCGCATATGCTATCCTCTGGCTCCGGAGTCATCTGCTACTAAAGAGATGGAAAGACTAACAGGGTGCTACACAGAAAGCCTCCGTTTCAAAACGACGCGCGTAGCACTGATTTTCCGGAGTAATGTGCCTATTAAATAGTTAATGATCGTTAATACAGTGAAGCAGCGATACCCTAGTGGAAAGACCGACGGACTGCCACGCAGAGTCTCGGGTTCGAATCCACGGCGCGCACCAATGACTTTTCGAAGTTATGTGCGTATTCAATTGTTAATTATCGCTTGCTAAACGGTGAAGGAAAACATCGTGAGGAAACCTGCATGTCTGAGAGTTCTCCATAATGTTCTCAAAAGACATGTGAAGTCTGCCAACCCGTACTTGGCCAGCGTGGTGGACTATGGCCTTACCATTCTCAATGAGAAGAGGCCCGTGACCAGCAGTGGGACAGTTTATATACAGGGCTGATGATGTAAATACAGTGAAGGAAAAGATCGTTAGGCAACCTTGTCTGTAAGAACTCCATAGTTTTCTTGAAAGACATGTGAAGTCTGGCCAGCGTGGTGGTGTGTCACAAGACATGTGAAGTCTGGCCAGCACGGTGCCGGTGGCAATGAATACAGATTTACAAAGAAGCGCAATTCTTAAGGATTTCGTGTGCCGATTCCAAGTGGAACTGTCTCCAGTTTAGTTGTTCTCCGTCTCCCTTGCTCTCGTAGTTAAGATACACAGGAGGAACGTTCGTCTCTCTTGCTCTCGTAGAGACAGCTGTCACAGCGCGACTGCCACGCCGCCAAGCGGCAATTTGGGTCACAGAAAGTTTGTCTTCAGAGCGCCCATAAGAAATGCGCCTCTATGTAAATATCTGAGCTCTTTGCCGGTGGTGTGTCAGTGGTATGTCGGTGGTAAGAGGCAGACCATGCTAGGCAGTGGGACAGTTTACGTATGCAGGGCTGGTGGTGATGAATAGTCTCAGGCACTTCAGGCAAGCAGGCCTCGATGTGTTTGACTTGGCTTATAGTTTTTATCAATTGGACTGCACGGTTGGCGTAGTGGTTTAAGCGGCCGCCTCGCTGCTTGACACTGCGCCGAAGTGTTGTGGGTTCGATACCCACACGAGGCAACACTTTGTGTGATCCATAAATTGTTGTTTCGAGTCTGGGTGTTCATTGTGTCCGTTAGTTGTATGTTTGTAAAGTCCCCCGCGACACAGGATTTAGTTCTAATGCGGGAGTAGTCTTTAAAAAAAAAACATTTATTCTTATAGTTTACAAGGTAACACTTATAAACGAATTTTTTTTACAACCAGGTTCAGGATGTTCTCTCCTATCCCTGAAAGAACCTGCAAGAAACTCATGCCACTCTGGATTTAAATATTTTAAGGAATTTGTGGTACCATGACAGCTGACACCGCAAATATACTTCACATTGCTGCATACATATGCTCACACCTTGCTCACACCTTTTTCCCGTCGGGGTAGGCAGTGACAACAGAACGCCACTTGCTTCTATCCTTACAAACCTCACGCGCTTTCTGTACATTCAATACTCTTTTCATACATGTTCGCCAGTTCCGCGTGCTTCGGACCTTCCCTTTTTTTTAATCGTCCCCAATTTAGTCGACCAATGTCAGACGAGGTCTGCCGCGACCGACTTGCCCACACACGTTTGCCTCATATATTTGATGCGTCATTCTTTCTTCACTCATTCGTTCCTCGTGCACAAACCATTTCTGCATTCCTTACTCAATTCTCGTCACAACATCTTCTTTCAGGCCACATCGCTCTCGTATTACTTACTGCATTCGGAATTCTATCAATCAAAATCAAACTCAAATAAGTAACTATGTCTATTTTAATAAAAAAAATAAAAAAGTAACTTTGAATGCATATTTACATAATTGAGCATTGAAAAAAAAATGCCTGTTCAGAAAGTAGAGCCTCATGAGAAGAATCAGGCAAGAAACTCAGGGCCACTCTTTTTATCGTCTTGTTCTATACAATTTAAATAACTTAATAACTCCATTGATTTATTTCATATCTGAGCTGGTGTGTATACATCACTGCCGCTACCACCCGCCGCTGTAGGGCCGTAACAGCTGATAGTGCGAGTTTGCGTGTTCCTATTTACATCGCATTTTTTTGGAATATTGTCGAGTTCTTAGATTTTTCCGGCAAATTCGACCGCCAAGGGACTCAGTATAATGTTCGGTACACCGTCCCTTTCACCCGGTATAATCAGTCTCACCCCACACATACTACGCAGTGATCGCATCTCAACTGCGTTAATTCTGCTTTCATGCTTTTTCTGCCATACCCAACACTCACTACCATACATCAGCGTGGGCACAAGTATACCATTATGTACAAGATTATTAGACTGTGGTACAAGCATAGAGCATAGATATTTACATAGAGGTGCATTTCTTATGGGCGCTCTGTAGACAAACTTACTGTGACCCAAATTACCACTTGGCGGGTGGCAGTCGCGCTGTGACAGCTGTCTCTATGAGTGCAAAAGAGACGAACGTTTCTCCTGTGTATCTTAACTACGAGAGCAAGAGAGACGGAGAACGACGCCAGCGCCGCCAACGGCGCCAACTACGTACTACACTGAAGACAGTCGCCAACTCGCCATTTGGAATCGGCACTCGAAATCTTTAAGAAATGCGGTTCTATATGTAAATCTGTATTCATTGGTACAAGTACCAGTACATCGCATAAATGGCTTGAAATAAATAAAATTCGAACAGGTAATGTACAACCGATATTTTGTCGATAAATAACGGTATTTCTGCGCCCCCACGATGACGTAGCTCATTAGATTATTGCCTGATGTTTGTACAATCCCTTTTGATAGCGTAATAACGTTATTTAATGTTATGTCAATAAAAACTATTGGTGTTGGTTTTAATGAAAGTAAAACGTTTTTTGAATGATTTAGTCAAATAATAACTATTTCACCACAAAACATTTACATATAAAACGTTGCTAAGAGGATCTTTTTAAAAAGTATCTCAGGTCTCATGTAGATAGAGCCAATGAATACAAATTTTACATAATAGAAGCGTATTTCTTAAGGATGTCGTGTGCCGATTAAAGTTGGCGTATTGACGGTTGTCAGCACAGAACACCATATACCCTGGATGTCAGTGTAGTACCGTACTACATTGGCAACCGTCAATACGCCAACTTTAATCGGCACACGACATCCTTAAGAAATACGCTTCTTATGTAAATCTGTATTCATATAGAGCCTAATGAGGGCTTTACACGGGTCGATTTTCGTCGTGCGGCTAGTCGCTTCACAAATTGCCTCATCAAACCGCATTGCTAGCCCATTTACATACACATACATATCGTCACGCCTTTTATCCCCGAAGGGGTAGGCAGAGGTGTATTTCTACAACCACTTTTCGCCAGTTATACTTTAGTCCCACGTAATAAGGGGCGAGCCTATTGCCGTACCGGGCACATTTCCAGACTCCGTGCTGCCACTGAGAATTTCATGACAGAAAAACCCAATAACACTGCCCGACCCAGAAATCGAACCCGGGACCTCCCGATCCCACGCGCACATTTATGCCGCGAGACCAACGAGGCAGTCGTATAGGGTTTGATGTCGAGTTTTCCGTCTCTACGCAAAGATGGTATTTGCATCGTGTTATCCCTTAGTCGCCTCTTACGACACCCACGGGAAGATAGGGGGTGGTGACACACAAGTGTCGTTCTATGCCGTCAACCACACGGCATCACACGGTTACACGGTCGATTTTAGTCACCAAAGTCGGATGCTACCCAACTTTGGGGTTTGCGGCTTTAGTCACTTGCGACCTAGTCGAATTGCCATTTAGACGGTCGATTTACGCAGCGCGGTCAAAGTCACCCGTGTAAACCCCTATAACACTATAAGCCAAGATGTTAACCTAAGGTAACCAAAAGCGTGGAAAAACAGCGTTGAACATTTTCACGATCTATCGCAAATGCTCTAGTCAGAAAAAAGTACTAAAAAGCATGAAGCAAACAGACTGTCCTTTCGCTAGAATGCTCGCCAGAACGCTCGATAAAATGCTCGCTAAAACGATGTCGTTGATTTTTCTGTGATGTAACACTCGCTAGAATGCTCATAAGAAGTGAATACCCAGATTTATTAGCACCTTTAGGATGGTGACGACAAACTATAAAAAAAAGCCTTTTCATTTGTGACAGGTGAGTGTTAGAATATTGCATTTATACAAACAAACTCTTCCCCTTTTGTAAAATCACTTACAGGAACGAAAAATTACTAGAAATTGGTCAAATTATTAACAACATACCCATCTAAATCCCGACCCCTGTAAACATCGCTTAACCCCATAGATAATTAATCGCGCTACCATTTAGCGAAGCATTCATGTATCAGTAGCTAATGCACTTAAATATTTAACCGTTTGTCTGCTTTCATCTCCTAAACTCCCAGGGGAGGGAGATAAGATAGAAATAGCGCTCTGATGCATTCGGCTTTATGAAATATTTGACATTTTGTTGTTTACAAGATAAAAATATATAAAAAACCGGCCAAGTGCGTGTCGGGCCACGCGCAAAGTAGGGTTCCGTAGTTGCCCATAGTGACTTGCTGCAAAGGGTATTAATGTACAACAAATCCGACTGTTTATTTTGTTGAAAAAATAATTTTAATAACACTATTATAAGAACCTAAGTTTTGTTTAGAAAAATACTAGGTATGTATCCAGTTATGTATTGTAAACATAAAATGTGGTTTCCAAGATATACTACTACTATACATACGTAGTACCGTAGTACATTACATACCAAAGTACCTACCTAAGTATATCTTTAAGATTAAGCCAGCGCGCCCAATGTAAACTCACAGAAATAGGTATTTATAAGTTAACCGACGATTACTCGTAAACTAGTGATATCTACATAGCCGTGATAGTTTTTCTTTTAAACTCGTTATATGTACTACATTTTTGTTTTTTTTTTCACCTCTTCCAAATTAATAGTTTAGCTGGCAGAGGGGGGGACACTTGAGTCTAACAATTTTTTTCACTTCAAAGCTTGATATTTGACAAACCAATCACTTGATCGAAAAATGATTTGAGCAAACTAATAATATTTTTGTAAAACCTATCCAATGATAACCCACATGATGGGGTACTCAACCAAAAAAAAAATTCAACCTCGCTATATATGTAGGGGAGATACCATTAAAAAAAATATTTTCCTAAATTTTATTCTACAGTTTTGTTGCAATATCTTATGTCTATATTCATGTCAAATATCAGCTTTATAGCACGAGGCATCTTTGAGCTAGGCTGCGGACGGACAGACGGACGGACATGACGAAACTATAAGGGTTCCTTGTGGACTACGGAACCCTAAAAAGGGAAAACCTAATAAATTTAGCAATAAAATGACAGATTTTACATAACAACCTATTAATCTACTTAGTAAATAAAATTGAAATGTCTGTTTGTAATATTAAAATAGCCGCTTTTTACTAAATGCATCACGGTACATAATATACCGAAATGACATTTTTTACCCGACTGCGCGACGCAAAGGAGGGTAATGTGTTTATCAGTCTATGTATGTATGTATGTATGTATGTAAGTTTGTTTCTATGTGGCGTTCTAGAGACCAAATGCGTAGGCCGATTTTGATGATTCTTGCGTCAATCGATTCGTCTTAACCTTGCGAGTGTCACTAAAGACATGACAGTAATCAAAATTCACCACAGCGACAACCAGACGCCATATTGTCAAAATGAAAAAAAAAATCGATGCACTATGCCATGTGGGGTGTCGTTGAATAGGTATTTTAAAATCATCTTTAGGTTTCTTTTATCATTTTTCATTTGAAATAATAATTTAGGATATATAACGATTTAAAGTTGTTTAACGAAACAATCATTCTCGCTAATGTTGTTACTTATTGATTTAAGTTTTAACTTCAAGTATAAACGATAAACGAACAAAAAAACAGTGAATAACTAAAAAGTATAAAATAAAAAAAAAATTTAAGAAAACCCAGTCGGGTTTTTTTGTTTTTCTTTAATTTTTTTTTATTACAATTTTTGTCTGTCTGTCTGTCGGTCTGTCTGTCGGTCTGTCTGTCGGTCTGTCTGTTTGTTCTCACTAATCTCTGGAACGGCTGGACTGATTTTGAAGGGACGTTCACTGGCGGATAGCTGATGTACCAAGGAGTAACTTAAGCTATAAATTAACCGGGTAGCACAGTAGTTACCTCAGGACGCGGGTGAAACCGCGGCAAACAGTTATCTAATATGGAGGCACCTACTACTAAACTTGAAAGCTTATGAGAATGTATTAATGTGATGTTTGTTATTTTTCACGCAAGAACGCTGGTCTGACATCTATTGATAAACTTTGCAGTTGTAAACTGTTTGCATTGTAAACTGAAAATATTTAAAAGAAATTCATATGTCAATGTTGTTATTATTTATAATAAATTACCTAATATGTTTAAGGATATTCCACTGACAATCTTTAAGACAAAATTGACGAAATGGCTTTTAGACAAGTGTTTTGTACATTGTTGACATTGTTAAATTATAGTTTATTCTCATTTTATTTTACCTAATTAATTTTATTATATATTTTCTTTTGTAATACAATCACAGTATTTAAATTACAAAATATAACACTTATAATATATTTTGCCCACCATTGTTAGGTATGGTAGAATGTAACGGACTAATTGTAATTATTATCACCTATTGTACTACATTCTGGCAAATAAATAATTTCATTTCATAGCTTATAGGTACCCCCTTTTCCATTAAAACCCACTCACGTGGGCGAAGGCAAGGTAGGTACATAGTTTTAAAAAAGGTCGACAAAATAATCCATATTTATGCGACATTGAAAAAAAAGCATTAAAAAAGCGACAAGCTAATCACAAAAATACATCCAATTTCAAGATTCACCTACAACTTTTAACAGCCCTATGTCCGTCGCAAAATCAATGCACTTTCTCATTCCCCTAATAAAACCATCCTTTGTAAAAGTTTGTCCCAACAAAGGGACTTCGGGTCGAATAGTGCCACCCTCTCTCATTAACTAATTGTTGCCTCACACCTGCGTTTGTCATGTATGGAGCTTTCTTTTTACGTTAATATATTGGTTTTATTATAAAACATAGAGGAAATATATCGAGAATTTTGTCCCTGACCTTAAAGTCTTTATTACAAAGCAAGTAGGTGCCATATAATTTCCGATTTGGTTCTTGAATTATATAATTTTAATTTTATTTAATTTATTAGTAGGTAGTTTTTTATAGTTTTTGGCGTGCTATATTATGTCTTATACTAATATATAAAGCTGAAGAGTATTTTTGTTTGTTTGGTAGAACGCGCTAATGAGGAACTCTGGAACTACTGGACAGATTACAAAAAATCTTTCAGTGTTAGATAGCATAACGCTATGATCCACGGGAGCGGTGCAGTAGCCTTAAATTACGCGCGTGTAACCGCGGGCATCCTCTAGTATATCATTAAAAAAAAACACAAATTAACTCGACAAGAAGACCTCATTTTTTTTCGAAATCTCGTTACAATATCGCTAGACCACACAGTCTATAAAATAAACCTTTAAATACTAGGGATCCAAAACAGCACTGTTCATTTGGACCTCTTAATTATTAACAAGAGCTATTATCCGCTTGTCGACTTCGCTTAAAGGGTTAATATTTAGCGAAGGGGTGGACATTGAGCGCTTATGGATATAATATAAAAGCGATACATAAGTACTTGGCGGTGCTTTTGACTGGTTTTAATGGTGACAATTAATTAGGCATTGTTACAGCTATTTCCCGCGGTTTCACTCGCGTCCTGAGGAAACTACATGAAACTACTTCGCGTACCCGGTTAATTTATAGCCTAAGTTACTCCTTGGTACATCAGCTATCCGCCAGTGAAAGTGCGTCAAAATCGGTCCAGCCGTTCCAGAGATTAGCAAGAACAAACAGACAGACAGACAAACAGACAAAATTTGAAAAACGTCATTTCGGTATATGTACCGTGTATACATCCATATGCATTAAGTATAAACCGGTTATTTTAATATTACAAACAGACACTCCAATTTTATTTATGTGTATAGATATCCACGAAAATGCAAAAACCTTGAGGCTACATCAAAAATTAATAACATAATCTATCAATATTGACAAAAGATAGATTAAGTAACAACACCGAGTCAATAATGCACTCAAAACAGGGGTCTGGAAGACCCCACGGTACGGAAGCGGGGTCGGAGAGACCCGGTGAACGCTAACAGAGGGTTATGAAGCGCTTTTTATTAGCTGTTAAAAAAGCGGTGATTATTCTTTTTTTTTTCTTTTTTTTATAGCATTAGGCGGCAAACGAGCAGACGAATCGCCTGATGGTAAGCAATTGCCGCCGCCCATGGACACAAGCAACACCACAGGAGTCACAAGTGCGTTGTCGCCTTTTGGGGTTGGGAAAAGGGATAGGATGAGGAGTGGGATGAGGGAGAAGGAATAGGGGATAGGGCCTCCGGCACTCTCACTCACCGAACGAAACGCAACAGTTTAGGTACTGTTACTTTACGTCGATTTTCTGTGAGAGGGTAGTACTTCCCCGGTCAAGCTATTCATGCTGAAATCAGCAAGGCTCTACTACCGAAGTAACCTTTTGTTGGTAGAATGTTTTGCCACTGCTATAAACTGCGATAGAGAGAGGTAGAAAGAGGGTGAAGACCCCTTAAGTGTGATAGGGATTCTTTAAATAATTATAATAAACTGCAAGATTCTAAAGTAGACTGCCTCCGTGGTCCAGTGGACAGCGTATGCGACTGCTGATCGGAGATCTCGGGTTCGATTCCCGGGTCGGGCAAAAGTGTTACTGGGTTTTTCCGAATACTCAGTAGCAGCTCGGAGTCTGGTGATGTGCCCGGTAACGGCAATAGGCTCGCCCCCTATTACGTGGGACTAAAAATTCATGGTGAAATGTGGGTGTAATATTTACACCTCTGCCTACACCTTCGGAGATACAGACGTGAGACTATAAAAAATAAAAAAATAAAAAATCTTGGATTCGAACCCGAAACCTTCTGCGTACCAATCTATCGGTCTCTCCACTCGGCTATCACTGCTTTATAAGAGAATTACTACGTGAAAATAGTTAAAAATCTTCTAATCGCCCCGCCATTTCGGATCGTCACACTATCCGTGGTCAACTATGGCTCGAACTAACATGAGAGTTTTGCCCGCTGTTCTCGTGGCCATAAGCCGAGTATTTGATGTGTAAACAGCTTAAATGGATTGTTGCCCTTTTAATAGCCCGCTCAATTATTTATGTAAACTTTAATGTGAAAGGGGTATTGGACTTTTAAGCTCTTTAAAAAAATATCTATATTAATACTTGAGGGCAATTTTTTTTTCCTTTTCATTTTACGTATTATACGGTCACTGCCTCCGTGGTCTAGTGGATAGCGTAAACGTCTGCTGATCGGGCGGTCCCGAGTTCGATTCTCAGGTCGAGCAAAAAGGATTACCTACCTACTTAGTTTTCCCGAATTCTCAGTAGAGGCACGCAGTCCGGCAGTGTGCCCGGTAACGACAATAGGCTGGCACCCTATTATGTGGGACCTAAAACTACCAACATAACATGGCGAAATACACTTTTTACACCTCTGCCTATGCGTAACTGTTTAAACCTTTAATTGAATTTTATTATTTTCATATTATTTTTATAGACTCACGCCTCTATCCCCGAAGGGGTAGGCAGCGGTGTAATATTACACCAACATTTCGCCATGAATTTGTAGGTCCCACGTAATAGGGGGCGAGCCTATTGCCGTACCGGGCACATTACCAGACTCCGTGCTGCTACTGAGAATTTCCTAACGGGAAAACCCAATAACACTTTGCCCGACCCGGGAATCGAACCCGAGACCTCCCAATACCACGCGCTCATTTATGCCGCGAGACCAACGAGGCAGTCAGAGGTACTCTTATACTAATCTTAATATATAAAATCCTTGCGTTACTGACTGACTGACAGACACGCTACAGCTGAAACTATTGGGCGCAGGAAGCTGAAATTTGGCATGTATGTTCCTTGGGGACCGTAGGGGTGCACTAAGAAGGGATTTCCGGAAATTCCCACGGGATCGGCCAAAACGGGTAAATTAAAAAAAATGCAGGCGTAGCTGCTGGCGTCCTCTAGTATACATATAAAGCTGAAGAGTTTGTTTGTTTGGTTGAACGCGCTAATCTCAGGAACTACCGGTCCGATTTGAAAAATTCTTTCAGTGTTAGATACTTAGCCCATTTATTGAGGAAGGCTAAAGGCTACATAACATCACGCTATAAGCCACAGGAGCGGAGCAGTAGCCTTAAATAACGCGGGTGTAACCGCGGGCATCCTCTAGTTTTATTATATTACGCCAAAAGTGACATTAAGATTTTAATTGTTTAATAGCGGTATTCGTTATAATACAAAGAGTGAAAGCAATAAACAACTTAATTAAATCGAGTGGTTTATACAAAATTGTTTAACCTTCGGATTCGAGGTCTGCGGTGGCAAAACGTCAATCGCGGAAAACCCTAATTAATTTTGTGTATTAATTTATGCTTATATACCTTGAACGTTTTTTATATTTAGTACTTTTTCTTTATAATACGTCTTCGTTGGTACCTACTCGGACATATTACTTATATTAAGCTCCATGTAAGTACATCGAAAACGCGCGCCGTTATAATATAATTAGAGGATGCCCGCGGTTACAACCGCGTTATTTAAGGCTACTAACGGAGCAGTAGCCTTAAATCCCGTCATAAAGTCGTAATAAAGCCCGTGGCTCATAGCGCGATGTTATATAGCCTATAGCCTTCCTCGATAAATGGGCTATCTAACACTGAATAGTTATTTGTGCAACAAGAGAGCAAAGTTGTTTTTTGTTTCGAGTGCTGATTTTGAGTCCCGAGCAAGCGAAGGATTCTATGATTGATTCACGAGCGTAGCGAGTGAATCAAAGTTAGAATCCTGAGCGTAGTGAGGGACTCAACAGCACGAGATACAAAAAGCTTTGCTCTCGTGTAGCACACATAACTTTTCACCACAGCAGTGAGAACACATATTACTTAGGAGACATAAAAATTAACAGGAATAGATTGAATTCTGTATTAATCACTTGTTGATTTAACTCTTCTGGTGTTAAAGTACAGTCATCGTCGCTAGTTTCACTCATCCTTTTAGATTATTTTATATATTAATATAATTTAACACGCTACGCTATACTGTATCAGCATCAGCGAAATTTTTATTCCCGCTACTTTTTTAAATCGCGTTTTAATACCGCGTCCCTGATGTTTATTTTTCAAATGTATTATTGTTGTAATTCCAAATAAAAATGTATTGGTGAAATACTAATTTTATACTATTAATTAGACTTATTTTTATTAAAATCCAATAATAAATTAAACATATAAACAATAACATTAAAAAAAAAAAAAATTCTTTATAACAAATATCTTTTTTATTTGCGTTTCCAAAGGTGTTTTCTTTGAGGTCGAATTCCACAATCGAATTTCGAATTCGAAGGGGTTTGTTTTTTCACTCACTTTTTATATGCGTGTGAAAGAGACAGAGCACAGTAAAATTCGAATGTTTCAAATTTGTGGCTGAACAATGTCAATTCGTGGCACTGAAGATTGAAAAATTAAAAAGCTACTTTGCCTCACGCTCGAATCAAAATCGCGTTTTGTTCACTGTTGTCTCGCAGCAAAAGCGGCATGTTTGAGCTGCTGTGGTGAAAAGAATTTTTCAAATCGGACCAGTAGTTCATAAGATTAGCGAGTTCAACCAAAAAAAAAATAAACTCTTCAGCTTTATATTATAAAATAGTATAAGATGAGGAGGTAAAGGAGCAAATGTCCTTGTGGTGACGGATTAAGAATACGAATTGTCATCACCCCATATCATCCCATGGGTGTCGTGAGAGCCGACAGAGGGACCATACAATGCAGAGAAAAGCACTGTATGGGAAGGAAAACTTGATACAAACCCTATACCAACCCGTTTGGGCAGCGTGGTACAGTAGGCCAATTCCTCCTTTCAAATGAGAGGCCTGTCCAGCAGTGGACTGTTAAAGGCTGATGATGATGAAAGGAGCAGACGGATCGTCTGATGGTTAACGATTACCTACCGCCGCCGCCCATGGACTAAAGTCCATGGGGGACTACAAGAGCTAAACGCGAGTTTTATAATGCTTTAAAGTATATGATTCAATGCAGTTAACACAATTAGAAAAATATATGATATTGTTTAGGATATAATCTAGTTTAGTAGTGTGTTGAAAACATAATACAACTAACTTTAATCGATAGAAAAAAAACACAAAGATACCTCTAAAGAAATATTTTAACGCATAAAACCACATTAAATACATACAATCATTGATTTTTTGACAAATTATTCAATAAGCAACATACTGACGAAATACTGTTTTATTTTTGTATTCGAATCAATACATTTCTGTAATTAATTTATTTTATGGTTTGTAAAAAGTTCTGAACGTCCCGTCGTCGTCGCTATTCTCTTTCTTATGTATACAATCCGACAGTGACATCAACAGCTCAACTCAATAGCGGTTGTAAGCGCCTTAATAAAATAATAAGAAAATACTTTTTTAAAACAAGTTAATTAATCCGAACCTCCCAGTAAAAAGTTTAAGAAAAGAAACAATTTCTAACATGTCCATCGCCCTTACACGTATCAACATAAGTGGGTTTGATTCCCGGGGTGTGACTCATTAGCTTGAGTGTCCCGACCTCTATTTAATTACTACCCCTTCGCTAGGAGGGTTGGATTAAGCTACAGGTGGTCAAAGGGTTTAATTGACTGTGACCTGTCGATATGTTGGGGATTTGATAACCATAAATATACTGTTAGAGGTATCTAGTATAGTCCGTGTGGTGACGGATTAAGAATACGGAATGTCACCACTCCATATCATCCCATGGGTGACGTAAGAGCCGACAGAGGGAGCATATTATGCAGATAACAGCAGTGTAAGAGAAGGAAAACTTGATACAAACCCTATACCAACCCGTTTGGCCAGCGTGGTATAGTAGGCCAATTCCTCCTTTCAAAGGAGAGGCCTAGTCCAGCAGTGGACTGTTGAAGGCTGATGATGATGAGAGGTATCTACATGGTAGAGCCCCCTGAAAATTATGCCTGCTTGATCACGTGAGAATTTCTGTAAATCCCTTATTCCCGGTGCCCAAGGAACATACATACCAAACAGATTCTTGTGATCTGTAGTTTTGGCTCAAAATTGTCTGTCATTCAGTTCGTAACGCAAAAATTGTACAAGGTGTAAAAAGACCCTTAACGAAAACTGAAATCCCATGTTGTACCATCACTACGGATATTTTTTACTTCGGCACTTTATCTGAAATTACTGGTTCAGGAGATATTGAGGCTCAAAATTAGTATGGAATTTTTCTAATTAGGTACAAAATCGATGCATTTACCTCGCCAATAATATTATGTTCGTTCGAGCATTGCACGCGCGCGCTTATAAGTAGATACGGTTTAAAAAATGTGGAAACTTGAAAAAACAATCGTTTCCCAGGTATTATTTTTGGTTAATATGACTTGGCATGATGTCCACAACGAGTAGAACTCGGCTTGGTGATGGGTCTTGTGACACCCTGTTTATATGTATTACATACTTATGTACAGATTTGGCAGCCTTACAGACTTAAGAAAAACTCTAGAAGCCCCTCTATCTAGCTTTGCACACCTAATCTCTGGACAAACGCTCTTTAGACGAAGTATCCATATTCTATAAATCTATACCGACATAAGCCAATCAAATAAATGAATAATTATTAATTGAGTGTATTTTTGGCTAGCGCACAAGTGATTCCACGCCCGTAGTCTGTACCTGTCTGCTAAACTCTATCACAACAATCATCCGTCAATATCTCAATATTGGTGTATAATTGTCACCGCAGGAGAGCTAGGGTGCCCCCTCATCGCGTTCGTGATCAAACGTCCCCCAAACGTCACCCGCAATGGTAGGGGGACCGTGAGTTGTACAGGTGAGGCGGGATTTTCCGTAATCTTACTTCTTTTTGACTGCACGGCTTTTTCCGGTTTAAGCCTCGTCGCTTGGTCCTGCGCCGAGTGTTGTAGG
This sequence comes from Euclidia mi, assembly GCA_944739405.2. Lineage (NCBI taxonomy): Eukaryota > Metazoa > Arthropoda > Insecta > Lepidoptera > Erebidae > Euclidia > Euclidia mi. Next base: position 18,488,171 of record OX123210.2, on the reverse strand, counting down.
TTCGGTGTTCTACAATGCAACACTTCGTGCGATCGAGTGGCTTAACGTAATACTTAAGACGTGCCCCGTAACAAAATTTGTTGCATAGGAGTCCTCGTAGCCGAGGGGCCTTGTTCTTTGTATTTTGACTTGAACTTATTCAACTACTAGGACATAATAGATGTAAAACAAATATATTTTATTGTGTTCTGCATATATCTGCAAGTTGAGACCCCGGGTGTCACCCGAAGAAATGACTTACTGGGGTAACACCACACTATCACACCAGGTCCACAAAAGGCAGCTACGCCATTGGATCCGCTAATATCTTTTGTAAACATTTTATATTATTGTTGATTGTTTTTCTAAAGAATAAAATATCTACATATTATGTATATCTATCTGCAAACCCGCACTTGGATGATGCACTATAGGTTTACAGACTTTCCTCTCAAAGTGAGACTCTTCTTACGGGCTTCTGCCCGTGCCCAGCAGGAAATTTTTATGCTGGGCTACTGATTATAAATTTTTGACTTTTGCATTCGAATGTTCTTGATACAGTTTATATCAATATTTAATTTATTTCAAAAAATTATCACCTGTTATACACGGAGTACACGGACCAATAGCACCGACAGCTGAGTGGAGAGACCGACGGACTGCCACGCAGAGGGTCTCGGGTTCGAATCCACGAGATCGACTTTTAACACCGGCCGTAAGTCGAACCGTGTAACAAAAAAATGTCCTACAAACAACTTCAACAGTGTCACCCTATCAAAGGTGACATCCCGCGGCGAGAATCAAAAATAAGTTACTTGAAAATTGTTTACAAACTTATTTATACACCTCACTTTTTAAACCACAATCCAAAAACAACCTTATGACCTAGAAAATAAGATCTACCAAAACATTTTCGTGACGGCACTTTTTTGGCAAAGTTAATTTTGCAGTTCTTATTGTAATTTTGTATTAGAATTTGAGCTTTATTTGCTAGAAAATAAGGGTGTTTTGTTGGCTTTTAGATAATTTGATTTGGTTTCTTTATGAGACAGGGCTGTCAAGATTTAGAGTTGATTATTTGATGAAAGAAAGTTTATTTGGATGTCATCGCGGTTTGTATCCGTTTGGGGGAGGCTGCCTTTGATATTTGTATACGGTTTAAGATGTTATTTAAAAAAGTAAGTTGCTGTCAAATGCCAGCAAGCTACGGCGTCAAGGTTAAATAGAGGATGGGTGACCGTTTAGGTAAATCAATTTTGAATTTTAGTGTTAATTTGCTGTCTCAACTTGGATAAAAGGATAGCCTAGTTAGGCCTAGTAGAGCGACTGCTGTGCAAAGGGTACACCAGGTTCAAACCCACGTCTCGTACCACTGACTTATAGAAGTTTTTTATGGAACTTATATCTAATATGTATCTCTAACAGCCAAAACCTAGGATAGGGCCGTTTCAGATTAGCGTTTGATACGCGCGTATAAGCTCGTTTTTGGAAGCGCATGTAGGCCCATATAGGTGCGCCTTTTGGCACACGCGTAACTCGTACGAGTACAAACGAAAAGTATCAATTTACTGCAGCTGGGTCTTATCCGGCTTCCATTATTATTATTAGAAGCCTAATTTATGTCCCACTGCTGGGCAAAGGCCTCCCCTTCCATCTTCCACTTGTCGCGGTCAGACGCGCAATCCTTCCTAAAGGCGTCCAATTCATCGCGCCATCTCCTCCTAGGCCTTCCCCGTAGCCGTTTCCTGCTATTGGGTATCTACCTTGTGGTTGTTCCCGCCCATAGTGGTTCTGGCATACGGCTAACGTGGCCGGCCCAGGTCCATTTCAGTTTGGCAGCTGAGTGGCCTACATCGATGAATGAGCTTGACTCCCAAAATACTACGTTCCATTATACGCATTGCTTGGCTTGCATTATACGAGTTATACGCATTTGAAAACCCTATGATTTTTGGATACTGTACAGCCGTGATGACTATTGGGGCTGGAAGGTCTAAATTTGATCAAAGGTTCTAGAGTGGCGGCCACGTACCGGAAGTTGCAACCGAGGTACCCAGGCATCCGATTGGATTGGCAAGGTGGATCGAGGATTTGATTACGATCGCGGGATGTGGTTCGAGGCGGCTCAAAATCGGTCTCCATAGAAAATATTAAGGAAGACTATGTTCAGCAGTGGACGTCCCACGGCTATATTATCACAGTATGACAGCAATGATAAAGGCCCTATTAAGCTTGTTTCCAACTAGTCAAATCAAGCACTTTTAATTAAATGTCAAAAACGACTTATGCAAACGGTTTTGTATGAAATATGACGTAGTGACGTCATAGTGTTTTGTTGCCAAGTAGAATACTTATTATCAATAAATTAACGATAAACAATGTTAAATAAAGTTTTAACATTAATTGATGAATTAAACTACCATTATTTTGACATGTTTCACTAGATAAAAAAATTTGTATAAGTACCTAATTTATTTCACTTGCAGGCAACTTCCATATTGAATCAAAGACACTTTGACTGCGCGTGTGGTGTTGAGGTTAACTCGCCATTTACAACAGTGATCATAGTTGTGGGTTCGATATCCACATGAGGTAAAATTGAATAACATCCTATAGTGATATAAGATCCCAGTGTTGACATATAAATGACAAAAGTACGGTCAGGCAAGAAAATGATCTACAGTTTGACAAAACTTTCATTATCATCAAAATAACAATACCTAAGCTTGAAGTTAGAACTGTTTGAAATAGAAATGTTGTTTATGATAAGTTAAATCGATTATATCAGTTTAGTAGCGTGTAACTTTGTCTATTGAAATTTTCTGACTCTGGTCACACTATGAACTGTCAAATCATTCACTTTTTCATTCTTTGTCGGATCCGCAAAAACTCTCTCACTTCGTTCTGGAAAATTCCGGTTTGTGAACGCGTTTTGACTTCGTATTATTGAATTATGTTGGTTAATAACCTTGCAACTGTCGCTATTGATGTTGACCGACAGAGTTGCGAGCGATTGATAAATTGATTGTGATAAAATTATGAACTATTGAACCCTTGTAAAATTTGTGTGTCGTCATCCACGTGCATCGTGATCTGAAAACCCTGACCATTGGACTGGTAGCTATAACGATTTGCTTGTCATTTTGGCCAAAATTATGAGTGTAATCTTATAGGTCTACTCCGGAACATCACAAGAAGATCACAGGAAAATTTGCATGATTATTATGTATTACTTTAATTTCATCGCTGTGATAAGATAACACAGTATATAGGTCAGAGATTTGTTGTGGCTGACAAGGACTGATGAATATAATCACGCTTCCACTATCGTCTGCAAACCTTTTCCAGTCCTTATAGCCAGATTCTGATCAAGAACTGTCAAGATATTTTCCTTCAAGTAAGTAAATTTATTTTTGGCTGACTGTATCCTAAAAGGCGAAAAGAATTTAAAGACAGGTTATTAAAACTTACCTAATAAAAAACTAATTTGGTAGTTGCAACACAAATTTTCACTGTTTATCACTTTAACAACAGTTTCACATACACCACAACACTGAAACACTATAAGATATGTACCTAATTGTATGTCGCGAAGAGTCGAAAACTCTGAAAGAAGAAAATACGGCTATAAGTCTTATATATCATCATTCTCCTGGCATTATCCCGATTGGGTGCATCCAAGACTTTCAAATTGGAAAGTGTCCTCTCTGCTTGCTAGTCTTGCTAGATCTAACAGAATATCAGCTTCTCCTCATGGCTATTGCCGTCTAATGCCGCAACCCACAGGAACACCACATTATCGACCCAACTGGAGTAAAGAACAGCAGTGTAATTCTGTAAGACTTCATTGTAAACTTCGAATCTGAATCCGCTGTGAGTTTCTTGATTAGCATTCTAAAAACTCGGTTGATAATTCGAATCTACGCTAGCGCTACTCTTGTGAGCGTGTTTGCGAGTTGAACTAAATTGACCTCGAGGTTTTGACAGATAAAGTATGAATAAAGATATAATTCCCCCGTCAGTTCGTCGCTCATTTCGCACTCAAAATCAAGGTTATTTTGAACCTTATGCGAGTTGTTGCTTGAATTTTACAGAATCGACGTGCTGGTTGAGGGGTTTTTAATCAGTGGTTTCTTTCAGATGCGCAAATTTTGTGCAGAAGGAAAAGGTGTGCTTGACTCTACTAAAAAGAAGTTGATGTCTATTCAGTTATTCACTAAACCACTGCGGTGTCCTTCAAGGCAGCTATAACCTAGCAGAGAGACCGACAGACTGCAGGCTACGCAAAGGGTTTTATATGCACGGTGCGGGATGTCTTTTGGAATTAACTGAATCTTCTTCATCAGCCTTTAACAGTCCACTGCTGGACTAGGCCTCTCCTTTGAAAGGAGGAATTGGCCTACGATACCACGCTGGCCAAACGGGTTGGTATAGGGTTTGTATCAAGTTTTCCTTCCCTTACAGTGTTGTTCTCTGCATAATATGCTCCCTCTGTCGGCTCTTACGACACCCATGGGATGATATGTGGTGGTGACATTTCGTATTCTTAATCCGTCACCACACGGATAACGAAGTTAACTGCGTATTGAATTGTAAATTATTGCTTGCCCCGTGTCTTGGAGAGCACGTTAAGCCATCAGTCCCGGCTGTCAAGAAGATTTTTGACAGTCGTTACAGAGAGTCAGCACCTATGAATAAACTGACACTAGTCTAAACCATGGCATATCGATATCCCTATGGGTTGCGAACGTCAGACAGGCAGTCGCTCTGTGGAAAAGCTGATATTCAGTCAAATCCAGTTAGACTAGAAAGCGGACCCCGGGGTGCAACTGGGATAACGACAACCCAGCCTACTAGACACCTAATGTTTTCATTTCTACAAACAAACAATTCTGTCAAAGCGGTGAGGTATGCGGGGCGAAGGGGGCTACAAAAATGCATTCTAATTGGCCGGTTCAAATTTGCGGTACGTCATAATTCATAACTAGTGTTGGGATTGGTCTTATGTAAGACGTATAAGTCTAACGTGTTGTCAAAAAGTGTTCGCCTTACGTCTGCCGTCTAGTAGGTGGGGTTGTCGTTGAACTGGGATAACGCTAGGAGGATGATGATCTACAGGGCTGGTAATGACCCTTCAAGGTCCCTTATTGGCGGGGTCACGTAAATTACGGTTAGCATACTTTGCCGAGAGCCCGCCGGATTTTCGGACTCCCTACAAATTTCTATATGAAAATTTTACTTTTTTATCAAAATGTTTAGTTTAACACATTATCTTTGAAACAAGAATCGAAACTATGCACCGCGATGTTGCTGTAGGTGAGCGTTTTAATCTCTGCGCTATACTGTATCAATTTTCAATGTTTCCAAAATTTTTACATTTCTTTAAGTTTTTATCTCTTTAGATAAGAGTAATGATTACTTAATTTGTTTATTTCAATAGTACTTCGAACGCGAATCGAACCCACAACCTTCAACTCACACGACCAACATATACAAGCGCTAACGAACCCAAACTCAAAACAACACAAAATTACCAAACTCCGCACCTAAAACACACTTCACAGCACACTAACCACTGCACTACAAGGCAAAGTTCCAACTTCGATTCCAGAACACACTAACAGCAAGACAGATAGATTCCAACTGACGTCAAAGGTATGGATAAGTGGGCGTGGCTGTTATAAGCCCCGCCTGCATGGGGGTTGGTCACGCCTCTTACCCCCAAATCAAATATTTACTTACTAGGGGTAGGTACAACCTACCCCTTTCAAAATAGCTAGTTTAAAATAAAGGGTGGGATATTCTTTTATTAATGCGTAAAGGTTGTAGTTATAGGTTTTTTTATAACTAACTCATTGCGATAACCGAGTGGAGAGACCGACAGACTGCTACGCAGAGGGTCTCGGGTTCGAATCCACGGCCACCAATGACTTTTCAAAGTTAAGTATGTATTAAATTGTTAATTATCGCTTGCGAACAAAACATTTTGATAAATCGTGAGGAAACCTGTATGTCTGAGAGTTCTCCATGATGTTCTCGAAAGATATGTGAAGTCCGCCAACTCGCACTTGGCCAGCGTGGTGGACTATGGCCTTACCCTTCTCATAGTGAGAAGAGGCCCGTGCCCAGCAGTGGGACTGTTTATATACAGGGCTGATGATGCATACGCGTTATTAAGGGCTACTGCTCAGAACCCATGGCTCATAGCCTGATGTTATATAGCATATAGCCTTCTTCGATAAATGACCTATCTAACACTGAAAGAATTTTTCAAATCGGGCCAGTAGTTATCTAATGAGATTAGCCCGTTCAACCAAACAAACTCTTCAGCTTTTTATTATTAGTATAGATTCATCAAAATCGGTTCAGTATTTTGCTTGAAAGTTACAAACATTATCCATCTATACATCCTTTCAAACTTTCTCGATTTTTTAATAGTAGGTAGGTACCTAGTAGGATATGAAGATAGTGATTGCGAAATGTTGCCTTGAACTGTTTACAATATTGGGTTTTTACATTATTGGTAATTTTAGTGACATTTCTGCGACCGCAGACCTACGGTTTGAAGGATATATGATACACATTTAAAACCGCAATGTTTCAACTTTAACTGCCTCGTTGGTCTCGCGGCATAAATGTGCGCGTGGGATTGGGCGATCTCGGGTTCGATTCCCGAGTCGGGCAAAAGTGTTACTGGGTTTTTCCGAATACTCAGTAGCAGCCCGGAGTCTGGTGATGTGCCCGGTAACGGCAATAGACTCGCCTCCTATTACGTGGGAGTGGGACCTAAAAACTCATGGCGAAATGTGGGTGTATTGTTACACCGCCGCCTACCTACCCCTTCGGGGATACAGGCGTGAGTCTATAAATTATAGTTATAAAAAAAATATAAAACTTTAACTTTTATGTATAATGTGTTGATGCATGTACCTATCTACCTATGCCGTAGTTTTTTTAAACTGCACCGGGTGCTGTAGGATGCTGTAGGTTCGATTCCCACACGAGACAAACTAATTCTTACTAGTTTACAGAATCTAGTGCCATAGTGATACACGCACTCTTCCATAACGTCGATTTTATAACACTTATGATTTGGCACGAAATACACTTAAATCTCCAGAAATCATTTATCATCATCCTCCTAGAATTAGGTATACCAGATAGAATCCTAGGTCCGCTTACTAGTCCCACCGGATTTCACTGTAAGCTCCGCAACCAAAGGTATAGCAATATTATAACAAAGAATGTTATTTATGTACAAATTACTTTATTATAAACTATGCTGTGCCCAGGGTCCATAATTGTATCTAGCTTAAGGATTTATGTACCTACCTCCTGTAAAAACATTATGGAAAAGCAATAAAGTATTGAAGTATTAAAGGAAAGAGGAACCCACCACGCACCCTCGGATTGACCACCCCAACTATTGCAATAGAAAAAGGTTGACAATACCGAACTCCTCTAAAAGGATAAGGGATATAGGAATGGTATGGGTTCCAGGAAGATACCTGACTTGCTGTATCCTGCACCAGGCATTCTCAGGAGCGATAGGCAACGACTGAGCTATATTCATTCTAAGGTTCAGCCACACTGAGGCTCATTCATTGCCCATTGTTCCTGAGGATGCCTCGCGAAAGGCGAAACTTTGCAACAGAGTTCCTCTTTCTTTTCATTAGTATATATCTTGTTCATAAAGTAAATAATTACGCGATTGAGATCCGTTATATAAATATTATATGAAAGACTCACGCCTGTATCTCCGAAAGGGTAGGCAGAGGTGTAAAATTACACCCACATTTCGCCTAGAATTTTTAGGGCCCACGTAATAGGGGGCGAGCCTATTGCCGTTACCGCGCGGACACATCACCAGACTACTGACTATTCGGAAAAACCCAGTAACACTTTTGCCCGACCCGGGAATCGAACCCGAGACCGGCCAATCCCACGCACACATTTATGCCGCGAGACCAACGAGGCAGTCAGTCAGTATATGTAGATAATGTTAGTTAACCTCAACCTATTCCTTCTCCCTCATCCCACTCCTCATCCTATCCCTTTTCCCATCCCCAAGGAGCGGCAACGCATTTGTGACTCCTGTGGTGTTGCTTGTGTCCATGGGCGGCGGTCCAATATTTTTCGATAATCTAACTGACGGACTAATTCGATTTTTTAGTCAAATACCCTATTGCTTACCATCAGGCGATCCGTCTGCTCGTTTGCCGCCTATTGCTATAAAAAAACTGTTTGATGGTTTTGCTTCTCCGGTCGAGCCGGTACATTCATGCTGAAATCAGCAAGGCTCTGTTCCCTACTTGGCTATCATCATCCCAGTGTTCTCCCAGTTGACATCCAAGAGCAGAGTCTGCTTTCATTAATTAGCTTTTGCAGTAGCTTCCCATCTCTGCTGCGTTGTCCAGTGTGTGGCTGCATCTCCAGAACCTTCCTGCTGCAACGGTCTTCAGTTCTTCACGCTATATGCTCTGGGACTTATAGTTATAGTTGGTCGTGGGTTTGCCGCACTTCCACTTATTTGGGCCATTGTGCGTAAGTGGCGACTTGATTGACGCCGACTACTTATACCACTTTAGCTCCTTTCAGAAAGCCATTAGTTGGCTGGTGTCGTTCAAAGCCTCACTCATGGTTCTGGGGTTGCATGCTTTGGGACTTAAGATCAAGACAAGATCGCTCTATGTAGATCCATTGGGGAGGCCTTTGGCCTCAAATGACGATGATCACTTCTTCCATGGAGCGACGGCCGTTTAACCTGTGAAAAATGACTTTATTTAATAAGTACAAATAGTACAATACATTAGATGTACATACACATACATAGACTCACGCCTGTTTCCCCGAAGGGGTAGGCAGAGGCATATTAGACGCCCATTTTTCGCCAGTGTTTTGATCCCACGTAATAGGTGGCGAGCCTATTGCCGCTTATCGGGATATTTTGATTACATTAGATGTCTACTTAATTGAGTTTCGACCGTTTCCAATATTGTGTTTTCTGAGGAAGCATTGGTTTGGTATAATTCACGCCAGCGGAGCGGCGGGTGAAATCTGGTTTATAATTTAAATTAATAAAATATACCACGCCACGACCCACGTACAGTCGAACAAGATCCCGCTAGACCACCATAAGGGCGAGAATCGCTCAGCAAGACATCGTCACTTCCAGTATCTATGCTTCCAGTGCTACTTTACACGCACATTGACACTCGTATACAAAACCAGCTTCTAGTGTGCCTCGATTCTATGAAGGGTGCATAGGGTTCCCACCAAGAACTTAGGGTCCCAAGCCAACCTCACCTGCAAGTGGTGCACCTGCCGATCAACGGACGAGGCTCTGGCAAACTAAATATCCCGATAAGCGGCAATAGGCTCGCCACCTATTACGTGGGATCAAAACACTGGCGAAAAGTGGGCGTTTAATATGCCTCTGCCTACCCCTTCGGGGAAACAGGCGTGAGTTTATGTATGTAAGTATGTATGGACTCTATGAATGAGCGAGCCAAGGGATTTTCTTTTAAACTGGTCCACCGCCGACTTGTTTGATTGTACAATGTAGAGTTCTGAATAATTTTATTTTCACAGTGACATGAGGATAGTAGGACTCAGGGCTACCGCACTGTGTCAACAGAAGCGGCATGTGCTCTAGCCGGCACCCACCATGGGATTTGGATGATTTTCTTTGAAACTTCATCAAAATTATGTATAATTATGTATGCCGCTATTTAAAATACTTTAGGTTTAGAAGAAAGCTACAGGGGAGAAACTGCGCTTGTTGGTTTGCCCTAAATCGTTTACTAACGGATCGGAGAATATATAGGGTTAAGAATACGGAATGTCACCACCCCATATCATCCCATGGGTGTCGTAAGAGCCGACAGAGGGAGCATATTATGCAGAGAACACCACTATAAGAGAAGGAAAACTTGATACAAACCCTATACCACCTCGTTTGGCCAGCGTGGTATAGTAGGCCAATTCCTCCTTTTAAAGGAGAGGCCTAGTCCAGCAGTGGACTGTTAAAGGCTGATGATGAAGTACGTAACATACTACTGCATTGCCTTCTCAAAACATTGGCCAAAGCTAGGACATAGCGAAACTATAAGGTTCCTTGTAGTTTACTACGGAACTCTAAAACAACTCGAATCTTTGATACTATTATACGATCATTCAATTTCTATCTCGTGTTTAAATCGACGAACTTATATCATTTATCCTAGGAATTCCTAGTAAATTTTATATTTTATAGTCTCACGCCTGTTTCCGGAAGGGGTAGGCAGAGGTGTTATATTACACCCACATTTCGCCATGATTTTTTTAGGTCCCACGTAATAGGGAGCGAGCCTATTGCCGTACCGGGCACATTACCAGACTCCGTGCTGCTACTGAGAATTTCCTAACGGAAAATCCCAATAACGCTTTGCCCGACCCGGGAATCGAACCTGAGACCTCCCGATTCCACGCGCACATTTATGCCGCCAGACCAACTACCGTAAAATGGGGTGAATAGAAATCGTGGGGTGAATAGAAAAAAGTTCGGAAGTTTTATATTGTTGACTCTAGTTTGTTATTTAGCCCTATAACGAATGTTTTTCTCTGTGATTTTCTACGTGGCAACATGTTTTTTATAGGCTCACCACACACAAATTTACGTCAAGTTGAAATTTCATATAGATTTAAGCGGTTAAAGTGAAGGTGTGAAAACAAGTAATTTTTGCTCTTTATAAATTTTCCATAAACATCAAGTTATTGGTTGTGTTCACCCTGTAGATGTGTATTATTCGATACATACATTTCCCATCTTTAAGAAAAACAAAGGAAAGTGTCCGTGTTTGATTATTTTACATTATTTTTCTATTAAAATTGAGAAGCTAGCTATTTTGCTCGAATTCGAGGTGAATAGATACGGGAAGGGGGTTAATAGATACGCCGTTAGGGTCAATAGATACGCCATTGGGGGTGAATAGATACGCGTGGGAGGTTAATAGATACGAGCGGGGGGTCAATAGAAATATGTTTTTTAGGGTTGTCAATCCAGGTTAGTTCATCATACGCACCTTTTTGTCAGATAACCATTGAATATATTGTTTATATTTAGGCAGGTGCCTACCTGTATGATTAAAGAGGTAAATGTTGATATCTGGTTTATTAAAAAAATACATAGTTGTCTGATTAATAACAATGTTGATATATTGAATAAAAATATAAGTTGATTTTGACAGCCCTAGCGTTTTTTCTCTATTCACCCCCTTCCCGTATCTTTTGACCCCTGTTTCGAGGTAAATAGAAAACGCTTACTTTTTCTTAATTTACTAATTAATGTCCTGTTTTTACTAATTTGTAGCACAAATATTGAGTAAATTACAACTTAACTCATGATTTCAAAATGCTTCAATAATGACTCTCATTCAAAATATCTAATAAAATCGATGTTGAAGTTGAAATCTGTGTCTATTCACCCCATTTTACGGTAGTTAATCCGTCTCCATAATAAAACATGATACTTCTTAAAGTCCATTGACATTTAGTATTAATTCTGTCGAACGAATTGTGTCAGGCGTATACAATGCGTACAGCTGTCCCGCTCTCTCTTGTGTAGAGTTGTATCTATCCGTCCCTGTCTGCCGTTGTAGATGACAGATTAATTTTCCACCCACGTTCGACGAAGCATCACACAGAATACAGTTCAGTGTCTGCAGTAAAAATGTTTTTATGTTATGTTTATTTAGTTTGGCTTGGGTTATTTTAAACGCACGTCCATATCCCCGGAGGGGTAGGCAGAGCTAAGATTACATACCATTCCATAATATCCCTTATCCTTTTAGAGGAGTTCGATATTGTCAACCTTTTTCTATTGCAATAGTTGGGGTGGTCAATTCGAGGGTGCGTGGTGGGTTCCTCTTTCCTTCCATTAGGTTACAATGGAGTTCCGCCAAGTAACGCCTGATTCAATCAACTATTACACCCACATTTCGTCAGGTCAATTTTAGGTCCCACATAATAGGGGCGAGCCTATATTGCCTGTACCGGGCACATTTTAGTTTGGGTTGGGTTTTTTTTATAAACTTATCTACGCCTGTATTCTCCGAGGGGTAAGGAGAGGTTTAAAATTACACCCACGGCCACGTTACGCCATATTTTATAAATTTTAGGTTTCCCGTAATAGGGGGCGAGCCTATTTATTGCCGTTACCGGGCACATTGCCAGACTCCATGCTGCTATTGAATTCGGAAAAACTCAGTAACACTTTCGCCCGAACCGGGACCGATTTAGCAGTCGCATACACTAGGTATCTGTGTGACCTGGAATTGAATTTGACTGAATGTTAGCTTTTCCACAGAGCGACTGCCCTCTGACTTCTGGAATCCCAATGGATAGCAATATTCCATTTAGTAGTAGTACATACTCAGTAGAGCATGTAACCAGAAAAATATCTTATCTTATAGGTACTTACTATTAAATAAAGCTGAAGAGTTTGTTTGTTTGTTTGGTTGAACGCGCTAATTAATATCAGGAACTACTGGTCCGATTTGAAAAAATCTTTCAGTGTTAGATAGCCCATTTATCAAGGAAGGCTATAGGCTATATAACATTACGCTATGAGCGACGGGAAGAGAGCAGTTACCTTAAATAATGCGGGTGTAACCGCGGGCAACCTAGAGGTTGCCCGCGGTTATATCATTTTACTAGAGTAAAATGATATACATAATTACATACACTGACCCGACACCCACGCGAACGAAGCCGCGGGCAAAACCAAGTTTATTGACAGTATTCAATCATAGTTTGTCCAAATGAATTGAATTTATTCTTTATGCCCCACTCGGTCGCGCGTCAAATCTAAATATTTAGAAAGGAGTTAACTGTATTGGTAATTTAACGAAGTACAGTAAGCACTCTGGTTTTAAATGATAGATGGTGTTTGGTGTTTTTATATAGAGTACTATAGGATGAACGCAGCAACGCTAGCACATATTTTTTATTTCTTTCCACATTTATACTTGATGATACTTGATGGCACGGGCTGTTTCCGCAACTCCACGTCTTGGCGTGTATTTTGAGTGCGGTTGGGAATGGTGTCGTCATTCCAGCAACCCCAGCTCTTCGAGGAAGGCCAGCAGACTCTTGATGTGGCCCATGGCTTCCCTCAGGGTGCTGTATCTCGTCAGGTACTGCTGCCTGTACTGTGCGACCTCAGGGCAGTCGAGGAGCAGGTGGGCTGCCGTCTCGTCTGCTGGCATACAGGCTCTGCACAGCGGGCTGTCGGTGATACCTATAGTAAATAGGTGTTTATTAAACAATCTGTGACCTGTGTAGGTGGCCAAACACATTCATACAACACCATCTAGTACCAAACTAAGAAAAACTAAGCAGAAGCTTGTGCTATAGGTACTAGACAATGGTTAAACATAGGTACATCTAATACTGATATATAAAGCTGAAGAGTTTATTTGTTTGTTTACTTGAACGTGCCATCCATTATTTCACTGTTAGATAGACCATTTATCGAGGAAGGCGCGGGTGTAACCGCGTGCTCATCTAGTATTACATATATACTTTATTTTGGTAAATACATACATATTATACATAGAAACACTCAGACCAAGACAAACATCGATGATCTCGCATACAAATTTTGACTTGAGTGGGAATCTAACCCGCGACCTTCGGCGTGGCAATCGTTTACACTCCCGCTACGCCACCAGGTCGTGGACTTTAATTTAACCGTTTCTGCCCTATCCTGCAGGAATTTCAGGCAATCCCTTCTTAGTGCACCCTTAAAGTCTCCAAGGAACATACCTACATGAATTACTTGCGTCCAATAGTTTTTTTTTATGGTAATAGGCGGCAAACGAGCAGACGGATCGCCTGATGGTTAGCAATTACCGCCGCCCATGGACACAAGCAACACCATAGGAGTCACAAGCGCGTTGCCGCCTAATATTCAGTCAAATTTGGTTACACTAAGCGGTGGAATCCGGGCTCCGGATGGCGAAAGTCTCGGATGCAACCGGGATAACGCTGGGACGATGATGGGGCCGCGGGCCTCAGAGCATGGGGAGCTCTGGTCGCCGACTGGGAAAACGTTGCTCCGGGAAGCTGCAAGTAAGAGCAGGTGTGACGTCGCGCTGAGTGATCGCTCCCGCCACCTCCTTCGACGCAAACATCCACGCATGCCGTCGAGTATAAATGCAGATGCGATCGTGACAGCGCCCTTGTCCGTGGTAGTCCACCTTTGGGGAGTCAAAACGCTGTCTACCAATGTGAAACAGTTGCAGCTCCTTACAAAATCATAATATGTACCATAACACCGGCGATTAAAAAGAGTGGCCACGAGTTTTATTGCCCGTTCTTTCTCGTGGTTCTACCTATTGCATTGCGAACGAGGCAGTAAATGTAAATGTAGAAGCATTAAGTAATTTACTTTAAAAATTTGACGTTTATAAGCCACCTTGTGACCTAGAAGAATAAATGAGTTTTGACTTTGACTTTAACGGGTTGGGAGCCTTCAGCGAAGACCCATAGTCGGCGTAAAATTGTCAAGACCATCTGCGAGAAACAACTAGTTTACACATACAAAAAAAAAGACAGCGCCCTTTTTCGGACTCCGGACACCGCCATGCAAGCTAAGTGCTCCTTATGTCCAGGAGCACCGAAGTCGCGTCAGCCTGCCTGCTTACGCCCTGAGTTTAGTCTTAGCTCTTTAACTAGTTGCTAGTTTGCTACCGGGTATATTTTGTTGTAACGCTTGCTAATCTTAATATATAAAATCCTTGCGTTACTGACTGACTGACAGACACGCTACAGCCGAAACTATTGGGCGCAGGAAGCTGAAATTTGGCATGTATATTTCTTGGGGACCGTAGGGGTGCACTAAGAAGGGATTTCCCGAAATTCCGCGAGAAAGACTGGACAGCTCCTCTACGCAGTCTTCCTCCCGTAGGGCGTCTTTCGTCGGCAGTCGAGCTGGTTTTTAGTACTGGTAACACCACATACTCATACTCATTTCTCCAAGAACCGGAGATGCGAAGGGATCTTCCATCGCGTAAAAATAACTAGGACGCTGATCATTATGCATGTAAATAAGAATATCAGTGTAAATAACAACTTAAGCCATTTTTTATTTATTAATAGACTCACGCCTGCATCCCCGAAGGGGTAGGCGGAGGTGTAATACACCCACATTTCACTATGAATTTTTAGGTCCCACGTAAAAGGGGGCAAGCCTATTGCCATACCGGGCACATTACCAGACTCCGTGCTGCTACTGAGAATTTCCTAACGGAAAAACCCAATAGCACGTTGCCCGACCCGGGAATCGAACCCGAGACCTCCCAATCCCACGCGCACATTTATGCCGCGAGACCAACGAGGCAGTCTCAGTCTCTATGTATAAACGTAAACTATTATATGACGAGTGATCGCCATGACATGACATGCAGTACTTATGTCGTAGCTTCACATAGGTACTCGTATAGTCGAAGCCTTTTAAGTCATGGAAGTCACATAATTGTGGTTGTATCTTATTCTTATTAATTATGTTTACCTGGCCGTGTGGTTGACGGCATAGAATACAAGTGTCACCACCCCCTATCTTCCCGTGGGTGTCGTAAGAGGCGACTAAGGGATAACACGATGCAAATACCATCTTTGCGTAGAGACGGAAAACTCGACATCAAACCCTATACGACTGCCTCGTTGGTCTCGCGGCATAAATGTGCGCGTGGGATCGGGAGGTCCCGGGATCGATTCCTGGGTCGGGCAGTGTTATTGGGTTTTTCTGTCACGAAATTCCTAGTAGCAGCACGGAGTCTGGAAATATGCCCGGTACGGCAATAGGCTCGCCCCTTATTACGTGGGACTAAAGTATATCTGGCGAAAAGTGGGTGTAGAAATACACCTCTGCCTACCACTTCGGGGTTATAGGCGTGAGACTATGTATGTATGTATGTTTACCTACAAATAACATAGCTAGCATGTTTTAGGTTTCCTTAACTTTAATGGTATTGATATTACAAATCACATACCTAGCTTGCTTGTTTTAGGGTTCCTTACCTGAAATTATATGTATATGGAGCAAGACGAATTCTTGAGAAGAAGAGAGTCTAGACTGTCAGTTACATGGCTAGCCTTTTGAAACGTTCCGTGCCTCAAACGGCATTAAAATGGGTCAGGGGCGGAACCAGGAGAAGGCTCAAAGGTCTAACCTCTCTCTGGAAGGGATTTTATTTTAGTTTTTCGGTCGAAGTCAAAATCATTTATTCATCTAGGCCACAAAGTGACGCTTATGAACGTCAAAATTTAAGTTAATTACTAGATGATTCTACATTTACTGCCACGTTCGCAATGCAATAGTTAGAACCATGAGAAAGAACGGGCAACGAAACTCATGGCCACTCTTTTCAATCAAATCCTAATGGTTTTACATTTTATTTTTGTAAGGGGCTGCAAGCTGCAACTGTTTCACATTGTAGACATCTACCTACTAGTACCTAAACTTTTTATTGATATCATACTCAAGCACTCAAGCAGTAAATGATGTTCATTTGGTACTGCTTACTAGTCTAAACAGGTTTGAGAATATTAGCTTTTACACAGATTTAATAATTTAGATAGGGTATAGACTATCTAGAGGGCGCTGTCGTTATTCGACAACTGCCTTTGTATCTTAATCTTAACTACGAGAGCAAGAGAGACGGAGAACGACGCCAGCGCCGCCAACGGCGCCAACTACGTACTACACTCACGTCTCTATTGCTCAAAAAAAAAAAGTCAAAATCATTTATTCTTCTAGGTCACAAGGTGACGCTTATAAACGTCAAATTTTAAAATAAATTACTTAATGCTTCTACATTTACATTTACTGCCCATTCGCAAAGCAATAGGTAGAACCACGAGAAAGAACGGGCAATAAAACTCGTGGCCACTCTTTTCAATCGCCAGTGTTATGTTACATATTTTGTTTTTGTAAGGAGCTGCAACTGTTTCACATTGTAATTAATTACTTGTAAATCTCGTAGAGCTCTCGTCTTGGACCAAGAAGGCTCTCGTAGAGACAGCTGTCACAGCACGATTGCCACGCCGCCAAGCGGCAATTTGGGTCACAGAAAGTTTGTCTACAGAGCGCCCACAAGAAATGCGCCTCTATGTAAATATCTATGCTCTTTGACATAATTATGCGCCTTCGATATGTCACAGCTTATGTTACAGTGAAAAAAAACCGATAGCGATATTACACATGAGGAGTGAATGCGACTAGATTTGCACACCAAATGATGATGACGGTGTATTTTTGATTCACTGTTCCAAATGTGTAAAATTTGGAACAGTGATACTCACAGAGCATGGTCACGGAAGAAAACCAGAAAGGAGCTTGGTGCTAAAATTAAATCTGAATTGAGGGAAATCCAAATTACCTAACAAAAAAATAAAGCTACAATTTTTACCCGACCCTGGATTCAAATCAGTTTAATAATATTTAATTAATTAATATCAGTTTCATTATTGAAATTTTAGAGATTTAGTTTTTGTTAATCTATTTGATAATTATGTATTCTGTGAACAAAAACCACAAAGAAATTAAGAAGAAAACATTGGGGTATTTTTCCCAAATAAACCGCTATAATAATTAAAATTATTATCATCATCCTCCTAGCGTTATCCCAGTTTCAATCTGGGGTCCGCTTACTAGTCTAACCGGATTCGGCTGAATATTAGCTTTTCCACGGAGCGACTGCCTGTCTGACCTCCGCAACCCGAAGGGATAGCGATATTCCATGGTTTAGACTAGTGTCAGTTTATGTTAGAAGGTACTGACGCCCTGTAACGATTGTCAAAGATCTTCATGACAACCGGGACCGACGGCTTAACGTGCTCTCCGAGGCACGGGACAAGCGATAATTAACAATTCAATACGCACATAACACCGAAAAGTCATTGGTGCGCGCCGTGGATTCGAACCCGATACCCTCTGCATGGCAGTCTGTATTCGTGATAGCTTAGTGGTGTTTCTTGGACAGCTTCGCTGAGGGCTCGGTTTCGATTTCTCTGTAGGTTGCGGTCGTGGCATTTTGGTTATGGTGTAAGAAAATGTCAATTGAAGCCTGTAGAGCTACCTATGTCTGTGATTTCTTCAAATGTGTTTTAGTCTAGTCTCGCACATTTTTCTTTTTTTTGTAATCTACTCCCGTGGGAAATCGAACCCACAACACTCGGCACAGTGTCAAGCGGCGAGGCGACCGCTTAAACCACTACACCAACCGAGCAGTCAGTTTTGTAGGTAAGTTCCGTAGGTAGTCTTGTTCTTTAGATGGCAAGGAGGCAAACGAACAGATTGATCGCTTGATGGTAAGACTTTACTGCCACCAATGGACACCCGCAAAATCAGATTATTGGGTAACGTACTTGTTAAGTACTAAATGTGCGCGTGGAATAGGCTAGTTGACAAAAAAAAATTATAAGTCCGTCCTTTAGATTATTCAAAAATAAGCGATACGTACCTATTTTTTTAATTGTAAATTAAACCAAAAATGACCAAGATATAGCTCATTAAAGTTACGTATAACGTCACACCATGCTGCATTGTTTCGCACTAGATGACGTCACACGTAACTTTAAAGGGCTATATCTTTGTTATTTTTTATTTAATCGAAAAAAGAAAAAATACGTTTCCAATATTTTTTTATAATCTAAAATACGGACTAAATATAATGTAATTATTTTGACCCTGGAAACTACCCTATTGGGAGGTCTCGGGTTCGATCCCCGGGTCTGGCAAAGTGTTAAAGTGTGTGTTGGGTTTTTCCGATAGGAAATTCTAAGTAGCAGCACGGAGTCTGATAATGTGCCCGGTACGGCAATAGGCTCGCCCCCTATTACGTGGGACTAAAATAAATCCGGCGAAAAGTGGGTGTAGCAATATACCTCTGCCCACCTCTTCGGGGATATAGGCTGGAGACTATGTATGTATGTGTATCCTGTGAGACCCTCTCAAAGTACTTCCCCGATGGAACTGCCATCTGCATCAGCGCATTCGTACTGAAATCAACAAGGCTCTACTACTTCTATGATAAAAGTAGTAGCCTTATTGATTTCGGTAGTCGGTAGGTACAAAGTATAAAAGTTTCATCGCAGTGGACTTTACAACCTGTGAAACGAAATGAATGTCAAGTCTTTACTTGGAACAACTTTTGGTTCTAAAAGTGTCTCGAATGGTAATCGAACCCACAAATTCATCATCATCACCATCATCTTAATATATAAAATCCTTGCGTTACTGACTGACTGACAGACACGCTACAGCCTAAACCATTGGGCGCAGGAAGCTGAAATTTGGCATGTATGTTCCTTGGGGACCGTTGGGGTGCACTAAGAAGGGATTTCCCGAAATTCCCACGGGATCGGCCAAAACGGGTAAATTTAAAAAAAAATGCAGGCGTAGCTGCTGGCGTCCTCTAGTCAGCCTATAAAGTCCACTGCTGACTAGGCCTCACCTTTGAAAGGAGAAACTGGCCTACTATATTACTCTGGCCAAACGGGTTGGTATAGGGTTTGTATCAAGTTTTCCTTCTCTTACAGTGCTGTTCTCTGCATAATATGCTCCCTCTGTCGGCTCTTACGACCCCCAAGGGATGATGGGGTTGTGACATTCCGTATTCTTAATCCGTCACCACACGAACAAATTAGGTAGGTACAGCTGCTAAAACCACCAGTTGTTTTCTCATGGATATCATTTATGCCAACCAACATTGGGCTAACGTAGCATTGCTTCATAGACTAATGCTCGGGCCACACTACCTTACCGTCTACCGGGCTGTTACCGCCATAATTATGGCAATAAATTACCGTTAAATTACTGCGTGAAGTCGTGTGGTTACACTAGAGTTTACCGAGATTTGCCAATAAACTAGGCGGTAAAAATATCATTTTTCAAGATGGCGGATGAAGCTGCAGCTGTTTGGTATTTTA
The DNA here is from genome assembly GCA_944739405.2 of Euclidia mi. Taxonomy (NCBI): domain Eukaryota; kingdom Metazoa; phylum Arthropoda; class Insecta; order Lepidoptera; family Erebidae; genus Euclidia; species Euclidia mi. The sequence goes on along the minus strand of OX123210.2, from coordinate 18,468,218 downwards.
TGAGTGCCAATTATTTTAACATGAATCATTTAATTTTTTTGCTTTCTATCGGGTATCCCAAAGAGACGGTTCGGATTGGAATAATTCCAAAAATTCGAGCGCTTTTTCATTTGACCACTCCATATCGGTAGTGTAGTAGATATACGTGCGTCGTCGTCGAACTCGTGTTGCACACTGAACAAACGGTAGTGTGGCCACAAACGCATTAATTACCGCGGTAATCTTCTTTGATGTGCGAAAAAAGACCGCCGCCGGAGCTATTGTCTACCGGCCATATTGATTGGCATTGTAAAATTATGGCCATAAATCGCGGTTACACCTAGGCGTTGTTGAAATTATGGCAATAATTGTTGGCATATCCCGGTAGTGTGGCCCGAGCATAATGATTGGTCTCGCTCTGCTCTACCGAAGCGATACCAATCATTTGTCTAGGCTTGCTTCTTAATTATGATGATGAATCAGAAAATCCATAATGCAATAAAATTTATACACTACGTAACAGGTATTTACAAAAACCTCATTAAACCTAATAAGATTTGTAAATAATTAACAATTTCGTGGTCGTATTTCTGATAAATGAAATCTATTTTGATAAAATTAGGTTTTTACGCGCTAAAAATATATTCAAAATGGCCGCTGTGGTCGATTAATTTATTGCAATATGTAAACAAGGACGCAAGCCCTCAATGTGTTAAGATTTAAGAAACAAGTCTATAAAATCGGTCAACAACAATCTTAATTTTATGTTGAAGCAAACAATTTTCGGTCTTAATGTAACGGTAATAATGACTATACTATAAGCAATAAGTTTGCTGTAGATTGCGTTCGACTATCAATTATAACAAATTTAGGTTGGATTAAAAAAATAACAAAAATAGTCCTTATTGTAAGGAAATAAGAGTTATAAGGCAGATAAATACATTGTGGCAAAATAGACATCCGCCTCGAAGCCTTCTTAGAATAAGATTATGTGTTGCCAGATAAAAGTTCGACTACCTGCAGTTAGGGAGTTTAAATGTTAATTTGTTAAAAATATTTTATATTAACTTTCTGTTACTCACGTTGTTGTTCTTTAATTTCTTTGAAACTTAATTAAATTCTTTACAGTGATGAGATAAGTTGTAAAAAGGTAGCGATAGCCTAGTGGAGATACCAACGGACTGCCATGCAGAGGGTATCGGGTTCGAATCCACGGCGCGCACCATTGACTTTTCGGAGTTATGTGCGTATTGAATTGTTAATTATCGCTTGTCTCGTGCCTCGGAGAGCCCGTTAAGCCGTCGGCGTCGGTCCCGGTTGTCATGAAGATCTTTGACAGTCGTTATAGGGCGTCAGTACCTCTAAAATAAACTGACACTAGTCTAAACCATGGAATATCGCTATCCCTTCGGGTTGCGGAGGTCAGACAGGCAGTCGCTCCGTGGAAAAGCTAATATTCCGCCAAATCCGGTTAGACTAGAAAGCGGACCCTAGGTTGAGATTGGGATAACGCTAGGAGGATGATGATGATGAGATAAGTTGTAACTCGTAACACCTGAAACAATTTTATTAAAAACATGAGTTGTTTAATTACTGTACTGAGTTGTTTAATTATACTTATATTTTTTTTGAGTTTTGACATAGTTGTAAGAGCTATCTATCGTAAAACGCCACAGGCGTGGCATAGAGGTTTGGTGGTGCTTTTCTTTAAGAAAGGGGATAAAACCCTCTTAAAGAACTACAGACCCATCACACTTCTGGGCCACTTCTACAAGCTGTTTTCGAGGGTCATCACGAATCGTCTCGAGCCTCCCGAACAAGCTGGTTTCCGTAAAGGCTATAGTACCATAGACCACATACATACGCTGCGGCAGGTTATACAGAAGTCCGAGGAGTATAACCAGCCCCTATGCTTGGCGCTTGGGGACTATGAGAAAGCCTTCGATTCGATCGAAACCTGTGGGGTGCTACAGTCTCTCCAACGGTGCCGGATTGACTACCGATATATCGAAGTGCTGAAGTGTTTGTATGAAAACGCCACTATGTCAGTCCGCCTCCAGGACCAGAGTTTGAAACCTATTCAACTCCAGCGAGGGGTGAGACAGGGGGATGTCATATCCCCGAAACTGTTTACCACTGCGCTGGAGGATGTTTTCAAGCTTTTGGACTGGAATGGACTCGGTATCAACATCAACGGCGAGTACATCACTCACCTTCGATTCGCAGACGATATCGTAGTCATGGCTGAGACCATGGAAGACCTAGGCACAATGCTCGATGGCCTCTGTAGAGTCTCCCAACAGGTAGGTCTTAAGATAAACATGGACAAGACGAAAATCATGTCGAACGCCCATGTTGTACCTGCTCCTATTCAGGTTGGGAACTTTACGCTCGAAGTTGTCGACAAGTATATCTACCTGGGACAAGTAGTCCAATTAGGTAGGTCCAGCTTTGAGAAGGAGGTCAATCGTCGAATCCAGCTCGGTTGGGCAGCGTTTGGAAAGCTGCGACATATCTGCTCGTCCGATATCCCGCAGTGTCTCAAGACGAAAGTCTTTGGCCAGTGTGTGTTGCCAGTGATAATGATGACTTACGGATCAGATATGTGGTCGCTCACTATGGGCCTTATCAGAAGGCTCAAGGTCACTCAGAGGGCGATGGAGAGAGTTATGCTTGGAGTTTCACTGCGAGATCGAATCAGAAATGAGGAGATCCGCAGTAGAACCAAAGTCGCCGACATAGCACTCCAGATAGCCAAGCTGAAGTGGCAGTGGGCAGGGCACATAGCTCGAAGAACCGATGGCCGTTGGGGCAGAAAGGTTCTGGAGTGGCGGCCACGTACCGGATGACGCAGCAGAGGTAGGCCCCCCGCAAGGTGGACCGACGATCTAGTCAAGATCGCGGGAGGCGGTTGGATGCGGGCGGCTCAAGACCGGTCTGTGTGGAGAATCTTAGGGGAGGCCTATGTCCAGCAGTGAACGTCGTTTGGCTGATATGATGAATGAAGAGCTATTTATATTCGTCGGCTAACGAACTTCACCCTATAAATATTAAATTAGTGATTCCATTGATTCGAGACGACGCAACGCGCGATAAGGAACTTCGTTCCAAAAATATTTGACGTCTATCTCAACAATCATGGCGGAATATTGTGACAGCTGCAATTCCCTATAATACAGTGGTTCAACTGCCTTTGGCTTTGAAGGCACCAAAAGCAGACGAAAATGCCACACAAAGTTAAAGCTTGCAAGACTCAATCGTAATCAAGTAATACTCACGCAACTAATAGTTATGTTTTGTGTCTCTGGTTTTGTGCAACAAGAGAGCAAAGTTGTTTTTTGTTTCGAGTGCTGATTTTGAGTCCCGAGCAAGCGAAGGAGTCTACGATTGATTCACGAGCGTAGCGAGTGATTCAATGTTAGAATCCTGAGCGTAGTGAGGGACTCAACAGCACGAGATGCAAAAAACTTTGCTCTCGTGTAGCACACATAACTTTTCACCTCAGCAGTCAGAACACATATTACTTAGGAGACATATAAATTTACAGGAATAAATTGAAAACAAAATTCTGCATTAATTACTTGTTATTTAACTCTTCTGGTATTAAAGTACAGTCATCATCGCTAGTTTCGCTCATATTTTTAGATTATGTTATATATTAATATACGAGTAATTTAATACGTTACGCTATACGCTATCAGCATCAGCGGAATTTTTTCCCGCTATTTTTTTAAATCGCGTTTTGATACCGCGTCCCTGATGTTTATTTTTCAAATGTACCTATCGTTGTTGAAATTCCAAATATATTGTATTGGTTAAATACCAACGTTATACTATTACTAGAGGACGCCAGCAGCTACGCCTGCATTTTTTTTAGTTTACCTGTTTTGGCCGATCCCGTGGGAATTTCGAGAAATCCCTTCTTAGTGCACCCCTACGGTCCTCAAGGAACATACATGCCAAATTTCAGCTTCCTGCGTCCAATAGTTTCGGCTGCAGCGTGTCTGTCAGTCAGTCAGTAACGCAAGGATTTTATATATTATTAAGATTTAGACTTATTTTTATTAAAATCCAATAATCATTTAAACATATAAACAATAACATTAATAAAAACGTAATTTCTTTAGTACAAATATCTTTAAATTTAAGGGTATTACGCGTTAGGGAACGTGTTTTCTATGAGGTCGAATTCCAAAATCGAACTGCGAAGGGGTTTGTTTTTTTCACTCGCTTTTTAATATGCATGTGAAAGAGACAGAGCACAGTAAAATTCGAATGGTTCAAATTCATGGCTGAACAATGTTAATTCGTGGCACTGAAGTTTGAATAATTAAAAAGCTACTTTGTCTCACGCTCGAATCAAAATCGCGTTTTATTCACTGTTGTCTCGCAGCAAAAGCGGCATATTTGAGCTGCTGTGGTGAAAAATATATTTCGTCCCCTAGGCTATTTAGGTTGACTTTAAATAGTAGTAGGTATATTAAGTACTGTCCATCTAGAACAAAAAGTTAATAATACCTACTGAGTACTGAACTTCATAATTGAGTAATTTCCATAATACTTACCTAACTCATCATCTGCTGCTGGTCATAGGCTTCATAAAAGGCTATCCACAATATCCGATCACATTACTTTACCACAAATATTCAAACAATACACTATTGGCTATTCCCATTTGGGATTCATATTAGCACATTATGAAATACCCGACTAAACTAGCTTAAAATACCAATCGATGCTAATTCTATAACACAACATATATATATATATATCCGAGTGGTAATTAAAGTTTGCGCTCTGGCAACTCCAGCTAAGCGTTATTTATTTTTAGTCTGTGGCGTACATTGACGTCGCTGCTACGCGTATTTTGTTACTTATTATAATAATATCGTACTAAACATAGTTTCACAGGAAAATACGGAGTGATTTGTATACAGTGTAAACAAAAACTGTTAGTGTAGTGTAGTGTCATTTGTGATAAGAAGTTTGGTTTGTAAACAAATGGTGTTTTTTGTGACATTGTAACTCACGGACACACGGATGCGAAATGTTTTACAAGGTTTGTTAACTCATCTTTTAGCGATGCGAAGATAATTAATATGGTATGTTTACGGAGAATGATAGTTGATAATAGTTTTAATCAAGCATTTCAAGTATTGAATATTACGAAGTAAATAATCTCCATAGTATCTAAGTCCATATGTATTGGTTATAATGTGTAAAGGTAAATAATCTACATAGAAATCTATACTTCTGTTGGTTTGTTCATTTGTCCTTCTTTCGCGCTAAAATTAGTAAACAGGTTTTGATGTAACTTTACAGTAATGTAGATATGCATCAAAATAACATTTAAATGACCTTTTTTACGATAACCGACGCCTGTAGTAATTTATACTCATATTAAAAGAAGCGTTTGTTTGTTTGGTTGAACGCGCTAATCTCAGAAACTACAGATTAAAATATTTTTGTTTTGGATAATTTTTTATAGTCTCACGCCTGTATCCCCGAAGGGGTAGCAGAGGTGTAATATTACACCCACATTTCGCCATGAATTTTTAGGTCCCACGTAATAGGAGGCGAGCCTATTGCCGTACCGAGCACATCACCAGACTCCGGGCTGCTACTGACTACTGAGTATTCGGAAAACCCAGTAACACTATTGCCCGACCCGGGAATCGAACCCGGGACCTCCGATCAGCAGTCGCATACGCTATCCACTGGACCACGAAGGCAGTTTATTTTGGATAGTCTATATTTTATCGAGAAAGGCTGCAAGCAATGACATCAGCACACTAGGTGCGGAGCAATATAGCTATGAATGCGATTGGAGTGCAGTAACTTCAATATGATGCGGGCGAAACCGCGGGAACAGCTAGTATAGTTAATCGGTAGCTATGTAGATAGGTATATTAAAATTCTCAAGCTTGTCCTGATTATCGTAGGCCGTAGCAGAGCCTAAACAAGGATTTGGGACAGCAGGTACATTCTATGACGATTGTTTTTTTAACCCCCGTTCCTTGAAGCTATCAAAAAAGGTGTACACGTGTATTTGAATAGGTATCTAGTAAATTTTGCTAGCACTATCAAAACTCAGGCAATGTGTAATGGGTAGATAATTATCGCCCGCTAATAACGTGCCCGATAGATGGCAATAGGCTCGCCCCCTAATACGTGGGAGTTGGAACCGAAACATACCTAACTGACGAAGTGTGGGTGTGTCACACCTCTACCGACCCCTTCTTGGAAAAAGGCGTAAAGTTATGTTATGTCAGTGATTTTTTTGCTAGTGCTATGAGAACGCGGGAAACGTATAGGTTGTCTACCTACATACCGTCCTGCTTAGTCAGTGAAATTTTAGTCCAACACGCACAGCGCTCTCATATTTCTTTACGCTGCAGTAATTAGTTAGGTATCCTTATTACTAGTTATTACTAAACATGTTTACTTATTAAAAAAACATCGTCATTGAAATGACTTTAACACGTGTTGTTTTGACGACTTGTATAAAAGTTATAAAGCCGGCTTGCCACGGTGCGTGGTTTTGCGAAGGAACGCGCGTGGTATTTTAGTTGTTACCCTGACTCGAGATTTAACTTCAAAGGTGTGCGCGCGTGTGTCACCAGGCTTTATCTCATAATAAACTATGATAGTTATATAGACAGTTGAAATCACAGTTGATAACATGTATTTCTGTTGCCGCTAAAATCAAATAAGTGCGTTTATTTGGTTGAATTTGAAGCGATAGCCGAGGATATACCAACAGACTGCCATGCATAAGGTATTGGCATAGAGCATAGATATTTAAATAGAGGCACATTTCTTATGGGCGCTCTGTAGACAAATTTTCTGTGACCAGTGTGACCCATATTGCCGCTTGGCGGTGGCAGTCGCGCTGTGACAGCTGACTCTACGAGTGCAAGAGAGACGAAAGTTTCTCCTGTGTATCATAACTACGAGAGCAAGAGAGAAGGAGAACGACGCCAGCGCCGCCAACGGCGCCAACCATAGATTATACACTTATACTGGTAGCGCCAACTACGTAGGTACTACACTGACAACCGTCAACACGCCAGTTGGAATCGGCACACGAAATCCTTAAGAAATGCGCTTCTATTATGTAAATCTGTATTCATTGGTATTGGGTACGAATCTACGGCGCGCACCAATGACTTTTCGGAGTTATGTGCGTATTGAATTGTTAATTATCGCTTGTCCCGTGCCTCGGAGAGCACGTTAAGCCGTCGGTCCCGGTTGTCATGAAGATCTTTGACAGTCGTTACAGGGCGTTAGTACCTTCTAAATAAACTGGCACTAGTCTAAACCATGGAATATCGCTATCCCTTCGGGTTGCGGAGGTCAGACAGGCAGTCGCTGTGTGTAAAGGTAATATTCAGCCAAACCAGCAGGTCGATTCAGAATGTCACGATAACTCAGTTTTCGTACGATTCGGTTTCATATCGTACGATTACTTCAGTTTGTTATTCAGAACAACCGTTTCGAATGTTAAAATCACGTCAAAGATATCGAATCTAATGTGACGTCATAACGCCCGATAACTAGATACTTATCGTAAGTCAATGCTATTCAGAATGCTTCGATAACGCAGGTTGACAGCAAAATTCGATAATTGTTGTGGAAACATAATCGACAGCTACATAGCATCAGATTGTTATTCGAACTATTTTTTTTACCTATAATTATATATATAAATGAATTGAATGAAAATCAAACTCTCTCAGGTACTTAATTTCCCGCCATTTTAGAATCGTGGTATCGTGGTATATAGAAAATTATCCTTTTTCGGTATCAACACCAATATTTATTATACCCAGGACTTAGTCCGAACTTTGATATCGGACACAAAAAATTATTTAAGTGGGGGCAGTAAATGTAGGGTAAGATGGTCGACAATGAACCACCTAAATTTTCAAGAGCTGTAGCTCTACTCCTATGGGCCCTAAGTATATACTTTTTACTTATAATTGTAGACAACTTAACAGGCTACATTATGTAGTACTTCATTATTGTTAAAGTACCATAACTTCTAATGTATTTATATTTTTTTATTTATTGGGAAATGATTCACTGTGTACACTCAATGGTACTCAATGAACCGGGGGCTGGTGCACAGTGAACCGTGTGTGCAGACAATGAACCATGCCAATAACCAAAGCATTAAAATTATTGGATTATAATAAATCTTGTTAAATAAAACTCAGAATTAACGTACCTGCCTATATATTTGTAGTTACAATCAAAATGTATATTTTTTGGTAAACATGAATACAATTAACGTTAATTTATTAGATATCAACAATTACAGTTTTACGAAAGTACTATTCAACAGACAACAAGTTTGTACCTACGTTGAAATAGCATTTATAATATTATTTTCTTAATCATTAATTAACAAGTCCCTTTTTATTTTTTGGTATCGGGTTGGAAAATCCTCATGCAGTCGCTCCGCCCTGGGGGGGGAAGGACGAAGCGGACTGGCAGACTCTTACTGACTAAAAACCAACCCATGCTCCTCATGTAGGTACCCATGTATCGGAGGGTAGGGTTTCACCGAAGCATTCCTCGCTACCCCCCGACGGGTATTGACCCGCCAGATGGTCAGGCGGGCCCCGAACGAAACCCCCTTGGCGGCGGATGAAGGTGTTGGGCTCCGCCGGCCCATCCTAAAATTGAGAAATTTTATTACTTAGTCTTTTTTATTTCCTAAAATAACTAGGTATAAATGCAATTTATCTGGGTTAATACTCAATCTACCAAAGATGGTTCGCAATTGACCAACCCTTGGTTCATTACATTAGTACAATGAACCAAGGATGGTACTCAATGAATCACTGGTTCATTGTTTACTCTCTCAAAGTGGTTCATTCTGTACCACCTCATACTTTAAAATTTTGAGGATAAATAGCCAGATATACAAACAAGAGGTGCTTAACGAAACTATCTTAAGTAAAAGCCCAAAAAACAACTAATTCGTTAATCCAATTGATATTCAGCTAGTGTTTACACAAATTGAATGAGACGAAATTTTACTTAGGTACTTACGTTATTTTTTTACAATTTTCGCTACAAAATCACAAAACATAGGCGCGCGTGGCCGCCTGCGCCGCTAGGTCTCTGTTGACTGGGGAGAGAGTAGAGCCCCTCAAAGACTCTTATTTAATGCAGTTTGCACCAACCGGCATTGTCGCGTTTCTGAATTATTTGCATGGTTCACTCTGTACTGCTGGTTCATTGTTGACCACTCGACCCTACTAGCATTCATGCAGAAATAAAGGTACCTAAGCTCAAATACCTATACTTTTAATTAATTGGGCCTATTTCACCAACCATAAGTACCTACTGTCGAGTAGGCTACTCGCCATGTAATGTAAAGATTGTAAAGGCACCAAAGTTTGAAAGGCACCCGTAACTTCATGTGTTTATTTCACGACATTCGCGTTCCAGTAGCACTACTTACTTACTTTCCAAGACATCTGCCAAATTACCTAGTGTGTTTACAATTGGTTTACAAGTTTACTTCTAGTTGAGAAAGTTGACCGTTGTTGTCATTTTGATAGATGGACTCACAGATATAACTGTAGTCTTAGGAGTGTACGTTACCCTAGCAGGAAAGTATCTCCTGGAGAGACATGAGTGGTACGTATAATTAGAGCACAATCTGCTGATGATGTGCGCGAAATAAAAAATTAGTGCGGGTTATAGTTTTGGAAAAAATGAAAAATTTCATTCCTGCTGGGGTAACGTTCTTCCAGCAGGAAGATTCTAAACGAATTATCGGAGAGAGAAACATTGTACATGGGCAGATAGCTTATATTAGTGGGACCATGTGCGCCGAAAATAAAATTAGTGCGGCTTCAGGTTTTCGAGATATTGGAATTCCTGCTAGGGTAACGTTTTGCAGAATCGTGTATCTCTAAAACGGTTGCATGTGCGGTTATAAAATAAACATACACGAGTTGCTCTTAATTTGTGCGAATTGGTGAAATAATAAAATTTAAGAAAATACATGTAATTTTCAAGTAATTGGCCTTCTTTGAAAACCCAAAAAAACATCGCAGCGTCAAAATAGGAAAACGTATAGGCTCACTGAAAACTGTTTTCGGTTTTTCTTGACACATAGATTAACCATAAAAAGTTTCCAAACTATACATACATGCGTTAATGAGATATATTACTAAAAGTCATAACGACGAAGTCGTAACTTTGAGGACAACGCACAAAAAACCGGCTCAACCCAAGGTGTGTAGGAGTAAACTAGCAATTAGAGCGATAGTCCAGTAATATATAGTGAAATTATCCAGCTTGGAATGTCTCGCATGTAATAAATAATTAACAAAAACTAAAACATCAAACAACGATTGGTTATCCGACCAAATTCGAATGACTACAAAAAAGCGACGGATTCATACATATCAATGACCATCTTAACTTGACCCTCTAATCGGTTAAAACGTGTTGTGTCCGAGTACACTGAAGCAGAAAAGTAACAAAATAAACTTGTTCTACTAGCCATTTTCGTGAATTATTGAGATATGATTTTTAAACAAATAAAATCCCTGAATTTTATTTTAGGTATTAAAATAATACATAAATTATTAAATATTTGTGTGTACACAGTGACTTTTTAGTCGTCTTACAACGGCAACCAACTTCATGTATATAATAATTTGTATACAAATAATAGGTATTTATGAGATAAGAATAATTTAAAAATAAAAATATTATGGAGTAGTAAGAAGAAACATCCTGTTGCGAGTGCGGGGCCAGTTAAGATATTCATTGAGCGGATGAAAGGCGTCGCACGCCACGCTATATTATATTGTCATTGGATGACTATTTATGTTTCTTTGTGCAATAGGTTTGTAAAAAAAATCTCTACCACATATATTTTATGTTGGATACATATACTTAGTAGACTAGCCGCTACCCGCGTCCTGAGGGAACTACCTCGCGTACCCGTAAAACTCAAATATCTTACGGACCACTATTTTTTCTAAAATAATATATAGCCTATGTTACTCGCAGATAATGTAGCTTTTTAATGGTGAAAGAATTTTAAAATAGGTCTAGTAGTTTTTGAGTTTTTCATTACAAACAAACAAAAATACAAATATTTCCTCTTTATAATATTAGTGAAGACAACCTTTCTAAGACTGCTAAAAAGTAACAGACTTAGGTTTAATTACTCTGTGATTATGTGATTTTACTGTTTGTATTTTAGTAATGAAAAACTGATCTGTGATTTTGATGCCATTATATTTTAAGAGTCGAAATGAAGAGAATAAAAATAATAATTTACACGTCAACAAGTTCTTTTATTTCAAATAGTAAAAAAAAAACATTATAGTTGCCGACAAACGCTTTTTGCGCGACTGTACGAACAACAGCGTGGGTATAATACGATTAAAAAAGTAGGACGTCGGTATGTATAAGTCCGTCGCTTTTTTGTAGTCATTCGAATTTGGTCGGATAACCAATCGTTGTTTGATGTTTTAGTTTTTGTTAATTATTTATTACATGCGAGACATTCCAAGCTGGATAATTTCACTATATATTACTGGACTATCGCTCTAATTGCTAGTTTACTCCTACACACCTTGGGTTGAGCCGGTTTCTTGTGCGTTGTCCTCAAAGTTACGACTTCGTCGTTATGACTTTTAGTAATATATCTTATTAACGCATGTATTTATAGTTTTGAAACTTTTTATGGTTAATCTATGTGTCAAGAAGAACCGAAAACAGTTTTCAGTGAGCCTATACCTTTTCTTATTTTGACGCTGTGATGTTTTTTTGGGTTTTCAAAAAAGGCCAATTACTTGAAAATTACATGTATTTTCTTAAATTTTATTATTTCACCAATTCGCACAAATTAAGAGCAACTCGAGTATGTTTATTTTATAACCGCACATGCAACCGTTTTAGAGATACACGATTCTGCAAAACGTTACCCTAGCAGGAATTCCAATATCTCAAAAACCTGAAGCCGCACTAATTTTATTTTCGGCGCACATTGTCCCACTAATATTAGCTATCTGCCCATGTACAATGTTTCTCTCTCCGATAATTCGTTTAGAATCTTCCTGCTGGAAGAACGTTACCCCAGCAGGATTGATTTTTTTTCATTTTTTTCCAAAACTATAACCCACACTAATTTTTTATTTCGCGCACATCATCAGCAGATTGCGCTCTAATTATACGTTCCACTCATGTATCTCCAGGAGACACTTTCCTGCTAGGGTAACGTACACGTCTTAGGATGGACTGTCATTTTGTGTAGCTAGTAGCTTCGTCAAATAACATAGGTAAACTTATTACGATTAGGTACTCTATATAATTTATCAATAAAAATGTTCACTTGATTGAAGATGTTGTAATCTTATGACGCAGCGATAACCTACCATACCTACCTAGAATTCGTGAAAGTATTACCTACATTCCGTGTTGATTATTAGGTTTTATTTTACTGACCTAGGTGAAACATTCTTTTTCTGCCAGATTTCGTGTAGGTACCTATCGAAATAAGTGCTTAACTTTATAAAACATAAAATAAGCCCTATATCGCAAAGACGAGTGGTATTATTTTCATACTTATTCAAGTGATTTTACTAATACATTATACAACCTATTAAATCTACTGAACATCTAAACAAGAGGTTACACCGATTCATTAGTACCTAACTGTAACGATAATAATGAAGTAGGTAGGTACTTCATTATTGTAGTTCACCTAATAAAAATATTTATTTTAGGTAGGTACCTATCAAGCAGTTTCCACAGTAACAAGTTTAGTACTTCATCATATCAGCCAAACGACGTCCACTGCTGGACATAGGCCTCCCCCAAGGTTTAGTAACAAAGTTTAGTACTTACGCTTAGGTATCTCGCTAAGTAGGTACTGCATCCCACTTAAGTGCGGCTGATTTATGTGGTGACAGTCCACCAATGGCATGCTGTATTGTTATTAAAGTTACTACGGCTATTGCTCAACTACACTTAGTTATATTTCCCCGACGTCTGACTGAAGTAGCTACACTACAAGATTGCTTTTATGAAATGTCATAGGAGCTCTAGATTGTACCCATGTTACAATATAGTCGCCTGGTGCATGGTATTTCTAAACATTATCATGACAAGGACACAAAATGTTAATTTATACCTACCTGCTTAGTAGGTACAATATTAAAATGAAAGTAAAACTTAATTATTTCAGGTGATTCAGCAGATAATATTCAATAATTCACTTTCGACTTGGAACTGGTCAATTTAGAGATGGCTTACTTCTTGGTGATAGCGGATATGAGTGAAGCAATATCTTTTGACACCCTTTCTGAACCCATCATCCCTCACAGAAAACTTAATGATACACATAATAGGAATAGGGAATATAGTTGAAAGATGATTTGCTGTGTGCAAGAATAGATTACCTGTACTTAGACAACAGGTGACATTAAAATTAACTTGTGTGCAAGCTATAATAGTTGCCTGCATTGTCCTACATTACATTGCAGTCAATGACAATAACAGAAACAAAATAAACATTTATTCATTTAATATTAAGTATTTTTTATTTTGTATTATGTTCCTCTTCCTTCCACTTGCACTTCTTTTATCGCATTAATTTTCTTCAAACTCCCATACCTTGTAGTGATTCACTTGGTACATTAGCTGCAAAGAAAACAAAAGTGAAATTAATTTCAAAAATTGTACACTTGGGACCCTAAGTTCTTGGTGGAAACCCTATGCACCTTGCAGGTGAGGTTGGCTTGGGACCCTAAGTTCTTGGAGTATGCTGCCGTGCTAACAAAAAAGAGCACAACTAACATTTTTTTCACAATTGAGTTATATACATATTCAGAATCAGGAAAAAAAGGTATATTTGCCTAATTTTTTTTTGTATTTTAGCAACACAACAGAGATAACATAAGCTTAAAAGGCACAACTGCGAGAATGTTTAAGACTTTTTATAGAAAAAGGTCATATTGTGAAATATTACTATATATTAGCAGTATTGTTTCCTAGCTGTACTGCTTTATTTAACTATTTAAATCATTTTAATATAATGAGCTATTATGGAAAGGCACAATTGCATAAATATGTTAGAATGGAAAGTCACATTTGGTTAATTATGCCTTTTATACGTAATATTAATGTTTTTACTATATTTTTTAAGTTAGGTTGAAAGGGAAAATGTAGATTATTGAATAAATACAGTTATAATATAAAAAATAAGTAAATCGTCTTATAGAATTCATGTAGAGATGTTACTATTTCCATTCATACATTTTCAATAACTACAATACTGTACCTAATTTATTTTTGGCAAAAACTAAGAAATATTTTAAACTCGATTTTCTCCTGATTTGCAAAATGTTAGTTGTGCCCCTTTAAATTATGGCGGCAGTATGGTTCTGCAATAAAGGTTTGTGTCCTACTATGGGTCTCTTTTATATAATTATGTATACTTAAATCTTTAAACTTACCTTGACTTTCTTGAGCTGGCAGTTCATCAGAGTCAACAACACTTTCCAAGTCCACATTATCTAGTGGAGGTGCTGTTTTCATGCCACCTCCGGTACGATACTGACGATACAGCTGCTAACGTATTGCAGTCTTGGTCGACCTGCATGTTCCTCGAGACCGATCATTCATTTTATATGCTTTCCCAAGCGGCTTCTGTCTTCTTCCACGTTATATTATCATCACTTTAATTGTTTACTAAACACGTTTTGTTACTGTCATATATGGAGGAGTTTGCACTTCAATCTCTTTTAACTTTATCCATATTAGTTTATAGGTAAATAAAGTAACCACTTAAAAATTAGACGCTTCCCGAATCAAACACAAAAATACAATTTGACAAAACGTACAAAAACTTCTTCCCTCTTTTTATTGGTTGTTTACGAAGTAAGTATTGTTCATAGGTTGCATCATAGATTATACAATTGCATTCAATGACATGAATGGTACATAGTTATTTATTTTAATTTATATAAATATAAATATTTTTATTATAATGTTGATGTCATATAAATTGCTTTAATTTTAATTATCAAAATAGTCCTCTACAAAGCTAATTATATTTGAATAATTTGTACTTTCGTGTGTACATTTATCTATACAAGCACACTCAGTAAACGCACCATATATTGTGTTATCGAAATCAAATTGACTTATCGAAAATCCAACCGAATCCGAAGTCGAATGATTCTGAATAACATTGACAAAGCGCATTAGATTGGATTACGGTACCGATGACATACGATTCGATTAGTTGTCGTGAGATTCTGAATAGGCCTGCCGGTTAGACTAGTAAGCGGACCCCAGATTGAAACTGGGATAACGCTAAGAGAAAGAAGATTTGGTTGAATATAAATCGCTATTACATTAAAAAACAGATTATAATGAGTCAATATTCAAGGAGTCTCTCATACAACAAACACGATATTTGGCCAGTTTTATATATATCATGGTACGGAACCCTCCGTGCGAGAGTCTGATTTACATTTGGGCAGTTTTTAGAGTTCCGTAGCCAAAAATGGCAAAATACTGAACCTTTATAGAATCTCCATGTCTGTCTGTCTGTATGTCACAGCTATTTTATTAGTTTTAAACTAACTATTTATTATTGTGTCTACTAAAGAGATTGCTAATACTTTTGTTCATGATTTCGTTACGGTTTTTACGCGCTAAATAAGCTAAAATAAAAATAACGGTACTTTAATTAATTCGCTTTGGCGGCAACTGGTTTGGCAAACTTTGTTTAGTTAGAATTTAGAAATTAGAATACGTTTTGATAATTTTCTGCCTATCAGACTGTACTCGAGCGACGTGGGTTCGATTCCCACACGAGACAACACTTCGTGTGATCCACTAATGGTTGTTTTGAGCCTTGGTGTTGTTTAGTATCCGTTGATTGACAGTTTGTAATGTCCTCCGTGATGTAGGATTGATGGCTAGTGCAGGAGTTCAGAGAAAAGACGTACTTAAAATAATTGAATGTGTAAACTCCTTGTGCCGTGGGTAAAACCTACTACGTATTTTAATAAGTAGGTATAATTGATTAAAAAAGTCGATGCTCAACTAAAAATTTTTGCAGAACTTTTTATTAATGAAGACTCCTCGTTTAACTTAACTAGAGAATGCCTGTAGCTACGCTCGTATTTTTTTAATTTAACCCATTTTTGCCCAATCCCCTACGGTCCGTTAGGGCCTGTTCACGAGATCGGTCTAAGCGGCGAGCGGCGCGACAGGGACGATGTACATGGCGCGTTTACTCTGGGGCTGCCGCGCGCCGTTTCACAGTAAACGCGCCATGTACATCGAAAACGCTCGCCGCTGCCGCCCGCCGCTGTAGGCTGCGACCGGGCGCTTACTTATTGATTGACAGACGCGCAGCCAAAATTATTGGACGCAAGTAAAGTGCGCGCACTTGATCAAATCTTCAAGTACGCCAGCCATATAACTCTGTACTGATCCGACTGACCGATCAAACTATCGGCCAACTTTAATCGCTAGTGCGCGCGAGGCCTAATATGGTATTGTATTGTATATTCCTTGGGTTGGATGCGGGCGGCTCAAAATTGGTCTGTGTGGAGAACCCTGGAGGTGGCCTATGTCCAGCAGTGGACGTCTCTAGGCTGACATGATGACTCCTTGGGGACCGTAGAGGTGCACTAAGCAGGGATTTCTCGAAATTCCCACGCGATCGGGCAAAAACTGTTACATTAAATTATAATAATAATATAATATTCTACCACATACACACATCAGTACATATAATATTAGTGTAGACCAGTGTTTAAGATGGTTTGCCATTTTCAATATTGCACGTTGAATTATCATAAAACTGTAATCATTATTAATCTTATTGTGATTTCCCGCTATCTTGTGAATTATTCATGAGACACGATCGTCTTAATAGTTTCTGATAATAACGCATTCAAACGTACTGACATATGATGGCTGGTTGAAATATGGCTGGTCTTTTAGCAGCGATAGCCTAGTGCAGGGTAGGCGAACCTTTATGCATCAAAGTGCCAATTTTTCAAAAAAAAAATATGGGGTCATTGACGTGCCATCAAATAATTGTGACTTTCTGATTATTTGGAAAATAATAAAAATAAATAGGTACCATCAAAACTCTTTACTTAATTATTAAATAAATTAAACAAAAGAGGTACATTTTGGCATGTTTTTAAAACACGCCTAAATTAAATTACTGTAAAATTAGTGTGACTTCTGTTGCTGCAGGTTAGATGACAAATAATTTATGTTAGGGTTGTAAGATGTTACTTTTAGCAAAAAGCATGCTGAACTGGATTCATCTGCCAAACGGTTTCTAACCGAGTTTTTAATGTTATTCATCTCTGAAAATAATGACTCGCAGGCATAGGTAGATGAAAATATAGTTAAAATAGCATGAGCCAGCTTCTTCAAACACTTTTTTTACATTTTTTAGACATGGTTTATGATCGGCGACGTGCCCAAAATATTGTGTCACGTGCCATCGATGGCACGCGTGCCACTGGTTCGCCTACCCTGGCCTAGTGGATATACCAACAGGCTGCCATGCAGAAGGTATCGGGTTCGAATCCACGGCGCGCACAACATTTCTTGTCGTAGTTATATTGAATACTAGCTACCCGGTACCTTCGCATACCCGGTTAATTTATAGCCTTACTCCTTGGTACGTCAGCTATCCGCCAGTGAAAGTCCTGTCAAAATCGGTCCAGCCGTTCCGGAGATTAGCGAGAAAAAACAAACAGACAGACAGACAAAAATTGTAAAAAATGTAATTTCGGTATAATACAAGTAGCTAAGCCTATGGAGACAGATCAATTATTGAGAT
Source organism: Euclidia mi (assembly GCA_944739405.2). Classification (NCBI taxonomy): domain Eukaryota; kingdom Metazoa; phylum Arthropoda; class Insecta; order Lepidoptera; family Erebidae; genus Euclidia; species Euclidia mi. Next base: position 18,450,373 of record OX123210.2, on the reverse strand, counting down.
CGGCCGTAATTACAATATATATAAATAAATATAGGAAACTAGTATTCCATTCTAGTAAAACACTTGGTTAATATACCTATTTAGTTAAACCGCAAGAGTTCAAAATCTACATTACCTATAAGTCAATGAATCATTTGTTCACAATATGTAATAATAATAGTTAAGTATTATAATGTCTAAGGATTTCGTGTGCCGATTCCAACTGGCGTGTTGACGGTTGTCAGTGTAGTACGTATTAGGCGCCGTTGGCGGCGCTGGCGTCGTTCTCCGTCTCTCTTGCTCTCGTAGTTAAGATACACAGGAGAAACTTTCGTCTCTCTTGCACTCGTAGAGTCAGCTGTCACAGCGCGACTGCCACGCCGCCAAGCGGCAATATGGGTCACACTGGTCACAGAAAGTTTGTCTACAGAGCGCCCATGAAATGTGCCTCTATTTAAATATCTATGCTCTATGCTATAACGTTGTCGTCACTATATTGTTATGACGTTCAATGATTTTCCACTGTCGTCTTCATGCAGCATTTAGTTTTGTCGAAAAATTTATGAATTTAAATCTAATATTGTATATATAAATCTATCCCTACCAAAAAAAAGCGAAAGGTCACATATCACGATATCTCGAAGAGTCGTTCAGTGTTTCGGCCCACGAGCCATTCGTCCCAATGGGACGAATCACTGAAATTTAAAAAGTATACTTTTTTCGTTCAGTGTTTCGTCCCATTGCAATTTTTTTTACGAAATTCATTTTCTTAGTACAGTCGACAACACAATTTTAGGGAGAATCAAGGATTTAACAATAAAAATATATTTTCTCTGAATAAAAACCTTCCAAAATCTAAGTGCAGGGAGTACAGCTGGTAAAAAGGCTTGACACAAAATTTAGGTAACACAAGTATGTCAAAACTGTCTTTTTCTAATATACTTGCAAGTCTTATTTGCAAAAATTAAAATTCTGTCTGTATTTGACTTATAATCGGCAATTAAAAAGGTATTAAATTTTTCTGGAAGTATTACTTCTATTAGGTTTTTAAAACAAGCTTTTTAACTCCCAATGATTTGTTTAAATTTTTATAAAATTTGTCTTTAACATTTTTAAACATTGGTATTCCCTAATTAAATTTAATCCAGAATCTGTAAGAACTCCAAGAGTATCTCGAAATATACTTGGTATAGGTGAGCTCTTTTATCTTCTTAATATATAAAATCCTTGCGTTACTGACTGACTGACAGACACGCTACAGCCAAAACTATTAGGCGCAGGAAGCTGAAATTTGGCACGTATGTTCCTTGGGGACCGTAGGGGTGCACTAAGAAGGGATTTCCCGAAATTCCCACGGGATCGGCCAAAACGGGTAAATTAAAAAAAATGCAGGCGTAGCTGCTGGCGTCCTCTAGTTTGGTATAAGCGTGGTCACATCAGAAACAATTATTTTTTGACATTTGTCAAAATGAGTGTCATATTTTCTTTGAAACAAAGTTAGGCTCACAATCATGTTTGTCTTCTCGTTTTATGACATTGGCAGTAGTAATAATTAATATTGCTTTACAGTTGGTTTTCCATGCCAGTCTTTGTACACAGCGCCAAACTATTGAACCGTCTTTGTCTTGTAGGTCCTGACTGTGACATGTTAATCCTAAAAAAGTTAAGAGGATATTAATTAACACTTGGATACAAAACATATATATTTATTTATTTAAAAAAGTAAGTGCAATGCATTTATGAAACGTGCTCGTAACGCTTGAAAATACATATATTTAGTTACGTTGTCTGAATGAGCTGAAACCTGTTTTTAGATGTTGAAACTATAAAAATAAGTATAAAAATAATTATCTAAACTTTAACTAGAAATTATATGTATAGTACTGAAATATAGTTAACTACAAAAATTTAAATTTCTTCTGTTTGCTCGTATGACAAACTCTTCAAATATTTCACATATCTTACAACTAAAACAATTTAAATTACAAATATTTAATACCTTGTTTATTCTACTCTACAGAAAAGGGCCTAGGAAATTAATACATTAATTTGTAAAAATATTTTTTGAGGTAAACTGTGAAGTGAAAACTATGTCTTTCCGTCTCTTATTAGTAATATTAGTACGGTATGTAAGTAAATTATGCTGTTTTAGTAAAGTGTGCATTATAAATAATTGACGGACTGTTGGTACGTTGCCAGTACCAAGGTGCAAGACATAAATGTCTTGCACCCTACTGTGCTTATGAGCTCATAATATAATGAAATTTACTAATTCCATGTAAGACATAAGATGCATCTTAAAGTGAAACAAAATGGCGGTCCACGTATTGTGATGTTATGTCATAAGTCATAACTCATAAACCTCTGCAGCCAGTTTTGTTTGTTTGATTGTAATAGATATAATGTTACGAGCTTTTTATAATTATTTGAATATTACAAGTCACATTATCAGTGAACCTAGGATAAAAATAAAGGGATTTCTTTTTATTCTTTCCATAAAATCTAAAAAATAATAACAAGTAAAATTATACAGGTTGTAAAAAGATCCTTAACGAAAAATGAAACTCCATGCTGTACCAATTACAACGAACGTTTTTTACTTCGGCACCATACCTGGGAAATTACTGGTTCAGGAGAGGCTCAAAGTTAGTATGTATTTTTCTAAATAGGTCGAAATCAATGCATTTACCCCACCAATATGTTTTTTAGATGCCTTATGATCCCATGAATAAGTAGGTATTTCGAGCATTGCACGCGCGCGATTTTAATTGCGGTTTCAAAAATGTGAAAACTTAAAAATATATCGTTTCCCAGGTATATTTTTTGGTTAATATGACTTGGCACGATGTCCACAACGAATACACTTCGGCTTGGTGATGGGTCTTGTGACACCCTGTATAATATACATCAGTTTAATATTTATATCTATATTGGAATAAAGTTTAAGACTTACCTTTAAAGATATATAATTTTTTTGTCACATAACTGCACAAACCGCACTCACGCTACATTTAGATGGTATATGCGCGTGGTACTTAACCGGCGGTACAAAGTATGACTGAGGCCATAACATCTGCTGTCTCAGTCGCACTGACACGCACACATATAAATATCAACTCCTTAAATAGTATATTTTAATATGCTTTAATGCCGCTATAAGTTACAATTTTGTCGATATGATGTACAAATAAAATCTTACATACATAATAGCATGCCTGTATCCCGAGTAGGCATATGTGAATTGCTACACTCACTTTTCATCAGATTTATTTTAGTCTCAGGTTATACGGGGCGAGCCTATTAGGTACAGTACCGAGCACATTCCAGACTCTGCTGCTATGGAAAGCCCCCATCAGAGTAACTCAATAACACAAACCTTTGCTCAGCAGGGCAAAGTTCTCCCCAAATCCCTACTACCTATACTGATTCAATTTAAAAAATAAATATTTTAGAAACACTTTTTTGCTGATATTACTTTACACAGTTTTTTGTTTAAACTTACTTAAATTAGTCAATGGGACGAAACACTGAACGACAAAAATGTACATTTTAAATGTCAGTGATTCGTCCCATTGGGACGAATGGCTCGTGGGCCGAACCACTGAACGACTCATCTCGAATACCGCTGGACGAATAAAGATGTAATTTGGCAGGGAAGTAGGTTATAAAACATAATAGGTGTCCGCTATATATATGCCAAAAGGGCTGGCTCAAGTGGATCCGAGGGCTCTCGCAACTTTGTTCTCGAGTGCTCTGAAGTTAACATAATATAATAATAATAATAATAAGAAGTTTATTTCAGACCCAATACAACAGTCCATAATTTGGTTAGTACTTTTGTTAGTAACAATTGTGCTTAATACTAGGTTAGTATTGTTAGTAAGATTATGATTATAATTTATTTTATATTTATTACTGTCCCCACCCAGTGTTGCTGGAAGGGGCAGTCAAATCTGGCCGCAATCATTTTCAGAATACTGTTGTCACTACCATGTAGGCGCTGTAGTAAGGAGGCCGCTTTTTTTCGCATGATGGCGTGAAAACCATCGGTGCGAGCCTCTGCGAACATTCCCGATGCGCTACAGCGCCATGGCAGTCCCAACAGCATTCTGAAGGCATTATTGAATTGGACGCGCAGGTCATTGTAGGCTCGACGCGTATACGACACCCACAGGCCGCCCGTGTAAAAGGATTGACAGAACGACCTAAAAAGGGTAACTTTGACGCTAGTAGTACAACGAGCGAACATGCGGGCGAGCATATTGCCCCTTACACACAACGCCCTGCGCTCCCTCTCTATATCTTCGTCGTCCCTTAAGTCACTAGTGACAATGTGGCCGAGGTACCTAAACCTATTTACAATATTTAGTGCTACGCCGTTGAGACTTATGGGAGGGACACTGCGCGGCTGCTGCTTTGGCGCTTTAAATACAAGGAGCTGACTCTTCTTCGAGTTGTATATCAAACCATGTCTCTCCACATAGGCCTCGCAGGTCGACAGCAACTTCTTCAACCCACTTATCGACGGACTGAGCAGCACCATGTCGTCCGCATAGCTTATATTATTGACAGCTATTCCATCAATATGGCAGCCGACATGTGTACTGCTCAGCCGCTCGACAAGCTGGTTGATATACAGATTAAATAGCAGAGGTGAACTTAACCCCCCCTGTCTGACTCCGCATTCCAGTCCGTACTCATCCGACATAGTACCCACCCACCTCACCCGGTTTTTTTGATTAAAATACCAGTATTTGAGGAGGGAGGTGTATTCCGCCGATACACCCGCATCCCTCAACTTGTCCCACAGAATGTCATATGCAACTAGATCAAAAACATAAAATATATATTTTTTGCTGCGGGCGAAGCTGCGGTCAGTAACTAGTAATATTACTATTTAAGTACCTGTGTCTGCCTGTGATCCTGACTCGGAGAGCACGTTAAGCCGGCGGTCCCGGCTGTAATGAAGATCTTTGACAGTCGTTATAGGGAGTTATTCACAAATCATATGCACGTCAGTCTGTCCGGCAATATGCTGAACTGGCCTCCTATATTTATGCACAAATGACAAGCGTTTACAAATCTCAATTTTTTCCAAATTGTTTTTTTCATGTCCTTCGTCTGGTATTTAAAAAATAAACGCTTTTTCTTTCTTTCATTACCGCTGAATAAACTGACACTAAACTTGTCTAAACCATAGAATATCGCTAACGCTATGGTGGCGGAGGTCGGACGGCAGTTGCTCTGTGGAAATCATTTAGTACATATAAATCTATGGTGGAAATACTAAATTTGGTTAAATCTGGTTACTCGTAAGGTCGTAAGCGGTTTCCGGATTTCAAGGCGAAGTCTTGAATTCCACTGAGATTAACGCTAAGGCTCAGTTCACACCGAAATAGCAGCGGCTGGAAGCGACGCGCAGCGGCCGGCATCGAAGAGAAGGCTCGCGGCTGCCCGCGACTGCTCGCGCCCGCGCGCGACTGCTCGCGCCCGCCCGCGACTGCTCGCGGCCGCGCGCAGCTCACGTCACGGCTCAGGCTCACGCTATTCCTATGCGCAGTTTATATTCTACATATAAAGAGGAAACACGTGTGTAATTAGCTGTGAAAATTAGTATTTTGGATTTAATAGTTATTGCACGTATAATTGAAGAAGAAGAAGAGAAAACGCGGATTCTTTGGTACACGGCCGCCCGCGCCCTTCCGCGCTTGCTCGCGGCCGCCCGCGCCTTCCCGCGCATGCTCGCGGCCGCCCGCGCCTTCCCGCGCATGCTCGCGGCCGCTCGCGCCCGCCAGAGCGGTCGCGCGCCGACGCGGCGCGGATTGTCAAGTGATTCTATGTATTATAGGCATGGTGATAAAGACTTAAATTATATGACACTGAAACTGCTCTCCGCTTCGCTTCCGGCCGCTGCCATTTCGGTGTGAACTGAGCCTAAGAGAATCATTAACGATATATAACAGGTTTTACATACATACATACATAGACTCACGCCTGTTTCCCGGAGGGGTAGGCAGAGACTACGGAACGCCATTTGCAACGATCCTGACATACCTCTCTTGCTTCATTCACTCCCATCAAGTTTCTCATGCATGCTCTTCTGTTAAGGGTACTTCTGACCTGTCCAGGATGTCTCCAATCTGATCAAAGAACATCCGCCTAGGTCTTCCCCTTCGTCCTGTCCCTTCCACACTTACTATATATGTGTTTGGTCAGTCTTTCGTCATCCATCCTCTCCACATGCCCAAACCATCTTAGCATACCTTTCTCGATGCTTGTCACTACATCTTCTTTTACCCCACAACACTCTCTTATCACACAATTCTTTACTCTTTAACAGGTTTTAATATTAAAAAATCTAATATCATTATGTTCATCACACAAAAAAGTCCTTCTTCTTTTCCTAGTTAGGATCAAACCCACGGCTTATCAGTCAGTAACTACTGAATAAATAACGCGTCCATTCATCCTGAATACTATATCCTACTACAGGATAATATAATAACATTATATCTTGGAGGAAAACCACAATTATTCCGGACGTAATTATTTAATACAAGATTAACTTACAGTCATAAATCATAATTGGGATATTCAATGAAATAATTGTTGTTCTGAAACTTTGTTACCATTTATAATCATGGTATGGGTCACGGAAATAATAATACTCTACGACATTCACACAACACCCTCTAGTGGGACTAGAAGTAACCATGGATAAATATCCTCGTCCTGCCCATCGTGATTTCAAAATCACAAAACATACTTCACGGTTCCTGCCCATCTAAAATATTGTAAAATTCTAAATTCTGCCCACTGTCCTTCAAAAATCAAAACAAAATGTATGACTATAAAAATAGCGTGAATCGTTTCATTATGATCTATTTACTTACTTACTGTCATAAAAAATAAAAAAAAATATATCTTATGCATGACCTTTTTTTTTTGATCTAATTTTTCTGGGCAGGAAGCACTTGCAAGATTTTGTACTTTGAAGAGAACAGTGGGCAGAATTACCAAACAGGTTCTAATTTGCTTGGGCAGGACGAGGATATACATGAGTATATACCACAGATATAATTATTTCTATGGTATATCATCATCATGTCAGCCTAGAGACGTCCACTGCTGGACATAGGCCTCCGCTTCCCCACTCCACACAGACCGATTTTGAGCCGCCCGCATCCAACCGCGCACCGCGATCTTAACCAGATCGTCGGTCCACCTTGCGGGAGGCCTACCCCTGCTGCGTCGTCCGTTACGTGGTCGCCACTCTAGAACCCGCCTGCCCAAACGGCCATTGATTCTTCGCGCTTGTGCCCTGCCCATTGCCACTTCAGCCTGTCTTTTCGGAGAGCTATGTCGGTTACTTTGGTTCTCCTGCGGATCTCCTCATTGCTGATTCGATCTCGCAGGGAAACTCCGAGCATAGCTCTCTCCATCGCCCTCTGAATGACGCTGAGCTTTCGGATAAGGTCCATAGTTAGCGACCACGTCTCGGCTCCGTAGATCATCACTGGCAACACACACTGGTCAAAGACTTTCGTCTTGAGACACTGCGGGATATCGGACGTGAATATATGCCGTAACTTCCCGAGTGATTATGGTATATGTACCTACTGAGAGCTGTACTCTAGAATTAAGACCTTTCTTGTAATCTTAATATACTTATAAAATCCTTGCGCTACTGACTGACTGACAGACACGCTACAGCCGAAACTATTGGGCGCAGGAAGCTGCAAATTTGGCATGTACCTATGTTTTTTGGGACCGTAGGGGTGCACTAAGAAGAGATTTCCCGAAATTCCCACGGGATCGGCCAAAACGGATAAATTAAAAAAAATGCAGGCGTAGCTGCTGGCGTCCTCTAGTATCATATAATACCTGTGACAACAATAAACTTTCTAAATCTACTTTTTTTTTTGCAAATACTTACATATTATACATAGAAACACCCAGACCAAGAAAAACATCCATACACACACAAATGTTTGAATTGAGCGGGAATCGAACCCGCGACCTTCGGCAGTTTCTGTGATTTTTAACAATAACTTATCCTTATTCCAATGGTTTTTCCGTGCAATATCTTAACAGGCATACGATCGAAGCCGTTGATTCTCGGTAATACTCTTAAAGACTTGTTGAACAGCTGTATGTAAACACACGTTCTAAGAATATCGTTGCCGTCATGGCGATTCTGAAGTGTCTGAAATTTAAATAGATTCGCTGTTTTTTGCTAGTCGTTCTTGGTTAGTTATGTGAAGTTATGTCAGATGTCTATTAGGGTTCGCACGTGTTAAAACTGTACATACATACCATTGATATATTAACATACATAAATATACTCACGCCTTTTTCCCGTCGGGGTAGGCAGAGACAACGGAACGCCACTTGCTTCTATCCTTACAAACCTCACGCGCTTCCTCTACATTCATTACTCTCTTCATACATGCTCGCCGGTTCCGGGTTCTTCGGACCTTGCCGTTTTTCAGAACGTCACCAATTTGGTTGACGAATGTCCTACGAGGTCGGTCGCGACCGGCTTGCCCATAAACGTTTGCCTCATATATTATTTGGTGCGTCATTCGTGTGGTAAAAATTGTAGCGTTATGTTATCAATACATACTTATACATACATAGACTTACGCCTGTTTCCCCAAAGGGGTAGGCAGAGGCATATTAAACGCCCACTTTTCGCCAGTGTTTTGATCCCACGTAATAGGTGGCGAGCCTATTGCCGCTTATAGGGATATTTAGTTTGCCGTCGCCTCGTCCGTTGATCGGCAGGTGCACCACTTGCAGGTGAGGTTGGCTTGGGACCCTAAGTTCTTGGTGGGAACCCTATGCACCAAGAACTTAGGGTCCCAAGCCACATACTTAAATAATAATATTCTACCACATTCACACAACACCATCTAGTCCCAAGCTAAACAGAAGCTTGTACTATGGGTACTAGATAATGGATAAACATACATATATACTTTTTTTTGTAAATATATACATATTGTACATAGAAACACCCAGACCAAGACAAACATCCATGCTCATGCACACAAATGTTTGACTTGAGCAGGAATCGAACCCGCGACCTTCGGCGTAGCAGTCGCTTACACTCCCGCGGCGCCAATCGGTCGTCAAAATATCTTCTTACTAGCTTTCGCCCGCGGCTTCGCCCGCATGAAAGTGAAATAAAGAGTTGCCTTTGTACTTCCCCAGGCTTCAGACTATCCATATCAAATTTCATCTCAAACGGATCTGCACATTAGCCGTGTAGCATACATATAAACAGGTCCAAACTACTTACTGTAAAAGACAAAGTTCATCTACATTAAATACTGAAGGCAATAAATCTATCAATTTGATAACTACTCTACAATGAGCATCGTAATAAACATTTTTTTTTATGTTAAACTGTTTTATTACAATAAATATTAAGTAGTTAGAGGTTATGTACTAAAAGCTAAAAATTTATTCGGTAAGTCCTAGCTACCAGATCGCACTAATGTTCTCATCAATGTGGAGTATTGATCAGACAAATATAAAATAGTTGGGCAAGCGAAATTTCTATCATAATGTTTACTCTGGATAATATGCTACGCCCAAAACGATTTTTTTTAGTTAATTTTATTTTCAAGTTTTTGCTTTTGTTGTTAGTTGATACTTCTCATTATCTTTTCATAGTAATCCCTTTGCTACCAATCAGGCCCTGTCGTTCGATACCCATATTGAGGTATTTGTGGAATATAGGTAATTCGCCATTTTGTTGTGGCAGCCATCTTGAATTATTCATAGTGAGCTCTATTCTACCAATCGAACCCTTTCATTTAATACCTATATTGAGGTATTTGTGGAAAATATGTAATCCGCCATTTTGCAGCGACAGCCATCTTGGATTTTTCATAGTGAGCTATATACTACGAATCAAGCCTTTTCATTTGATACCCATATTTAATTATTTGTGGAAAATAAGTAATCCGCCATTTTGTGGCGGCGGCCATCTTGGATTTTTCATAGTGAGCTCTATTCTACCAATTAAACCCTTTCATTCGATAGCCATATTGAGGTATTTGTGGAAAATAAGTAATCCGCCATTTTGCGGCGACAGCCATCTTGGATTTTTCATAGTGAGCTCTATTCTACGAATCAAGCCCTTTCATTTGATACCCATATTGAACTGTTTGAGGAAAATAAGAAATCCACCATTTTGTCGCGGCGGCCATCTTGAATTTTTCATAGTGAGCGCTATTCTACGAATCAAGCCCTTTCATTTGATACCTATATTGAAGTATTTGTGGAAAATAACTAATCCGCCATTTTGTGGCGGCGGCCATCTTGGATTTTTCATAGTGAGCTATATACTACGAATCAAGCCTTTTCATTTGATACCCATATTGAACTGTTTGAGGAAAATAAGAAATCCACCATTTTGTCGCGGCGGCCATCTTGAATTTTTCATAGTGAGCTCTATTCTACGAATCAAGCCCTTTCATTTGATACCTATATTGAGGTATTTGTGGAAAATATGTAATCCGCCATTTTGCGGCGACAGCCATCTTGGATTTTTCATAGTGAGCTCTATTCTACGAATCAAGCCCTTTCATTTGATACCCATATTGAACTGTTTGAGGAAAATAAGAAATCCACCATTTTGTCGCGGCGGCCATCTTGAATTTTTCATAGTGAGCTCTATTCTACGAATCAAGCCTTTCATTTGATACCTATATTGAAGTATTTGTGGAAAATAAGTAATCCGCCATTTTGTGGCGGCGGCCATCTTGGATTTTTCATAGTGAGCTCTATTCTACCAATTAAACTCTTTCATTCGATAGCCATATTGAGATATTTGTGGAAAATATGTAATCCGCCATTTTGCGGCGACAGCCATCTTGGATTTTTCATAGTGAGCTCTATTCTACGAATCAAGCCCTTTCATTTGATACCCATATTGAGCTGTTTGAGGAAAATAAGAAATCCACCATTTTGTCGCGGCGGCCATCTTGAATTTTTCATAGTGAGCTCTATTCTACGAATCAAGTCCTTTCATTTGATACCCATATTGAAGTATTTGTGGAAAATAAGTAATCCGCCATTTTGTGGCGGCGGCCATCTTGGATTTTTCATAGTGAGCTCTTTTCTACCAATCAAGCCCTTTCATTTGATACCCATATTGAGGTTGTTGTGAAGTAATATGTAATCTGCCATTTTGTATCGGCGGCCATCTTGAATTTACAATCATTAAAATTCTTTTAAATCTTGATGACAATATGAGTGTATACCAAAAATCAGATCAATCTGTCATCAGGAAGGGGGTAAAATTCCAATTAATAGCTTTCAGAGCTCAGGATTTTTGCCGACTTAGTTGATACTTTTCCTTATATTATGGCAACATTATCCAAAAATGTTTTAAATTGTAGCCTATGTGTTATTCTGATGTATAAACTATATTACTGTAAAGTTTCATCCAAATCCGTTCAGTAGTTTTTGCGTGAAAGAGTAACAAACATCCTTACATACATCTTCACAAACTTTCACATTTATAATATTAGTAGGATTGTCTGTATATAGTAAAATTCTTGCGTAACTGACTGACTAACAGACATTGTACATCATCATCAGTCCTATATATATACTGTGAACTGTCCCACTGCTGGGCACGGGCCTCTTCTCTCTATGAGAAGGGCAAGGCCATAGTCCACCACGCTGGCCTAGTGAGGGTTGGCAGACTTCACATGTCTTTCGAGAACATTGTAGAGAACTTTGACATGCAGGTTTCCTCACGAATGTTTTCCTTCACCGTTTAGCAAGCGATAATTAACAATTGAATACGTACTTAACTTCGAAAAGTCATTGGTGCGTGCCGTGGATTCGAACCCGAGACCCGCTGCGTACAACCGAAACTATTGCGTGCAAGAATCTGAAATTACAGTATTCCTGCGAGGTGCGAGCATCCTGTAAATTAGTATGATTGTCCTTACTTACATAATTATTATCATGGCAGAGCCAAAACTCTGATTTCGGATTCTTTTTTTTTTTTTTTAATTTTTAGTATTCGTTGTTATGGCGGCAACCGAAATACATAATTTGTAAAAATTTCAGACACACAGACAGACAGCGGAGGCTTAGTAATAGGGTTCCGTTTTTTACCTTTTAGGTATGGAACTCTAAAAAGAACCAGTAAGAAGTTCCTGAGATTAGCGTGTTGAACCAAATAAACAAACTCTTCAGCTTTAGATTTATGCAAGATAGATATAGGCAAATTAAATGGAACAGATTGTTTGTTTAAAATTACTCATCTCAGGCACTACTTGTTATAAATCGAAAGGTGCGAGAACCGTACGCGTTTTGTGTAGGCTCTACGCATACAGAATATTCAGATTAGTTAACTCATATAGGAACTACCTGATCCAAATGCAAGAGACCTGTACACGCAGTGCATCATATTAACAGCGTATTAGCATAGTACAAAAAGAATAGTAGGATAGCTTCATACAAATCGGCCGCCGCCGGTTTGAATATACGCGTCAGTCGCCGGCGGCGTGTACGCACGCACTTTTCACGCATACAATCTCATAGACGAGTCGCCTCAGTACGGAATGCGCCGCGCGTAGGTAGGACGCAAGAGTAGGCAATAAACTCGCCGATCGGCCTTAGCTAACCTACTATTCTTTTTTTACTATGGTATTAGTTATGCTGTTAGAGGCAGCGATAGCCTAGTGGAGATACCAACAGACTGCCATGCAGAGGGTATCGTGTTCGAATCCACGGCGCGCACCAATGACTTTTCGGAGCTATGTGCGTATTGAATAGTTAATTATCGCTTGTCCCGTGCCGCCGTTAGTCCCGGTTGTCATGAAGATCTTTGACAGTCGTTACAGGGCGTCAGTACCTTCTAAATAAACTGACACTAGTCTAAACCATGGAATATCGCTATCCCTTCGGGTTGCGGAGGTCAGACAGGCAGTCGCTCCGTGGGCAAGCTAATATTCAGCCAAATCCGGTTAGACTAGTAAGCGGACCCCAGATTGAAACTGGGATAACGCTAAGAGAATGATGATGAGTTAGTGATGCTGTTAATATGATACACACTAACACAATATTTTCTTTTCAAAAATAATGCCTGAAGGATCGAAAAGGGAAAACGTCCGAGTATTTAAATATTTTAAATGATAAACTCAAAGCTCAGACTTATAGACATACATACATACATACATACATATCGTCACGCCTTTTATCCCCGAAGGGGTAGGCAGAGGTGCTACACCCACTTTTCGCCAGATATACTTTAGTCCCACGTAATAAGGGGCGAGCCTATTGCCGTACCGGCCACATTTCCAGACTCCGTGCTGCTACTGAGAATTTCTTGACAGAAAAACCCAATAACACTGCCCGACCCAGGAATCGAACCCGGGACCTCCCGATCCCACGCGCACATTTATGCCGCGAGACCAACGAGGCAGTCGTATAGGGTTTGATGTCGAGTTTTCCGTCTCTACGCAAAGATGGTATTTGCATCGTGTTATCCCTTAGTCGCCTCTTACGACACCCACGGGAAGATAGGGGGTGGTGACACTTGTATTCTATGCCGTCAACCACACGGCCACTTATAGACAATGCTGGATTATTCTTAATCCATCACTACACGAGAATATGAGTTACCATCTAAAACTATTACAAAATACTTACCATATTGATACAGAGTATCATCATTGCCATTGCGACGATAAGGTCGTACCCTTATCGTCGCTTGAACAGTTACTGGCTGGGTTTTCCCCTATCTAATCCAAAAGGTCAGATAGCACTACTGCCAAATATAGTAATAAAAACATTGATTGTTATAACTATTAACTTAGAATGTTTTTATTTAAATAATCATGTATTGTATGAATTTGAATACTTATTGGTATGGCAGAAGAGTCATGAAAGTAGAATAAATGCTGTAGAAATGGGAGCACTGAGAAGTATGTGTGGTGTGTCTTTGACTGACAGAGTAAAGAATTGTGTGATAAGAGAGTGTTGTGGGGAAAGACTGACCAAGCAGATATATAAGGCAAGTGTGGATGGGACAGGACGAAGGGGAAGACCTAAGCGGACGTTCTCTGACCAAATTGGAGACATCCTAAAAACAGGACAGGTTAGAAGTACCCTGAACAGAAGAGCATGCATGAGGAATCTAATGGGAGTGAATGAAGCAAGAGAGATATATCAGGATCGTTGCAAATGGCGTTCCGTAGTCTCTGCCTACCCCTCCGGGAATCAGGCGTGAGTGTATGTATTTATTGGTAGTTAGATTTCGCCCGCAGCTTTGATCGTTTGAGTGTTGGATATTACGTGAATTTTTGTTCAAAATTATATGTGTTATTTTGATCTATAAGCTATTTTGCTGCAAAGTTTCATCAGAATCTGTTCTGTAGTTTTTAGTGTGAAGAAGTAGGTACACAACGTTTAAGCCCAGATTTCGATGCCATTTTCTTAATGGGTCCCATTTCCTTTTTTATTAATCCCAACATCTGTAATTGTGTACTGTTCGGAAGAAAATGTATTAACATAACATAATATGACTTCACGCCATTATCCCCGAAGGGATAGGCAGAGGTGAGTTGCACTCCCACACTTCGCCAGTTTTGTATCTTTACCAAATATTCTCTATAAGAATTGTCAGTAATAGCGCAGTATTTGAAGAAGTAACCTTGGTATTTACCTGTTCAAAAGTGTTATGGTTTCAATGATGTACGTGACAAGAATTTATGTATAGCACGACAATGGCTGTCCCGAGACTTTAATTCAAATTGATACATATACGTACTGTGAAGTTTAATTAGTGAGATTTATTTATTATTTTTAGTAAAAAAATAGAACGTACTGTGAACAGTCTGTGATACTTTGTGACTGATGTTTGAGTGCACAAGTATTGTGTTAATTGTCTTTACATGCATTCAATTAACCGACACAAAAAACACACAAACTCGGAACAACAATTTTGTTTGGTGTGGAGATCGAGTATACAACACTCGGCGGCGTAATGTTAGGCCTTCGCCACACTTGACGGAAATTCCGTCGCGGATCTTCCACGGCGGAACGCCTATACAAGTTATTGTTTATAAATAACCAATATCAGATATTATGCGGTGATCCGTCGCTCCGATTGCTCTCAGCGTTTACCGTAACCACAGATAATATAATACTATAGAGTACCGTAACCATCCGTAACGGAAGATCCGCGACGGAATTTCAGTCAAGTGTGGCAGAGGCCAAGGTCTTTAAGCAATAGTGTTCTTTAATATGGTATTCTTTACATTGGTACATAAATTAGCAGACAGCTCGCTGTGTGATAAATTCCCATATTTGAATGATATTATTTTTGTTCGGTGGGAGCAGAATCGTGTAAATGGGCTAAGACCTTTAAGCGGCAAGACTGTGAAATTAAAGGTACAATTCCGAGTTGGGCTGCAGACTTCAACCGCAGGCGACACTACGGCTAGTGGATGCGGTCGACCGCAGTGCTGACTGCGGTCGCAGTTGCTTCTATTCCAAGCGCGGCGGCATGCCGCGACTGCACGAGTTATAGAACCATTATCTTTCACCAAATTATTCCGATATTTTGGCTTCGATGTGTCATAAAGACTGGATGACCAGCAACAAAGTTAAATAATTTTTCTTCATCATCCTCTGACAAAGTGGACATTTTTGTAGGTGTGAACTGTCTGCAGTCCGCGACATCATTGGACCTAGCGTGCGGTCGCTGCGTGCCGCGACTGCAGGCCGCAGTGTTGCCGAGCTCGGAATCAATTTCATAGAGATTCATAGAAACTAGTGGTGTCGCTTGCAGTCTACAATTGCAGTTTGCGGTCTGCAGCCCATCTCGGACTTGCACCTTTAGTCTTCTAGTTTGTTCTCCTTTAAATTCTTATCTTCATGTATAATCATCCGAGGCTCCGTGTCCGTGAATTAAACACCTTCCTAAGGAATCAGACCTATTCGTGAAAATCGTAGCAATATATGTTTCGTTTTTGAGTTTCATCATCATCAGCCTTTATCAGTCCACTGCTGGACTAGGCCTCTCGTTTGAAAGGAGGAATTGGCCTACTATACCACGCTGGCCAAACGGGTTGGTATAGGGTTTGTATCAAGTTTTCCTTCTCTTTCAGTGCTGTTCTCTGCATAATATGCTCCCTCTGTCGGCTCTTACGACACCCATGGGATGATATGGGGTGGTGACATTCCGTATTCTTAATCCGTCACCACACGGACCATTTCTCTCATTTCTCATCTAAGTAAATATAAAATAACTCGTCTTAACTGACATCAAATGCTATATGGGCTCACAATACTATGTCGATGCAAACGTATGTCCTTTGTCCACTAGTGGATTGAGAAAAGCTGTGATTAATACATACATACATACATAGACTCACGCCTGTTTCCCGGAGGGGTAGGCAGACACTACGGAACGCCATTTGCAACGATCCTGACATATCTCTCTTGCTTAATTCACTCCCATCAAGTTTCTCATGCATGCTCTTCGGTTAAGGGTACTTCTAACCTGTCCTGTTTTTAGGATGTCTCCAATCTGGTCAGAGAACCTCCGCCTAGGTCTTCCTTAGGTGGATTGAGAAAAGCTGTGATAATATTCTTTATATTATTCATATTGAGCTCTTTAGCCAATGCCCGCCCACAGACATCCATAATACCCATACACAAATATTTCACAACCGTTACATGGCCTCTCGAATTCCGACCGAAACAATGGACACGCATGGTATATAACATATGACATGATGACGTCACTATGCGTCGCCGATTCGGAGAAGACCTTGAGTTTTTGCGTTCGCGCCGTGTTGATACAAGATGTGGTATATCTGAAATGGGCACAGATTGGTGCATTTATTTTATATTCATAGTCTCACGCCTGTATCCCCGAAAGGGTAGGCAGAGGTGTAAATTTGTAAAACAGTTTTTTTACTTATAGGTATTTCGTAGTACCTACTCATGTAGGTACCTCACTTGTTGGAATTCTCTTTAATTAATATCTGTCGAAAAATAATACCGAACCAAAATCCAACACACAGACTGCCTCCGTGGTCCAGTGGATAGCGTATGCGACTGCTGATCGGAGGTCCCGAGTTCGATTCCCGGGTCGGGCAAAAGTTTTACTGGGTTTTTCCGAATACTCAGTAGCAGCACGGAGTCTGGAAATGTGCCCGGTACGGCAATAGGCTCGCCCCCTATTACGTGGGACCTAAATACTCATGGCGAAATGTGGGTGTAATATTACACCTCTGCCTACCCCCTCGGGGATACAGGCGTGAGTCTATATAAAAAAAGACAAATAAATAGTGTCTTTGAACTGTTAAATAACTCGACCACAAGTTTCTGTTACATAGTACCAGCGGAAATATGCCGCAATACTTGTTATTGTGTAACGAAATGACATTATACAATACAAGCAGTGCCGTTTTACACAACTATAAGTACTATAGCTAGCCTATTGCTATCCCGTTCTCTTTGATACTGTTAGACAGAGATAACACCAGAAGGCCGATTCTCGATTTTTTGGAGTTTGTTTGTTTGGTTGAACGCGCTAATCTCAGAAAGTGTGATTTGAATAAGCCAGAATAAGGCTATACAACATCTCGCTATGAGCTACGCATGCGGAACAGTAGCCCTAATAAACACGTGCTCAGCTGGTTGTATCATCAGCCCTGTACATATATTATTTGTCCCACTGCTGGGCACGGGCCTCTTCTCACTATGAGAAGGGTAAGGCCATAGTCCACCACGCTGGCCAAGTGCGGGTTGACAGACTTCACATGTCTTTCGAGAACATTATGGAGAACTCTCAGACATGCAGGTTTCCTCGCGATGTTTCCCTTCACCGTTTAGCAAGCGGTAATTAACAATTAAATACGCACATAACTTCGAAAAGTCTTTTTATACATAACATAACTTCGAAAAGTCATTAAGGCAGCGATAGCCGAGTGGATATACCATCAGACTGCCATGCAGAGGGTATCGGGTTCGAATCCACGGCGCGCACCAATGACTTTTCGGAGTTACGTGCGTATTGAATTGTTAATTATCGCTTGTCCCGTGCCTCGGAGAGCACGTTAAGCCGTCGGTCCCGGTTGTCATAAAGATCTTTGACAGTCGTTACAGGGCGTCAGTACCTTCTAAATAAACTTACACTAGTCTAAACCATGGAATATCGCTATCCCTTCGGGTTGCGGAGGTCAGACAGGCAGTCGCTCCGTGGAAAAGCTAATATTCAGCCAAATCCGGTTAGACTAGAAAGCGGACCCCAGACGGAAACTGGGATAACGCTAAGAGAAAGAAGAACTTCGAAAAGTTATTGGTGCGTGTGGACGAACCCGAGACCCTCTCAGTAGCAGTCCGTCGGTCTCTCCACTAGGCTATCGCTGCTTCGTTCGCTCGGCTGGTTATTAAAACGAAAAATACCGACATTTCACGTGTTCAAACAGTTCCTAAAAAAAACGAAAAATACGGAGTAAATCATCGTCAAAATGTCTACCCATCCTTTGTTTATATCCTACTAGCTTTCGCCCGCGGCTTCGCCCGCATGAAATTTTAATAAAGAGTAGCCTTTGTACTTCCCCAGGTTTCAGACTATGCATATCAAATTTCATTACAAACGGATCTGCACATTAGACGTGTAGCATACATATATTATAAACAGATAATAAGTACTTAAAATTACTTTTGTTTTACTTTAGTATGTAGTGTATATTATTAAAGTTATTGAAGAGCTTATATACCTACTGAATAGAATTGCAGCAAAAATAAAAACTGAAAGCATTACCAGAAAGTACAAAATCAGACCGCCCCTCCTCCCCACTGCGCTTCAGCGCACCAACTCATACTCTCGCGCTTTTAATAACGCTGCGCTTAGGTCAATTATATCGTAAGCTCTATTCTGCCAATCAAGCCCTTTCATTTGATACCCATATTGGGATATATGTGGAAAAATGTAATACGCCATTTTGCGGCGATAGCCATCTTCGATTTTTAAGTAATAGTGAGCTCTATTCTACGAATCAAGCACTTTAATTAAATAAGGTAAAAGCACTAATGCTTGACACATTAAGGACAAATCAAACTTCATTTGCCTAATATAAAATGTATTTATCAAAAAAATACAGTTGTTAATATTTTCTGAAATAGAGCAACATTCAGAGATTGATATTTTTATATTAAATTATTTTAAAGCTGTTGCATTTTCAACAAAATTCTCAATTTTCTTAGGTTTACCATAAACACTAAAAGATGACAGTGTCGAAAATCAAATCCACCAATAATTGACATCAATTGGCACTAATAGTTGACATGACTATACCCATAATTATGCAAGAGATTTTGTCAAAATTGTGACGTGGATGGCACTATCAGGGGATCTGCATTGATATTCATAGGTACTAATAGTTGACATCTATTATACCCTAATAGTTGACACTAAAAACTAATATTTGACATTTAATATACCCTAATAGTTGACACTGTCTACTTTTAGTTAGAGTAGATTAAAACAAATGAAATTAAGACAGGAAGTTTATTTCTACAAGATAAGGCTAAATATTCATTAAAATAAGCTAAAAAAATCGGATTGATGTAACCCTAGTAGATGACACATGTGTCATCTTTTAGGTTTTGACTCATTTTGGGTACTAATAGTAGACACCACTTAAAAATTATATAAAAACAAGCCAAAATAACAAAGAAATAGTCCTAATATATCAATCATTTCATACATTTTTAATATTGAAACTAACAATAGCCTATAATCATAAATATAAGAAAAAAATTGTACCTGTTCAAAGTCAGTTGCCTTACGAAAAACGCTAAGAATTACGCGCAACATGCCAACCTACTCACAGTGTTTGTTGTAATCTGATGTAATTTTGAAATTTGCTTCTGAATGTGTACAGAAGCTTTTAAACATGTATCATAGATAGCACTAGGTATCTTAAACATCAGTAACAATGTTATTTAGATGATTAGTTTTCTTATTAGAAACGTTTTTTGGTGAAAATGTCATCTATTAGTTCAGTGTCAAGCATTAGTGCTTTTACCTTACCCGTATTGAGGTATTTGTGGAAAATAAGTAATTCACCTTTTTGTGGTGGCGGCCATCTTGGATTTTTCATAGTGAGCTCCATTCTACTAATCAAACCCTTTCATTAGATACCCATATTGAGGTATATGTGGAAATATGTAATCCGCCAGTTTGTAGCGGCAGCCATCTTGGATTTTATATAGTGAGCCCTATTCTACCAATCGAGTCCTTTCATTCGATACCCATATTGAGTTATTTGTGGAAAATATGTAATCCGCCATTTTGCGGCGACAGCCATCTTGGATTTTTCATAGCGAGCTCTATTCTACGAATCAAGCCCTTTAATTAAATACCCGTATTGAGGTATTTGTGGAAAATAAGTAATTCACCTTTTTGTGGTGGCGGCCATCTTGGATTTTTCATAGTGAGCTCCATTCTACCAATCAAACCCTTTCATTAGATACCCATATTGAGATATATGTGGAAATATGTAATCCGCCAGTTTGTGGCGGCAGCCATCTTGGATTTTATATAGTGAGCCGTATTCTACCAATCAAGTCCTTTCATTCGATACCCAAATTGAGTTATTTGTGGAAAATATGTAATCCGCCATTTTGCGGCGACAGCCATCTTGGATTTTTCATAGTGAACTCTATTCTACGAATCAAGCCCTTTCATTTGATACCCAAATTGAGGTATTATTGGAAAATAAATAATCCGCCATTTTGTGGCAGCGGCCATCTTGGATTTTTCATAGTGAGCTCCATTCTACCTATCAAACCCTTTCATTCGATACCCATATTGAGTTATTTGTGGAAAAAATGTAATCCGCCATTTTGCGGCGACAGCCATCTTAGATTTTTCATAGTGAGCTCTATTCTACGAATCAAGCTCTTTCATTTGATACCCATATTGAGGTATTTGTGGAAAATAATTAATTCACCTTTTTGTGGCGGCGGCCATCTTAGATTTTTCATAGTGAACTCCATTCTACCAATCAAACCCTTTCATTAGATACCCATATTGAGGTATTTGTGGAAATATGTAATCCGCCAGTTTGTGGCGGCAGCCATCTTGGATTTTTCATAGTGAGCCCTATTCTACCAATCAAGCCCTTTCATTCGATACCCATATTGAGTTATTTGTGGAAAATATGTAATACGCCATTTTACGGCGACAGCCATCTTGGATATTTCATAGTGAGCTCTATTCTACAAATCAAGCCCTTTCATTTGATACCCATATTGAGGTATTTGTGGAAAATAAGTAATTCGCCATTTTGTGGCAGCAGCCATTTTGGATTTTTTATAGTGAACTGCATTCAACCAATCAAACCCTTTCATTTGTTACCCATATTGAGTTATTTGTGGAAAATATTCAAAATATGTAATCAGCAATTTTGCTGCGACAGCCACCTTGGATTTTTCATAGTGAGCTCTATTCTACGAATCAAGCCCTTTCATTTGATACCTATATCGAGGTATTTGTGGAAAATAAATAAGACGCCATTTTGTGTCAGCGGCCATCTTAGATTTTTCATAGTGAGCTCCATTCTACCAATCAAACCCTTTCATTTGATACCCATATTGAGGTTGTTGTGAAGTAATATGTGATTCGCCATTTTGTATCGGTGGCCATCTTGGATTTACAATCATTTAAATATTATCTTTTAATCTCGATGACAATATGAGTGTATACCAAATATCAGATCAATCATCAGGAAGGGGGTAAAATTCCAATTACTAAATTTGACCCAAGCAAACAAATAAAGATAATACAGGATTTTCGCCGACTTAGTTGATACTTTTCCTTATTGTATGGCAACATTATACATTTTTTTAATAAATTGTAGCCTATGTGTTATTCTGATGTATAAACTATATTACTGTAAAGTTTCATCCAAATCCGTTCAGTAGTTTTTGCGTGAAAGAGTAACAAACATCCATCCATCCATCCATCCATCCATCTTCACAAACTTTCACATTTATAATATTAGTAGGATATGTTTTGCACTTGTGACCCTGAGCCGAAACTGTTGCGTTTATTTTTAAATGTACCGCGTACATACGTGCGTATGACGCATCCCACACATCTGTGTGTACTGGCCGATAAATACATTCACTCGTTTTAAATGAGAAATAAATTGAGCCCACTTGGCTTGCATCTTTGATAGTTATTATGGGGAGTCGGCGCCATCAAAATATACAATTTTTTTGGGCTAATATTTATCTATCTTTGCTGTCGGATTAAGAATTAAAGTACCATTTCAAGGGATGTAACATTGTACATACATACATACTGCCTCGTTGGTCTCGCGGTATAAATGTGTGCGTGGGATGGGGAGGTCTCGGGTTCGATTCCCGGGTCGGGCAAAGTGTTACTGGGTTTTTCGGAATACTCAGTAGCAACACGGAGTCTGGAAATGTGCCCGGTACGGCAATAGGCTCGCCCCTTATTACGTGCGACCTAAAAAATCATGGCGAAATGTGGGTGTAATATTACACCTCTGCCTACCCCTTCGAGGACACAGGCGTGAGTATATAAAAAAAATGGATCCCACTTGGCTTTGAGATCTTTGGTAAGTAGTTATTATAGGGCGTCAGCGTCATCAAAATATGCAAATTTTCTGGGCTTATTCATCTATATTTGTTGTCGGATTAAAAATAAAAAAATTGGGCAAGTGTGAGTCGGACTCGCGCACGAAGGGTTCCGTACCATCATCTATAAAAGAAAATCACGTTTGTTGTATGTATACTTAAATATTTTTTAAGTTTCTACCTGTTTATTAAGATCGAGTAACAAATTGCTTAAAAATTAAGTTTGTTGTATGGGAGCCCCCTTTAGTATTAACTTTTTTTTTTAATTTTATTATTTATTTTGAAAGTTACAACTAAGTACATATTCTGTGAAACTTTACGTAAAGCGTCTAACTGTTACAGTTAGTAATTTTGAGCAAAAATACGAATTAAAACACGTATTTTGTATGGGACCCCCCTTAATATTTTTATTTTTTTTATTTTTAGTATTTGTTGTTAAGTATAGCGGCAACCGAAATAAATAATCTGCGAAAATTTCAGCTTTCTAGCTATCACGGTTTATGAGATACAGCCTGGTGACAGACAGACAGACAGCGGAGACTTAGTAATAGGGTCCCGTTTTTTACCTTTTAGGTACGGAACCCTAAAAAGTATCATTTCAAGGTAACCCGCTTGATGATCCGGCATTTAATACAGCCGCATGCCGGATTACAGAGCCGTCTGGTCTCTTATTATGTAAGATGTATTTTACATTTATATAGTTTTTACTTAGTTTGCCATACAAATTCGATACACGGACTTTACACGGACATTCGACTGCACGGTTAGTGTAGTGGTTTAAGCGGCCGCCTCACCGCCTGACACCGCGCCGAAGTGTTGTGGGTTCGATCCCCACACAACACAACACTTTGTGTGATTCATAAATTGTTGTTTCGAGTCTGGGTGTTCATTGTGTCCGTTAGTTGCATGTTTGTAAAGTCCCCCGCGACACAGGATTCAGTCCTAATGCGGGAGTTGTCTTTTTAAAGAAAAAAAAAAGAATCCGGCATTTGCGATAATCGGGCATCGGCGAAAAAATATGCCAGCCGGATTACCAAGCGCCTTCTGTACGTACATACATAGACTTACGGCTGATTCCCGGAGGGGTAGGCAGAGACTACGGTACGCCATTTGCAACGATCCTGATACATCTTTTGCTTCATTCACTCCCATCAAGTTTCTCATGCATGCTCTTTTGTTTATGGTACTTTACGTATTAACCCACTTTAAATGCGAATTATATTGATCTCACTTGGCGAGAAGAACGGCAGTCGTTACGGGGAGACAGCGTTGTCAATATATCAACACTAGATGATGCCCGCGGTTACACCCGCGTTATTTAAAGCTACTGCTCCGCTCCCGTGGCTCATAGCGTGATGTTTTAGCCTATAGCCTTCCTCGATAAATGGGCTATCTAACACTGAAAGAATTTTTCAAATCGGACCAGTAGTTCCTGAGATTAGCGCATTCAACCAAACAAACAAACTCTTCAGCTTTATGCTTACTATGTTAGATTTGAACCTGACGGATCGACCACTTACACCACTGTACCATATACGCAACTTACCCAACGCCATATTCCCAGAATTGAAAAACCCAATAAATTACTATATCAGGAATCGAACTTACTCAATTTCACTTGACTTCCTACGTAGGTATAATCCGTTGCGTGAGAGCAAATCTTGTGTCCACTGGGTTATTACGCTTGCTTCTTATAACAGGTACTTAATATGTCTGGTCTTGATGCAATGCTTGTTTTTCATAGATTATTTTAATATGGTTGACACTAGGCAGCGATAGCCTAGTGGAGATACCAACAGACTGCTATGCAGAGGGTATCAGGTTCGAAACCAAGGCGCGTACCAGAATAGAGAAGTTTCCTGCAAGTGAAATAAATTATACAAGTATTTTTATCTAGTGAAACATGTCAAACTAATAGTTGTTTCATTCATCAATGTATGTTAAAACTTTATTTAACATTTTTTATCGTTAATTTATTGATAATAAGTATTCTACTTGACACCAAAACACTATGACGTCACTACGTCCTATTTCATACAAAACTCTTGGCTTAAGAGCTCAGATATTTACATAGAAGCGCATTTCCTTTGGACGCTCTGAAGACAAACATTCTGTGACCCAAATTGCCCCTTGGCGGCGTGGCAGTCGCGCTGTGACAGCTGTCTACGACGAGACGACGAGAGAAAGAGCAAACGTTCCTCCTGTGTATCTTAACTACGAGAGCAAGAGAGACGGAGAACGACGCCAGCGCCGCCAACGACGCCAACTACGAACTAAACTGGAGACAGTCTCCATTCGGAATCAGCACACGCAATCCTTAAGAACTACGCTTCTATGTAAATCTGTATTCATTGCCTTGGCAAAGGTCGTTTTTGACATTTCATTAAAAGTGCTTGATTTGACTAGTTGGAAACAACCTATGCATATTTGATCGTTGCGGAGGTCAGACGGAGTCGCTCTGTGGAAAAGCTAAAATTCAGTCAAATTCGGTTCAAATTCTATTTTCTTTTTTTACTACCTTTTCACGAACAGTTTTCCTCGTTTTTTAACCTTCATGACTTTAAGTATTTTATTCTCGGTGTGGTGACTGATTAAGAATACTAATTGTCGTTAACTTATTTCATTCCGTGGCCATTTACCAACTCATGCTGGTAAATCTTAGGATTTACTGGGAAATTTTAAACTTAACCGTACTTCGGGCTTTTACAGTAACATATATACAGGTTGTCACAAGACCCATCTTCAAGCCGAAGTATACTCTTTGTGGACATCATGCTAAGTCATGCTAACCAAAAATAATATCTGGGAAACGATTTTCTTTTAAATTTTCACATTTTTTAAACCGCAAATAAAAGCGCGCGCGTGCAATGCTCGAAATACCTACTTATCCATGGGGTCACAGGGCATCTAAAGAACATATTGGCGGGGTAAATGCATCGATTTTGTACCTAATTAGAAAAATTCCATACTAACTTTGAACCTCAATATCTTCTGAACCAGTAATTTCCCAGGTATGGTGCCGAAGTAAAAAGTGTTCGTAGTGATTGGTACAACATGGGATTTCAGTTTTCGTTAAGGGTCTTTTGACACCCTGTAAATAGGATACTAGAGGACGCCAGCAGCCACGCCTGCATTTTTTTTAAATTTACCCGTTTTGGCCGATCCTGTGGGAATTTCGGGAAATCCCTTCTTAGTGCACTCCTACGGTCCCCAAGGAACATACATGCCAAATTTGAGCTTCCTGCGCCCAATAGTTTCGGCTGTAGCGTGTCTGTCAGTCAGTCAGTAACGCAAGGATTTTATATATTAAGATATTGTTCAATCTGGTTAGACTAGTACGCGGACCCCGGGCTCCGAGGCGAAAGCGCTCCACCTAAGACTAGCCTGATAACATAGTAAAAACAGAATAGTAAGATAGCTTCATACAGCCGCCGCGCTGCCGCGCTGGTTTGAATGTACGCGTGAGTCGCCGGCGCCGTGTACGCACGCACTTTTCACGCACACAATCTCACGAGCGCGGCTAGCTCGGCGCGGATTCAGTACGGGATGCGCCGCGCGTCTGATCGAGCGCATTCATGTAGGTACTTCACTGCTCGCCCGCTTGAATTGTTTATATACATTCAGTTTTGTAATAAACGTTATTAATAATATAAAATGTGTTAAACGACAGTAAATTTAACTTGTTACTTTTTCTCATTAAAAAAGGCATTTAGATAGTTATGTAACGCTTAGGTAGTCAGTAGGTATTTGAGAAAAAATAAATTCAAGCTTAAATTGTGAAGTATTCAGCGCGATCACTTAAAAAAGCTGCGAAAAAGCGCGAGCGCCGACAAAGCCGGCGCCGCGGTGTAAACAAGTGACAACCCGTGCGTCAACGCAAGAGTAGGCAATTAACTCGCCGAGCGGCCTTAGCTAACCTACTATTCTGTTTGTACTATGCTGATAATACCCAATTACCCACACTAACAGGTTATAAAACGATAAAATGGCCGCAACGCACTATACCTGACAGTAATTACATTTAATCACCCAGACTATTAAGTTAATTAATTCTAGATAGACGATTATCGGAGTCAATTATTTACGAGTATATGGCGCTGATACACTTGAGCATTCACCTGTAATGAGCATTGTTGCGAATGTTACATAATACAAAAAGAAACGAGTGTGTTTTAGCGAACATTCTTACGAACATACTGGCGGGTGGCGAGCATTCTAGAGAATCGACAGTAAAGAACAATGGCAGAATTTGGTCTGGGTTTGTTGTGGCGACCTTAAACTTCATAATATGAACAAAAGTGTTCGCAGTGAAGTAGCGGACATTTTAATGTAAGATTTGTCTATTAAACAAATTGATAAATATAACTAGTATCAACTTAACAGTTGAAAATCGAAATGTTTATACCTGGCAACCCTACAAATACGCCAGGAAAAATTTACAACCCAATGTTTACCGTAACCTATAGGGTTCATACATTCTGTTAGTACTAAAGAACAATGGCAGAATTTGGTCTGGGTTTGTTGTGGCGACCTTAAACTTCATATGAACAAAACAATTTGTTTAATTTTCTACGATTTTTTAAATTTTCATTTTGTCTCGTTAAAGCCGGAGTATTTTATGATGATAAAAAGCATACCAATTGATTACAAACTAGGTACCTACTTTATTATTGAATGTTGCCATAGACAATGTTGTGACAGGAATAGACGTGAGTGCTATTGATCCGTATCGATTATTAAATAAGTAATCGATACGATCGACCTTTATATGGTTGGTTTCGTTTAAAATATAATTATTAAAATGCAGTTATTTAATCTTTTATCAACATTATATCAATAAGCTAATATTTTTGAAGCAAAACAAATTTTAAATCAAATAAAAACGTCACAGCAATTTAGTTAATGTTGTATCGATTTGACATAAAATCGATTTAAAATGTGCAGCTCTGCTTTTGTCTTTGGCTGTGACAGTTAAATGCTACAGAATACTTCTGCGTTTTGATGTCAATCTGACATGTTTCATTTGATAATTCAAACGTACCTACATTGTTCATTCTTAACTAAAAATTAATACACCGATATCTTCTTATTCCGGCTTTCCCGAGTGAAAATAGAATCATTTGTAGACTCTGTTACTTACGCGGCATTTTCTGATATATTTTTTATTACTGTACGCTTCAATTTAATTTCAGACATTTTGATGTATGGAGATCTGCCATTGCCTTTGCTTCGACATTTAAAGTCAAAGTCAAAATAATTTATTTATTTGGGCCACAAAGTGACGCTTATGAACATCAAAATTTAAATAATTACTACTTATTGATTCTACATTTACATTTACTGCCACGTTCGCTATGCACTAAGTAGAACCACGAAAAAGTACGGGGTATTCCTGAAAGCGCAACTATTTTTGAGCGCAACTAAAAAAGCGCAACTACTTTATTCCACAAAGCGCAACTAAATATCAAGACGCAATAGTGCTGGTTAATAACAAACGGAACATATCGATAGTTGATAAGACAGGACATTTTAGTATACTTTAGCTGTTGCTGTGCGCCTGAGTTTTACCTATACCAGCCAGTGCTTTGTTTCTGATTCATGACCATAAAACCTGGTTTTTATTAGGCTACTAACTTCTGTTAATTTATGTTACCCTGGTACTTTTCAAAACATTTTACTGATTGATATTTGTTACCAGATTCTATAAACACTTCTAACCTCTGTTCATTTCTGTTATCCTGGTACTTTTAAAAATGCCAAGTCATACTAACCAAAAATAATACCTGGGAAACGAATTTTTTTTTTAAGTTTTCATTTTTTAATCCGCAATTAAAAGCGCGCGCATGCAACGCTCGAAATACCTACTTACCCATGGCGTCATAGGGCATCTAAAGAACATACTGGCGGGGTAAATCCATCGATTTTGTACCTAATTAGAAAAATTCCATACTAACTTTGAGCCTCAATATCTCCTGAACCAATAATTTCCCAGGTATGGTGCCGAAGTAAAAAATGTTCGTAGCGATTGGTACAACATGGGATTTCAGTTTTCGTTAAGGGTCTTTTACACCCTGTATAAATTGTCCCACTGCTGGGCACGGGGCTCTTTCTTTCTCCCTCGAATGCTCGTTGCTCTGTTACAATTGAATGCTCGTATATTAGCACCATACATTGATGGAGCGATTAATATAAATGTATAAATAATTATGGACTTTGTTATTTGTTATACATACAACACTTTTACGCAGTAGAGGATGCGCAGAAGTGTTTTAGCAACATAGGTTTTATCTGTTTGGCTAGATAATAATGGTAGCCATTTGGCGAATAAATTAGCTTTTGTTTTCATTATATATATATATTTTTTTAAAGATAACTCCCGCACTAGGAAGAAATTCCTGTGTCGCGGGGGACTTAACAAACATACAACTAACGGACACAATGAACACCCAGACTTGAAACAACAATTTGTAGATCACACAAAGTGTTGTCTCGTGTGGGGATCGAACCTACAACAAACGGCGCAGTACCAAGCGGCGAGGTGACCACTTAAACCACTACGCCAACCGGGCAGTCAAATTCTTAATTGTTATTGTATACTAGAGGACGCCAGCAGCTACGCCTGCAATTTTTTTTTAATTCATCCGTTTTGGCCGATGCCGTGGGAATTTCGGGAATTCCCTTCTTAGTGCACCCCTACGGTCCCCAAGGAACATAAATGCCAAATTTCAGCTTACTGCGCCCAATAGTTTCGGCTGTAGCGTGTCTATCAGTCAAACAGTAACGCAAGGATTTTATATTAAGATTTAAAAAATAAAAATAATATGCCTGCAAATAAAATTTAACCTCTTTATAACCATTCAGTTGCCAGCTATATCTATGGTGGCCAGTCTCAAACACTCGACCGAGCGATCGTTGTCCGAATTAACGCTAATTGTTACATTAGTGTAACGAATAATAACAAGAGTAGCGGTGAGTCAGTACGGTCATCCGATATTACTACGTGGGATAAAGTGTTAACAGTTTCATAATGAACTCATTCTGTTCAGGCCAAGTAGTATTCTATTGGGAGCGTATACTCAAATATATGTACTTACTAGCTGACCCGGCAAACGTTGTTTTGCAAAATTTTTTTTTTTTTTGAAAAATAGATGTTGGCCGATTCTCATAGATACCACAAATAGATACCATAAGCACAAAAAATTTCATCAAAATCGGTCAAGCCGTTTCGGAGGAGTATGACAACGAAAACTGTGACACGAGAATTTTATATATTAGATATGAACTCTGCATCTTTTAATGGCGGCCCAAACAAAAAAAAAATGTTGTATCCCGGAACGCAGAATAAGATCAGTACATTACCGTATGTAAAGCATGTCTCCCTTTTTAATCTCTGAGTTATTTTTTCTCTATAATAATATAATCATAAATGTTGGCAAGTGCCCCGGTATACGTCCTTAGATGTTAGATAAACTACTGATTCGGCTACATAATATATATGTGTGTGTGCTGTCCTAGCCAAAGATTACGGGTTTTATCAATAGACTAGCTGTTTCCCGCGGTTTCACTCGCGTCCTGAGGGAACTACTTCGTTTACCCGGTTAATTTATAGCCTAAGTTACTCCTTGGTAAATCAGCTATCCGCCACTGAATGTCATTAAAATTGGTCCAGCCGTTCCAGAGATTAGCGAGAACAAACAGACAAACAGACAGATCGACAGACAGACAAAAATGGTAAAAATGTCATTTCGGCATATGTACCGTGTATACATCCATATGCATATAGTAAAAAGCGGTTATTTTAATATTACAAACAGACACTCCGATTATTATATTATTATAGTGTGATTCCTGATTAACGTATTCACGCGGGCAGAAACACGTGCGAACTCTAGTATTTTATAAACAAAGGCTACAGTACCATTAGGTATTCTATGCTATCATTATGAATCAACAGGATGAAATAATCTCGTCTCTATGTTCAACATTCCAGTGTAAAAAATCCATGTACACCAGTCTGTTTATATACAATTCTTGCTGTACTGACAGACACCGTACAGCCAAAACTATTGGGTGCAGGAAGCTGAAATTTCGAATGTTCTTTGGGGATTTCCCGGATTCCCGGTAATTCCCACGGGGGCGATAAGAAACGGTTGAAATAAAAAAAAAAGCGCGGGTGTAACTGGGGCGGCATCCTCTAATCTGTTATAATATATAAAGTGTAGTTTAGTGCTGCAATCTTTTGTAGTCCACTGCTGGAAATTTGTGTCATACTAGACGACGCCAGTAGCTACGCTTGCATTTTTTTTAAATTTACCCGTTTTGGCCGATCCCGTGGGAATTTCGGGCAATCCCTTCTTAGTGCATCCCTACGGTCCCCAAGGAACATACATGCCAAATTTCAGCTTCCTGCGCCCAACAGTTTTGGCTGTAGCGTGTCTGTCAGTCAGTCAGTAACGCAAGGATTTTATATATCAAGAAGATTAGCACTTTGAGTCAATAGAAAGATTTGGCCAACTAAACCACGCTGGCCAGACAGTTTGGTAAAGCTTTGATGTCGACTTTTCCAGCTCTTTCCAAAGATACATACATAGTGTCACGCCTAAATCCCCGAAGAGGTAGGCAGAGGTATATTGCGACACCCACTTTTCGCCAGATTTATTTAGTCCCACGTAATAGGAGGCGAGCCTATTGCCGTACCGGGCAGATTACCAGACTCCATGCTGCTACTGAGAATTTCTTAACGGAAAACCCAATAACACTTTGCCCGACCCGGGGATCGAACCCGAGACCTCCCAATAGTCCCAATCCCACGCGCACAATTATGCCGCGAGACCAACGAGGCAGTCTTACGGCTCTTTTCAAAGATACTATTTGCCAAAGATATTATTTTCTTTAGTCGCCTGATACCTGCCCCCTTATGAATTCTGGAATACACAATCATTAGCAAAGAAAAGCTTAACTTTATATCACGGAACTTATGAGACAAATGATAAATATCGAGCGGAAACGCTTTTTTCTAGACGACATTTAAGTCAAGGTGAAAATGCGAAGATAGAAGGAAAACATGATTCAATTAAACTTTTATTCTACGTCAGCAATAATTAATCATCATCATTAGCCCTGTATATAGGTCTATTGTCCCACTGCTGGGCACGGGCCTCATCTCACTATGAGAATGATAAGGCCATTGTCCACCACGCTGGCCAAGTGCGGGTTGGCAGACTTCACATGTCTTTCGAGAACATTATGGAGTACTCTCATACATGCAGGTTTCCTCACGATGTTTTCCTTCACCGTTTAGCAAGCGATAATCAATTAATGCTCATAACTTGGAAAATTCAGTGGTGCGCGCCGTGGTTTCGAACCCGAAAAAAAATGGTGCGCCACAAAGTCGGAAATTTTTTTTGATTTTCTACCCAAAAATTACCGATTTTGTGGCGCACCATTTTTTACGGCACTGCGCGCTTTCTTATTATTTTTCATGGATCTATCGATGGTAAAAATGCCGTCCAAAAATATATGACCGAAATGCGTACTCACTCTACCTGCACTTTTGAATTCTCACCAGCACTCAGTTGGACAGCTTACAAGTGACGGCATAGTGCTGAATCTTATTATTTTATGCTCTTATATCGCCTTATATACGTCACCTGGTGGTTCATATGACCTATCCATTTTGGACATGGGCCTGTAGTCTATTTGAGCCCTAGGACCGCTTACTAACCTAACCAGAGGTTTGGCGCCGATACCAATGAATACAGATTTACATAGAAGCGCATTTCTTAAGGATTTCGTGTGCCGATTCCAAGTGGCGAGTTGGCGACTGTCGTCAGTGTAGTACGTAGTTGGCGCCGTTGGCGGCGCTGGCGTCGTTCTCCTTCTCTCTTGCTCTCGTAGTTAAGATACACAGGAGAAACTTTCGTCTCTCTTGCACTCGTAGAGTCAGCTGTCACAGCGCGACTGCCACGCCGCCAAGCGGCAATATAGGTCGCACTGGTCACAGAAAGTTTGTCTACAGAGCGCCCATAAGAAATGTGCCTCTATTTAAATATCTATGCTCTATGCCCTAGCCAAACGGCATTCGCTTTGTTTTCTACTTTCGATAACGCTTGGTTGCCATGGCAACATAAGGAATTCCTTCTTCGTTGACCACGTGATATAACGAAGGCTTATGTCAGTTCCATACATTTTTGCACTTAGCGATTATCGATGTCTTTGATCGCATGCTATTTGGTTAAGGGGGCAGATATGACAGAGTATCAACTTTTCGCAAATGTGTCGGTAAACTAAGATAAATTCTTATCACGAAACGTCGGTTTGCCAACTGTTCCTAAGTGATCTCAGATTGCAAATATTTTGTTAAAGTTACTCATTGTATTAAGAAATGGTCGACTATGAATCATCTATGTAACTAATCTGCGTCTTCTGTATACATATATGTAAAATACTTGCGTTACTGACTGACTGACAGACAAAATATAGTCGAAACTATTGAGCGCAGGCAGCTGAAATGGAATGTATGTTTGTTCCTTTACAGGAGAGCATGCATGAGAAATCTGATGAGGATGAATGACATATCTCTCACACGTCAGGATCGTTTCAAATGGCGTTCCGTTTTGTCTGCCTACCCTTTCGGGTAATAGGCGTGAGTCTATGTATGTATGTTCTTTTAGGAGTGTAGAAGCACTAAGAGAGGATGTTTTAAAACCCTCCTCATCATCGTCCTCTTAGCGTTATCCCAGTTTCAATCCGGGGTCCGCTTACTAGTCTAACCGGATTTGGCTGAATATTAGCTTTTCCACGGAGCGAATGCCTGTCTGACCTCCGCAACCCGAAGGGATAGCGATATTCTATGGTTTAGACTAGTGCCAGTTTATTTAGAAGGTACTGACGACCTGTAACGACTGTCAAAGATCTTCATGACAACCGGGACCGACGCCTTAACGTGCTCTCCGAGGCACGGGGCAAGCGATAATTTTTAATTCAATACGCAGATAACTCCAAAAAGTCATTGGTGCCCGCCGCGCCGTGAATTCGAACCCGATACCCTCTGCATGGCAGTCTGTTTAATTAGCTATTATACAAAATCGAATTACGCAAATTGCGCGTAAAATGAGTCCATTAATAAACACGAATCGTCACATACCTAATTGTTTTATCGACAAAAAATATGTTTTATGTAAACTCTGCACTGATACAGAATATGTTTTGATTCAGTTCAGTATTGTAGTTGATAACAGAGCGTGGTAGTGATAACACGTATGGAAGAGAAATAAATACTTTATAATTTATTTTTATTTTTATAGTGAAGAGTTTTAGTGTTGATTTTTGTGAATAGAGAAATAAATAGTATTTTTGTTATAGTAAAGAGTTGTAGAAGTGTTTATTGAAATCTGGTTGGATTGAATTCTTGTTTTAATTTTGGTATGTATGGGTTAATTATTTTTATAGACTCACGCCTGTATCCTCGAAGGGGTAGGCAGAGGTGTAATATTATACCCACATTTCGCCATCAATTTTTAGGTCCCACGTAATAGGGGGCCTATTGCCGTACCGGGCACATTACCAGACTCCGTGCTGCTACTGAGAATTTTGTAACGAAAAAACGTAATAACACTGCCCGACCCGGGAATCGAACCCGAGATCTCCCAATCCCACGCGCACATTTATGCCGCGAGACCAACGAGGCAGTCAGGTCGAGTTGATGATGATGACTTATT
Source organism: Euclidia mi (assembly GCA_944739405.2). Classification (NCBI taxonomy): domain Eukaryota; kingdom Metazoa; phylum Arthropoda; class Insecta; order Lepidoptera; family Erebidae; genus Euclidia; species Euclidia mi. Next base: position 18,416,012 of record OX123210.2, on the reverse strand, counting down.
TCGGTTTAGAGGTTCGACTCTGGTCAATAAAGGGTTTTATCAAAGAAAGAACAAAATAAGCCGTGTGGTTGACGGCATAGAATACAAGTGTCACCAACCCCTATCTTCCCGTGGGTGTCGTAAGAGGCGACTAAGGGATAACACGATGCAAATACCATCTTTGCGTAGAGACGGAAAACTCGACATCAAACCCTATACGACTGCCTCGTTGGTCTCGCGGCATAAATGTGCGCGTGGGATCGGGAGGTCCCGGGTTTGATTCCTGGGCCGGGCAGTGTTATTGGGTTTTTCTGTCACGAAATTCTCAGTAGCAGCACGGAGTCTGGAAATGTGTCCGGTACGGCAATAGGCTCGCCCCTTATTACGTGGGACTAAAGTATATCTGGCGAAAAGTGGGTGTAGAAATACACCTCTGCCTACCCCTTCGGGGATAAAAGGCGTGACGTTATGTATGTATGTATGTAGAACAAAATAAGTCATTTGGAAGAGAATGCAAATGCCTATGGGTACCGGTCCGCCCCTGCTTGTCTAAGTACATATTTTAAATAACGGCTCAGCCACGGAAAGCCATTATAAAACTTATCGCCATCTTAATATATAAAATCCTTGCGTTACTGACTGACTGACAGACACGCTACAGCCGAAACTATTGGGCGCAGGAAGCTGAAACTTGGCATGTATGTTCCTTGGGGACCGTAGGGGTGCACTAAGAAGGGATTTCCCGAAATTCCCACGGGATCGGCCAAAACGGGTAAATAAAAAAATATGCAGGCGTAGCTGCTGGCGTCCTCTAGTTTACAAATAATATTTGTAGAACACACAAAATGTTTATAAAATAATGCTCGTTTGAAACATGATTTACATTTTTATTTCTGTTTTAATGCGTTTTTATTAAAATACATTTGCATGCGCCGTCGGACAAAAAACACCTATTTACCAGGCACTACCTGTATTCTATTTAAGAATACATCTACTGCTGGACCTATGTCCAGTAGCGGACGTATTCTGGTTGAGGTTATCAACTGGCCCTCAAGGCTCTCCGCTTAGATTGTTGATCTTGACAGCTTGATTATTCTTGACCCGCCCGCATCCATCCGCTTGCCGCGAACCTAATTCGATCGTCGGTCCACTATGCGGGAGGCCTACCTCTGCTGCGACGTCCGCAGAACCTTTTTGCTCCAACAGCCATCAGCCAAAATATGTACAATCAAACAAGTCGGTTGTGGACATACATACATACATAGACTCACGCCTGTTTCTCCTAAGGGGTAGGCAGAGGCATATTAAACGCCCACTTTTCGCCAGTGTTTTGATCCCACGTAATAGGTAGCGAGCCTATTGCCGCTTATCGGGATATTTTGTTTGCCAGAGCCTCGTCCGTTGATCGGCAGGTGCACCACTTGCAGGTGAGGTTGGCTTGGGACCCTAAGTTCTTGGTGGGAACCCTATGCACCCTATGGTTGTGGACCAGTTTAAAAAAATTCTTTGGCTCGCTCATCATAGAGTCGCGGCACACTAGAAACTGGTTTTGTATACGAGTGTCAATGTGCGTCTAAAGTAGCACTGGAAACGACGATGTCTTGCTGAGCGATTTTATGGTGATCTAGCGGGAAGTTGTTCGACTGTACCTATAAGTAATCCACACCAGTGTTAGTAATGCTAAAGTTTGTTTGATTATTCGTCCATCATGCTAAAATTTATGTACGGATTGTGACGCAACTACAGCCTATCCACACGACACGATTTTACGTCCAACTTGACTAAATCACTTGATGAAATCGTGACGTGTAGACGCCAGTCGTCCAACTCAAGTTCATCGGGTGGGCGGTGCCACCAGATTTTAACCAATCGGGTGGGCGGAATGCAAATCAGTGATTTGATTGTGTCGTGTAGACGGGCAAAGCCAATTCGATTGAAAATTTAATCAGTGGTAAAATTGTGCCGTGTGGATGGGCCTTTCTTTATACATCAGAATTATACATAGGTTACCTCATGCCGCTACAGTTGACCCACGTTGGTTGATTCTTGTATTTCAATAGTAAAGAAATTCAATATTTGAATAGATGCGAAATGAATTGAATATGCAGTTTGTATTTGCTTGAATGTGTGAAATATAAAATGTCTCTTCCTCATTTCATTAAGTGGGTTGCCAACTAAGAAAAATACAAACAACTCGTCTGGCCAAAGTGGTAAGGTAGGCGAAATCCTCAATTGTTATTTTTTTAATTATAGACTCACGCCTGTATCCTCGAAGGGGTAGGCAGAGGTGTAAATATTACACCCACACTTCGCCATGAGTTTTTAGGTTCCACGTAATAGGGGGCGAGCCTATTGCCGTTACCGGGCACATCACCAGACTCCGTGCTGCTACTGAGAATTCGGAAAAACCCAGTAACACTTTTGCCCGACCCGGGAATCGAACCCGGGACCTCCGATCAGCAGTCGCATACGCTATCCACTGGACCACGGAGACAGTCGGTCACTATTTGAATAGTTGCGAAATATTTGAATATGCAATTTTTATTTGCTTGACTGTGTGAAATATAAACTGTCACTAAGTACCTCATTTCATTACGTGGGTTTCCAACTAAGAAAGATATTTTTGCTAAGAGATGGAAAACTCGACGTCAAACCCCATACCAATCGCCATCGCCACAAAGACATTGAATAACGCTATCCCTTCGGGTTGCGGAGATCAGACAGGCAGTCGCTCTGTGGAAAAGCTAATATTCAGCCAAATCCGATTAGGTAGACTAGTAAGCGGAACTCATGATGCAACTGGGATACCACTAGGAGGATAAGTTTAATCTTTAAACGCTGGAATATCGCGGTCCCTTTGGGTTCCGGAGGGCAGACAAGCAGTCGCTCTGTGCGAAGCTAGTACCTATTCAGGCAAATCCGGTTGGACTAGTAAGTGGATCCCGCGTTGCAAATGGGATAACGCTAGGAGGAAGAGTTTAAACCATGGAATAACACTATCCCTTTGGTTTGCGCACAGACGTTTTGCGTAGGGCAGAGGGCAGTCGCTCTGTCTAACGAAACTAGTAGGTACAATCAAACAAGTCGGCGCTGGACCAGTTTGAAAAAAAATCCCTTGGCTCGCTCATAGAGTCGAGGCACACTAGAAACTGGTTTTGTATACTAGTGTCAATGTGCATGTAAAGTAGCACTGGAAGCGACGATGTCTTGCTGAGCGATTCTCGCCCTTATGGTGGTCTAGCGGGAAGTTGTTCGACTGTACCTATACTGGTTTGCTTTTTGCGTCATGGTCCCATAGGCCCTGTTTGACAAACAGTGTCAAGTTTCGGCCTGGCTTATACTGAATTAGGTCCTTTTTCGTTTTTTCTTCTTGTTTCATTACAACAACAAACATACCATAACTTCACGCCTTTTTTCCCCGAAGGGGTAGGTAGAGGTGTATTACACACGCACACTTCGCCAGTTATGTTTTGGTTCCAATGTTATAGGGGGCGAGCCTATTGCCATCTACCGGCCACATCATTAAGCGAGTGATAATTAATTTATAATGCACACATAACTTCGAAAAGTCAGAGGTGTGTGCCCGTGGTATCTGGGGATTGTATCATTTGTATTTGTATTACAGGTGTGTGTGTTTTATATATTTTTCTTGTGTTGTATTGTATCCGTGCTTTTGTTTCTCTTGAGTGGGCGAAATAATGACGGACCCCCGGACGCAACTGGGATAACGCCAGGAGGATGCTAGTTCTGCCTATACCTCCAGGGTTATACCAGTGACTATACATGTGTAGAAGGATGTATGATCAACGCGTTTATCATTTCCGCCGCCATGTGTTAGTTCAGATAACTTATCATACGACACATGGTGCCGAGTCGCACATACATGGGCTTGAAATTGTTGGGATACGTAGTCATCGGATAATCATAGAATTCGGTTACACCCGTGTGATTGATAGCGGGCATTTGCTTCGTAACCGAGGCTCATAGCAAGATGTTATATAGCCTACTAGCTTTTGCCCGCGGCTTCGCGCGCGTTAAATTCGGGGTAACACAAATCTACTTTCAGTGTCAAATTGCGTGAAGACACTCCTGATTGTTTTTAAGACTTCAGAAACTCTTTATAAGTAACTCAGTCAGTATCCATGACATTACCTACCGTTGTCTACCGAAAGGTACATAATAACATCACCTTGCATACAGTCAAATGTCAACACTTTCGCATTTATAATTTAGTAGAGAAAATCGTTTCAGCCGTTTAAGCGTAGCAAATAATTATTATTAGTTTATTTATGCGAACAATGTAATCACCGTGCACAATATGACATTATGTATGATGTGACAGTACTGACAGATATACGATAGCACATGCGCAGCATTCAATATTACAGCGCATGCTTTCTTGCTTCCAAGAGGTAAATTTCTACCCTCCCTATAATCTCTCCCAGTTTATTTTTTGCAACTTATGGTAGCCTATGTCCGTCTCCATGGTCCAATATGCCTCTATATTAAATTTCAACAAAATCGATTCAGCCGTTTTAGCGTGAAAACGGAACATACATACATACACACTTTCGAATTTATAAAATGAAGTAGGGATGCATGCATGATGTATCGATAAATGGGCTATCTAATACATGAAATATTATTCTATTCAAAGCAGTAGTTCCTGAGATTATTTCGTTCAACCAAAAAAACTTCAGCTTTATAATTTTAGTATGGATGATAATATGAAACCAATCTATGGTTTTATATCATCGTCTAGCGCTATCCTGATGCAATCAGGACTTGGTGTTTTGTTTGCTTTGAGCCTAAAGTCCATGGACCCATTAATGACTCCTTTTACCTCGCTTTAGAAAACTACATACAGTCGAACAACTTCCCGCTAGACCACCATAAGGGCGAGAATCTCTCAGCAAGACATCGTCGCTTCCAGTGCTAATTTACACAAACATTGACTCTCGTATATATAACCAGTTTCTAGTGTACCTCGACTCTATGAGCGAGCCAAGGGATTTTTCTCAAACTGGTCCAGCGCCGACTTCTTTGATTGTACATACTTACATACACTGGTGTCTGGTGGTATAAACAAATAGATGCAGTTTTTTATTCTAGAACGGACCCGCCGTTCCGCTTGCGATGGAAAGCGGCGTTTACTTACAAAATGTCCAATTTGCAAAAATGCAGCGATCGCAGAATGTCGAAATCTGACCGCTGCACATTTGCAAATTGGACATTATGCGCCTAAACGAAAACCGGGCTTTACCTGAGGGTCTAGTATGAGTTTTGCACTCGATCGTCACGGTGACGATCGACTAGTCGACGGGAACAATTTCCATACATTTTAACCAAATGGAAGGAACGGATTGACCACCCCAACCATTGTAATAGAAAAAGGTTGACAATACCGAACTCCTCTAAAAGGATAAGGGATATAATAGGAATGGTATGGGTTCCAGGAAGATACCTGACTTGCAGTATCCCACTGTATGCGCCGACACGTGATTCGCCTCTCCACGAGGCATCCTCAGGAGCGATGGGCATCGACTGGCTCAGTTGTTGCCCATCGCTCATTTTTCTATTGCAATAGTTGGAGTGGTCAATCCGAGGGTGCGTGGTAGGTTCCTCTTTCCTTCTTAGGTTACAATGGAGTTCCGCCAAGTAACGCCTGATTAATCAGCTATTCCATACATTTTCTAAATGCGCCCCCTAGCGGACTCTATCGATCGCTACAATCCCTTAGTTGGATTAGCACTTGCACCAGACTTAATACTTCTTTCTTTGCAATAACCTGTCTTCTCCTTGTCCCCAGTAATGGCGAATCACTGATAATGCTCATCGTCCTCCTAACCCTGCTATCAGTGGCGTGGTCGCTATCGCCAGAACAATGTGAGCGATCCTACGGTGATGAGGTGGAGTACCTCTGTGGGCTGGAAAATGCCACCGTCGCGCTGAGGGTCAAGACTAATGACTACGTCAATGTGCATTGTGAGGTAAGTCTATAGACATAAGGTTGAAATTCGCTTGATTCGTTTAGAGAAACCAGTGGAATATGAGCCGTTGCAGCCAGGTACAGTAGGTACGTGTCAAATGATTTTGAACCTTGTCCTTATTTATAAAGGGTATACTATCGTTTAAGCTGCACTATGTCGTGGTGTCTCTCGCCAGAACAATGTGAGCGATCCTACGGAGATGAGGTGGAGTACCTCTGTGGACTGGATAATGCCACCGTCGCGCTGAGGGTCAAGACCAACGACTATGTCAATGTGCATTGTGAGGTAAGACTATAGACATAAGGTTGACATTCGCTTGATTCGTTTAGAGAAACCAGTAGAATATCAGCCGTTGCAGCCAGGTACAGTAGGTACGTGTCAAAGGATGTTGAACCTTGTCCTTATTGATAAAGGGTATACTATCGTTTAAGCTCAAAGAACTATGTGACCGATTCTACGGAGATGAGGTGGAGTACCACTGTGGGCTGGATAATGCCACCATCGCGCTGAGGGTCAAGACTAATGACTACGTCAATGTGCATTGTGAGGTAAGACTATAGACATAAGATTGAAATTCGCTTGATTCGTTTAGAGAAACCAGTAGCACATCAGCCGTTGCAGCCAGGTACAGTAGGTACGTGTCAAAGGATTTTGAACCTTGTCCTTAGTGATAAAGGGTATACTATCGTTTAAGCTCAAAGAACAATGTGAGCGATTCTTCGGAGATGAGGTAGAGTACCTCTGTGGGCTGGATAATGCCACCGTCGCGCTGAGGGTCAAGACTAATGACTATGTCAATGTGCATTGTGAGGTAAGTCTATAGACATAAGGTTTAAATTCGCTTGATTCGTTTAGAGAAACCAGTGGAATATGAGCCGCTGCAGCCAGGTACAGTAGGTACGTGTCAAAGGATTTTGAACCTTGTCCTTATTGATAAAGGGTAGACCATCGTTTAAGCTGCACTGTGTCGTGGTGTCTCTCGCCAGAATAAAGTGAGCGATCCTACGGAGATGAGGTTGAGTACCTCTGTGGGCTTGACAACGCCACCGTCGCACTGAGGGTCACTACTAACGACTATGTCAAAGTGCATTGTGAGGTAAGGTTATAGAGATAAGGTTGCAATTCGCTTGGCTACAAGGAGAACCAGAGGAGTTTGTGACGAAGGATTTTGAACCTTGTCATTATTGATAAAGGATATACTATCGTTTAAGCCACACTGTGGTGTGGTCGCTACCGCCGGAACAATGTGAGCGATCCTACGGAGATGAGGTGGAGTACCTCTGTGGACTGGATAATGCCACCGTCGCGCTGAGGGTCAAGACTAACGACTACGTCAATGTGCATTGTGAGGTAAGGCTATAGGGATAAGGTTGATTTTAGCTTGACGCACGTAGGATGACCAGCGGAGTATGAGCTGTTCCAGGCAGGTATAGTGTTTTGAAGGATTTTGAACCTTATTGTTGTTGATAAAGGGAAAAGTTGTTGATACCCAATAGTAGCGACGCTTAATTGCAGCTCAATATTAACGACTACGTTAATTTGCATTGTGAGGTAAGGCTAATGGATAAGGTTGATTATGGCTTGATTCAATCAGAAAAAAAACAATAGCGTACAAAATAATTCGCAGACATTTTGTAGGTACCATTATTTTAGAAACGTCATCCGTTTATGAAAGCCTTCCACGCCCGATACTTCTTCTGTGATACAGGCGTGAGTATATTTTTTTCTTTTTATTTATTTAAAGACTCACGTCTGTATCCCCGAAGGGGTAGGCAGAGGTGTAATAGTACATCCACTTTTCGCCATGAATTTTTAGGTCCCACGTAATAGGGGGCGAGCCTAATGCCGTTACCGGGCACATCACCAGACTCCGTGCTGCTACTGAGAATTCGGAAAAACCCAGTAACACTTTTGCCCGACCCGGGAATCGAACCCGCGACCTCCGATCAGCAGTCGCATACGCTATCCACTAGGCCACGGAGGCGTGAGTATATAAAAAATAAAAATAATAATAATGAACCTTAATCTTCCAGGGCCCAAACATAACATGCTCCCACATCCCACACTTCGACATAGCGGGAGGCCTGACCCTCAAGAGCATAGGTCTCACCTCCTGTCCCTCCATCATACTGTCATGTGTGAACGACCACATAGCGGCCAGCAGTCTGGAGATCGTGACGCTGAGGAACATGAGCGGCGTGATGACGAGGAAACAGTTGGAAAAGCTGGGGGATGTTAGGGTGCTGATGGTGGAGGAAGCGAGTGAGTGGTTTAGATTTTTAGTACGCATTTCATCCGTATGTATTGGCATTTGCCAATGACGCTGATATATTTGAGCATATTCTTGTAACAGAACATTAAACATTCACCGTTTTTAGGGTTCCGTACCTAAAAGGTAAAAAACGGGACCCTATTAATAAGCCTACGCTGTCTGTCTGTCTGTCTGTCCGTCTGTCTGTCTGTCACCAGGCTGTATCTCATAAACCGTGATAGCTAGAAAGCTGAAATTTTCACAAATTATGTATTTCGGTTGCCGCTATAATAACAAATACTAAAAATAAAAAAATATGAAAATATTAAGGAGGGGTCCCATAAAAAAACGTGTTTTTTTTCGTATTTTTGCTCTAAATTACTAACTGTAACGTGAAAATTTAAAGCGTGTACCTACACGCTTTAAATTTTCACAGATTATGTAGTTGTATATTACCTTCCAAAATAAATAATTAAATAAAAAAAAGTAAATAATAAAGGGGGGTTCCCATACAACAAACTTAATTTTAAGCAATTTGTTACTCGATCTTAATATACAGGTAGAAACTTAAAAAAATATTTAAGTATACATACAACGAACGTGATTTTCTTTTATAGATGATGGTACGGAACCCTTCGTGCGCGAGTCCGACTCGCACTTGCCCAATTTTTTAAATTTGCGGTAGTGAACAACGAACAGCGCGAAATATCGCTACGAACATTTATACGATCTATTTAGCGAACGCAGCAGCGATAGCCTAGTGGAGATACCAACAGACTGCCATGCAGAGGGTATCGGGTTCGAATCCTCAGCGTGCACTAATGACTTTTCGGAGTTATGTGCGTATTGAATTGTCAATTATCGCTTGTCCCGTGGTTATCATGAAGATCTTTGACAATCGTTATAGGGCGGCAGTACCTTCTAAATAAACTGACTAGTCTAAAGCATGGAATATCGCTATCCCTTCGGGTTGCGGAGGTCAGACAGGCAGTCGCTCTGTGGAAAAGCTAATACATACAGTCAAAAAAGAAATATTCAGCCAAATCCGGGATAACGCTAAGAGGATGATGATTTAGCGAACGCTCTTATCAGCAACAAGCTCGAAGCGACTTAACTGTCCGTTCGCCGGAATGCTCGCCAGAACGGTCGTTAGAATGCTCGCTGAAACAGTCTTATTTGTTTTTCTGGTAACATTCGCAACAATGCTCATCACTGATGGGTGGATGCTCAAGTGTATCATTACCATAAGAAGTCGAATTTTGATTTCTCCTAGTTTTTTTTTCGCGACGAAACTTGACAATTAATATGTAGAGTAGATGATCATACAATTTTTTTATTTATTTATTTTTTTTTATTTTATTTTATTCGGAAAACAAACAGTTTCAATGCTATAAAATATCGGAAATAACACCTTAGAACCATTTACATGTTTTTACATATATTATCGTATCCAGTGGCGTATCTAGCTTGGGTGTCGACCGGGGCAGATGTTGGTGGTCACCCTATCGCGGGTGGATCCAAGGCAAAGTTAAAAATTAAAAAGAAAAATAAAAGTTAAAATATTTATTTTTCTATTTCCAGGTTCTGAAACATCATTCCCCACCGCCGTAGTCACCACGTTCCCCAACCTAAGGCACCTCAGTTTCGGCGGGGGTAATTTCCAGCTGTCCCCAAATGTATTCCAGAAGTCCCCACCGATCCAGCACCTGGAGTTGTACAAGGACAATATTACTAGTATACCGCCAGAATCTTTCGTAGGTCTTGAGAGTCTGACCGATTTGAATTTCTGGCAAAATCCAATACAGAGTATAAATGCTGGTGCTTTTAAAGGTACGGATTTATTTTTGGATTGGTTTTATTTATTCATTTATTAGGATGAACACATTTTTAAACTATAATATCACATTAACAACGTTATCCTCCTAATAACGTTTGGGTCATGAGTTTGTTATAAAATAAAAACAATACTACAGTCATGTAAATTGATAATTGTCGGTAAAGGCAAACATCGTGAGGTAACCTACATGTCTAAGATCTCTCCATAATGTCCTCATAAGATTTGTGAAGCCTGCCAAACCGTACTTGGCCAGGGTGATGGACTATTGTCACAGTACAAGCAATAAATATAAAATATACATTTTAAAGTAATATTTTAATTTCCAGGTCTGGATTCCCTTAAAATGTTGACGTTAACAAGTAACAACTTGACGTCTATCGAAGTTGGAACATTCTCCGATGTACCCAAGCTAAAGTCTTTGTATATGATGGCTAACAGGATAGAGAAACTGCCCAATGGATTGTTGCAAGGATTGGGGCAGCTTGAGAATGTAAGTATTTTTGGTTATTCTCATTGTACCCGTTGCCACGAAAATTGGGGACTGTGGGAATATAGTAAAACAACAATATTCCCGTTGTACCCATTGTGTTAAAGTTAAAGTATATTAGTTATAATTAATATCCCCATGTTACTCGCTAAAAGGGGGCAATGAGAATATAACAAAACTCCATTTCCAGTTGTACCCATTGCCACCGAATTTTAAATTGAGGAATTAAAACTGAAATGGGGCTTGATAATGACTGCACCTCTGGCGTAGTGGTTTAAGCGGTTACCTCGCCGTTTAGAACTGCGCCGAGTAATGTGGGTTCGATCCTAACACGAGACAACACTTTGTATGATCTACAAATTGTTGTATCGAGGCTGGGTATACTTTTTGTCGGTTACTAGTATGTTTAGAAAGTCCCCTAGGACACATGATTAATCCTAGTACGGGCATTGACATTTAAGAAAAAAAAATATTAACAAATTTCCAGTTGACTCATAATATTTGAAGCAAACAACAGATTAAGCAGAACTAATATTTAAATGATGCTTGATATTTTTGAAAATAAAAAAGATACCAGATAAAAGAAATGCCTAGCTCTATACCACTTACATCATTAACCGGTTCCTATATACAATCTATCCACGGATACACATACACGAGACATCTCTCTGATCTCCATCTCTGTTAATAATATGCATCTCTAATCTCCAAGTCCATGCATAGATCGAATATTGACATAAGCGATAGATAAGTAATATAAACTTTCTTTTTACAGATCACCATCCAAATGAACCGAGTCCCTCTAACATTAGACACTACAGCATTTTCCGACCTACCCTCATTAAAGAACATAATCATAAAATATACAACACTACGCCCTCTATCGGCGGGGTTATTCAACAGCAGCAACAACATACAAACTATTCAATGGAATTATGACCAAATTGAATCTCTGCCCAATGAAATATTCTTAAGACTGTCGGAGTTGAGAAGACTGGATCTCAGTAATAATAAGATTAATATACTGCCAAAAGGTATTTTTAGAGGATTGGGGCAGTTGGAATATTTGAATATGAATAGGAATGCCATTGAAGTTCTGCCTGAGTAAGTATTTTTACTTTCATTCTGTTTTTTTTTTATGTAAAAGGCGGCAAACGAGCATATGGATCGCCTGATGGTAAAAGCGAATATAAATAGAGAATAGCACTCTTTGGGATGGGGAAAGGAATAGGGAGAGAAGTTGGAGGGAACGAATAGGGGATAGAACCGGAAGCCCAACCTCCTTTCCCTAGAATTTATTCCCAATCCCGTGTAAATTTTGGGGAATCCCTTCTTGGTGCAACCTACGATCCCTGAGGCACATGCAGCAAAAAATTCAGCTCCCAGCGCCCAATAGCTTCGAGCCTCGGCTGTGCGTGGTCAGTCAGTCAATCAGTAACGCAAGAACTTTATATATACAGACTAGTCGACGCCAGCGGCTTCGCACGCACATATTTTCGAATTTCCCGTTTTGCCCGATCCCGTGGGAATTTCGGGAAATCCCGTCTTAGTGCACCTCTACGGTCCCCAAGGAACATGCATGCCAAATTTCAGCTTCCTGCGCCCAATAGTTTCGGCTGTAGCGTGTCTGTCAGTCAGTCAGTAACGCAAGGATTTTATATATTAAGATTAGAATTGACTGCCTCCATGGTCCAGTGCCTAAAGTGCTTCTGGGTTTTTCCGAATACGCAGTAGCAGCCCGGAGTCTGGTGACGTGCCCGGTAGCGGCAATAGGCTCGCCCCCTATTACGTGGGACTTAAAAAAAATCATGGTGAAATGTGGGTGTAATATTTACACCTCTGCCTACCCCTTCGGGGATACAGGTGTGAGTCTTTAAATTAAAATAAAAATAGAATTGACTATAATGAATCGTCCTTCTAGGACTATTTTAAAATCAATCACAGTTCTTATATATGCCACATTTTTAGTTAAAACGATGTTTCTTGAATAATTTAAGTGCCATAAAAACAACCTAATTTGGTACTTATCTATTGATGTGACCTGATTGACTATTTAAGGAACAGCTTTTTCTTAAATGATCATTCATTTCGAGGATATAGATTTTTTATGGATAGCTGTAGTCCTCAATTTTATTAAGCGGCCTTTTAATAATGTTATCTACCCAAATTTAGCCCCTTTTACACATTAGGTGTGTGTCATGTCCGTGTGGTGCGAATTATGAATACGGATTGTCACCACCCCATATCATCCCATGGGTGTCGTAAGAGCCGACAGAGGGAGCATATTATGCAGAGAACAGCACTGTAAGAGAAGGAAAACTAGATACAAACCCTATACCAGCCTGTTTGGCCAGCGTGGTATACTAGGCCAATTCCTCCTTTCAAAGGAGAGGCCAAGTCTAGCAGTGGACTTTTACAGGCTGATGATGATGATGACACATTAGGGGTGGAATATAAAAATAAATATTTCTTAGTGGATACCTTTGACATAAAAGGAACCCATTGTCATTCATGTTTCTAGATTGCGAAACGATAAATTCTTTTAGGCATTCTCTACTAGAATCATCATCCTCCTAGCGTTATCCCAGTTTCAATCTGGGGTCTGCTTACTAGTCTAACCGGATTTGGCTGAACATTAGCTTTTCCACAGAGCGACTGCCTTTCTGACCTCCGCAACCCAAAGGGATAGCGATATTCCATGGTTTAGACCAGTATCAGTTTATTTGAGGGTACTGACTCCCTATAACGACTGTCAACGGTCTTCATGACAACCGGGACCGACGGCTTAACGTGCTCTCCGAGGCACGGGACAAGCGATAATTGATAATTCAATACGCACATAACTCCGAAAAGTCATTGGTGCGCGCCGTGGATTCGAACCCGATACCCTCTGCATGGCAGTGTGTTGGTATATCCACTAGGCTATCGCTACCAGCATTGTCTACTAGAATATCATATAATAATTAACTTATTTTTTCTTACAGAGGTCTATTCGACGGTACAAGAAACCTCAAAGAAATCCACATAGACTTCAACAAAATATCAACCATAGGCCTTTCATCCTTCAGCGGTGCCAGAAACTTACACACCCTATCGTTATCAACAAACCAGCTCACTTTGGACACAGCCAATCCCGCATATAGTTTCATAGATGACTACGCAGATGATAATTCTTTGTCGCCATTTAATTCTTTAGTGAATTTGGTGAAGTTGGATCTGAGTCATAACATGATTCGGACGATTTTCTATGATTGGCAAGTCACTTTGCTGCAATTGGAGGTGCTGGATTTGACTTATAATCACTTTAAAGTTATGGAGGTAAGGATTTTTATATTTTTATGGCCCTTAGAACTTAAATTATGACTGCCTCCGTGATCCAGTGGATAATGTATGTGTATTCTGTTCGACCTAGGGTTCGATTCCCGGATCGGGCAAAAGTGTTACTGACTTATGACGAATTCGGAATTCAGTGACAGCATGAAGTCTGTTCCCGGTAACGGCAATAGGCTTGCCCCCATTACCTATTACTTGGGACCTACAAATTCATAACATGGCGTTATGTGAGTGCAGTATTATAACTTTGAATGATGGGTTCGACTCCCACCCAAGACATATAAAGAAGTGTGATATGCACCATTATTTGCTGTGTCTGAATCTAAATTGTTTGTGTATGTTCAAACATCTGGCTACCATAAAAATAGGCTTTGCTTTATTCGGGGTTAGTTGTCATGGATTATTCATATATTTTAACTAGCATTTATCTGTGGCGTTGCCCGCTTTGAAGTCAGTTATCGGGGCAAGAGGCAGCCCAAGTGCTATACTAATGAACAAGCAAGGGTCGCCAGCCGAGTGCCTAGTGAGGTACAAGGTCGCTAGCCAATGACCCAAGGGGGTCAAGCTGATATGCTATATATAAAATGAGAAAAGTATTAGCCCCCTTCCCTAAAAAATTTCACCAAATCCGTTGAATAGCTTTTACGTGACAGAGCAACAAAGAGTCTACCATCCATCTTCACAAACTTTGACATTTATAACAGTAGTTTAAATTATTATTTTTTTGTTCCAGTTCGACAACAGAGCAATCAACTTTTTAAACACAAAACTGACCGTAGATCTCAGATTCAACAAAATCCCCACCATAATCCTAGACAAACCAATCTCCCCCTTAAATACCTCCCATCCCACCGCCACACTTCTATTAGACAACAACCCTCTATCTTGTGACTGTGCCATGTACGGACTCAGGATCCGACTCAACGGGACGAAATACGCCCAAAACGAGCCAAAATTCGACTTAAGCAACGCTAGATGTTCCTCCCCCCCACAGTTACAAGGGGAGTTATTCACAGAATTAGACCCGAAACGACTGGTCTGCGATCTGCCAGAGTATTTACCAAAATCTTGCTCGAGCTGTGTCGCAAATGTTGCTTTAAATGAATTGGAGTTTACTTGCAAGGGTGTACCAAAATTGCCTGATACGAAACAGCCGAATATAAGCTACTATTTCATTGGAGAACCGACAATTACACTAAATTTGTTGAAGCAACCAGAAAGTCTAAAAGGTCTAAATGTGCATACGTTAAATTTGTCACATGCTGGCATTGAGAGTATAAAATTTGGTCCAACGGAGTCTCTTAAAGTTTTGGATCTAAGTGGAAATTTTTTGAGTACGGTTCCAATGGATTTTCTCACAGGAAATATAACCTTATACCTTGCTGATAATCCGATAGAATGTGAGTGTTGGTATGCTGATGATATATCAGCTTTGCAGAAATATGGTTTGATAGCCGATTTTGACCAAATGGTTTGCGCAAATGGAGACAAAATTGCTTTGATCGATGCTGCTTCCTTGTGCAATACTTGGAAAGCCAGCATTGCTGCTATTGGCACTTTTGTGACTCTAGGCATTTGCTGTCTTGTAGCAGCTTTAGTTATATATCGGTATTCTAACGAAATCTTAGTGTATATGACTACGCGAGGCATTTGTAAATGCTGCGTCAAAGAGGTACTCTTAGACAAGGACAAGGAATTCGATCTGTTCCTCTCTTTCGCTCATCAAGATCTGGACTTAGTGCAAGATAAATTAATGCCTACTCTTGAGAACGAGTTAAATCAGAAAGTGTGCGTGCATTACAGAGATTGGATCGTAGGTGACATGATACCAACTCAAATTCTGCGTTCCGTGGAAAGTTCTCGAAGGACAGTCATTATTCTTTCGAAGAACTTTCTGGATTCTATTTGGGCGAATTTGGAGTTCTGTGCCGCTCATAACTTAGCACTACAAGAAGGAAAATCCAGAGTTATTCTCATCGTTCTAGAAGAGAATATCACCAAAAATGCTAACTTATCCGAAGAATTAAGAGCATATATAGCAACAAATACTTACTTACTGTGGGAGGACCCGAAATTCTGGGAGAAACTGCGGAAAGTGTTGCCAAGGAAGAGGCACACTTTTACCTGGCTGGATGCTTTGAGGCAGAGGAGTGAGGGAGACAAAGATATAGAGAAAGAGGGAGTAAGAGGACTTGATGTGCAGTTAAACGCTGAAGGCAAGCTAGTGAATGTGGCTAAGAAAGTTGTTAGTGAAGCTAAAGGATTACCCCACCATTTTGTTTAGTAGTCTATGGTTTAAGGCGAAAATCTTGGACGATGTCTTTGGAGGATGTTTTTTTTTTTTGTAGTTTTAAGTTTTTTTTGCCATTGATTGAAGAAAAAGAACTAGCTACGCTGCTTCGATGGAAATTTTTGATTAGAGCTAAAAATTGTAATGAATTTTGTTCCAAAGAAAGTTTTAGAATGAAATTTGTTTTAACATATTTTATTTCTTGGTGTCAAACGTGTGTGGCAGCTAACGATACAAATGAAAGGAAAGCGTACCTGAACCAATCCACCGGAATTTTAGGCGTGATGATTTTTCTATGTTGGCAATACCTAGAGTTCAGTGTTGCTAGTAAAATACTGGCTGGTAACGTGACTGTCGATTTTCAGAGTTATTTTGTTTTTATCATGGTGACATCAAGCGCTTGGTGCTGCCAACATAATCGAGCCAGTGTAGCAAGTTTCTATCTACAATCCTTATTTTGAAATTCATTGTGGTACTATGAAACAATTGTATGATAGTCTGGTATATTCTGGAGTCGTACTACTGCGCACTCAATAAAGAGTCAGCTATAATAATATACTCATTAGCGTGGGTATACTTGACAGATGTCGCAGCTGACAGCTGTCAATCGTGACATCTGTCATACTTGACAGTTGTTACAGTGTGAACACTTAATCGGCTTATTTTAGTTTAATGTAGATGTTTTATGTATGTATTACGGCTCTTGAATATGATTATCTGAATACATTTTCATTTAATACGTAAGACGATTGGATGGGGTGCTTCCTGAAAAGTCTTCCTTTTTTTTTAATACGGGTTTTCATATTTCTTTTTTTTATAATACGTACGGGGTTTGGTATTGTTGGCAAAATTGTCTTACTTAATAAATGAACTGAATTATCTCTTTATTAGAAATCTTTATTACTTAGTAAGCATGTTATAGTTTTTAAATCTTGTTATAATGTGTCTCAAATCTGAGAAAAGATTGAAAAAATCCAGATTTGTATCGTGCTAAAATTTAAATATGTTATGTTTAGTAAACAAATTTATACGTAATAATATTTTTAATATTGCTGTCAAAATCTTTATGCGCGATCTGAAGACAGTAAAACATATGTATTGAAGGCAAAAAAGAAAGAAACATTTTCAATGCATGTCAAAAATGTGGTTACATATCCAATGGACAAATTCAGATCGTACGTAAAGACAGACACTAGATAAACATATAATTACTAGAGATTAAACTTATTGATGTTTGGCTGGATACCAGATATACGGCCTATGGCAAATACCGTTTATCCGGCCAAAATCTATGCGTGAAATTGAATATCCGTTAAATCTCTAATATTAATGACTCTCATATTATATCTCAATTCTCTTCGGGTTGCGGAGGTCAGACAGGCAGTCGCTCCGTGGAAAAGCTAATATTCAGCCAAATCCGGTTAGACTAGAAAAGCGGACCCCAACTTAAACTGGGATAACGCTAAGAGAAAGAAAGAATATTATATCTCAAATGAGAATCTCTTAGTTCTTTATATAAAAAGGAACTGTCATAAAGGACTTTCCATTAATTCAATAGTTAGCGCAAGTCAAATAATAAGTTGCCCTGTGGTTTTATTATACTGTACCTTTCAGCTGATAGCGTAATAATGGCTTTAAAATATAGTTTTATCGTTAAAGCATAGAGAAATATCATATTAATCTGATTTAGACTTTGTAATGAATAGATAACAAGCCTTGAGAAATGTTTTCTTTGACAAAGTGTAAGGTTATAGGCTGATTTCCATTTTGATTATTGCGAGTGCAAGTGACTAGCGATTAGTGAGTTTTATGAGTGACAAGCTAATATTTATAGAGTTTAACGCCATTCGAATGGCTGAGTTTTTGGCTAAAACAATCTAAAGTGTTGCCATCGATATGACAAGTAAGTTAGTAATCAGTTGCTGACCACACTTGTTTAGTGCTAATCACTACGCACCTGCGCTGATCATCAGCACTCGCACTAATCAATGTAGAAAGTTACCAAGGTAAACAATAATTATATATCCGAGACATACACTTTCACCGCGTAATATCTAAGTATATAATAATCGCAGACATGTTTTAAGATTACAAATAGGTATTTCTGTCAATATTTTAATCATATTTTTGACATAATCCAGACATTTGTATAAACGAGCTTTCATAATCGAAACTGTTATAAATATATGAGCCATTTGTATTTTTATTACTGTAATAATTATAAGCATTTATATTATAAATAAGGTATTTTGAGCAATAATCGAGTTTAAGACTCTTATAGTTTTAAGGACGAAAGTTAGATAGCGCTGTTCTGTTACATCGCTTAGGGATTTTTGTAAATCTTTAAATACCTAAAACATAAGACTTATTAAATACGTATATTTATATTTTGAAATATATATAATTTAAATTACTGCCTCGTTGGTCTCGCGGTATAAATGTGCGCGTGGGATCGGGAGGTCCCGGGTTCGATTCCTGGGTCGGGCAGTGTTATTGGGTTTTTCTGTCACGAAATTCTCAGTAGCAGCACGGAATCTGGAAATGTGCCCGGTACGGCAATAGGCTCGCCCCTTATTACGTGGGACTAAAGTATATCTGGCGAAAAGTGGGTGTAGAAATACACCTCTGCCTACCTCTCCGGGGATAAAAGGCGTGACGATATGTATGTATGTATGTATATAATTTAAATTGTTTCAGAAGTTATATTCCCTTCACTTATTGTAAATAATATACTTCTCAGAAAATCTATGAGCCAATTTATATACAAAGCAGCTGTAATATATTTTACCAAAGAGACACCTAGTGGCAGACTTTGTAATCTAACTAATCAAGAAAAGCGACATCTGTTGTAAGAATAATTTCAGGATATTGTTAATATCTATTTATGAATAGTTTAGTAGTCTTTTTAATATGTATGAGCCATTTTGATATTAATATACATAATATTTTTATTTTATAAGATTATATCATGCGTCGGTAGTAACTGGGTTTGAGATTTTGATGCAAAAGATTTTAAGTAGATATGTATGGTGCCTTATTTAAGACCCGGATTATAAGGCGCCTATTGGAGCCCAGTTCTTGGAGCTCAACCGGGTCAATGCTAAGATGATGATATGGTGCCTTATTTACCTTAGTTGTGTTATTTTATTATATATTATTTTATTATATTGGCAATGCTGAGATTCTAACTAGGGACTCTAGCGGCGAATTTGGAAGTTGTCCGGATACGACACTTTTTACAGCTCAATATAATTACCACTATAACCTCGAAGCAAAGTTGTATCGAAAGCTGTCAAGTGTCGTACCCGGACAACTTCCAAATCTGCCGCTAGAGGCGCGCGGATAATCTTTGCATCGCCAATAGAAATATTTTTATAAAGCTAATAGTGTGTGCGATAATCTCAGAAACTGCCAGTTTGGATGGTTTTTTTATTGTTCGTCTATAATGAAATCTTCCTCAAGATTTCATTATATGATACTGAGATGTGATTTTTAAGAGCGGGATTTTAATATTAAATTAGATTTTGATGGCAAATATTGCAGAGCTCTATCAGGTTTGAATTTTCTGTCGATAAGAAAAAAAATTATAGATTTTACTCCCTTTTTAATGAAATTACTTAAACTCAAATATCATGTATTTCTTATACGTAAGCATTTATATATTTTTAGCAATTTATTCATAGAGAATTATAAACTATGGTGCGAATAACTGACTTAATTTGACAACTTACATAATTATGTTTCTTTTAATCTTAAGTCTGATATATCTATCTCATAAACCAATAAAGTGATTAACCGATTTTACGGTATTTTTACACATTATTCTTCTGATATTATACAAAAATTGACTTAATTATATGTGCTGCTTTCAAGGCGGCTTAAATCAGCTAAAACTAGAGCTTATAAAATTAATATATTTTCAACAAATTCAAATCTTATACTAATATATATATAAAGCTGAAGAGTTTGTTTGTTTGTTTGGCTGGTCCGATTTGAAAAAATATTTCAGTGTTAGATAGCCCATTTATCGAGGAAGGCTATAGGCTATATAACATCACGCTATGAGCGACGGTAGCAAGCAGTAGCCTTAAATAACGCGGGTGTAACCGCGGGCATCCTCTAGTTTTAGTATATATTTCAGCTGGGATTTGAACCCCCTACTTGTAAAGCACACTTTTACCTTGAATTTTCTCATGAAAATGGTATCTAGTAATTTATAATATTGCATAAAGTGCATAAGTAATCCTCATTGCCATAAAGCTCAAACTATATACCTAAATAAAGTATCCCATATTCATTTTTCGAATGTTTAAGTATACCTACATATTTTAGTGTACATAAATGAATAATTTGTATTTTGTAGATATTATTATGTTTTAGAATATAAATATACAGTTTTAAATGGAGGCGTTGTTTTATTTCTCTTATTTGTTGATGAAGAAGTGCCGGGAGGCCCCGGGTTCGATTCGCGGGTCGGGCAAAATGTTTCTGAGTTTATCCGAATTCTCAGTAGTGGCACGGAGACTGGCAATATTACGTGGGACTTAAAATTCCTAATGCGAAATGTGGGTGTAATATTAAACCTCTGTCTACCCCTCCAAGGATAAAGTCGAGACGCTATAAAAAAAAAGAAAATGAGAAGTGGTTGAATTGGCGATGCTAAGATTCTAACTAGCGACTCTACGAGGCGAATTTGAAAGTAGTCCGGGTACGACACTTTTGACAGCTCAATACAATTACAGGTCGCGTCATGTAAAAAGAACGCTGGCGATCAAGCTGCGCATTAGACGATTTATCGATCTATTTGGTGGTATGAGGTGCGGCGCGGGGCGCGCGGGTCACGCACTTCATCTATGCTGGTATGCGATTGGCTCTTCAGTCGACCTTTGCTTTCCGCGTTGTGTCCACGTCACCTTCACGCTAAAAATACCGTCGCGCACAAAAGTTTTAAATTACGAAATGGTTTTACATAGAAGAGAAAGGAAAATGATTTATGACGTATATTGTTTTATGAAGAGAGAAGCTGATAAAAATGCAGTTGATAATTTAAAACAATGCATGAAACGGACTGCTGAAGCAACAAAATGTTCCGAGTCTACAGTGAGACGAATTGTAAAAGGTTCAAAAGATTCGGAATTTCTAACTGTTTTCCGGTCTCCTGGCAAAAATAAAAGAATTAAACAAAAGCCTGTTACAGACCTTGATAACTTTGACCAGGGTGTGGTGAAAAGAATCATCCACAATTTCCATGTCACGGAAAAGGAATTGCCTACCATAGGCAAGTTGCGCAGAAAGTTACAAGATGATATACATTTCCAAGGATCTGCAATGTGACTTGTAAGACAGCATTAATGCAGAAGAGCTTCTTTGGCATGGCACCGAAGATTTACAACAAACTACCCAATAGAATAAAAGACCTGTCTACACTAGAATTTAAGAAATCTGTATTTAATTTATTAATTCATAAATGTTATTATTCTATTAATGACTATTTAGATGATGTACTAATTTAATATAATTTCTATAATTAATTGTGTAAAAATTTAATCACCTTGAATATTACTTAATTTTATACGTATTTTATGCTCAATTTTATATTTGTATGTCCTATGACAAAACATGGCGCACTATACTAATTTTAAGACCACTGTAATTGTATCTACCTATGTTCAACAAATAAATACTGATTCTGATTCTGATTCTGCAGCAAGTCTTAGAAGAATAATAAAAAAATGGGTTTCAAGTGGAAGAAAACAGAGACCAATAGAAAAATTTTAATTGAGCAATCACAGATTCGTTTTCAAAGAATTGAATATCTCAGAAAGATAAAAAAATATAGAGAGGAAGGAAGACCAATCATTTACACCGATGAATCATACGTCGATAGTTCCCATACTTCTCACCATTCTTGGACAGACGATTCAACGAAAGGTGTTAAAAAACCTCTATCTAAAGGTAGCCGCATGGTTATAGTGCACGCGGGTAGTGAAGCAGGGTTTGTACCAAATGCTTTGTTGACGTTCAAAGCCGGTACAAAAAGCGGCGACTACCATGACAACATGAATTCGGAGAATTACGAGCGGTGGCTTCGTACTAAACTAATACCGAATTTACTACCTCATTCAGTCGTGGTAGTCGACAATGCATCGTACCACAACAGACAACTCGACGCCGCACCAACATCTAATACCAAGAAAGCAGACATGCAAAGCTGGCTTCGTCAAAAAGGAATCGAATTTGAAGAGTCTATGCTCAAGCCGCAGTTGTTTAATTTAGTTAAAAAATATAAGGAGCAATTTAAGAAATTTAGTGTCGATGCCATATTAAACGAAGCGGGCCATTCTATACTTCGTTTGCCCCCTTATCACCCCGACTTAAATCCAATAGAAATGGCGTAGTCCCAAATAAAGGGATACGTTGCCAGCAAAAATGTAAATTGGAACCTTACAAGGATAACTGATTTAATTAATGAAAAAGTAAATTTAATGGGAGTAGCGGAATGGGAGAAATTATGTGCCAAAGTAAAGAAAATAGAGGATGATTATTGTAAAAGTGATCACGTGGTCGACATGATGACGGAAACATTTGTAATTCGAGTAGGGGATGATGATTCTGATTCAAGTTTTGAAGAAAATTTAAGTGACGATGTAAGCTCAAGTGATGACGATGAAATGGCGACCTTTAGCACCAACACTGCGTCTTCATCTGGTTTACAAGTTAACCACGACGACTTAATGGAAGGAGTTTCTATAATTTAATTTTTTGTGATTGGATTAAACATCATCTACACTGAATAAAACATGTTTTTATTTAATGTTTAACTATGGCGGCAATAACGGCATAAATAAGGCTAGTTCAAAAATAAAGTAATAGGCCTAGGACTTTCGCGCGCGAGTATACCCATGCGCAAACTCATCCCCACTACTTTCTTACAGCGTTCTTTTTACATGACGCGACCTATACCTCGAAGCAAAGTTGTATTGAAAGCTGTCAAGTGTCCTACCCGGGCAACTTTCAAATTCGCCGCTAGAGGTGCGCGGATAGTCTTTGCATCGCCAATATAGTGTATATATATAATATAGTGATCCGTGTGGTGAGAGATTAAGAATACAAAATGGCACTACCCCATTTCATTACGTGGGTGTCGTAAAGAGACAACTAAAGAAGATAAACGAAGTATGGAACCTTTGCGGTACATGGCAGGTACTAACTTGTCTAGCCAGTGTGGTTTAGTAGGCTAAATGTTAGTAAATAAAATACATCGCTATTCACTCATAGTGAAGCAAATTAGAAGAGGTTTGGTTCCATCAGTGGACTGCGAAAGTATATGAAAAAGATTCAGATTGATATCGAGATGATGAACAGTTTGGGGAAGAAGATTTAACAATTCGGACATGACTCTTTGGGACACGTTCATCGTTAAAGTCAAAGTATTTTTTATTGTGAGAAAGTGGTTATTAGGTACAAGGTGTTGTATCGTTAGTAATTCAGTAAGAATTAATAAAGAATGCAAATGGAGGAGAGGAAGAAAGCGCTGGCTTATTCAGGGGTCAACAAATTGCTACTTAAAGGGCCTACACTTATGTACAGACTTACTTACACTGGGCTTATACCTACACACAGCGCGCCATTTTTAACTAAGAAAATAGTCTCAGAAGAAAAATGAAAATTACATGGTAATGTAATTTGGCCTGTGGCGCCCTCACCGAGATATAAATAGTATAGCAATAAAACGCAACTTAAGAGATTTGCTCCCGCATTAAAGGGTGACAACAAAACGCACGCAATGACAGCGTAGTCATGAAAAAGTTGCCAACTAATTGCAGTACCCCTAAATAGTCCAAAAATATGATTTAAACTACCAATATATGTGTATAATCTATGATTTAAACGTTTTGATTGGCATACTTTTAAAAATTAGGTGAAACTTAATGAAGTAAGAGAGATATGTCTGGATCAATATAAATAATAAATATGTTCTGTGATATTTTAACAACTTTATGAAATTTATGGAGTGCAATAAAATATTATAGTTATTAGTTACAAATGGCGTTCCGTGGCCTTTGCCTACCCCTTCGGGAAACAGGCGATTGATCATGATTTTTTCTTATTCTTGAGCAATGTAGCTCCTCTTGGCATCAGATTTATCTTCAGTATCTTAGTCACAGATGTTGCTATTGTAGCTATATGAAATCTTTAAACCTGATAATTATGTGTGTAATGCTACTGCTACACCTGCGTTATCGTTAACGTTAAAGGAAATGGCCAATAACGCGTTAGTTAGTTAAAATCGCATTAGAAATGAGTATTTTAACGCGTTAAAGCGTTGGCCACATCTACGTAGCGTCTAAATTAACGCGCTAATTGACGCGTTAAGACGCAGGTGTAGCAGGAGCATAAAACTTCTGGGCAAATATATTATTGTTAAATTTTCTTTAAGCTGGCAACTCTGCACCAAATGCCAAATCCGCCATATTTTTATTTTATATTGTTTACATCTAGCATTGATACATTCACTCATCTTACTATGGTTTATTGTTTATAATGCAATTAAACAATTAATATAAAATGGAATCGTTAGATTTAGAACCAGATGAAGACATTAAGCTGGATATAGATCCTCCGGCGCCTATTTGTAGAGGTTGTTTGACTACAGACCGTCGGATGGTAAATGCTTTATTCCTTGGGGCATTATTTAAAGAATTGACTGGGATAACTGTGAGTATATAGCTATTCTTTACTTTAAAACGTTTGTATTTTACTGTTATATGCCTAAATTATGACTGTCTACTTCCTTACGTCTTTGATTGCTTCTGGAAGCTGAGGTCATTACGTGTTGTTTTTCTTACGCTGAAACTTGTATACAGAATATGTAGTAGCTATTTCATCGCTGGTGATGTACAGCAGCGATTCTCGTCAGGTTAGAGGTAACAAAAATCCTTAATCTTGTTTTTATTCATAATTTAAAATGCATAGACACCTGCTTATAATATTTAAAATTACAATAGTATCTATTCAATGCTAGATGAAATCATAATATGGGAACGCGAAAATAATAACACTGTTTCTTAAATTCAGGCCCAAATGATGAGATCTAGGTACAGATTTCATGAGGTCTTTTGATCTAGAATATTGTACTCCTTTCTAGCTTTTAGTTCTGGAACATAGTATAGTTATTTTGATTAGCTCTTTAAGCCCAAATCTGACTATCAAAATATTCCATAGAGCAACTTCCATACAACACAGTACATTATTAAAATCATATGGTTACTTAAATGCTTATTAATTTTAAAAGACATCCTTTGGTCTGGGGATAAAACTTGTATTGCGGGGATTAACCTTTTAAGCGCTTGGCTAAATATCTATTGCCGTGCCCCTAGCGCGCGGCTACAAATCGATAAAATGATACCTACAATAAATAAGGAGGAGCAATCTTTGTATCGATAAAAAAAGTCAAAAAGATTTTTTATATTTTTATTTTAAGTCAGCCTTATGGCTCCTACATACAGGCGCGACACAAAGAAACCGCTCATGTCTTTATGTCGCGTCGCGTGTCGCGCCTGTTTGTAGCAGCCGTGTGCCTGACATAGAACTGGTGATATTTGTTAGTAAAATAACATATTTTTTCTACTACATCATTGCCACAAAAATGTTCAAAAATATCCAGTTCCGAGGAGTCGCTGCTCAAAGGTACTGAAGGTGATACCCCCGAAACAAATAGCTACCTACATCAAATTTTCCTATATCACGTACAGTTATGTCTGACGTCCAATTAAGCCTTCATTGTCCTCAAGATCCTGAAATGACAAATTACAATTTATTACGTATATTATTTTTTAACATAACATAACATATCTTCACGCCTTTTATCCCCGAAGGGGTAGGCAGAGGTGTATTACACACCCACACTTCGCCAGATATGTTTCGGTCCCAATGTAATAGGGGGCGAGCCTATTGCCATCTACCGGGCACATTATTAAGCGAGCGATAATTAACATTTTTAATACACACATAACTTCGAAAAGTCAGAGGTGTGTGCCCGAGGTACCTGGGGATCGAACCCGAGACCATCGTCTCGGCAGTCCGTTACATACACCACTGGGCTACCGCCGCTTCTATTTTGATATTATTTTTTATTAGGTCAAAATTACATTTCGTAACAAATGGTAGGTACATATAACTTTAACCAAAAGGAACCTAAATAAACGGGCAACGCCGGAGCACAGTAAGAGACAACGCCATATGGAACTACGTTCGTTAAAAAGAGACAAATGCGTGAGTGCGAGTGCTTGTCTGACTTGGTAGGTACTGTCACAGTGCCTTATTAATGCCATGGATTACATACAACATGGTTCCAAATTTGAACAATCAATAGTATATGTAGACTAGCTTTCGCCCGCGGCTTCGCCCGCATGAAAGTGAAATAAAGAGTTGTCTTTGTACTTCCCCAGGCTTCAGACTATCCATATCAAATTTCATCTCAAACGGATCTTCACATTAGCCGTGTAGCATACATATAAACAGGTCCAAACTACTTACTGTAAAAGACAAAGTTCATCTACATTAAATACTGAAGGCAATAAATCTATCAATTTTATAACTACTCTACAATGAGCATTGTAAAAAACATTTTTTTTATGTTAAACTGTTTTATTACAATAAAAATTATGTAGTTAGAGGTTATATACTAAAAGCTAAAAATTTTTTCGGTAAGTCCTAGCTACCAGATCGCACTAATGTTCTCATCAATGTGTGGTATTGATCAGACAAATATAAAATAGTTGGGCAAGCGAAATTTCTATCATAATGTTTACTCTGGATAATATGCTACGCCCAAAACGATTTTTTTTAGTTAATTTTATTTTCAAGTTTTTGCTTTTGTTGTTAGTTGATACTTCTCATTATGTTTTCATAGTGATCCCTTTGCTACCAATCAGGCCCTGTCGTTCGATACCCATATTGAGGTATTTGTGGAATATAGGTAATTCGCCATTTTGTTATGGCAGCCATCTTGAATTATTCATAGTGAGCTCTATTCTACCAATCGAACCCTTTCATTTGATACCCATATTGAGGTATTTGTGGAAAATAGGTAATTCGCCATTTTGTTGTGGCAGCCATCTTGGACTTTTCATAGTGAGCTATATACTACGAATCAAGCCTTTTCATTTGATACCCATATTGAACTGTTTGAGGAAAATAAGAAATCCACCATTTTGTCGCGGCGGCCATCTTGAATTTTCCATAGTGAGCTCTATTCTACGAATCAAGCCCTTTCATTTGATACCTATATTTAAGTATTTGTGGAAAATAAGTAATCCGCCATTTTGTGGCGGCGGCTATCTTGGATTTTTCATAGTGAGCTCTATTCTACAAATTAAACCCTTTCATTCGATACCCATATTGAAGTATTTGTGGAAAATATGTAATCCGCCATTTTGCGGCGACAGCCATCTTAGATTTTTCTTAGTGAGCTCTATTCTACGAATCAAGCCCTTTCATTTGATACCCATATTGAACTGTTTGAGGAAAATAAGAAATCCACCATTTTGTCGCGGCGGCCATCTTGAATTTTTCATAGTGAGCTCTATTCTACGAATCAAGCCCTTTCATTTGATACCTATATTGAAGTATTTGTGGAAAATAAGTAATCCGCCATTTTGTGGCGGCGGCCATCTTGGATTTTTCATAGTGAGCTCTATTCTACCAATTAAACCCTTTCATTCGATACCCATATTGAGGTATTTGTGGAAAATATGTAATCCGCCATTTTGCGGCGACAGCCATCTTGGATTTTTCATAGTGAGCTCTATTCTACGAATCAAGCCCTTTCATTTGATACCCATATTGAACTGTTTGAGGAAAATAAGAAATCCACCATTTTGTCACGGCGGCCATCTTGCATTTTTCATAGTGAGCTCTATTCTACGAATCAAGTCCTTTCATTTGATACCCATATTGAAGTATTTGTGGAAAATAAGTAATCCGCCATTTTGTGGCGGCGGCCATCTTGGATTTTTCATAGTGAGCTCTTTTCTACCAATCAAGCCCTTTCATTTGATACCCATATTGAGGTTGTTGTGAAGTAATATGTAATCTGCCATTTTGTATCGGCGGCCATCTTGAATTTACAATCATTTAAATTCTTTTAAATCTTGATGACAATATGAGTGTATACCAAAAATCAGATCAATCTGTCATCAGGAAGGGGGTAAAATTCCAATTAATAGCTTTCAGAGCTCAGGATTTTTGCCGACTTAGTTGATACTTTTCCTTATATTATGGCAACATTATCCAAAAATGTTTTAAATCTTAGCCTATGTGTTATTCTGATGTATAAACTATATTACTGTAAAGTTTCATCCAAATCCGTCCAGTAGTTTTTGCGTGAAAGAGTAACAAACATCCTTACATACATCTTCACAAACTTTCACATTTATAATATTAGTAGGATTAGTAGGATAGGATAAGTAGGTAGAATTACATCACATTGTTTAAAATTCTTACTATTTCGATTCACCAAGGAGTTTTTATTTATTATTTATTTTTCGTGTGAGTGTGTGGCCAAGTCTAGTGTCGGAGTTTTCAGACCGCCCGAAGGCCTCCGACATGGCCTAACGATCCTTATCCTGAGACAAGAACCGGGGCCGACAGCTTTACGTGTCCTCCGAAGCACGGTAGCGCTCAGATGTAAATGCCACACTTGGTCACCCATCCAAGTGGCGACCTGTGCAAGCGTTGCTTAACTTTGCCGATCGGTTACGAACAGCAAGCCAAGTCTCGCTATGAGCGCTACACGCCAAGGAGTTACCTAAACCCAACGGAAGTCTTATTTATACCTATACCTACTAAATAATGTGCAACTAACATAAGAAATTGAAATAGGTACTTACCTCTCCAACACTTCTAAATTCTTCTGTAGATTCGAATAATTCCTCTTCGTCGTCATTATTAAAATGTGACTATTTTATCGACAATGCACAAATATCCACGAACAACATTAATGGAACTTTCCATTCGTTTGATCCGCTTGTGACGTAGGCAGCGGTCGTATTAATGTGACAGCCGCGCTAGACTAACTAGAGAAATATCTTGCAAGCATAGGTGTCTAGGGATGGGAACTAACGTCAAATGTTGGCATTATACAAAGATCCTCAGGGATCTTTTTCTTATGAATAATAAGGAAAAGAATTAATAACACAAGGCAATATGTTAAATTGAACTTTATTTCGTATGACAATGTTTATTCTATGCTGAATGATGCATTGCATCTGATTATTAAACTTAACTGTGTTATTTCGTTTTTAAAATGCGCATTGCATTGTGTCCCATCCCTATGGTCATATTTATGCGACACGCGCGATAGACAACGAAGAAAAGTACAAGCTGCCAATTACTTTTTTTGTTTAAGTTTTTTCAATGCTTAGAGCTATGACACATAATTTTAAGTAGTTGTTATAAATAATAGCTCTATTTAATAATAGTTTTAGTTTACCACGCAGTTAATAGGACGCAAATAGAACGTAAAAATCATGTTTGTTCTCTGTCGTAGAAATACGACGTAAGCGATAGGGACACGGAAATATGTGTCGCATATATGCGACACAAGCGGTTAAAGGGTTAATCAACAGACACAGAAATACTGAGATTCAAAACATAAATTTGTAGATTACAGAAAGCATTGCCTTGTGTGGAAATGGAACCCATATCACACATTACAATGCTAAACATAAGATCAGTATGTTCAATCGCCATTTTCATCATCATGTTCGTCAACTCAGCTAAAAGATGTCCACCGCTGGACACAGGCCTTCCCGTATATAGTCTCATCTTGAGTCCCCCTATGTAATACTTACTGGCATTCATATGACTTTTTTTATAGTAATAGGCGGCAAACAAGCACAGGAGTCACAAGTGCGTTGCTCTCCATGGGGTTGGGAAAAGGGATAGGATAAGGGAGAAGTTATAGGGGAAAGGGCCTCCGGCACTCTCACTCACCTAATGAAACGCAACAGTTTAGGTATAGGTAAATTCACGAAAGATGACCACTGCGCAGAAATAATTTTTTAGGTCCCCGTGGAGGTGCGGGGTGACGCGCGGGTGGAGTGCCAATGGCGTGGCTCCGTTCTTGACGCATTCCCTAAATGCGTCAAGAATGGAGCAACGCCATTGGTGCACGAATGTACATATGCGCGACGGCCGCCATTTGTGGTCAACTTTCGTGAATTTACCTATACTGTTACTTTATGTCGATTTTCTCTGAGAGGGTAGTACTTCCCCGGTCGAGCCGGCCCATTCATGCTGGAATCAGCATGGCTGTACTACCGTAAAATGATTATTAATATGATTAATAAGAATTATGATTTGTATTCCAGATATCTGAATCAGACGGTCTTCCACAATGGCTGTGCTACGAGTGTTCTGCGCTGCTCTGGAAGAGCGTCAGGTTCAAACGGAAGATGTTGAGAGCCCACACCACACTGTATCAGTATCTGATGAGATGTGCACCGGTAATTATCAAGAACGTGATTGTTACTATATCCATTTTTGCTTAGATCCGTGCACAGGAATGCATGGATCTAATCCTTCAAAGTAGTCTAAGAATTACTTAGCCACACACAAAAATCATACCATGAAATTAATTCATCATCATCATCAGCCCTTTATACAGGGTGTTACATATCCATCCGTCCGATCAATGAAGGGGTTGTAGAGTAGCGTAAAATGATGAGATATTTGTCATTATTTCACGGAAATTCAACATAAAATTTTCCCATGTAAATTTAATTAATTTTAAATAATATCATATCAGATTACCCATGGCAACACTAAAGACTCATAAATCGTATTAGCTAGGTATCTACCTAAAGTTCATAAAAATTTGACGGCAAAAGCGGCGCCTTTGAGTGCATAGGCCAACCGACCGCCTCCTTTGACAAAAGCCGCCGCCGCGCGTCATCGTCCTTTACACGTGCCAAGTATTATTTTAGGTATAAACAGATTTTATGCACTTGATGCAACAGCTGATCTTTTGCTTCGACGGTTTAGGCAAAACTCCGTAAAACAAAGTACAGTATTAAGGTTTTCTGTTTGTTTCGTGCGAGTGCGTGGCCAACTCTGGTGTCACTGTTTTCAAACTGCTCGAATACCTACGACATGGCCTAACGATTCTTGGATGCGGCTTTACGGGCCGTCGGAAGCCCGGAAGCGCTTTCATGTAATGTCACACGCGGTCACCCATCTAAGAGAAAATCGTCGCGCTATGACTACGGTACTTACATTAATAACTACCTACTTTTTAATTGGTTTAATCTTACGTAACTAGGTACCTACCTTAATTGATAAAAATATCAACTTGCTGTAAGTTGCGACGGTCATTCTCCACATGTCCGCCGCCCACGTCCAGACACTTACGGCACCTTTGCACCATATCCGAACGCACACTTCTTAACACTCCTGGGTTTAAACTTCGGAAAGCAGAAACGATACGCGCACGCATTTCTTCTTCAGTGTCACACGGTTTTTGGTACACTATTTGTTTAACGTGTCCCCACAAGTAAAAGTCTAAAGGCGTTAGGTCCGGTGATCTTGGTGGCCACGAGATAGGCCCGCTTCGTCCAATCCACTTGCCAGGGAACTGTGCGTCAAGATACTCACGCACAGCTCGTAAAAAATGAGGTGGGGCACCGTCGTGCTGGAACCACAAGCTGCGGTGGAAGCTTAACGGCAACGAATCTAACTCGTCACTTAGAACTTCCCTCAAAAATCTTAAATAATTGGTACCGTTCATGGTTTCATTTAAAAAATGCGGACCAATAATACGGTCGCCGAGGATTCCCGCCCACACATTGATGCGCCAACGATGTTGAAAATGGCTTTCTTTCATCGCGTGTGGATTTTCAACAGCCCAGACGTGTTCATTGTGACAGTTGAAAACACCCGTCCGCACAAATGAACATTCGTCGGTAAATAACACGCGCTCCAAGAACGTAGCATCCTCTTCTACTTTGCCAAGTAGCCAGTTGCAGTATTGTCTTCTGTGGGCATAGTCCGACGGCATAAGTGAGTGAACACGTTGGTAGTGAAAAGGATGTTGTCCGTCTTCTTTTAATATCCTCCACACTCGCGCGTTACTGGTGCCCAGTTCACGTGCCGCACTCCTGGTACTCTGCGTGGGATCCTCAGCGAATAATTGTAAGACCTGTTCCACTACACCGTCGCTACTTTGTGGTCTGCCACCATGATTGCGATTCGAATCATCGCGAACACTGCCCGTGTTGTACACCCGGTGGTGAAGCCGTTGAAACGCGCGCTCCGACGGCACGGGTAGACCCCGTGGTCTGGCATACCGTTCCTCGTACTCTCTACGAGCACCTGCATAATTGCATTCACTCCTACCTAAGCACATCAACATGTTAAAGTATTCAGGGTTTGAATATGACATACCTAACGAATCTACTATTTCACGCGGAAGTCTAAACAAAAGGAAAGCTAGCGAAAGACTGAGTGTTCAAGTAGGCAAATAGTTAATTCGTAAATCAAATAGGTAAATAAATAGAGATGTAACAAATGGTATTCACTGGAGTACTGTTTCTATCGACATTTTATGTTATTGTTTACCTGATAGAATATCGGTAGCTAAACCTCTAAAACGTCAGCTTTGTGTAAATTTATGTTTTTATTTGCTTAATAAAAACATTCCATGGTTTAGACTAGAATCAGTTTATTTAAGGGTACTGACTCCGCGTGACGACTGTCAAAGATCTTCATGACTGTTGCTCCGACGGTTTAACGTGCTCTCCGAGACACAGGGATATTAACTATTTATTACGCACGTAACTTGGAAAAGTCTTATTATGTATTTGATGCGCGCCGTGGATTCGAACCCGATACCCTCTGCACGGCAATCCGTTGGTATCATCACTAGGCTATCATTGGCCTAGTAGTCTAGCAGGCTATCATTCTAGTTTTAACATGTCATGTTAAAATTAAATAAATCGATATTATCTCTTGATCGTAAACATCACTAGAGCGGTCCCTTTGTGTACGGCGGCTCGCTTGACGGTAAAATTGCACTATTTTAAAAAGGCGGCATGCCCTTTGACACGGTAAGCGGCGAAAGCCGACAATTTTTAATAAATTTAAAGGCCTATCCACACGACACAATTTTACGTCCAACTTGACTAAATCACTTGATTAAATCGTGACGTGTAGACGCCAGTCGTCCAACTCAAGTTCATCGGGTGTGCGGACCACCAGATTTTAACCAATTGGGTGGACGGAATGAAATTCAGTCATTTGATTGTGTCGTGTAGACGGGCAAAGCCAATTCCATTGAAAATTTGATCAGTGGTAAAATTGTGCCGTGTGGATGGGCCTTAAGAATCATAAAGGATTCCGCTATTGAGGGGAGTGTTGTTAGTTTACAGAATTTTCGCTAATTTCGGGGTAATGTTTCTCGTTAGCACTGAGCTAAGGAAATTTATTCTGATGTTTTATGATGACCTAGATTTTTTTTATTATTTTTCCTGGTATGCCTGATAAGTCAGTAATATGACCTTTCGAGATCAGACGGGGGTTTATGAAACACACTGTATAAACTGTCCCACTGCTGGGCACGGGCCTCTTCTCACTATGAGAAGGTCATGGCCATAGTCCACCACGCTGCCCTAGTGCGGGTTGGCAGACTTCACATGTCTTTTGAGAACATTATGGAGAACTCTCAGACATGCAGGTATCCTCACGATGTTTTCCTTCACCGTTTACCAAGTGATAAATAACAATTTAATACGCACATAACTCCGAAAAGTTATTGTTGCGCGCTGTGGATTCGAACCCGGACTCTCTGCGTCTGTCGTTTTCTCCACTAGGCTAACGCTGCCTCTAGAAAAATTAAAATTAATTACTTCATTGCAATGTGAAAATAAAGATATATTAGTATTATAGAGCAGCAGGTACATATTAAGTATAGAAGATGCAATAAATAAAAATTCGATCTGCCTTTTCGTATATTAGCCAGTACAGGTAGACAAACTAACTGTCGTAAAATATACATGTCAGAAAGACCCATCACCAAGCCGAAATCTACTCGTTTTGTACATCATGCCAAGTCATACTACGCGAAAATAATACCTGGGGAACGAAATATCTTTTTAAGCCTAAAAAAATAGACACATTTTATTATCCGCAATGTATAGCGCGCGCGCTATATTACGCGCTTCTAAAAACCGGACTCACGTAAACGGGCATATTTCGCAATGTTCGCTCGAAATGGTAGTGACATCGTGTCAGTGTCAACATGGACTCTGACGGCTCAAGCTTATACGAGCTTAGAAGCGCATCAACGCTCGTATGACTTGCACATGTGCCAAAAAGGCGCGCCTATACACGCTTACATGCGCTTCCAAAAACGAGCTTATACGCGCGTATAAAAGTCTAATCTGAAACCGCCCTAACGGCGGCAGTTTATGATCACGTGGTTGCGCGGCCGAGGGTAATGCCCTCCAGCTGCTTGATAGTAGTGCATACACTGCCTTGAGGGATTTTAGGGAAATATTGCAAATTTTGTTAATGTAATAATATATAACAGAAGAAAGTTTACATTTATCATTCAAAACAAGATTTTGGAATAATTAGCAAAACAATGTCGTAACTTTGAGCCTCAATATCTCCTGAACCAGTAATTTCTCAGGTATGGTGCTGAAGTAAAAAATGTTCGTAATGATTGGTTCAATATGGGGTTTCAGTTTCTGTTAAATGTCTTTTTACACCCTGTATAGGGTAACATAGTTTGTTGCAAGAATTTATTTTTTCAAATCTAACACTACTTTTTTATTTTGTAGATAGGTATAATATGTTTATTTATCCTTACTTCCAGTTCCCAATAGAAGCACACGACGAAGAACTATCGAAGTATGCCAGTCCACACCTGACGCAGACTAACATTTTATCTTGTGACTACATCGGCAAAGGGAAGAATGGATGGTGTCAAGTTTTAGAGGTATGTATCCAAACAGAATAGTTCTATACTTTATTCACATACATACATACATAACGTCACGCCTTTTATCCCCGAAGGGGTAGGCAGAGTGTAGAAATACACCTCTGCCTACCCTTTATTCACACTACGAAAAAAAAGGTAAACAAAGAAACCAATGCTTTCAAACTTAAAGATAGCACAATAACCAATCGGTATAACCCGACCTAATTAAAAATGACTCCTTGTCATGTGAAATGGTTACTTTGGATGTAATACATAAGTTGATAGGATAACAAATACATTGACATTTTAGAATCATTGGCTTTTTAGGTTCTTTACCATGTAAAATAGTTAATTAGCATAATTAATCAATAAAAAAAACATTTGTATTTATAATTACGAGTAATACACAAAAAGTAATAAACATGCTGTGCCATTTATAAATTTAAGGGACAGGCATATTAAAAAAAAAACTAATTGAGTCTTTCGCTAGGAATATTTAACTAATATCTACTTTTTTGTAAAGGCGACATTGTCCGTGTGGTGACGGATTAAGAATACGCAATGTCACCACCCCATATCATCCCATGTGTGTCGTAAGAGCCGACAGAGGGACCATAT
This sequence comes from Euclidia mi, assembly GCA_944739405.2. Taxonomy (NCBI): domain Eukaryota; kingdom Metazoa; phylum Arthropoda; class Insecta; order Lepidoptera; family Erebidae; genus Euclidia; species Euclidia mi. Next base: position 18,380,245 of record OX123210.2, on the reverse strand, counting down.
TATGCAGAGATCATCACTGTAAGAGAAGGAAAACTTGATACAAACCCTATACCAACCCGTTTGGCCACCATGGTATAGTAGGCCAATTCCTCCCTTCAAAGGAGAGGCCTAGTCCAGCAGTGGACTGTTAAAAGCTGATGATGATGATGACATTAAAAGAACCATTTCATGGTTTGTTTACATTTTATATTTTCATATCTTGAACAGACTATAAGCGTATATAGCAGGGTTGCCAGGTGGGCTATGTCCACCCCAGCATGTGTAAAATTCTGCGAGTGGGACTCTACCTAGAATTTTGGTAACCTAAAACTCTAGGTCGGACACCTAAGAAACTTTACACTATTGTATTTCGAAGACCTAGGTTTATCTTGAAAAATAACCCCAGAGACGCCAATGGATTCTGGCTTGCATGTGCCAGCTCGACCGGGAAGGTGTACTACCTCTCACAGAATACCAATTTAGACTAACTTAAGAACATGATAAAAATTAAAATTTAAAACAAAATAGTGCCTCTGTAGTCTGGTGGATAGCGTATACTGATCGGAGGTCTCGGGTTCGATTCCCGGGTAGGGCAAAAGTGTTACTGGGTTTTTTTAAATTCTCAGTAGCAGCACGGAGTCTGGAGATGTGCCTGGTAACGGCAATAGGCTTGCCCCCTATTACTTCGGACCTAAAAATGTACTTATGCCGAAATGTGGGTGTAATATTACACCTCTGCCTACCCCTTCGGGGATACAGGCGTGAGTTTATAAATAAAAAATAAAAATAACAAAACAGTGACATACCATAATGCCATATTATAATCTTTCTGAAGGCGACAACTTTAAGTTTTCAACAATTGTAGACAGAGAGAGCAATATCACTTGTTATTTGTTGCTCCCATCAAAATTACTGTACATACATACATACAAAACTACATCCCTTTTATCCCCGAAGGGGTAGGCAGAGGTGTATTACACACCCACATTTCGCCAGTTATGTTTCGGTCCCAATGTAATAGAGGGCGAACCTATTGCCATCTACCGGGCACATTATCAAGCGAGCGATAATTAACGTTTTTAATACACACATAACTTCGAAAAGTCAGAGGTGTGTGCCCGGGGTACCTGGGGATCGAACCCGACCTTCGTCTCGGCAGTCCGTTACGTACACCACGGGGCTATTGCCACTGTTTTTCAAAATTAATTAATTTAACTATCTGTACTATAATTGTGTATGTTTCAGCATGAAAAACAAATAGGCAATACATTGTTAGACGAAGTGGAAATACCTCTTGAAAGTAAAGTGGAGATGTCCGAGGTCAAGGATGAGATGGGCTTCTCGGATTACGACGATAATATTACTTTAGAAGAATTTAGGTGAGAAATTAGTATTACTACTATTATAATAGGGAATAAACCTTGTGAAAATGGATGTCTCACGCCTGCATCCCCGAAGGGGTAGGCAGTGGTGTAAATATTACACCCACATTTCGCCATGAGTTTTTAGGTTCCACGTAATAGGGGGCGAGCCTATTGCCGTTACCGGGCACATCACCAGACTCCGTGCTGCTACTGAGTATTTGGAAAAATCCAGTAACACTTTTGCCCAACCCGGGAATCGAACCCGGGAGCTCTGATCAGCAGTCGCATACGCTATCCACTGGACTACGGAGGCAGTCAAAATGGATGTATGTTACTGAAACAGTATACATCCATCCTTACAAACACAAATGCACAAACTGCTGAATGGATTTTAATAAAACTTTTGTGGTAATATAGTCAGAATAATACAACTACCCTTTGTGGCGATCATTATTACCATTGTAGGCATGGGGGTTATCGGATTTTTACACAAACCGATAAAAATCCGATTTCAGATTTTGAAATCGATTTCAGTAGCGGATGTTGGAGCGTAGCGTACGACAAACGCAAACGATCGAAATCTTATTGTATTTTAGGCATGAGACAAATCATCATCAGCCTTTAACAGTCCACTGCTGGACTAGGCCTCTCCTTTGAAAGGAGGAATAGGCCTACTATACCACGCTGGCCAAACGGGTTGTATACGGTTCGTATCAAGTTTGCCTTCTCTTACAGTGCTGTTCTCTGCATAATATACTCCCTCTGCCGTCTCTTACGACACCCATGGGATGATATGGGGTGGTAACATTCCGTATTCTTAAGCCGTCACCACACGGACTGACCAATCAAGTCAAATAATACTTTCAGATTCGTTTTGATATATCGGTCTCATGCCTATACCATTGTCAACGTCCTTGGCTGAATGCAAGGCTCACGCTTTGGAGCCCAGGGTCTGCGCACAAGTCTAACCGAATTTGACTGAATATCAACTTTTCCACAGACTTTTTGACCTCCGCAATCCAAAGGATAGCCAATATTCCATGGTTAGAACCTTAGGGTCGCAATAACCGACTTTAACACGGGTGGAGACGCAGGACAATGCTTGTCCTATATATTAATAGGCGACTTCTTCTGAACCTACCAATATTAGTAAACTAGCTGGACCCGCGGTTACACCCGCCCTATTTAAAGCTGCTGCTCCGTACCTGTGGGTAATAGCATAATGTTAAACCTAGGGTCGGCAGACTAAAGAACATAAGTCAAATTTTTCAAAAAAAAATTTATTACATATTCGGTGTTCCTTTTATTCCACTCGCAGCCTGACTAAAGTACATAAGTCAAGCTGAATTATTTAATGGCGTATTCAAGTGGTGGACCGTATCAACCTTATCCTATTCTAATATAGGTCGGACGCACAAAAAAACATAACTTGACTTATGTTATAAGGACTCACTCTTAAGTGTGAAGTTTTTGAGCCAAGAGGTCTGACTTATGTTATAAAGAACATCAATTGTGAAGTGTGTTTAGAGAATATGGGTTTTAATTTAAGTGACACCTACCAGTTTACTTATTTTTTTTATTCGTTTATACGTTTTATTTTTATTTTCATGTATTTTTTTTATTTATTTTTTCATTTATTTTTTTCATTTATTTTTGCTCACATAAGTCATACTACTAACTGTGTCCTTATAACTTAAGTCATCTAAATATTAAACAACAAAAAATTTCCCCTAAAATATTGTATCTTAGTAATAAGTCATTGTAATACACATAAAGTTAATAAAAACATTTTAAACTATCCAAATCAAAGATTTTATAAACAGTTTTTTTTTATTCCTGTAAAGTAGGGTTTTTTGACTTATGTACTTTAGTCTGCTGGCCCTAGAATTTAACCTTCCTGGATAAATGGTCAACACAAATATAATTATTGGAATCAATCTAGTAGTTCCTAACACTAGCACATTAGAAACAAACTCTTTAGCTTTATAAAATTATTAAAGGTGAGTTATATTAACATTTAACAGGTCTACAGCTAACAAAATAAGCGAAGATGACATAGAATCATTACTGCGAGAGACAGAACAAATGGAAACTGTCGAGCCGGAGCCGGTTAAGAAAAAGAAAAAGACCAGGAAAAAAGAAGCCAAAGTAAAAAAAAGTAAAATTAGGTATGTGTTATATGTAATTATACATACATACATAGACTCACGCCTGTTTTCCGGAGGGGTAGGCAGAGACTACGGAACGCCATTTGCAACGATCCTGACATATCTCTCTTGCTTCATTCACTTCCGTCAATTTTCTCATGCATGCTCTTCTGTTAAGGGTACTTCTGACCTGTCCTTTTTTCAGGATGTCTCCAATCTGGTCAGAGAATGTCCGCCTAGGTCTTCCCTTTTGTCCTGTCCTATTCACACTTGCTTTATATATCTTCTTTGTCAGTCTATCGTCATCCATCCACTCCATGTGCCCAAATTATCTTAACATCCCTTTCGCAATGCTTGTCACTACATCTTCTTTTACCCCACAACACTCTCTTATCACACAATTCTTTACTCTGTTGGTCAAAGATACACCACACATATTTCTCAGTGCTCTCATTTCTACAGCATTTCTTCTACTTTCAAATCTCTATATAAAATACAAACTCATTCACTTGCTCCACTTGTTGTCCATCGATCAAAACATATGTAATTATATTAATTAAAAATGTATGGTCAACCAAAAAAGTGGTCTACCAGTTTTGACAAAACTTATTAATCAAAAGTGACAAGACCCAGATGACTGAGCTTGCTCGATATTCTTTTTTTGGTATGTCGTGTTTTCTTAAAATGAAATATATATATTTCTTAGTGTTTTTATAGACTCACGCCTGTATCCTCGAAGGGGTAGGCAGAGGTGTAATATTACACCCACATTTCGCCATGAAAATTTAGGTCCCACGTAATAGGGCGAGACTATTGCCGTACCGGGCACAATACCAGACTCCGTGCTGCTACTGAGAATTTCCTAACGGAAAACACTTTGCCCGACCCGGGAATCGAACCTGAGACCTCCCAATCCCTCGCGCACATTTATGCCGCGAGACCTACGAGGCAGTCATAACTATTTCTACTTCTTAAAATATTAGTGCCTATCTATTTATTTATTTTCAGTAAAGAACCCGCCTTAGAAGAAAATCCAGAGAATACAAGTAAAGCATCAATAAGAAAACCTATAGAGCTTGATCCAAAGAAGATTCGTATAGTGACACTGAACCCTGAGGAACAGGCCAAGCAAAGAGAGGTCAGTAATCATCTTTATCATCATCATCATCTTCGTCCTCGCCTTCTCTCTCTTTCATTTAAGAGCCCATTGATATACAAAAAAACCTAGATACACAAATTCATACAAAACTTACACTTAAAAGTGTCGCCAACTAAAGATACGTAGTTATATAGACTCACGCCTGTTTCCCCGAAGGGGTAGGCAGAGGTGTAATATAACACCCACATTTCGCCATGAATCTTTTAGGTCCCACGTAATAGGGGGCGAGCCTATTGCCGTACCGGGCACATTACCAGACTCCGTGCTGCTACTGAGAATTTCCTAACGGAAAAACCCAATAACACTTTGCCCGACCCAGGAATCGAACCCGAGACCTCCCAATCCCACGCGCACGTTCATGCCGTGAGACCAAGGAGGCAGTCACGTAGTTATAGTTGTGTTATAAGTATGAATTAGAGTAAATTCAACGCTATACGTGTAATTTAAAGCTGTGTTTAGAAAAGCAAGTACTAAAAGCAATAATATCTTACGACTGCAACTCGCAGGTAGGACAGGGAATGAGTGGAGCCGAATATTATTTTACTCACATGCAATATTTGTTTTTATTGTCGTGATTTTTTTTAATGCATAAAATATGTACATTATGCTTTCTATGTTTACATAGTATGTCGAGACATGGGATCCCAATACGGACATTGTATTTTAAGTTTTCAAAAGCGACCACAGATGGCGCTACGGGGAATGATTTCTAAATCGATGGTCAATAAACATAAGAATTGAGTAAAGTTTGAGCAAACAAAATGAAAAGTAAATCATATTTGGCATGTTAATAACATTTGACACTGTTTCATTGCATTAATAGATATTTTGAAATGGTCCATATTTTACATGCTCAGCGACGCCCACCACGAGCACAATTATTTGCCATCTACCTTCAATCAACAAATGATTGCCAGAGTGTATCACTAGATGGCACTATTGTCGAGTAAATTCGACTGCAATATTGCATTCAGTAAACAGTAATATTAAAAAAAATACTTTGGCCTTATTAAACCTAACGAAAAGTTGTCGGCGTTTGCCCGGCGTCCACTGTCGCCATCTAGTGTATATTTGACGGAAATAAAATAGCCCCACGAATAGCCCCAGTTAGGAAGGTCTCAGATTTTTGTTCGTCACCGTGTATCTGTACTAGTATAGTATTATATTATCTGTGACCGAGATTACAAAACCTGTTTTTTTATTTCTATAAAACGTATTGTAAATGTGGGTGTGTATACATCTCTGCCTACCCCTTTGGGAATAAAAGGCGTGAAGTTATGTTATGTATTGTATAAAGTTGTGTGATTACTGTGTACGTACTATGTAGTATTTTTACTAGGTAGTAGAGCCTTGCCGATTTCAGCATGAATGGGCCGGCTCGACCGGGGTAGTACTACCCTCTCACAGAAAATCGACGTAAAGTAACGGTACCTAAACTGTTGCGTTTCGTTCGGTGAGTGAGAGTGCCGGAGGCCCTATCCTCTATTCCTTCTCCCTCATCACACTCCTTATCCTATCCCTTTTCCCAACCCCAAGAGGCGGCAACTCACTTGTGACTCCTGTGGTGTTGCTTGTGTCTATGGGCGGCGGTAATTGCTTACCATCAGGTGATCCGTTTGCTCGGTTGCCACAATACTATAAAAAAATATATAAATTAAGTAACGTCTGTTAATGAATAAGGTTTGGGGAAGCTTTTTTGTACATCAATATAAGAGCCTAGTTCCTGTCGGTGGAGTAATTACCGTTACTTTCCGTTTTCTGCCAGTTCTTTGACCTCTTGATACCCGACCTCAACGTTTTTCTTCTACTGTGCCACATAGGTTCGTCAAGGCCGTCCTCTTCCTCTTCTTCCTTCGAACTTACTCTCTAATATTATTTTGTAGAAGTTGTCGTGTCGTATCAAGTCGCCAATCATCTTCCCTCTCCGACTTTCGCCTTACGGTGCTAATATTTATTTGAGCATTTCACTTGTATCAGAACATCGAGTTTGTCAAAATAAACAACGAACAGCGCCAAACATACGAACATTTTCACAATCTTTTCAACGAACGCTTTTATCGGCAAAAGCTTAAAGAAAATTACTTTCGTTTCTATAGAACACTTGGTCACACGTCCGTGTGGTGACGGATTAAGAATACGGATTGTCACCACCCCATTTCATCCCATGGGTGTCGTAAGATCCGACAGAGGGACCATATTATGCAGAGAACAGCGCTGTATGAGAAGGAAAACTTGATACAAACCCTATACCAACTCGTTTGGCCAGCCTGGTATAGTAGGCCAATTCCTCCTTTCAAAGGAGAGGCCTAGTCCAGCAGTGGATTGTTAAAGGCTGATGATGATGATGAACACTTGGTAGAATGGTCGCGAATGCGCGTTCATGCGTTTTTCTGTAATGTTACATTCCCAAGAGTTCTCATTGCAGGTGAATGCTCAGGGGCCCAATTCTCCTATTTTATATGACATTGAAATTATATTTCGAACGAAATGAGATTATATTTTGAATTGACTGAGAATCGGTATTCTACTAACCTAATGTCATTATCGTATAATTTGAAATAAACTGTTCGTCGTTGACACATATTTTGACACTTGTTTCAATTTAGGATCTCATTACAATTTCATTCAAATATCAGTTAATTTACGAGAATACCATTTGTGACACTGACATTATATCGAAACTGTATTTTGAACAAATTTATTTAGGAGCATTGGGGCCCTGATGTATGAGCACATTTAGAGTTCGGGGTCCGAGTTGACAGAGCGACTGCCTATCTGACCTCCGCAACCCAAAGTGGTAGCGACTACCCATGGTTTCGACTAATCATCAACAGCCCTATACACTGTCCCACTGCTGGGCACGGGCCTCTTCTCACTATGAGAAGGGTAAGGCCATAGTCCACCACGCTGGCCAAGTGCAGGTTGGCAGACTTCACATGTCTTTCAAGAACATTATGCAAATGCAGGTTTCCTCACGATGTTTTCCATCACCAATAAGCAAGCGATAATTAACAATTTAATACGCACTTAACTTCGAAAAGTCATTGTGTCAGTGAATTCGAACCCGAGACCCGCTGCGTAGCAGTCTGTCGGTCTCTCCTCTCAGCTATCGCTGCTTTTTATACTGGTTGATGGTTAAGACTAGTGTCAGTTTATTCAGAAGTACTGACTACCTATAACGACTGTCAAAGATGTTCATGACAGCCGGGACCAACCGGTCAGATAGTCGCTCTGTGGAAAAGCTAATATTGAGTCCAATCCGGTTATATTAGTAAGCGGCGCCAGGGTTGCAACTGGGATTGCGCAATGGGGGATGATTTTAACTATTACATGATAGTCCGAGATCCGTAGAAGAGCGACCTTCACCGATCTGGTTATTGGATGAAAAGTATTTTATTATATAAATTATTGCATGCCAAAAAATATATCGCGCGATTGCCAGGTATAAACACTTCGACTGTTAAGTTGATACTAGTTATATTTATCAATTATTTTAATAGACAAATCTTATATTAAAATGACCGCTACTTCACTGCGAACACGATGATATTGGGTTGCCTAAGAAAAACCTGTCAGGAAAAGCGGTTGGCAATTTTTTTTAGCCTGGACCGGATTTTTTTTACCAACCCATTCGCGATATATTTTTAGGGTTCCGTACCTAAAAGGTAAAAAACGGAACCCTATTACTAAGCCTCCGCTGTCTGTCTGTCTGTCTGTCCGTCTGTCTGTCACCAGGCTGTATCTCATTAACCATGATAGCTAGAAAGCTGAAATTTCACAAATTATGTATTTCGGTTGCCGCTATAACAACCAATACTTAAAATAAATAAAAAATAAGGGGGGGTCCCATACAAAAAACGTGTTTTTTTTCGTATTTTTGCTCAAAATTACTAACTGTTACAGGTAGACGCTTTAAATTTTTGCAGAATATGTAGTTGTATATTTCCTTTCAAAATAAATAATAAATTTAAAAAAAAGTAAATAATAAAGGGGGGCTCCCATACAACAAACGTAATTTTTAAGCAATTTGTTACTCGATCTTAATAAACAGGTAGAAACTTATAAAGTATTTAAGTATACATACAACGAACGTGATTTTTTTTTATAGATGTTGGTACGGAACCCTTTGTGCGCGAGTCCGACTCGCACTTGCCCAATTTTTTTACATGCAAAATTTGATATACATAAATTACTTTTCATCCAATAAACAGATAGGTGAAGGTCGCTCTTCTACGGATCTTAGACTATGACTTACCTATTGTTAAACTATTACCCAGCTTTATCCATCGAGACCCAAAAATACCTTATACTTTTATCATTGCATGTTGATACACACTCGTATTAAGTTTTATAAGTATTTTACGTAGCTATTATGTAAGTAACGTATCATTATTATAGAATATCTAAAAGTTTCTACTAAGGAATAATACTAGTACCATAGTAAAAACAGAATAGTAGGTTAGCTAAGGCCGCTCGGCGAGTTAATTGCCTACTCTTGCGTTGCCGCACGGGTTGTCAAAGCCGTCGGCGCTCGCGCTTTTTCGCCGCTTTTTTAAGTGATCGCCTTGATTACTTCACAATTTAAGCTTGATTTTATTTTTTTTCAAATACCTACTGACTACGTAAGCGTTATTTAACTATCTTAATGCCTTTTTTAATGAGAAATAGTAACAAGTTAAATTTACTGACGTTTAACACATTGTATATTATTAATAACGTTTATTACAAAACTGAATGTATATAAACAATTCAAGCGGGTGAGCAGTGTAGTACCTACATGAATGCATTCGATCAGACGCGCGGCGCATCCCATACTGAATCCTCACCGAGCTTGCCGCGCTCGTGAGATTGTGTGCGTGAAAAGTGCGTGCGTACACGGCGCCGGCGACTCACGCGTACATTCAATGCAGCGCGGCGGCCGATTTGTATGAAGCTATCCTACTATTCTGTTTATACTATGCTAGTACTGCGAGTAAAAACAAAGGCATATTTATTTCTGCTTTTTTCTTGTTTACAACACTTATGCAAGTCAAACTCTATTCTCGACGAAGCCGGCTTTTCCTTTTTTAAATCCGAAACAACCAAAATATATATATAAATACAGGGTGTCACAAGACCCATCACCAAGCCGAAGTCTACTCGTTTTGGACATCACGCCAAGTCGTACCAAGCAAATATTATACCGGGGAAACGATTTTTTTTAAGTAGGCACATTTTTAAACTGCTAATAAAAGTGCGCGCGTGCAATTCCCGAAATACCTTCTTATCCATGGGTGCATAGGACATCCATAGAACAAATTGGCGGGGTAATTGCATCGATTTTGTACTTAATTAGAAAAATTGCATAGTGACTTTGAGAATAATTATCTCCTGAACCATTCATTTCCCAGGTATGGTGCCGAAGTAAAAAATTTTCGTAATCATTGGTACAATATGGGATGTCAGTTTTCGTTTAGGATTTTTTACACTCTGTCTTGCTGTCAATACACTAATTGGGATGTTTCCAACTAGACAAATCCGACACTTTTAATGAAATGTTAAAAACAACCAGATTCTGCGAAATTTGTATAAAACATGCACTAAGTGACGTCATAAATTTTTGCTGTCAAATTTGAGCTAATCATCAATAAATCGTCAATAAAAATGAAATATTTAGTTTAAACACTAAATGATGAATTAAACTGACATTATTTTGGTAAGTTATAAGGACTTATATAATTTTGTTTACTAGCTGGAAACATCCCTATTTCAGAGCCCAAGCAAGTCAGAATCAAAACCTACGAAAAGAGGCAGTTCATGGGACGAGGTTACTCTAAGACGCGCAATGGAAGCGGTTCAAAATAACGAACTAACTACATATGCTGCCGGCTTAAAATATAATATACCAAGACGAACACTTCGCAACCATCTAATAAGCGGGAACATCACTAAAGTTATTGGAAAATCAACTGTTCTCTCGAAAGAAATGGAAAAAAAATTATCTAGAGAAATTAAAGATTTCGCTGAATTGGGTAAAGCAATTACTCCAAAATTTATCCGGAAGCAAGCGTTTCTGTTTTGTGAACGTTTTAGTGTCAAACATTCGTTTAATATGACTACGAAAATGGCTGGACGGCACTGGCTTAAAATGTTTTTGGAGAGAAATCCGTCGATATTAGAAAGAGATGCCTAAATGAAGACAGATAGCGCCCGAAAAAATAGTAAGCCCATAGTGAGAGACCATTTTGAAGAAGTGAAAAACTATGAAGAATAGGATACCGGACAAATTTAATTTTCTTCTTCTTCAGCCTTAAACTGTCCACTGCTGGACTAGGCCTCTCCTTTGAAAGGAGGAATTGGCCTACTATACCACGCTAGCCAAACGGGTTGGTATAGGGTTTGTATCAAGTTTTCCTTCTCTTACAGTGCTGTTCTCTGCATAATATGCTCCTTCTGTCGGCTCTTACGACACCCATGGGATGATATGGGGTGGTGACATTCTGTATTCTTAATCCGTCACCACACGGACATTAATCTATATCAAATCGTTCGAACTTAAAAAAATTATAAGCCTATTGTGAGCCACCATTTTGAAGAAGTGAAAGTATCTATGAAGAAAAGGGATCCAGACAAATTTAATTTTATGTCGTAAATATAAGACACACTGAAATCTATACCGAATTGTGAAAACAGTATGATATTTACTTTAATATTTAGCTAGATACAACCATTTCAATGGTATTTATTAGACAACTAGTATAGCCACATCCCCTATTCCTTCTCCCTCATCCCACTCCTCATCCTATCCCTTTTCCCAACCCAAAGGGGTGGAAACGCACTTGTGACTCCTGTGATGTTGTTTGTGTCCATGGGCGGCGGTAATTGCTTACCATCAGGCAATCCGTCTGCTCGTTTGCCGCATATTACCATAAAAAAAAACTCAAGTCTACGTGGCTGGTTGTGGCAAACAGCTATTAATTACAAAGGAAGCAAAGCAAAGCATAATTAAAATTTAATTTAATTGAAGGAAAAAAAGAATTTAAATGAAGGAAAAGAGGATAAGTTGAACCAACAACAAGTTCGAAAAACGATAGTCTACAATTAAGCGAGAACAAAAAAGTAAACATCGATTCAATAAAACTGTAGTGCTCATAATGAGACAGGACTTGCCGTTCGGCATAGTCGGCAAAGTTAAGCAACGCTTGAACAGGTCGCCACTTGGATGGGTGAGCGCGTGTGGCATTTAGATACATCAGAATGCTACTGTGCTTCGGTGGGCAGGTAAAGCTGTCGGTCCTGGTTTGTATGTCAGGACGGGAATTGATAGGCTATGTCGGAGGCCTCTGGGCGGTCTGAAAACTTCGTCACCAGAGTGGGAACACACACACGCGAAAAGGAATGAAAAGAAATAATTCCATAAAACATCTGAAAAGAAAAGCACAAGAATAATATTGGCCTTGTATAAATAATAATAATATTCTACCACATACACACATCACCATCTAGTCCCAAACTAAGCAGAGCTTGTACTATGGGTGCTAGACAATGGATAAACATACCTATATACTTTTATTTTGTAAATACATATTATACATAGAAACACCCAGACCAAGACAAACATCCATGTTCATGCACACAAATGTGTGGGAATCAATCCGCGACCTTCGGCGTAGCAGTCGCTTACACTCCCGCTGCGCCAACCGGTCGTCAAATGGAACATGGATATATGGATATACGGCCTTGCAAGGAACCCTGTTCCTTGCAAGGCCGTCTATGAGATCTTAATAAAAGTTAAGTTTAACAATAGTGACATCTAGTATTAAAACAAAGTTATGTTTATGTTTCACAATAAAATATAGTGTTAATCAATAAATTGTTTCTTTCATTTATCCCGTAAATTAGCTCTTGGTATCTCCACTAGGCTATCGCTGCCTTGTCTGTATAAGAGAAAATATACCCTTGTAGTGACAGAGTAAGAGCCCAGGGCCGCCAGACCTTACTTATTTTCTCAGAAACGAAATGTATAGAATAATTTAGTGTTAGTATCTGCTATGAGTGTACGCATACTTGCTAGCTTGGCACCCAATTGTTAGTTATGAGGTGCTAAAGGTCCACGGGAACAATTTCCATAAATTTTCTTAATGCACCACCTAGTGGTCTCTACCGATAGCTAGATATTTTGGAAACTTAAAATCGTCTGGTAAAAATTACCACCGCCGAAATGAGTGCGACAGTATTATTTATAATTTTTTAATAATATTTTCTAAAACATACATATAAACCAGCACTGAGAATTTAAGAAAAGCTAGTACGATTTTTACCTAACTTTAGCACCTCGTACCTAAAAATTGGCCCACGATCCAAGCTAAAAAGTATGTGTACACTCATGACACATACTAACACTATATTATTCTATACTATTCGTTTCTGAGAAAATAAGTAAGGTCTGGCGCCCTCGTGGACTATGACGGATAAAAAGCAAAAAGTGTTACTACCCCATCCCCGTGTGCCGTAAGAGGCGATTTAGGGAAATACTCAAAATAGAATAGACGGAAAACTCTATATAGCGGCGATAGCCCAGTGGTGTACGTAACGGACTGCCGAGACGATAGTCTCGGGTTCGATCCCCAGGTAACCGTGCACACAGCTCTGACTTTTCGAAGTTATGTGTGCATTAAAAATGTTAATTATCACTCGCTTGATAATGTGCCCGGTAGATGGCAATAGGCTCGCCCCCCTATTACATTGGGACCGAAACATAACTGGCGAAGTGTGGGTGTGTAATACACCTCTGCCTACCCCTTCGGGGATAAAGGCGTGAAGTTATGTTATGTTAAGGAAAACTCGACATCAAAACCTATACCAACCGGCCTGGCCAGGCAAATTCAGCTAATAACTCACAGTGCTATTGGGACGAAAATTAGGAGAGATTTTTGTCCAGCGGTGGGCTACGAAATATGATTAGAAAATCTATAAGTTTACAATTGGGATTGTTTAGGTAAAAATAGCAATTATAGTCTGTTCAAGATACGAAAAAATAAAATGTAAACCAACCATAAAATGGTTCTTTTAATGTCGCCTTCGCAACAAAAGTAGATTTAAGTTAAATACTCCAAGCGAAAGATTCAGTTAGTTTTTATAAAATACGCCTGTGCCTTCAATTTATAAATGGTACAGCATATTTACTGAATGTTTTAATTAAATTTATTTATATTCATTATTGTTCATAATTATTATAACGAATATTTTTTTAATGTATTAGTTATGCTAATAAACTATTTTACATGAAAAGAACCTAAAAAGCCATAGATTCTAAAATGTCAATGTATTTGTTATCCTGTCAACTTATGCATTACACCCGAAGTAACCATTTCGTATGACAGGGGGCCATTTTTAATTATGTCGGGTTATCCCGATCGGTTATCGTGCTAACTTATTAAGTTTGAAATTCATTGGTTTCTTTTTTTACCTTTTATTTTTTCGTATCTTGAACAGACTATAGATTATTTTTAGTTCATAAAATAACAACATCACTACATAGTATAAAACAAAGTCTGCCTTCTGTCTGTCTGTCCCTATGTATGCTTAAATCTTTAAAACTACGCAACGGATTTTATGAGGTTTTTTAATAGATAGAATGTTTCATGAGGAAGGTTTATATGTTTAAAATATACATATAATATGGCGATACGAAGTTCGCCGGGTCAGCTAGTTAATTATAAAATTCATATTAAAATTTTACAGTATCTTCAAATAAGCCGAAACAGCATCTGCCATGGCATGATGTCATACGGTCTTTATCATCTTAGCCTAGAGACGTCCACTGCAGACAACGACAACCCAGCCTACTAGACACCTAATGTTTTCATTTCTACAAACAAACAATTCTGTCAAAGCGGTGAGGTATGCGGGGCGAAGGGGGGCTACAAAAATGCATTCTAATTGGCCGGTTCAAATTTGCGGTACGTTATAATTCATAACTAGTGTTGGGATTGGTCTTATGTAAGACGTATAAGTCTAACGTGTTGTCAGAAAGTGTTCCGCCTTACGTCTGCCGTCTAGTAGGCTGGGTTGTCGTTGACTGCAGAACGTAGGTCTCCCCTTTAGGCACTTCAAACAGACCTATCTTGAGCCGCCCGCATCCAACCGCTTCCCGCGATCATATAATTTGATTTAGCGGGACTTACTCGCGATATTTGCCTTAACTTTGAGTATAAATACCTCAATAAATGTCACGAGAGATATATTGATCGTTGCAAATGGTGTTCTGTGGTTTCTGCCTACCCCTTCGGGAAACAGGCAAACAGGAGTCTATGTATGTATGTATTTATAAATACCATTGTTATTCTCCAACGTTTCATTCGAAGTCGAATGTATACAAATCGTGCCCACCTTGCCACCACTCTAACCTTGCCTCAACCCACTTTTTTGTTTTTGTGACGCGTGGTGGAAGCCAAAGAATTTGCGCCGAGAGTGCCCACTAAAACCACCATGTTTTTTTTAATAATAATAGACGGCAAACGAGCAGACGGATCGCCTGATGGTAAGCAATTACCGCCGCCCATGGACACAAGCAACACCACAGGAGTCACAAGTGCGTTGCCGACCCTTGGGGTTGGGAAAAGGGATAGGATGAGGAATGGGATGAGCGAGAAGGAATAGGGGATAGGGCCTCCGGCACTCACTCACCGAACGAAACGCAACAGCGTAGGTACTGTTACTTTACGTCGATTTTCTGTGAGAGAGTAGTACTTCCCCTGTCGAGCCGGCCCATTCATGCTGAAATCAGCAAGGCTCTACTACCGTGAAAACCGCACCGTTGTGTCCTCTATCCCATCCGAATCCGAATAATTGAATGGCGGGGTCACGGGAACTGCTTAAGCATTACTTCCACGACGCCTTGCGCCAACCCAATGGCCATAGTTCTGAAGCTATTTCTGTCATACGGTCTTATAAAAAAACAAACAGTCATGTACTGAATTTTTAATTATGTTTTTATTTATTTTCAGGAGGAGAGTCAAGCTGGCCTGAAGTTCCCTTACCAATGTAACTTGTGCCATAAAGGGTTCAACTTTCAGTCTAAGCTAGATAACCATATGAGTAAACATAGTCCTGTAAGTTGTTATTTATTTTAACTTGAATGTGAAGTCTTATTTGTGAACTGAAGTAAATTTGTACAGGTTGATTGATTAAGATTAATCGAGTGATTGATTGGTAATTGTGTGCATGATTGACAAATTAGGTTTGATATTGATTTGTAAATGTTTATTTTATTGACTGCTTGATTGATCAATAGTTACTTAATTGACTGGATCAGTGATTAATTAATTGATGAACATATTAAATTAAGGTCTGATTAGTTCTATTTGTTTGATAGAGTTGATAAAACTCTTTTGATTGATTGATAATTAATTTGACTGACTATCGTTTGTTTGATAAATGTTACTATCATAAATTAATATATTAAACGATTGGATAGTTTCATAATATATTGTTTATGGTTTGAGTGATTAATCGATTGATTGATTCAGTGATAGCTGGCTTGTTTGATTCAGTGATTGATTATTGGGTGTTTAATTGATCAAGTGATAAAGTGATTGATTGATTCAGTAATTGATGGACTGATTGATTGATTGATAAATTTACAAATTATTTTCAACAGTCCTGAGGCTCGTTCGAGTGTAAGCTATGTCAGATGTACCTGCCAATTTCGTATAGTTATAACGTTCACAACTTGATATACACCAGGAGATATGAGTGTGTGGAGTGCGGAATAAGAATTGTTCGATTATTTGAGAGATTAGTCAATTGAGTGAACGATTCGTTGAGTGATTTATTGATTCAGTAATTGATTGACGTACTGATTGATTGATAAACGTATTGATTGATTGACGTGTTACTTGATTGATCGAATGACGTATTGATTGATTGCTTGACGTATTGTTTGATTGATTGATCAATTTATTATTTCTTTTCCACAGTCCCGAGGTTCGTTCGAATGTAAGCTATGTCAGATGTACCTGCCGACTTCGTATAGTTATAACGTACACAACCTGATACATACCAGGAGATATGAGTGCGTCGAGTGCGGACGGAGGATGATCGATAGATCTTCTATTATAGATCATTACAGGTATGGATCTTCTTGTCTTCTCTAGTGATTAGTGACTCTAACTGTTGAGCCAGTGTTCGTGGGTTTGATTACCACTCAGGGCAAATCTTTGAGTAGCTCGATTTTCTGTGTATTTTATTTATCTATTTTATAGATTCACGCCTGTATCCCCGAGGGGTAGGCAGAGGTCTAATATTACACCTACATTTCGACACGAATTTTTAGGTCCCACGTTATAGGAGGCGAGCCTATTGCCGTACCGGGCACATTACCAGACTCCGTGCTGCTACTGAGAATTTCCTAACGGAAAAACCCAATTACACTTTGCCCGACCCGGGAATCGAACCCGAGACCTCCCAGTCCCACGTGCACATTTATGCCGCGAGACCAACGAGGCAGTCTCAGAAATACGTTCAAGATTAACATAATTATATATTTTTGCCGCCATCACAAACTTAGTAGATTTAACAAAAAAATTGTTTAGGTCAAGCCTATTTGGCTTTTGTCAGCGTCTTAAGAATGATTAACAATTACCTGGTTGACACTAGGTTCTGTCTAGTTTGGGACCAGATAACCATAAATAAGCTTTCATAGAATATCACTATTTACAATGAAAACAGAGGCGTGAGTTTATCATCATCATTAGCCCTGTATGTATACTGTCCAACTGCTGGGCACGGGCCTCTTCTCACTAAAAGAAGGGTAAGGCCATAGTCCCCACGCTGGCCAAGTACGGGTTGGCAGACTTCACATGTCTTTCGAGAACATTATGGAGAATTCTCAGACATGCAGGTTTCCTCACGATGTTTTCAAGCAAGCGATAATTAAAAATTTAATACGCACATAACTCCGAAAAGTCATCGGTGCGCGCCGTGGATTCGAACCCAGACCCTCTGCGTAGCAGACTGTCGGTCTCTCCAGCAGGCTATCGCTGCCTTGGCGTGAGTTATATCCTTTTCGTGATTCCACGCTCTTATATTGCGAACGTAGAATTAAATGTAAATTTCGATTAAGTATTTAACTTGTAAATTTGGCATTCATAAGCGGCACCTAAGTAGGCAGCGATAGCCGAGTGGATATAGCAACAGACTGCCATGCAGAGGGTATCAGGTTCGAATCCACGGCGCGCACCAATGACTTTTCGGAGTTATGTGCGTATTGAATTGTTAATTATCGCTTGTCCCGTGCCTCGGAGAGCACGTTAAGCCGTCGGTCCCGGTTGTCATGAAGATCTTTGACAGTCGTTACAGGGCGTCAGTACCTTCTAAATAAACTGACACTAGTCTAAACCATGGAATATCGTTATCCCTTCGGGTTGCCGAGGACAGACAGGCAGTCGCTCCGTGGAAAAGCTAATATTCAGCCAAATCCGGTTAGACTAGAAAGCGGACCCCAGACTGAAACTGGGATAACGCTAAGAGAAAGAAGAAGAAGCGGCACCTAAGTAAATATATGATTTTGAACTTGACACAACTCATTATCATTATTATGTTATCTTATACTAATATATAAAGCTGAAGAGTTTGTTTGTTTGGTTGAACGCGCTAATCTCAGGAACAACTAGTCCGATTTGAAACAATCTTTCAGTGTTAGATAGCCCATTTATCGAGGAAGGCTATAGGCTATATAACATCACGCTATGAGCGACGGGAGCAGAGCAGCCTTAAATAACGCGGGCATCCTCTAGTTTCCTAATAATATTGTTTGTTTCAGAACGCAACACGAAGGCTTACTCAAATTATTCACTTGCCATCTATGTGGGAAAGTATCAAAGTAAGTACATAACCAAATACACTTTGATGTAGTGGCTTTTAATCGCGAATATTTAAAAATATAGTCTATCACGCCTGTATCCTCGAAGGGGTAGCCAGAGGTGTAAATACTACACCCACATTTTGCCATGAATCTTTAGGTCCCACGTAATAATAATAATAATAATAAATCCTTTTATTTCGCGTGGCATAGACGCATAGATAAATACCTTACAGTCTAACATACCTACATACAGTGGTTGTTAGTATAAATATACTTATAAACTATGTTAGTATTGCTTCACTTGCACGTTGTTGTTGTGCGTTCGTGTGGCACTTGTCCGCGGAAGCGACGGAACACCACACCCTTCGGCCAAAAGTCCTCCTTCATAATAACATGCAGATAGCACGTCGGGACCCGCACCACAAACGCCTTAAAGTTAACGTTGCGTCGCGACTCCAACAGCTGCACTCTCGGCATGTACTTCGACTTCTGGCGCACGTACTCCGCGATGTCCTCCGCCTTAGTGGTGTAGTGCAGGCGAGAGACATAGACGGGTGTGTTCGGTGCGGCAGCGCGTACATTTGCACCAGACTCCACAGGAGCCGTACCGCAGCAGTTCTTGTTGGTTTTCTGACGACGCTTCCTCCTCTGCACCGTCATAAAACCATCATCTGCCTCCTCGTCGCGGTTCCTTGCCGTTTCCGGCATGGACTTCAGCGTGGAAGCAACGGGGGTGCTCGCAGTTACTTGCTGAGCCTCTTTTCGCTTAGGTCGCGCGGCGATACACGGAGGCGCCGCGGGGCCGGGGGCAGGGCTGCGGGGCGCTTGTGTAGCGCACTCAGCAGTCACAACATTCCGCGGCGACAAAACTGCTGACGCGAAACTTGCGACCGATGTGTCGACGCATGCACCTCGGCGCGTGTTGACGTTACTACGCGCCGGTGACCCAGTTAAATTGACAACCTTGGGTAGGTCGTCCACCTCCGTGCGCAAGAGTGCAACGGTGTCTTGGGATGCCTGTAGCTTCTTATGTACATCCGCTAAACTTGCCTTCAGAAACACAATGTCCTTCAGAAGGCTTGTGACATCGACGTGGTCGAAAGTGACGGGAGGCAACTTGTTCAAGTCCCTCGCCACAAACGTCGGCACGTCGTCAGGATCAGTCTCCTTCAGCAGCGTGATAATATCCTGCAAACTTTTCTTTGTCCCGTCACGTCTGCGGGACACCATCTGGTCGCATTTGTTTAGCGACCTGTAGAGAAGCAGCTTGGCAGCCGCTATGTCCTCCTCGCTGAAGTTGCTGGAACAGATCTGGATAGCCGACACCTCGTCCATGACATCCAGCTTCTGCTGCAGGAACGCCAGCAGCTCGTTCGCCACAAGTTTGTCACTCATGGTGATAAAAAGTTGCGAGCGTCGGCTTGCGCCGCGCTAAACATTAAAATTAAATATATATTATGCACGTTACACGTCCGCCTTAGAGCGCGGTCGGCGAAAAATTCTAAGTAATAGGGGGCGAGCCCATTACCGTTACCCGGCACATCACCAAACTTCGTGCTGCTACTGAGAATTCGGAATAACTCAAAATATTTTAATCTCGAAATGTTATTATACAGTTAATGAATTTCTGAATGATGGACATATATTGTAATTGAATAAAACTTTATGACATATATTCTAATTGAAATTCTGTGAATAATTTTATACTAAGACTTGACATTAATTAGACTGACACTACTCTTAATATTGACATTTCTATTTTACTTATGATTCATTCTCTTAATTGACATTACTACTTTAATTATTTTTGCAATCATACATGACATATTTTAGATTATTAAATTAATTTTACCAATGATTATATTATTGAGAGTAATGCTCATTCTAATTAATTAATTTGTGTCTTTTTTTGCCACTACCTATGTCTTATTATATATTTGCATGTCATGAACACTGACAGAACATGTTGAGACCATAATTATTATATACTAAAAGACCTGTAATAACTTTACCTACACATGTTGAGACAAATAAATCATCTTTATCTTTATCTTATCTTTATCTAACTCAGTAACACTTTTGCCCGACACGGGAATCGAACCCGCGATCTCCGGTCAGCAGTTTAAAAATAAATACCAATGATGAGCCATTCTGTGACCATCCCTGTTTATCCGTCAATCTGAGAGTTCTCCATAATGTTCTCGAATGACATGTGAAGTCTGCCAACCCGCAATTGGCCAGCGTGGTGGAATATCGTCGTACCCTTTTCATAGTGAGAATACGTCCGTGCCCAGCAGTGGGACAGTTTATACACAATTAGAGGACGCCAGCAGCTACGCCTGCATTTTTTTTTAGTTTACCCGTTTTGGACGACCCCGTGGGAATTTCGGGAAATCCCTTCTTAGTGCACCCCTACGGTCCCCAAGGAACATACATGCCAAATTTCAGCTTCCTGCGCCCAATGGTTTCGGCTGTAGCGTGTCTGTCAGTCAGTCAGTAACGCAAGGATTTTATATATTAAGATTTCATAAGGTCTAACAGTTTAATTATGTCTTTATATCAATTTAAACTACCTCCGTGGTCCAGTGGATAGCGTATGCGACTGCTGATCGGGGGTCCCGGGTTCGATTCCCGGGTCGGGCAAAAGTATTACTGGGTTTTTCCGAATACTCGGTAGCAGCACGGAGTCTGGTGATGTGCCCGGTAACGGTAATAGGATCGCCCCCTATTACGTGGGACCTAAAAATTCATGGCGAAATGTGGGTGTAATATTTACACCTCTGCCTACTCCTTCGGGGATACAGGCGAGAGACTATAAAAAGAATTATATCAATTTTAGTTTTTAAGTTATAATTTATAACAGTAGTTTAGTAGTAGGTTTATTGTATAGTTAATATCCTGAATAACACTAGCACGATGATCATAGATATACTTTTGATATATTTATTATCAGTAGAATACAAATAATATATTTTGTTACAGTAATAGCAAAACGCACAGAGGTCATATGCGGAACCATCACAGTGGCGACAGACCGAAGTGTGACCAGTGCGGAAAAACATTCGTCAATAAGGACTCTCTTACTGAACATTTACAGTAAGTAACCCTGTATATTTTTTTTTTTGTATCGCCGAAGCATTTGTCGCAACCCCCCGAACCTCCCGACGGGTATTGGCCCGCCAGGTGGTCAGGCGGGACCCGAACGAAACCCCCTTGGCGGCGGGTGAAGGTGTTGAACTCCGCCGCCAAAACACCCAGCGGCCGCAGAGGATAGGGAGGACGGCAACCCAACACCGCATCTCCTCTTCCTCTGCGGCCCCACCGCGACGCAACAATGGTGCGCCCCCACTTGGTCGCGGGAGATAGGGCGCGCGGCAACGCAACACCGACACGCCTCTCCTCCCGCGACCGCGCCCGTCACAGAGGGACAGACAGAACTGTCCCTCACACCCGCACCTTTAGCCGCATCCTGCGCAGACCTCCGTCAAGCCCACGCGGAGCGTTCACTCCCGGGATCTCGCTTAGCTTCACCGTGGGTGTCCTAACCACGGTTACTAAGCCCCTCCACCTCGACAAGGTGGAGATCCCACGGGGGGGAACCCTGTATATTTATGATTTATTTATTTAAGGATACTGCTCCGCTCCCGTGGCTCATAGCATGATGTTATATAACCTTTAGCCTTCCTCAATAAATGGGATATTGCTATAGCATCATGTCTGTATCCCCGAAGGGGTAGGCAGTGATGTAATATTTTTAGCATGAGTTGTTTAGTTTTTTTTTAGACTCGGGCCTTTATGATGTTAGGCAGAGGTATTACACCCACATTTCGCCATATCATGGTTGTTAAGGTCCCTCGTAATAGGGGGCGAGCTTATTGCCGTTACTGGGCACTTTACTGGACTCCGTGCTGCTACTGAGTATTCTCGAGTATCGAACCCTGGAAATACACTATCGACTGGACCACGGAGGCAGTAATCCTTTATATTCATGATTAATTGTATTTCAAGCTACTGCACCGTCTTAGTGCTAGTTATTATGTAGATCTTTTATTTTTAACCTTTTCTGTCCCACTGCTTGGCTAAGGATTTCCTTAACCTTTAAGCATCTCAGTCCTGTATCTAATAGGCTTGTATCCACTAAGAATAAATCGGTTTGATTGTAGTATCTATAGTGTCATTATGATTTTAAGATGCCAATAAAGTTTATTATTTATTATAAAAAGGTAAGATTAATGTTATTTTTAGGATTCTAAAAATAAAAATAATGTATTTACTCTTGTGATAGTGAACACCAATCAGAGAGCATTACGTCAAACAGTACGTCCGCCATTCATGTTGTTGACGTTTTAGTAGTAAATACAACTAAAACGTCAAACTTTCTTCCTGTCAAATCGAATATAACAAAATAAAAGTGGGTACATCAGACCAGACTTCATTCACGGTTTGTTTTGTTTTGGACTTTGTGACATCGCTCAACCGGCTGGTTTACAGCGTTTTCGTGTTAAATTCAAAAAGAGTTTTAAAAAGCCGTAATTAGTAATGTTGCTAATCGATTTTTGAAGAAAATTCAGGTATTTAAGTGTAACATGTAATAAAGGAACGAATCAATCGCTAATTACATTTTAGGACACTAGCCTATTATCTCCCTTACCCTCCAAGCATTTCAGTCCCGTGCGGTGGTGTCAAATCCTGTCAAAGTCATGTAGATCTTCTTCTACTTTTTTAAGTATTATGTGTTTTTTCCTACACTAACCGATCTCAGAAACTACTGGTACGATTTGAATATTAACGACCGGTTGGCGCAGCGGGAGTGTAAACGACTGCTACGGCTACGCCGAAGGTCGCGGGTTCGATTCCCGCTCAAGGCAAACATTTGTGTGCATGATCATGGATGTTTGTCTTGGTCTGGGTGTTTCTATGTATAATATGTACGTATTTACAAAAAAGTATATATGTATGTTTATCCATTGTCTAGTACCCATAGTACAAGCTCTGCTTAGTTTGGGACTAGATGGTGATGTGTGTATGTGGTAGAATAATATATTATTATTGAATATTTATTTTTTGTGTTGGACAGCTCATATGTCGGAAGGCTTTACTGTATAACATCACACTATGAGCCATGAGTGAGGAAATATTACTCTACCATTTTAGGGTTCCGCCGCAAAAAAATAGCAAAAATCCGAATAGATGCCTCATGTCTGTCTATCTGTCGGTCTGTATGTCACAGCCATTTTATTAATATTTTGTCTCCAGAATACACCAGGGCATTAAGAACTACGAGTGTTCAACATGTGGCAAACGGTTCCGAACCCGCACTCAGATCAAACACCACCAACTTAAACATACAGATGTTAAGGAATTCTACTGCGTTGAATGTGATGTCAGGTATGTGTTTTTTTATTTGATGTAAGAAAAAAGTCATCCTCCTAGCGTTATCCCAGGGTGCGCTTTCTCTTAATATTTGCCACAGAACGACTGTCTGTCGGTCCTCGGCAACCCAAAGAGATGGCTATATTCCATGGGTTACGCCCTATAACAACTTTCAAAATTGTTCATGACAGTTGGGACCGACGCCGCGACGGCTTGACGTGCTCTCCGAGGCACGGGGCAAGCGATAATTAACTTTACATAAGGAAAAGTATAACTCAAATATAGTCATCAATTGTTGATCAAATATAAATGAGTGTTCCCAACACACGAAAAGCACTAGTATCGAAGTAAAAAAAAATATCATAAAAGTCGGTCCTACCTAGTGAGAACCTCCTCCTTTTTGAAGTTGGTTAAAAATTCCAAATAGGGTGCATAGGGTTCCCACCAAGAACTTAGGGTCCCGCACCAACCTCACCTGCAAGTGGTGCACCTGCCGATCAACGGACGAGGCGACGGCAAACGAAATATCCCGATAAGCGGCAATAGGCTCGCCACCTATTACGTGGGATCAAAACACTGGCGAAAAGTGGGCGTTTAATATGCCTCTGCCTACCCCTTCGGGGAAACAGGCGTGAGTCTATGTATGTATGTATGTAAAATTCCAAACTGTTTATCATGAGCCGCTTGCAAAATTTAAATAGCTTTTCGCAGTCCACTGCTGGACTTAAGCTCTTTTTAATTTGCTACACAACAAGCAAGTGACTATGTTTGATTTGTTTGTTCAGCATTTTTATAATAATTTTATTTTAATTTACAGATTTAAATCTGCACACAGTTTACGACAACATTTACAGAAAAGTTTGAAACATAAAGACAAAGGGTGCTTAATGTGAGTATTATCTATTCGTCAAAATAACATTGAAGTGCTGGTTTGGAATTTGAAAATAACTTCCCGATACTCTTGTTAAATAAGTATGGGTAAAAGTTTCTAAAGTTTTAAAGTACTTATCGCATCTACACAGTATAAAAACATACAATCATTTAAACTTAGTGTATATAATATTAATTAAATTAAATAATATTATAAAGAGGAAAAATTTGTATTTTTGTTTGTTTGTAATGGATAAACTCAAAAACTATTGGACCGATTTTAAAAATTCTTTCACCATTAGAAAGCTACATTATCTGCGAGTAACATAGGCTATAATTTATTTTAGAAAAAATAGGGGTCCGTAAGATATTTGGGTTTTTCGGGTACGCGAAGTAGTTCCCCCAGGACGCGGGTGAAACCGCGGGATACGGCTAGTAGTGTATATAAGAATAATACATCTTTCTATAATCCTATCATAAGAATGTGCCGCCTCTACAACGAAGTATCGGCCAACAATGCTGATATTGACATCTTCGACTCACGATTTGCCGTTTATAAGAGAAGGATTCTGGCCTTGCCTCTCTAAATCTTGTATTAATTTAAGATTTTTGTTTTTATTTTAAATGTTCTCCAACTGCATTTTGTACACATGCTATACGAGTAGTTTGCTTAAATTTGTTATAACATAATTAGTGTATTATCTACATTTCTGGATGTAAAACTTATAACTTATAAAAATGCATATCATGTTGTGTGATTACGCTAGGGTTTCAATCTGTACTAAACTCATATCTACGACGTTATATCCATCATGATTTGATTGTTGCCTGTTGTAATTGCCTTAATAAATAAATAAATAAAAATGCCGTGTGGTTGACGGCGTAGAATACAAGTGTCACCACCCCCTATCTTCCCGTGGGTGTCGTAAGAGGCGACTAAGGGATAACACGATGCAAATACCATCTTTGCGTAGAGACGGAAAACTCGACATCAAACCCTATACGACTGCCTCGTTGGTCTCGCGGCATAAATGTGCGCGTGAGATCGGGAGGTCCCGGGTTCGATTCCTGAGTCGGGCAGTGTTATTGGGTTTTTCTGTCACGAAATTCTCAGTAGCAGCACGGAGTCTGGAAATGTGCCCGGTACGGCAATAGGCTCGCCCCTTATTACGTGGGACTAAAGTATATCTGGCGAAAAGTGGGTGTAGAAATACAGCTCTGTCTACCCCTTCGGGGATAAAAGGCGTGACGATATGTATGTATGTATGTAAATAAAAATGCCCTTAACGAATATTTAAATCCTATAATGTAGCAATCTTATATCTTAATCGTCCTACACCTACCTCAAACAATGCTCGCGCGCACTTTAAATTGTGGCTTAAAAATGTGTCAACATAAAATGACAAATAATTTTTGCTTAGTATGATTGGCATGATATGCAAAACGAGTAGACTTCGGCTTGGTGATGGGTCATTTGACGTCGTGGATATTTTTTAACCTTACTTAAATATATTTTATTCCAGTTACGCCTGCACTTCCTGCGACAAGCGCTTCGAGACCGACCGGGCGCTGGCCTCCCACAACCGCATCCAACACCTCGGCGTGCGAGCACACATATGCTCTATATGCGGAGCCGCCTTAGCCTCGCGTAGTTCTTTAGCCAAACACACGCTCACAGTACACGCTGAGCGACGACCGCCGCCAAGACATGTGTGTCATACTTGCGGGAAGGCCTTCACGGTAAGTAGATGAAACTACGGTTATGATCATACGCGTGGAAAAGTATTATGTAGAGAAAAAAAATCGAACCAAAGCGTTCGAGGTCGCGGAAGGACTACAGACGTATTTGTGTAAGTAGAAGATTGGTAGGGTACTCAGTGTAGCATTTTAGGTCCATGACATTATGGCGTACCTCAGGGTAGCATTTTAGGTCCATGAGAGATAATGGTGTACCACAAGGTAGCATTATCGGTCCACATGCGAATATAGCGTACTTCAAGGTATGGTCCAGTCACTTTAGGCAAAAAACGGGGTCAATCTCGGAATTTGAGATAATAAGCTGGAAACTTGTATACAGCTTCTATGCCTGAGCGCTGGATGCTCTCCGCTCTCTATCTCGAAAAGGGTTGAGCGTACAGAAAAAGAGTTGAGACAAAAGTTGTGGCAATTTTTTTTTTATCTTCAATTTTTATAATAGGTGTTGAAGTGATTGGAACCATAGAAACGGAGATAATTGCAAAAAAAAACGATTTTCGTGACCTTTGATCTCGAATGACTTACGACGCAGACACGAGATGATATGAGACTTTTGAGATAACTTTTAGAACGCCTAAATGAAGCTGTATACGAGTTTCCAGCTTATTATCTCAAATTCCGAGGTGAATCCCTAAAGTGACTGGACTAGTAGCGTTGTTGATCCATAACATATTATGGTGTACCTCAAGGTATCGTTCTCGGTCCACTAGCATTATAGCGTGCTTCAAGGTAGCATTGTTGGTCCATGACAGATTATGGCGTACCTCGAGGTAGCGTTCTCGGTCTACTAGCTATTACAGCGGGCCTCAAGGTAGCATACTCTTTCAACTAGATATTATGGCGTATCTCAGGGCAGCTTTTTTTATTCATAATAGATTTTGGCATACCGCATGATAGCATTCTGGGTCACCTACTGGTACTCTTGCTACTGCCACTATTGTTCTACCAATCATATTTCTATCCAATCCAAAGATTGCCTGGTAGAGATCGTTTTAAGCGATAAGGCCGCTCTTTGTACTTTACTCATATTGTATGATTTCCTATATTAAGGTTTTGGTGTACAATAAAGTCTAAATCTTAGGTCTATTCCTATTATGTGCTATACTATATGTGTTCTCCCCAGGATAAGAGTATGCTAACCAACCACGTCCGTACACACACTGACGAGAAGCCCCAGAGTACTGCAGGGTACCATTCTCGGTCCATGATAGGTTATGGCGTCGCTCAGGGTAGCATTCTGGGTCCACTAGCGACTATAGCGTGCCTCAGGGTACCATTGTTGATCCATGGTATATTATGGAGTACCGCAGGGCAGTGTAATTTTATTGGGCCATCACAGATTATGGCGTAGGTCTAAGGTAGTATTCTCGGTCCATCAGCTCTAAGGTTAAAGCTCAGGGCAGCATTCTTGCCCCACTACATTATGGTGTACCACAAGGTAGGATTCTCGGTCCACTAGCTATTAGGGCGTACCTCAGGGCACCATCTTAGGTCCATTACATATCACGGCGTACCACAGGGCAGCATTCTCGGTCCAGTAGCCACATGGCGTATCTCAGGGACTTAAGTCCATAACTTTTATCATGGTGTACCCCAGGGTATCACTCTTGGTCCATAACTTGGTGTTTTGTACTCAGGGTAAGAGCGTGCTAACGAACCACGTCCGCACTCACACGGGCGAGAAGCTATTTGAGTGCAGCACGTGCGGGTGCAAGTTCTCGGTCCACTAGCAATCATAGCATGCCTCAGGGTAGCATTCTCGGTCCACTATCTGCTATGGCGTACCTCAGGGTAGCACTGTTGATCCATAACATATTATAGCGTACCTCAAGGTACCATTCTAGGTCCACTAGCTATTATAGCGTACCTCAAGGAACTATTTTAGCTCCACGGCGTGCCTAAAGGTACCATTTTAGTACCATTACTATATTATTTGTCTTGTCCCCAGGGTAAGAGCGTGCTAACGAACCACGTCCGTACCCACACGGGTGAGAAGCCGTTCGAGTGCGCGACGTGCGGTCGCAAGTTCTCTCAGCGCACCGCCATGCGGACGCACGTCAAACTTGTGCATCTTAAGATGAGGAGAAATCACAAGGTATGTGTATGATCCATTTTACGGAAAACGGTTGAACAGAATTTGATCGACTTTAAGTAGATTAGTCCGTGTGGTGACGGATTAAGAAATCGGAATATCACTACCCCATATCATCCCATGGGTGTCGTAAGAGCCGACAAAGGAAGCATCTTATGCAGAGAACAACACTGTAAGAGAAGGAAAACTTGATACAAACCCTATACCAACCCGTTTGGCCAGCGTGGTATAGTAGGCCAATTCCTCCTTTCAAAGGAGAGGCCTAGTCCAGCAGTGGACTGTTAAACGCTGATGATGAAGTAGATTAGTATAACATCTGCCACTTTTGATGATACTATAGTTTCGGGTTCGAATCCACGGCGCGCACCACTGACTTTTCAGGGTTATGTGCGCTTAGAATTTTATTGTTAATCATCGTTTGCACTGTGTCTGGTAGAGCAGGTTCCGGCTATCATGAAGATCTTTGACAGTCGTTATATCATCGTCAGTACCTCTGTTTTCCTTTATTTTTTAAACAGGAGTACCTCCGAATAAGCATACTCTGATCATAACCATAAAAAATCGCTATCCCTTTGTGTTGCGGAGGTCTGACAGGCAGTCGCTCTGTGGCAAAGCTAATATTCAGTCTAATCCCGTTAGACAAAGCGGACCCTGGCTTGCAACTGGGATAACGATAAGAGAATAATGATGAGCCATGATACACACATAATAATATCAGCCCTATAAATCAAATTTCCCACAACTGAACTAGGCAGCGATAGCTGAGTGGAGAGACTGACAGACTGCTACTCAGAGGGTCCGGGTTCGAATCCACGGCACGCACCAATGACTTTTCGGAGTTAAGTGCGTATTAAATTGTTAATTATCGCTTGCTTATCGGTTAAGGAAAACATCGTGAGGAAACCTGCATGTCTGAGAGTTCTCCATAATGCTCTCGAAAGACATGTGAAGTCTGCCAACCCGCACTTGGCCAGCATGGTGGACTATAGCCTTACCCTCCTCGAAGTGAGAAGAGGCGCGTGCCCAGCAGTGGTACAGTATAAAAGGCTGATGATGATGATGAACTGAACTAGGGCCTATTCTCACTATGACACTAACAGAATGAAATGGGGCAGACACTTAGTTTTCTTCTATAAATCCATGAATTTAATTTTTCCAGATAAAACTCGAAGTCCCAGTGGAGCCGCCACCTCCAGCTTCAAAGCTAGAAATATTCAAACCTGAACCGGCACTCGAACCTTGGAGACAGCCATGCGACGTTTACTTCCAGGTCTCTGCTGGACCATAGACTTATTTATAGACAAGCAGAGACAATCTGAGACTTTTTCTATTTCGTGTGAGTGTGTGGCAGACGTGTGGCAGTGTTGGAGTTGCGCTGAATAATGCGTTCACCGATCCAATTATAAACCTTGCATACGTTGCTTGACTTCGCCGATTGTGAACTAAAGACTTCTGATGTGATTCAACGATTCTTGTTCTGATGAAAAATCCAGAACAAAATAACGGTAGTGCTCAGTCGCCCATCCATTATTGACCTCTGAAAATATTGCTTAACTTTGCAAGTCACGGACAAGTAAACCAAATCAAGTGCACTCATCCAATGTTTGACCTTTGCTACCGTCGCTTAACTTACGATCTGTAACAATCGGTAAATCAAGTCGACTGAGGGCTGCAGTACTGCTAATATTAAATTAAGTAAACAAAGATTTATAATAAAGATATAATATGTCCATTAGTCAATATAAAAATGGTTGCCCAAGTAGTTATGTAATTATTTTGACTTGTGTTCCTATTAAGGCTGAAATTGATAAGCGATCTATTTCTCAACTTTTTTAATCGAATCGAAAAAATTAATGAGTAAAGAATTGTTTTGAGCATTTCTTTTTTCGGATTAATTGATCAATTCGTCCTACATGTCTACGGCCCATTTAAGACGACGTGACTTGAAGAAATTGAAAATGGGTTATATTTTCTTCTGCGCTTACTTATTTGGCAAAGGTGTTACTGAAGAAATAATAAAAAAACATTTTTGTTATAATTATTTTATTATCGTTACGAATTGCGATATTTGAAAATAGCGCCATCTATCGGTGAACTAGAAGAGAGTGAATGTATCGGTGGTTTAATAGTGTTTCATATACTCTCTACTAGATGGCGTTGCTGTTTTTTCTATCGAACGTTCGACTGTTCCCGACTATTACGAGAACATTCTCGTGAAGACTAGAACAGACTAGTTATGTTTTCCGGCCGGTATAAATACCGCGTGAACGCGCGAGTCAGGACAGTACAATTATATAAGCGGAGCGATCAAGATCAGCGAAGGATCTGAAGAGTAGGAAGTGTTTAGTGTTGTGAAATAGATTTTTTATTAGCGTGTAATTATTATTGTGTTTTTGTTTGTAAAATTACGTGCAGTTTTAGTGGCATAGGAGTTTAATTTATCACCGAACCCCAGCTCGTAACATTATCACAACGTTGATACTCAGCTACGCGTAATGCTAGACACTTTGACCTTTGTACCGATCTTATGGCGTAGGAAATAAGTATCAAAATCGTACTGCAACTGTTTAGCTTGTCTTGGCGACGTGTGTACGATCAAACAAGTCGGCTTTTTAAAAAAATCCCTTGGTTCACTCATAGAGTCGAGGCACACTAGAAACTTATTTTGTATACGAGTGTCAATGTGCGTGTAAAGTAGCACTGGAAGCGACGATGTCTTGCTGAACGATTTTCGCTCTTATGGTGGTCCAGTGGGAAGTTGTTCGACTGTACATACAAACAGTAAAGGAGTTTTTCCAATAAATTAAATCATGAAACGGTTATGTTCTTAAAAACAATATTATAGCTTGTCTTACGAATTGTACATACTAAACATTGATAAAGTTAAAAGTTCCACAGATTAAATATAATAAGAACACGATCGCCTTTTCGATTCCGCGGCGTGCTTACAGGTTCCCTCTCTCTTTCTCGCTCTAGTAAATGACGGTCCTAAGTGACAGAAAAGGATAGAAGCATAGGAAAGTGCGATGCGGTGCTGATAGGTGTAGCTCAACCCTTAGTGAATTTTAAATTTTGCCATTAATATGCTTTACATAATGAAGAGATTTGATTGCTTATTCATTTCAGCTGAAATTGTGTTGTCAGTTGTGTGCAATGATGAAATCTAATGTTTGAAAGTTGTGTGGTTTTAATTTATTATAAGATTGTGACATAAAATATAAGGAACCTTACTTTGACCAATGAATACAGATTTTCATAGAAGCGCAGTTCTTAAAGATTTCGTGTGCCGATTAAAAGTGGAGACTGTCTCCAGTTTAGTTCGTAGTTGGCGGCGCTGGCGTTGTTCTCCGTCTCTCTTGCTCTCGCAGTTAAGATACACTCGAGGAACGTTCTTCTCTCTTGCTGTCGTAGAGGCAGCTGTCACAGCGCGACTGCCACGCCGCCAAGCGGCAATTTGTGTCACAGAAAGTTCGTCTTCACAGCGCCCATGGGAAATGCGTCTCTATGTAAATATCTGAGCTCTTAGCTTAGACTGCATGTTTCTGATACAAGATGTATATAAGTATTGTAATTATAAGATTGTCGTGATTTTAAAACTACCTATAGTTTTAATACCAATGTTCGTTGTAAATAAATATTTTCTTTTCTAATTTTGTCTTTTATTTTAAACAACTATGTAGGTCAATGATATTACCAGTAAATTGTATGTAGGTACTTTAGTATGAAAAAAAACATGGATGAGACCAGTGATGTAGGTATTTTTACTTGTAAATATGCATTTGTGGGAAACCACATCATTTTAGGGGAATGGAAAAATATCGGATGCACATTTAATATTTCTTAAAACCTAAACAGTAGGAACGCTGTTGTTATAGTCCAAGACCCCAGGGCCGTCAGACCTTACTTATTTTCTCAGAAATGAAATGTATAGAATAATGTAGTGTTAGTATGTGTCATGAGTGTACGCATGCACGCTAGCTTGGATCGTGGGCCAATTTTTAGGTACGAGATGTTCCGGGTACAGAACCCTTCGTGCACGAGTCCGACTCGCACTTGCCCAATTTTTATTGATATATGCCACGGATTTAAATAGTGGATACTTAAGGTATACATTGGCATCAGTTCCATGTGTGTTATAATAAATCTATGGGTATATGGGGACTGAACCCATAAATCTTTGCCCATAGTCCTTTCGACAATGGTTTCACAGTAAAAAATGATCTGCGCTTCGCTTTGCCAAATGTATGTCGGTCTTAAACAGGTTTGCTTTAATCAATGGAGGGATAAGGTGTGGTGTTCCTTTGGAAGGAGGATCCTCTAAACCAGGCTAGGTGATTGTACCTGGTGGTCTGCGGAAGTGCAGACCGACGGACGTACAGTCGAACAACTTCACGCTGGACCACCATAAGGGTGAGAATCAGTCAGACATCGTCGCTTCCACTACTAATTTACACAAACATTAACACTCGTATACAAAACCAGTTTCTTGTGTGCCTCGACTCTATGAGCGAGTCAAGGGATTTTTTTCATACTGGTCCACCGCCAACTTGTTTGATTGTACTTGAGAACCTGTATGTACGGATCGGGTGTGAATGCTTCGCTTGCGCGATTCAGGACATTAATTTTGTCGGGTGTGGTCCGATAGATGGCGTCGTGTTGTGCTAGTCTTGCAGTAGTTCTGTAAAATGCGCAGAGTTGATATTTTTCGTCGTCGTACGATAGATGGCCTCAGTAGTATGTAGCTGCCGCTATGACTAGTAGGTTTTGCGAAGTTGAGCATAAAATATTAGTGCTTAGTAGCCTGGCTGATTTCAGCATGAATGGCTGGCTCGACCAGAGAAGTACTACCTTTTTTTTTACTAAGCACATCCACATCACACATATCCATACATTGTACAATAAAATTCTTATAAGGTCTCACATCCGATATGTGTGACACTTATGGTGTATTTCGGCGCCATGGCACCATCATCAGGACACCCCCAGAGGATCCACAAATGAAACCACACAATTAACTTAAAACTGCATTATATTTTGGGAAGAAACCTCACGATACCAAAGTCCGATCAAAAGTGTCATGGCCGCCCGCCGTCGCATCAGCTTACTCGGTATCAAAACATTAATTGCAAGATTTATATTATCGTATGTATGAACTTTCAATTAATCTTCATAATTAAGAAACAATATAGAATTCCAGTTACTTTAGCTAAAGCGTCGAAATACGTCTTGATAATTTTAATTAGTTATAATATTAATTACCAAAATGTGTTGGCGGGCGACTAACTATTTAAAGACAATATAAACCAATACAGCGTCAAGAAATATATGTAAATACGGAAATGTAACACAATTTATATAATATTAAATACAAGCAAATGCAATTAATATTTTACTGGTTATTTAGTTAAAATTACATTAAAATAATATTAACTTCCGGGTTAGTTATCATTTAGCCATCTAGATGGCTCTGCTCTACGTTTATGCTTTAACAAACCATCTCAGTGCGCCCATAATATGTACATAACACTTACTACAAATCATCGATATATATGTACTAAAGTATATGTCAATGCTAGAAATGCTTAACTTAAAAAATAAAAATATAACATAAATTAAAAATAATCTTAAAAGTAGTCTAAACTGCAGTGGATATACATAAATTCAATTCAAATTTAAAGTGCTAGTTGCCACAAAACATTTTTTTTAGTTGCGTTTTGAATTTGGGAAACGAATCACAAAAGATGTCAATGCTCGAATTCCGCGTCTGTATACTATTGTACTGATTAAGAATAAAAAAAAAATACTTTTTCTAATAAATGATTGCACTGAACTTAATTATTTATTAATTTGTGGAGGAAACAGAGATCCTGTAGGGGAGACCAGGGATGAACGTAACAATTTTCAATATTCTTATAATATCTCTAAGATCTTTTTGAATATCAAAATACTAAATATTACACATGACAAATTGGTTTTTCAGCTATCTTTTTACACCAGTTTAAATGCAACTGATATGATACATTTTAAGGAAAACGATTATATAAAAAAACTGGAATTTGTCACAACCATCCCTACCCCTAGGGTTGGTTGTAACAGTGTAAAGGGATAGTTGTAACATTGTAAATAAAAACAAACTTTTAGGGTTTACACTAGTATCACAATTGTATTATTATAAAAACTAAACATTTTTATAAAAAAAAACAATCTTCTAAAATAATCAACATAATTTTTAAAATAAGAAAAATATTATATATATCTTATTGATAATCTCGGATTGCGACGCATAAACAATCTCAACCAGTCATCACCGGCACACTCATTGGACCTCCACGAGCCGGGAATATTATATTTAATCGCTAATTGATAATTGAAACGCTAGCTTTCGTACTTCTTTGGTCGTTAATCTGTAATTAATTTGAAAACAATGGAGCAAATATTTGGCCAGATTTTTTCTTCCTCGTCAGTAAAAACTCTTTTTTTTGATACGTAGCCAACATTTGGAAGACTTGTTGAACCTGCTTCAAGCATTTTTTTCTTCTTTTGTACATATCTATATAGGCAGCCATAGCCTAGTGGAGATACCAACAGACTGCCATGCAGAGGATATCGGGTTCGAATCCACGGCGCGCACCAATGACTTTTCGGAGTTATGTGCGTATTGAATTGTTAATTATCGCTTGTCCCGTGCCTCGAAGAGCACATTAAGCCGTCGGTCCCGGTTGTCATGAAGATCTTTGACAGTCGTTACAGGGCGTCAGTAGCTTCTAAATAAACTGACACTAGTCTAAACCATGGAATATCGCTATCCCTTCGGGTTGCAGAGGTCAGACAGGCAGTCGCTCTGTAGAAAAACTAATATTCAGCCAAATCCGGTTAGACTAGGAAGCGGACCCCAGGTTGAAACTGGGATAACGCTAAGAGAATGATGATGAGAATGATGATGTACATATCTATATAAAGTTACATGGCACAGCTGATATGAATTGGCAGCGTCTCTAAATGGTACTTTTCTTAGCAATACTTCTTCTGCGGCCAAATCCATTATTTCTGCACTAATTAAACCTCTGCTGGTCGTTCGTTTATGTATATTAGGCATTCTGAAATAAACAAATAAATCTATGTTACCCACCTACATAAAAGCATAAAAATCTCAAGCAAAATAAGCTTTTAGTTATCAAGATCATAATCGGGATGAAAGTAACAAGTTGTTACTTTCATCCCTTGATTTAAAATTGCCCGAATTTGACAAACACATGCCGATAACCTAAGAAAATTTTGCAAAAGATACCGTTTCAAACGTAAAATTAGAAAGACGAATAGTCTAACTAACTAACTGATGCTTAAAGCCTAAGCTTGAACCTAGCATAATAAAAACAAGCATAGTCAAAAAAATCAGTCAAAACTTACTTTGGAGGTATTTTCGCGGCACCAACTCGCTATGTCCACAACCTGACGTCACAGCGCCGTGAGCGCAACTGAGGTAAGGGGGTTGGAAATGGTACATATTGGTGACACTGTCATCAGTGCAGCCAACATAATTCGTTCGAAAATTCATTTGTTACGTTCATCCCGTGTTACTTTCATACCTGCAGGCCGATTCAGAATGTCACGACAAGTAATCGTACGATATGTCAAATTATTGTCCTCGTCTTTTAGCCGCCTATCAGAGATATTTTGAACAAATATTAATTGAATTCGGTTTATTTATTAATTTACTTCATACTGAATGCATAAAATTGATAGGAAATGCAATAGTTTTGAAAAAAAATTAGGTAGCCCGTTTGACAATTATCGGAATCGAATGTCAAATGAGATATCGAACGATTCTGAATCGCCCCCCTGGTCTCCCCAACTCGTCTTCGATTATAAAGAGTAGTCATTCGAAATTTGGATAGCTGCCGGTCATATGGATTTCAGTGCGAGAAACCACTATATGGGAATGAAATACTCCTGGTAAATGCTCGTTGTATGCTTTCAATCAGTTGTGAATGGACGACATAATACGGCGACCAAACTATACTAGCAAATTCGAGATTGCTGCGGACGAGGGTGTTGAACAGAAGTACCTATTTTAGTTCTTACTTTTTTGAAGCCAACTATATTATTTCTCCTCAGAAAGCCAAGCCTCTGCGCGGACTTCTTAACAATTTTATCGACATGTGTTGTAAAAGTTAGCTTCGCATCGATGATAACTCCCAAATCGCGAATTTCAATAACTTCGGTTAAATATACGCCGCCAATCTCGTACTTTGTGACAAGTGGTTTCTTTTTGCGAGTAAAGGTTATATTAAAGCATTTATCAACATTAAGTGCCATACAATTAACATTGCACCAGTCAGCAATTTCATTCATATCTTCCTGAATAAGTAAGTGCCATACAATTAACATTGCACCAGTCAGCAATTTCATTCATATCTTCCTGAATAAGTAAGTGCCATACAATTAACATTGCACCAGTCAGCAATTTCATTCATATCTTCCTGAATAAGTTTAGAACATTAAGTGCCATACATTTAACATTGCAGCAGTCAGCAATTTCATTAATATCTTCCTGAATAAGTTTAGAACATTAAGTGCCATACAATTAACATTGCACCAGTCAGCAATTTCATTAATATCTTCCTGAATAAGTTTAGAATCAATGACTGATCTAATTGGACGGTAGATTTTAAGATCATCGGCAAAGATTGAAATTCTGCAATGTTTTACGCGAGAGACTATATCGTTTATAAATATAAGAAAGAGAAGTGGCCCTAGATGTGATCCCTGAGGTACTCCTGAAACTGTATTATAAGCATGCGACTCATAACCATTGATAACAACGCTTTGTGGTCTATCACGCAAATACGACTCAAACCAACTCAGCAGTGATCCACCCACACCTAAAGATTTTAATTTCTGCAATAGGATGATATGGTTCACTTTATCGAAAGCGCTGCTGAAATCGGTGTAGATTGCATCAATTGTCGGAAACAAAGGAAACTAGGTTTGTCAAAACTGAGCGGCCGCTTGTAAATCCATGTTGAAAATTAGAAATATTATTTTGAATTAAAGATGCAATTGAAGGGTACAAAACAGATTCAAACAATTTAGAAAAACAAGAGAGCATGGATATTGGTCGGTAATTTTTTACATTTGCTTGATCTCCTTTCTTAAACACAGTTACAATACGAGCTTTTTTCCACTCATCGGGCAATTTTCCTTCTGCAATAGATTGGTTAAAGATTAAGTATAGGGGTAACGTAAGCGATCGAGCACACCGCTTAACAAATATAGGAGGGATTAAATCTGGCTCTGCACCCTTAAATGTCAAGTTGTTTTATACTTAGCACTATTAATTTTGGACTCTGTAATGTGTAACTTCGATACATATTTACCTACTATTGAGGGTAGTTTGTGCGTGATGTGAATAGTGGGGAGCGTTGGCGATCGAGTATACAGAGCGGAATTGATCAGCAAATAGATTTGCAATCTCGGTACCATTTTGCGCAACATCATCATCCTTAAACATTTTAGCTGGAATAGTAGAATGTCCACCACGCTTTAAACCTTTTCACAGAGTATGAAAGTAAAGTAAAAGTACCTATGTATTCTGTTGCTTTTCTTTCGTTGGTTGAGAGTGTTGTGAATACTAGAGGCCCCATTTACTTTTCCTTCTCTCTCATCTTGCTCCGCCTCCTATTCTTTTTCATACCTTCGTGAAAAGCAGCGGCTGGGTTGTATTTTCACAAACGACAGCCGTTGTCACCAGTGGCGTAGGAAGGGGAGAGGGGGCGGGGGCGGTCCGCCCTGGGTTCCACCCTTTTTGGGGTGCTACCCATCCAAAAAAAGGGGTGACACCCAAAACTCCACTTTAAGAACAATGTACAAAAGTTAGCCCGGAATTGTTAGGTATCGACTAAAAAAAAAGGTCTTCCGCCAACTTCCGCCCCAGGTGCCACCCAAGCTAGCTACGCCACTGGTTGACACCAATTAGTACACATACTAACACTACATTATTCTATACATTTCGTTTCTGAGAAAATAAGTAAGGTCTGGCGGCCAAGGGATCTTACTCTATAAGTCTTACATACATACATACATATACTCACGCCTGTTTCCCGGAGGGGTAAGCAGAGACTACGGAACGCCATTTGCAACGATCCTGACATATCTCTCTTGCTTCATTCACTCCCATCAAGTTTTTCATGCAGCATGCATTCTGTTTAGGGTACTTCTGACCTGTCCTTTTTTTAGGATGTCTCCAATCTGGTCAGAAAACGTCCGCCTAGGTCTTCCCCTTCGTCCCGTCCCATTCACACTTGCCTTATCTTCTTTGTCAGTCTTTCGTCATCCATCCTCTCCATGTGCCCAAACCATCTTAACATGCCTTTCTCGATGCTTGTCACTACATCTTCTTTTATTTACCCCACACCACTCTCGTATCACACAATTCTTTACTCTGTCGGTCAAAGACACAACACACATACTTCTCAGTGCTCTCATTTCTACAGCATTTATTCTACTTTCAAGTCTCTTCTGCCATGCGCAACTTTCACTACCATACATAAGGGTAGGCACTAACACCCCGTCGATGCACAGCCAAACGCGCCTGTTCATAAACGCCTTCAGAGCTCCATTCACACTATTACCTGCATTAACTCTTCTTTCAATATCTTCTTCATTCTTACCATCTCTTGTAAACAACGTAACTAAGTAAACAAACTCATTCACTTGTTCCACTCGCTGTCCATCGATCAAAACATTACAAGCCGTAACGTATTCCTCCTTTTCAAAAACCATAACTTTCGTTTTACTTACATTCACTTTCATTCCTTTCCTCTCTAACGCACTATGCATGATTGTTACCATCTCTTGCAACTCCTCCGCTGAAGAT
This sequence comes from Euclidia mi, assembly GCA_944739405.2. Classification (NCBI taxonomy): domain Eukaryota; kingdom Metazoa; phylum Arthropoda; class Insecta; order Lepidoptera; family Erebidae; genus Euclidia; species Euclidia mi. The sequence goes on along the minus strand of OX123210.2, from coordinate 18,340,784 downwards.
GCAAATATTACCTGATCATCAGCATAAATGAGGCATTTGACGAGTAACCTATTCATCCGTAATCCGCAGTCACTATGTTTTAAATCTTGCAAACAACTGTCCATGAAGAGGATCACAGTTAAACAGCCACGGCGACGCTACACATCCCTGTCTAACACCTTTCTCGATGGTAAACCAGTCAGTGTATGCCCCGTTTATCCTCACACAAGCTCTAGAATCCTCATAAAGGGATTTCAGAGCACGAATGAGGCTGCTGTCCACTCCATTCATTGACAGCACCGACCACATTTCATTCCTCACCACTTTATCGTAAGCCTTTTCCAAATCCACGAATGCGCAATAAACCTTTTGACCTTTGGCTAAAAACTTTTCGGCTATGCTTCGCAAGGAAAAAACCTGATCCGTACATCCCATACCCTTTCGAAATCCCGCTTGTACATCCCATATTTTCTTGTCGGTTACTTTCATAACTCTTTCAATCTGTACCTTTGCATACAATTTGCCAACAATGCTGAGAAGGCTAATGCCTCTATAGTTCTTGCAGTCTTGTTGCGAGCCTTTTCCTTTATAAAGAGGCACAACTACAGCTGTGGCCCAGTCATTAGGTACTAGGCCGGTGCTCCAGCACAAGTTATGTAACCGCCGTAACTGACCAACTATGATGCCCTGTCCAGCCATCAGCATTTCGACTGTAATCCTATCATATCCTGCAGCCTTACCTACTTTCATACTTCCCTGTGCCTTCACGATCTCATCCACGCCAATAACGCTTTCATCATTGCTATCGTTACCATTCATTTCATCGATCGGTGTCTCTATCGCCGTTCTTTCAAATAACCCTTCAAAATACTATTTCCATCTCTTCAGCACGCACGATTCACCATTCACTGTCCTGCCATTCTTGTCTCTGATCGATGTGTATTCTGAGGATTGAGTTCTTCTTCGAACTGCATGAATGGATTTCCAGAAAATCTTAATGTTTCTCCGGAAATCGTCAGATAATCTGCTATCAAACTCATCTTTCTTTTCCTCTTTTTTCCTTTTAACCATTTCTTTCACTATTCTTTTTGACCTAACAAACTCCTTTCTTGCTTCATATATGTCCTCGCTCGTTGCTTTTCCCATTCTTTATTTATTATATTGCTCTGACAGCCAACCAATCTAACCAAGCTTTCTTCTTATCTGAACCTGCTGATTGTACATCCTTGTCCCACCATGTATTCTTAACCTTTCGTATTTTCCTTCTCTTGATCACACCACATACTTCAGACGCTACACATACTACCTCTTCTTTAAAGGACTTCCACAATTCATCCATATAATTTATGCCATCGAACCTCTCAAATCTTGCTATCAATCTTCGTTTATACTCATCTTTCACATCTTTCTCTTGTAGATTTTGTACTTTTATTCATTCCAAGACTCTATTTTCGTTATGCTCTCGGTGTCACCATCCTTTAAAGAGCCCACTTATCCGGCTCAACACCAAGAAGTGGTCTGTGTGGATGCCGATACCTCGATACACACTTGTATCCAACACGTTCTTTCTCAATCGTTCATCTACTATTACAAAATCAATCATACTTCTTCTAACATTTTTCGCCTCACGCGTATACATATGTATCCTTTTGTGATCAAACATGGTGTTTGTCACACAAAGGCTCCACTCCAAACAAACCTCAAGCAGTGCTTTTCCATTTTCATTCACACTCTCATCACCGAATGCACCTAATACCTTTTCAAATCCATCTCGTTTTACTCCCACCCATCCATTGAAATCCCCTAACAAGATCAATCTTTCGTTATCCTTACATTTCCTCAAAATCTCTCTTTAACTCTCCCAAAACTCCTGCCTTTCGTCTTGCTCTTGCTGTGACATACCCGTAACTATATTGACCGGGGCGTACACCCCAATAATAAAGACACGAGTAAGTCCTACTTTCAATCTCATCCATTCCATAGTAGCCTAGCATTTACACATTCAAACTCTTTTACACACTCATTCATTGGCGCAGATAGTATTACACCAACTCCCTTGCAGGCTCTGGTGGTACTATCTACACCAGACCAATACGCCGTATATGCGCCATGCTCGGTGGTGTCACACCCTTTCCTTTTTGTTTCATTCACACAAAGAACATCAATCTTTCTATCATCCATCATCTGACATACTTCATCCAATTTGTCGTCCATCCCTCCTCCAACGTTCAACGTTGCAAACCGGCTTTCCGTAAGCCGCTTTTCGCCCTCGCGGGGAACGAGACGTGACAGGTTGCGAACTGCGTCGCCGCCGTATGGAGAAGAAGTAGCTTTTGTTCCCATCGCGTTCCCACGAGATGAAGGGATCTAGACTGTCCACCCCCGCAGAGCCCTTTACGGGGGTAAGGCGGAATATCAGCTGTGCCCTGCCCAAATAGCATTTTTGGGCTGTATAGAGTTTGTCTAATGGTTCACATTTACTCTACAAGCTGTACTAGTTAGCTGTATAAGGGCTGTATATCTTGCTATACAGCTCATATACGACCAATTTGGGCACAAATTAAGCTGTATAATAGCGTTACATCGGCAGTATAAGAGGTACCCGTGAACTCAAAGCTGATTATTGGTGCCATAGAAGACTCCTTGTGAGTAATAATAATGAGTAACATATGAGTAAGAAGTCACTAATTATAAAGGCTTAATAGTAATACATGCTTACAAAAACAGAATGAAGCAGCTTTCGAACTACGCGTACCCTAAACTATTGCTATAACAAAGCTAATAATCATAAAATCACAAAGTTATTAAATAGTCGTCGCAGAAACTCTATCTCTGTTTATAAATGAGGATTTTATATTAAAAAGTAAATTGGTAATAAGGACCTGTATTTACAAATGCTAACAGTGATATCCATATGGGAATGTAACTTTACTGTGAAATATATACATATAATTGACTGTTAAAAACTCACGCGCCTCATGAGAAATGCTTTGAATACTGTAAAACATTTTATTTTATTTTATTTTAATAAGCACACCAACAATATAATTACAAGACATATTTTCAATACAGCTTTTTTTTCAGAAAAGTATTTGTTACACTTAGGAGAAGGTTTTAGGCCCTTAAGCGACTTCAAAAAAGAAGGTTCTGAGTTTGACCCGTATATGTATATGTAACGATTAACTCGAGTTTGGCTGAACCGATCTTTATGCGGTTTTCAGAAAATAAGTTTTTGTTACACTTAGGAGAAAGTTTTAGTATTTTAACCGACTTCAAAAAAAGAAGGTTCTCAGATTGACCCGTATACATATATTGGTTCTTAGTATGTTTGTATATATTATGTGTGTGTTTTTGTACGTGTGTACGTGATTGCGCGCGCGCACGCGCGTTTGTGTATTTGTATGTGTACGTGTGTGTGTGTACGAGTGTGCGTGTGTGTACGTGTCTATGTCTCTGCGATTAACAAAAAAACAAAGAAAGTCGGTGAAAGAATCTAATGCGAGAGCATATTTCTCATTCTTGTCATTTCGGATAAGGCTCTGTTGTCGTGGGGATGATTGAGTAATTTGTTGGAGTCAATATCACTTGAAGCCGTGCCTTTTAGGGATTTGACCCACCTCAAGGCAACATAGCATTGGCCTTTAGCAAAGATTTTAGGCCCTAAGTCCGCGGAACTAAGTGTACATCCTTGCAACTTGTGTACCGTCACAGCCCAACTCACTATGACTGGCAAAATCCGCCTCTCGATATCACCATAACCGCGATTGCCTTGATAGGTCGTTGGCACTGGAGCTATGGAAATGTATCCATCATCATCTTTAAGACGCAATGCTATTGATGGATCATCAAATAATATCAAAATGGCATCAGGCAAATCACCTGGCTCAAGTTGATCTCTTCTTAGTGCCGGCCATTTAAATCCTTTAGGAACACCCATTGCCCCGTTCGCTAAGCCATCCGTTATTGGCATATTTCTCCGGAGCATAATACGAGAGCTCAGCCAATTCAATAGTATGTACAAGTCCACCGCATTTGTTTGGATCGTACTTCCGTATGTGGCTGATTCCCTAGACTCATCTCTCTCTTCCAGCATGAAGCCCAAGTCCATAGGCACACAGAATAAAAGTAGGTACCTATGACAAAGTCATGATAACAAACTGATACTAGCAGAAAACTTATCACTAAAATAATTGAATCTAACTATAATAAACTATTAATTAGGCCAAAACTTAAAGTAAATGGAGTACCTATCACTAAAAAGTATGAAATAAATAAAAGATTAGTTATCACAAAACCAAGTTAACAAACGAAGTAGGAACTTAACACTAAAAAGTATGAAATAAAAATAATAATAAAAAAACGAAAATGAAAACTTAAAAATCGCACCAAAAATGTTTACTAGGTATTTAGTTTCTTTTTTTTAGAAAAAGAGAACCGCCTTCAAAAAATCGACCCACTGAAAAGTACGAAATAATTTTTACATACGCTAATACATAGTATATAACTTATACAAAATACTTAGTTTTTGAAGTCGGTGCCAAACCATCAAAAACAAAAAAAAGAATACTGGCAAACAGAGAAAATAATACGACGAATATATCAAATCAATAAAGCCTCAAAAATATCTGAATTAATAAAATTTAAAATAATCTACCTATAATATACTCTAAAAGCAACATATATATAAAATATATAAAAAGTATGAAATAAATGCTTAATTATAAAATAATTATACTTCATTTTGGGCTGTAAGTACTATGTAATGAAAAAAATGCCTGTTCAGCTGCAAAAATGTATAATATACTCTAAAAAGCAACGTATATATAAAATATATAAAAAGTATGAAATAAATGCTTAATTATAAAATAATTATACTTCATTTTGGGCTGTAAGTACTATGTAGATTGGATGCGTTGGTTTGGAAAGGATGACGCCAAACAATAGGCTTTTAGAGGGATTTGGTTTGGCACCGACTTCAAAAACTAAGTATTTTGTATAAGTTATATACTATGTATTAGCGTATGTAAAAATTATTTCGTACTTTTCAGTTGGTCGATTTTTTGAAGGCGGTTCTCTTTTTCTAAAAAAAGAAACGAAATACCTAGTAAACATTTTTGGTGCGATTTTTAAGTTTTCATTTTCGTTTTTTTCTTATGTTCAAAGAGATTACAGTCTACATGTTATAACTACTATAAAAATACACAAAAGCAAAGAAATTAACTAAAAATAAATTAAATTGTACAATCTTGTTCCTTATTGTAAGAGGTAATGCCTGTATTGTCCAAATTCCATTGCGAAGATGTCAATCGCGCTATTATGCTTTACAACTCTATCATTGTACAACCGAGCCATACGCGTTAGTGGACTGTTGTAACTAATATTTAGGGTGCACGTGGGTACCTCAAATACACGCGGATGGCGCATGACGCGCTGGTTAATTTTAAAATGGAATTTATTTATAAGTGGGGCGTCTAAAGACCCATTGATAATTTTATGGAGAATCAATAAATCTGAAATGTCACGCCTGTCCTTTAAGCTTTTCATTTTATAATGAAGTAGCCTATTTTTGTAAGCAGGAATGGATTTGCGAACTCCGTTTCTAATTGTTAAATGTCTAACAAAACGTGCTTGGATAGATTCTATGGATTCCGCATATGTAATATGGAAGGGCGACCATATAGCAGAACAGTATTCCAATGTACACCTCACCAAAGCGTTGTAGAGTAACATGATGCTGCTGTTATTACGAAACGGTTTACACATACGTATTATAAAGCCAAGTGTCTTGCCAGCCTTCGCTACTGACTTATCTATGTGATGACGGAACGTCAATGGTGTATCAAAGGTAACCCCCAAGTCTTGAATGACTGAAACCCTCTCCAAACCGATTCCATCTATTTCATAGCGAAAGTTAATGTAATTAACTTTTTTAGTGAATGTTATTAGCTTACATGTTTTTAATATTAAGTGTCATTCTGTTATCTTTACACCATTGCTGAAGCGTATGCAAGTCATCCTGAAGAGCGATACAGTCATTTAGTATCACTACTCTGCGATATAACTTTAAATCGTCAGCATAAGCCAGACAATCGCTCTTAACTAAATCCAGTAGGTCGTTAATAAATACAAGAAACAATAAAGGGCCCAATTTGGACCCCTGAGGAACACCCGAGGTGGGTGTAAATGGCTTAGATTCATATCCGGCCATTGCTACAAGTTGAGAACGATTTTGCAAGTAACTAATGAACCATCGTAAAAGACAGCCATGAATTCCAGCATGGTTCAACTTAAGAGAAAGTATTAAATGATCCACACGGTCAAAAGCTTTCGCGAAATCGGTATATATAGCATCAACTTGACCCCTATCCTGCAACGCGTCAGTAATATAGGTAGTATATATTAACAAATTTGTCAGAGTAGAGCGGTTGGACACAAAACCATGTTGTTTCGAGCTAAAAGTATGGCGAAGATGATAATAAATGAGGCCTTCAAAAATTTTAGCAAATTGTGATATTATAGATATCGGTCTATAATTGGTAACGTCATTCAGATTGCCGGATTTGTGTATTGGAACGATGTGCGCGATCTTCCATAAGTCGGGAAATATTCCATGTTTAAGGGACTTGTTGTAGATGATATGGAGTGGCTTAATAAGCACATCTATACAGAGTCGGATAAATATAAATTTAAAATTGGCAGGGGAAAAAAGTCGGTTTTCTTAGTTTGTTATTTTATGGTATCAAGTTAGACTAGAAGTCATTTTATTACATTACATTTGTAACATGAAACAAAAAATGTAACAGGAATACACTGTAGTATTTTATAAAACTATCGTTATATATTTTGATTAATATTTAGGTTATAATAAAAGAAAATGGTGGACATCTGTGAGAACCAAATTACAATTGTGACCTACATGGTGGTTCTCAAGTGTACCTACCATAATACTGCAGAGTTCTGCATTAAAGCTCACGTGTGTGGTATAAAAATGTTGTTATCTTCATAAAGGTTCACATGTGTACCACCACCTTCATAATTGCGCACATGTGGTCTATTAAAAGGCCAGCAATATAATATGATACAGGTAGACCGCTAGACCGCAAATGCCATAATATGTGGTCTTTTAAAATGTTCTTAATCAGCCTATAAAATGAAAGCTGACTAGAAATGTATTAGTAGTGTTAGTATCGTATTATAATGCTGACAGCCGTAAGAAAGGCTAGTTTTACATGCCTCTACAGCCCATAAACAGCTTAAAGAGTAGTGTTTGCAATTTAGCAGCTTACTCATCACACGTGAAGCAAAATAAGAGTTTATAAACGCTTTAAGTCCACCAGTGACCCGAATGTAAACTCTTAAAGAGAATGAAATGCTACTTGGGTGTGACCGCCAGCACAGGCACCCTCCGTTTACGACCAGCTTGCCCTCTGGCCACGAATCCCTCGGCACGGGTTGGTTCACACGTTAGATCGGGGTTTTGTGTCAGGTATGCTCCCTAGAAGTTGGTTTAATTTCGGAGTTTTCCTTCTCCTAGATAGGTTGCCAACCAAGGCTAACGAGGCCCATCTCCCCGAACGTTTGATTTAATTTCGGAGTTTTCCTTCTCCTAGATAGGTTGCCAACCAAGGCTAACGAGGCCCATCTCCCCGAACGTGTGGTTTAATTTCGGAGTTTTCCTTCTCCTAGATAGGTTGCCAACCAAGGCTAACGAGGCCCATCTCCCCGAACGTTTGGTTTAATTTCGGAGTTTACCTTCTCCTAAACAGGTTGCCAACCAAGGCTAACGAGGCCCATCTCCCCTCATATTAAATCTCCTTAATGCTAAAATATTTCAAGTACATATGAACTACTAAACGATTTAGTCCGGACCCAACAGTTCCCTGGAAACACTCCACAGTTCACATCACTAACTTTTGAAAACTATGTCAATCAGCTGATAAGTTTTATAGAAAGCATGCCCGGAGTCAAATGCAGCAAAGATTGTCTTGAGGATATCCTAACGGGGACGGGTGCGCCAGGGCCTCCCTTTTTCCCAATAAGCGATTTGTGTATGTGGGGGATGACGCCACCGCCCGCAATAGTGGCTTTGATCAAGCTGTCCAGCTCCTCATCTCCTCTGATGGCGAGCTGCAAGTGGCGCGGTGTGATACGTTTCACTTTGAGATCCTTTGAAGCGTTTCCCGCCAACTCCAACACCTCGGCTGTTAGATATTCCAGAATAGCGTCAGAATACACAGCCGCCGTTGCACCAACGCGTCCATGACTCGTTGTCCTATTTTTAAGATGTCTGTGAATCCTTCCCACGGGAAACTGTAGCCCTGCCCTAGCAGATCTGGATATCGCTTTCGCCTTAGCTTTACCCGAATCTTTACCCGCTTTACCGCCAGCCATTTTGAAACGTGTAACACACTATTAGTGTTATTACGTTTTTTTTTCTGTTAGACCCAGCTCCAATCGTGGATAGCCAGCCTTACCATCAGACTGCCACTAGCTCGCCTGTCTATTCTGATTAGCAATAAACAAAATAGACAGACTGTGTACCTACATTTTGTTTCTATGTATTTTTAAAGTATGAATAGCAATGTTTATAGAAATTCAATTATATATCTTCCTAAATATAAAACTAAAATAAATAAAAGAAACATAACTTCACATCAAAATAATATATTTACAACATAACTATAATATGTACTTACTTTTAGTAAAAATAAAATTAACTTAAATCTTAAATACCCAATTATATAAAGATCAATATAATATTGCAACTTGGTAAACTTTACATACCAATTATTTTTTATACTTTTTAGAAGTAAAAAGGACATAATTATTCTAGGAAGAAGAGAAAGTTGTAATGGTGCATTCAAAGTCACTTTTACTTTTATTGAACGTTATTATGTTTAGACAAATTATTGGTATCGCTTCATCAGTGATATGACAAGAAAAAGGTAGATACGTTACCTACGTAATAATCAATCCGTAGAAACGGTACACTAACGCACACATCGATAACTTCATATTTTATTTTAATTTCTGTTGACAAGATGTGTCAGTTCCACTATGAAGCCGGCTCGCGACGTCACACACACATATGACAGACTTGCCAAATGGCTTATGTTTAGCGTCCTGCTTTTGGTACGCCTATAACATATCTACTTCTCTTTACTTTTGTAACATGGTTATCATATTTTGTTGCCATGTTTATTAATGTTGCCCTAAATAAAGCGATTAGGGTACACAATTATACACCCATATTTTTACCCGACTGCGCGACGCAAAGGAGGGTAATGTGTTTATCAGTCTATGTATGTATGTATGTATGTAAGTATGTATGTATGTATGTTTGTTTCTATGTGGCGTTCTAGAGACCAAATGCGTTGGCCGATTTTGATGATTCTTACCTCAATCGATTCGTCTTAACCTTGCGAGTGTCACTAAAGACATGACAGTTATCAAAATTCACCACAGCGTCAACCAGAGGCCATATTGTCAAAATGAAAAAAAAATATGTCGATGAACTATGTCATGTTGGGTGTCGTTGAATAGGTATTTTAAAATCATCTTTAGGTTCCTTTTATCATTTTTCATTTTAAATAATAGTTTAGGATATATAACGATTTAAAGTTGTTTAACAAAACAATCATTCTCGCTAATGTTGTTACTTATTGATTTATTTTTTACTTCAAGTATAAACGATAAACAAACAAAAAAAGCAGTGAATAACTAAAAAGTATAAAAAAAAAAAAATTAAAGAAAAACAAAAAACCCGACTGCGTAAAAAATAATTTTAAAAAATACGTGACAAAAATAACTTAAATAAAAACTAAAAATAAAGAAATAAGGCTAGTAGTTTAGAATTCTAATGCAGAACAGAACGACTCACAGTCGGGGCCCATTCAAATTTTACCAATCAAATGTTTCCAAGGGGCCCCGACTGTGAGTCGTTCTGTTCTGCATTAGAATTCTAAACTACTAGCCTTGTTTCTTTATTTTTAGTTTTTATTTAAGTTATTTTTGTCACGTATTTTTTTTAAATTATTTTTTACGCAGTCGGGTTTTTTATTTTTCTTTAAATATTTTTTTTTATTCAATGTTGTGTTATGTCTAACGTTTTTGGGAGCGAAGTATATAAAGTAAGGTTACTAGGACCAGGCGAGCGAGCGGGCTAAGAGCGGATATTGCACGCACCACAATTTCAGAATAATTTCCTATATTCGTGTCTGCTACATTGATATTTGTCATATCTGAATCTTACAATAAAAACATAGCCAATATTAAATGCTTAACTTTCCATTACAACCAATGGTGTTACAAAAGTAAAAAGAAGTAGATATGTTATAGGGGTACCAAAAGCAGGACGCTAAACATAAAGCCAGTTGGCAAGTCTGACATATATGTGTGTGACGTCGCGAGCCGGCGTCATATTGAAAATGACACAGCTTGTCAGATTGATTACTACAAGGAGCAAGTATACACGGAGGGAGCATTTCAAAATGAGTAGAAAACGTATATGCATCTCTTTTCTCTTTTATTACAAAACTGCATATGTTCGAGTATGATAGCCATAGAGCTTTTATACAGCCTTGAATGACATATGCCAAGAAAAATGTTATGTCATGTCAATGTTCGTCCAGCTGGAGTGAAAGCCGTGTCGAAATAAATTGCAATTTTAATTGCTACAAAATATTACAATTGTATGATGACCACTTCTAAACATTAAAAAATGACCATAGTTTGTAATGCCGTCGGATGTAAAAGCCAAATGGGACTATTGACCGAAAATGGTCCAAAAATATCTTACCACCGGTAAGTCATAATAAGTAAAATTGTAGATATCTGCCGTAATAATTCTACAATGATATTTGTAAAGCTTATACTTAAAGATAAAGATAATGACCACCGTTGACACATATTTTTATTCCAATAGTCACAATGAAATTAATATAATAGAAATATTTCGATAAAAAATATGAGGATAGTGTTGTAATACAATTGTCAGTTAGAAAACCAGTTTCTGAAAGATTATAATTTGAATAATTGGTTATTAATTGTGATTTTTTGTAGATTTCCAAAGAATGAAGGTTTGAAACTAAATTGGGTCCGAAATATGAGAAAGGGAGAATGGCAACAGTCTAATTCTTCTAAACTTTGTTCGCTTGATTTTGTGTCTGCTTGTTATCAAGAAGGATTTCAAAGAAAAGTTTTGCATTCTTATGGTGCCTACTATTTTTACTAACCAGATATCTTATACTGAGGTTTGTACTTCTACTTTATTATTATTAACTTATATTTTTATCAATCAATATATACCAACATTGCAACTGTTAAAATATGCTATAGTAATCATATATACATATATGTAGGTATATCATAAACAGATTTGTGTTGTAATTTTCAGAAATGTCCGACATAACGAAACCTTATTTTTAGAATCGATAATAAAGCTTCAAGAGTGAACATGGCTTGCACTTCTGGAACTCAGGATGAAAATATTGTTCGTAAATGTTAACTGTTTCCGCCCATGTACATCCCATTTTGGTAATACATATAGTATCAGACCTGCCGGGCAGTTATCGTGTGCATTACTTTGTGGTATAAATAAATGATTTTGACTATTTAGACTTTTTTTTCAATTACTTTCCTAAATACTGTAAAAAGAGAGGTAATAATAAGATATGATCAATCATATCTTATTATTACCTCTCTTTTTAAAGTATTTGTTTCTTTGTAGGCACCTAAGTACTATACTCTAAATAAAAGCTCGTAAAATAATATACTACTGGTATATTACTTAATCAAATGCTTATCTTGTCTCTACATACCGAATTATATACCAATACCAATAAAAGATTAATGCATGAGTACATCACTATTGACAGTAATTTATTCTTTTGAAAAAATAGCGACATGAGTATTTCAAGAGGTAATAAATACAATACATCTGTCTCGGTTACACATATGAAATTTTATACAAGTAAAAAGAAATAACGATAGGTTTCTTGTTTATGCTTAAAGCTATCACTCCATGTATACTTGCTCCTTGGATTACTATGTAGGTAACGTATCTACCTTTTTCTTGTAATATCATTGATTACTACGGATTTTCATTCCTGATCTTATCAGTTGTTTCTTGATAAAGCAACTTTATTTCTGCTTAGGTAAGGTTGAAATTTCAAAGAAGCATATGTTCTTTATTGGGAGAATGGTTTTACCATTTGGGCTAGCAATAGTGGCCTTCAAAATATAGACAGGAATTAAATTTTAAACCACAAACATTTATTTATTTTCAATATTTTAACTATATAGAGTAAACGATGGAGGTCCACCATTTATATTATAATTGAAATTATGCCATTTACCTAACAATATAATTAACCTACTAATTAATTTACATATTTATATAAATAATAATTATATAATTGTTAATAATATTATGCGCAATAATTCAGATGTAATGGACTATTTAAGTTTTTGAGGGTATTTTCACACTTTTATTTTTAAAAGCCAACTAAACTAAATTATTTCAGTGCAAATAAAATGTACCTACAGAATATAATACTGTTTTTATCTGAAGTACGCCAAAATAAAAGATGCTACTGCAAAATTATGACACCAGAGTGCAATTCTAGCGCAAATAATAAATATATTTGCGCTAATTAAAAAAAAATGTGCTTCGTTTTATACAACTGTAACCCACAGAAAAACAGGACCCACAAAAAGATAAACAGTCCAAAACATACATCTTATAAAATCTTGAGGATTTCTATCTAATAGACACATAAAATTGGCTTTTCACATTTTATTGCATAGATTTGTCATTGCAGCATGTTGCCAGAACATGAGCTACTTTGGAGAAATATTTTACAATCATAATATATGGAATAACTCATATACAGGGTGTAAAAAGACCCTTAACGAAAACTGAAATCCCATGTTGTACCAATCACTACGACAATTTTTTACTTCGGCACCATACCTGGGAAATTACTGGTTCAGGAGATATTGAGGATCTAAGTTAGTATGGATTTTTTCTAATTAGGTACAAAATCGAAGCATTTACCCCGCCAATATGTTCTTTAGATGCCCTATAACCCCATGGATAAGTAGGTATTTTGAGCATTGCACGCGCGCGCTTTTAATTGCGGTTTAAAAAATGTGAAAACTCAAAAAAATATTCGTTTCCCAGGTTCCATTTTTGGTTAGTATGACTTGGCATGATGTCCACAACGAGTAGACTTCAGCTTGGTGATGGGTCTTGTGACACCCTGTATGTACTTTCACCTGTTTTTTTATAGTAATAGGCGGCAAACGAGCAGACGGATCGCCTGATGGTAAGCAATTACCGCCGCCCATGGACACAAGCAACACCACAGGAGTCACAAGTGCGTTGTCGCCCCTTGGGGATGGGAAAAGGGATAGGATGAGGAGTGGGATGAGGGAGAAGGAATAGGGGATTCATGCTGAAATCAGAAAGGCTCTACTAACTGTACCCAGGTTCAGCGGCAGTTACCATAGAAGACACAGAGTTTTAACACACGGAAGGAGTTAAAAAATTATACAGGCAGTATTTTAGATTTACCTTAGCAATGCACTAAAAATACAGGATATGTGATTAAAATTACCAAACCGTGTGATTTTTTGTTTTTAAAATACAACTGGAATACAAAATCCTCAAGATTTTCATAATTACCTCTTAATATTAATATTACTGACCCCAAATAGATAACATTAAACGTATGGCAACACTGGACTTTTTCGTCACACACAAATACTGTTTTAATACCATACCAATACCAGACAGCACTTTGCACCACCTTTTCTAGACCAAGCCATGATTGTATAAGGAAAAAAGAAACAGAAATATTTACATGCAAATATAAGAAATACACAATTAAAAAAAACTGCAATATTTACAGGCAAAATAGAAAAACACCATTTTATTTTTTTAAATGTTTTTTTAAATACATTTACTGGTCTGAAAAGGCTTATTGCTATTCTGTTAGTATATTTTTTTCAAATATGGTCGGATACTCATTTTTTAGACCACTCTAAACTATGTAGCCTAGTGTTAAATTCACAAAACACAAAAAACCTATTAAGCCTACAATTAGGTATATCAAATATTTTAACTTAATTAAGATAAACTTTCTTCATTTTATTTGGACCATAGTAAAAATGCTTTATCATAATGTCAGGATTTATGACAAAAATAATACAAAACTATTTGGCAATATATTAAATTAAAGAAAATGCGTATTTTCTGACAAGGGAAATTTTATTTACCCAAAAAGTAATAACTATATTTAGGACCTCATATTTGACCTTAAGTATTGGCGAAGCGAGCGACTCGAGCAGCGAAATTTAGAAGTTGTTTAAGAACGACAATTTCACAGATCACTACTACTTTTGACAGCTCTCAATAAGTTTACGTAACCTCGAAGCAAATTTGTATTGTAAACTGTCAAAAGTGTCGTTCTTAGACAAGTTCGAAATTTCGCCGCTAGAGGCGCGCGGATAATCTTTGCATCGTCAATGACACAAGGGTACACTCCAATCCATTCAGTCTCATACCACATCTCAGTGTTGCCATACACGATATAAATCTACTATAAAAGAAACATTTATTTAGAAATATTTAGATTGAATAAAGTCTAACAACCCCTATCTCACCCCTTATAGCTATAATCTGGAGAAAATATGACTTGATGAAAAAATGACGACAAGGAAAAATACAGCCATGAACAAGATATTTCTTTATGCTCGCAACAAGAAAAAGTTTAAGTCAGCTAGCAACACTGACTCATAGCCATTGAGACAAGGACTATATGTGACTGTGTAACAAATTTGACTATTCTGTAGAAAGAGACAGAACGATTCATGGTGCATGCTGTTTCTTTCGCACGTCTGGGATCATTATTGGACAACATTCGATGGAATATGGGTTTCTGGAGCTACTTATAAAAATATATTATCAGTTCTGCATAATTAATTCAATTGCAAAAGACTTTCATTTCGCTTTTCTTTCATGGCTGTATTTTTTTTTTACCCTTCAAAATTTACATTAATGTATCTAATTAAGAATTATTTAAAAATATATAAAGCTGTTTAAAGATTAGTCCTAAAAATGTTTATTGGGATAATATCCCATTAGAGTTAGTACGGGCTTAAGACAAGACAACAGATATTCGCAAATACGATTTCACGATCTTATCTATTGAACCCGTTCTAACTCTCATCGACAAATCACAGCTAATATAATAATTTCGCGAACTCTCAAAAAGATTAGCTTTACGAAAAAACAATGATTAGAATTAAAAACACTTAAACAAAGAATATTTTCACATATCTATAACGGTATGTATTTAAACTTCGCTATCACAAACTACCGACGACCGACGGAAAAAGCCGAACTATTTCCCTCTCACTCTGACTCGCTTTCCGTCTCACCCGACTCAGATTCCGAACTTGAGACTGGCTCGCACTTGATGAACTCTATCTCTGCTCTGGTCTTCCTAGGTCGACCTCGTTTCTTCACCGGGCCACCTTCCTTATCTTCCTTTTTGCCCATAACAGTTTTCACCATCTGAGATATTCGTTTCAAATGCTGTTGTTCATGCCGTTGCAAGTGATTATTCAAATATTTCTTAAGCTTGAACTTTTTTCCACACTGTTCGCACTCATGAGGGTAGTTGGTTTCGTCCAATTCCAAATGGACAGCATTATTATGACGCCGCAAATAGTGAGCATGCGCAAACTCTTTGTCACACTTCTCGCAGCGGAGTTTTGGCTTCGTTGGATGGACAATCTTCTTATGTTTCTTCAAGCGAACAGCCGAATGGAAAAACTTGTCACAAAGATCGCATTTCACTTTAGAATCCAAAGACGAATGCACTTGCATATGCTCCTTCAGATATTGATCATTCTTAAACTCTTTCAAGCATTCTGGACATGTCACTTTTGACTCGAGAGGCGGATGGATATTCAAAACATGCCTTTTCATATGGTGACGGGACTTAAAAGTCTGGTTGCAGAAGACGCAAGGGTGTCTTTCAACGGGGGTGTGCTGGAAATGCAGGTGTCTGTTCAAATTAAGATGGTTTTTATACAGTTTCTGGCATATATGACACTTGTATTTCTCCTTATCATCCCTGTGGCAAGCGTCGATGTGGTATTTCAGCTTGTAGGGTACGGAGAACTCTTTCCCGCATTCGTGGCATTTAATTTCTGGTAATGTATTCGGATGGATGCGTTTAACGTGCATATGCAATGCTCGCCTCGTTCGGAATTCTTGGAGGCAGAACTGGCAGTAGCATTTTTCCATTTCGGAGTAATGCTTGTTCATTCGATGCATGTACAGATAGTGCTTGTTTTTGAATGTCTTGTCGCAAATATCACATATTACAGCTGATTCCTCAGAGGAATGGACTCTGGTGGTATGGAGATACAAGTTTTGGTAGTTTTTGAACTCTTTGCTGCATTTCGGGCATATGTACCTCTTGATACGTTTTGGGAACATGACTGGTTTCCAGGTGGTTAGTACGGATTCGTACATCTCTCGTTGCTCGTCGGTGAGGATGTCGCTCGTGACGCTTATGAACTTCATCACCGGCTCAGCCGGCTTTTCGTTTTTGACTTCCTCCATTATAATCTGGAAAGAAGGAAAACTGAATTAGTGATTGTTATACATTAGTTTTAAATTAAGATTCTATTAGGGAGAGTACTCCCTAACAGAGATTCCATTTCTATTAGGGAGTAGTGTACATGACGGGATATTAGGTATCGTGTGTCGCTATGCACTGAACACCTTGAAAATTAGATACACAAAAAGCATAGATATGGCACCAAATACAGAATGAAGAAATGAAGATCGAAAGTCGTATACAAAAATGGCATATCAACTTTCGGCCTCAATCCATCATTGAATACAATCTTCATTAGAACTAATGGTCAGTTAAGGCTCATATTTACTGGTCGACTAAGGGTTGAACTACATCTGTCAGCACGGCATCGCATTTGTTCCGCCTGTGCTTCAGCACGCTATAGCGTGCTGACGCGTGCTGCAGCACTCTATAGCGTGCGATCGTATTTATGTGCTGCGGAATGCGAACGCACGCGCCAGCGTGCTATAGCGTGCTGAAGCATTCCGCCGCGTTCTTTTGACATTTGTTTTGGTCACAGTATAGTTTCAAGATCGAAATAGATAGCACAGCTGAAGAGAGAGCAGTAGTAATAGCGTGCATTTTGAAAGAAATGCAAAATAACAAGAGTAAAAAGAAAAGAATTCGAAAAATCTATACGAATCGGCACCAGCACGCGGCAGCACACCGCCGCGCGCGCCAGCGTGCGTCAGCGCGCGTTCGCACGCGATCGGCGGCGTAAGGATGCTATAGCATGCTATAGCCCGCGTAAGCATTCCGACGCGCGCGTCAGCATTCCGTCGCCTCTCAGCATGCTATAGCATTTTTTCCGTGTTGCCGATCGCCTTTTCGATTCCGCGGCGTGCTGAAGCGTTCCGTCTCTCTTTCTCGCTCTAGTAAATGACGGTCCTAAGTGACAGAAAAGGATAGAAGCATATAAAAGTGCGATGCGGTGCTGATAGGTGTACCTCAACCCTTAGTAGTCGTTAGAGCTCATACGGGAAGTCACCCAGTCGACATTAACATCCCATACGGGTTCGGCTATCGCCTAAGAGAAAAGATAACAAAATCTCTCAACCCCAAATGCGGGTCCTGACGACCAAAATAAGCCTGTAAGGCGCCGGCCACACTGAGCGGTCAGAGTACTGCGTTCTGCGCTTCGCGTTCACAAAAGCAATTTGACCGCCGCGGTACTTTGCTTTGTTTTTGTGTGCACAACTAATTCTAAGACACCATATTTGACATGGCATAATTATATGCCATAACGAAAAGTAGAAAATCGGGCTTAGTGGCGTGCCATTGGAGAGGCCTATATCCAGCAATGGACTACGGCAGGCTGATGATGATGATGATATTTGACATTGCAGTTGTCGAACGCTTAACTCGTTACTCTGACCGCTAGTGTGTCTGGCGCTTTATAACCCAAGTTTGTCCATATTCGATTATAAATCATTTAATTTGTCTCTTTCTTAGGCGGAACTCACATTGGGCGTGCACGGCGGCCGTTCAACGTTCAGTTTGTACTATATACCAGTGTTCTCAAACTTTTTTAGGGATGGAACCCTTTTGGGTAACCAAATATTTAGCGGAGCCCCAAAATAAAACAAAGTGCATCTTAAACCCATTTATTTTACTGACATACAGCTTGGTGGAGCCCCTAGAGATGCTTTGCGGAGCCCTGAGGCTCTGCGGAGGTCACTGAGAATGACTGCTATAGGCTGAACGCCGATGCTCGATGTGAGGGAGGTCTTACGTCGCGACTCTTAGAAATGGAGTAGACCACAACTTTCATAAAGTCTAGTAAAATTCCATACGAATTAGTATAAATGCGGAAGTACTTGTTTGTCTTTTTTCACGTCGCAGCAGAGTGATGTTCATACATACATTCATAGACTCACGCCTGTGTCCCGAAGTGGTAGGCAGAGATGTAATATAACACCCACATTTCGCCATGAATTCTTAGGTCACACGTAATAGGGGGCGAGCCTATTGCCGTACAGGGCACATTACCAGACTCCGTGCTGCTACTGAGAATTCGGAAAAACCCAATAACACTTTGCCCGACCCGGGAATCGAACCCGAGACCTCCCAATCCCACGCGCACATTTATGCCGCGAGACCAACGAGGCATTAGCCAGATAGGCTAATAGTAGGCTATTTTTACCACTATAAAACATGTCCCGATTTAATACTCCCAAGTGATTAAAGCCGCGGGCGAAGCCGAGTCTGCTATAATTTTATATTTATTAGTTTCGCCCCGCAGTTTCGCATATAATAAATGTGATTTATACTTAGCTTTTTCACGTATTTAATAAGTTGTGGAATATTAATTTGGCAGTTTGCCAGATTGGTTGACATTTATGGCCACTGCCACGCTCCTATAGGTGATAGCGAGATGTTTTATGGCTTATAGTCTGCCTCAATAAATGGGTTACAACCTGCATATAGATTTTTCTGGCTGCACCGATATCTTTGAATAGACAAATTCATACAAAATCGTCATACAAACTTTGACAGACCTATCTAACGATATCCCACATAAACTTACTAACGGCATTGTAGTATTTACGAAGACTTTTAGTTAAGTAATTTAATATCTTAATATATAAAATCCTTGTGTTACTGATTGACTGACAGACACGCTACAGCCGAAACTATTGGGCGCAGGGGAGCTGAAATTTGGCATGTATGTTCCTTGGGGACCGTAGGGATGGACTAAGAAGGGATTTCCCGAAATTCCCACGGGTTCGGCCAAAACGGGTAAATTTAAAAAAAATGCAGGCGTAGCTGCTGGCGTCCTCTAGTCATCATATAAAATCCTTCCTTGACTTATTGACAGACAACACAACCGAACGGCAGTTCAGCTTATCTCTGCCGTACCATTAAAATGTGGAACGCATTAACAGCCCACGTGTTTCCCTCCACTTATGATCCTGGGTCCTTTAAGCGGAGCGCGAAAAAGCTATTTTAAAGGCAGTCAAGGTGAGGGCCATCATGCCATGCTGGCTGCTGGGATGATGGCCATCACTATGGAACTTTACTGACTGCTTAACATCAGGCAGCATGGAGTCAATTTGTTCGGCAGACAAAAAAAACGTAATTCATCATATTATTTCTTTGGGGAACTATATTATATTATAGGGGCCTGCGCACATAATCAAACCATTATCAACTCTGTTCTCATTCTAAATAATGTCTAAAATCAATTAGCAAAAATGTGTTTACAACACGAACGCACACACACAAACATCTAAAGCCGGGTCTCCACTAGGCAACATTTGGCGCGCGACATGTTGCACAGTAAGTTGCCCAACATTTTTTATTTTATTTATTTATTTATTTACTTTTTATTTATTTATAAATTTCCACTTACAACTATTATCACAGGTTAAAACCTAATACAATAGTGTAGTTAGTTTCTAAGTATTCACTTAATAACTATACTATATATCTACACATTCATACTTTCTGACGCGCTGACTTTCAACATGTTGCCCAACATGTTGAAAGTCAGCGTGGAACTTTTGTTGAACAACGTTGACTGTCTACACATCTACTACTTTACGTCAGTCGTCGACAACATGGCGCCAGAGGAACTTGTGTTGATTTCAGCGGCAGTGTTAATAATTATATCTAAAAATGCATCGAAAAGAAAATATTTTTAAATTTATTTTTATAGTCTCCGTGAGCAGTATCCCATACGCATTCATGCTTTTGGTACAGCTCGATTAATTTGAGCACTCGTTCGTTACACCACACTACTGACATTGTTGCGCATCACGTCGCCACTCGACAACAATAGATAGAGTAGTTTCCAGGGTCAAAATAATAACATTTTATTTAGTCCGTATTTTAGATTATAAAAAAATATTGGACACGTATTTTTTCTTTTTTCGATTAAATAAAAAATAAAAAGATATAGCCCATTAAAGTTACGTGTGACGTCACCTAGTGCGAAAAAATGCAGCACGGCGTGACGTTATACGTAACTTTAATGAGCTATATCTTGGTCATTTTTGGTTTAATTTACAAATGAAAAAATACGTATCGCTTATTTTTGAATAATCTGAAGGACGGACTTATAAATTTTTTTTCGTCAACTAGCCTATTAATGCTCAACTAACGATGCTCTTTAACAAACAACAAGCCGCGCGACATGTTGTGCGTCATGTTGTGCGCCAGCTGACAACGTCGCGCTCTGTTGTGCAGCGTTGCCGTACATGTTGAGCGTCACTTGTCGCGCGCCAAATGTGGCCTAGTAGAGACCCGGCTTTATAATAAGCGATAACTGATTTTGGACTATTTAATATTGAGAAGTGCATTCAGACTGCACGGTTGGCGTAGTGGTTTAAGCGGCCGCCTCGCCGCTTGACACTGCACCGAGTGTTGTGGGTTCGATCCCCACACGAGACAACACTTTGTGTGATTCATGAATTGTTGTTTCGAGTCTGGGTGTTCATTGTGTCCGTTGATTGTATGTTTGTAAAGAACCCCGCGACACAGGATTTAATCCTAGGGCGAGTTGTCTTTTTTAGAAAAAAAAAAGAACAATGTTGATTATAGTTTGACAGTGAAAAATGCTCTCAGCTGCGTAATGTTATATTACTTACTAGCCGTTTCCCGCGGTTTCACCCGCGTCCTGACGGACCCCTATATTTCTAAAATAAAATATAGCCTATGTTACTCGCAGATAATGTAGCTTTCTAATGGTGAAAGAATTTTTAAAATTGGTCCAGTAGTTTTTGAGTTTATCCATTACAAACAAAAATACATTTTTTTCCTCTTTATAATATTAGTGTAGATGTGGCCATAGGGGAGCAATACGAAGGGATAACACAAAAACTCCCACGGAATCTGGAAAAATATGCGGGCTATCTACGGCCATTCTTTCCTATCGACTTATAAAGAAATCAATACATTATTTCACTCGCACGGGTGTGGTTGACATTTATAATTTATAACCATGTTAAAGTCCAACTTTATAGATAGGTAAGTAGGTTTCTTAGTAAAACCGCGTACGAACAGACAGTGTAAAACTAAATTCTTTGTAATATATGAGGTCACTAATATTATTATATATGTATATTTTTATATAGACTCACGCCTGTATCCCCGACCCCTTCGGGAGAGTAATATTACACCCACATTTCGGCATAATTTTTTTTTTAGGTCCCACGTAATAGGGGGCGAACCTATTGCCGTTACGGGGCACATCACCAGACTCCGTGCTGCTACTGAGAATTTGGAAAAAGCCAGGAACACTTTTTGCCCGACCCGGGAATCGAACCCGGGACCTCCGATCAGCAGTCGCATACGCTATCCAGTGGACCACAGAGGCAGCCTCTAATACTAGGTACTTAGTTCTAAACTGTGTTTCGAGATATATAACACATTTATTTGTTTGTAGTCGAGTTCGGAGAAATATTACAAACAAGTTATCCTAGCGTTATCCCAATTCCCAGTTGCATCCTGGGATCCGCTTAGGTACTCATCATCAGCCTTTAACAGTCCACTGCTGGACTAGGCCTATCCTTTGAAAGGAGGAATTGATCTACAATACCACGCTGGCCAAACGGGTTGGTATAGGGTTTGTATCAAGTTTTCCTTCTCTTACAGTGCTGTTCTCTGCATAATATGCTCCCTCTGTCGGCACTTACGACACCCATGGGATGATATATGATATGGGGTGGTGAAATTCCGTATTCTTAATCCGTCACCACACTTACTAATCTAACCGGATTTGAAAAGCTGATTCAGCAGCTTTTCTACAGAGCGACTGCCTGTCTGACCTCCGCAACCCAAAGGTCTCCGCAATCCATGGTTTAGACTCATCAACAGCGCTATATACTGTCCCACGGCTGAGCACGGGCCTCTTCTCACTTTGAGAAGGGTAAAGCCATAGTCCACCACGCTGGCCAAGTGCGGGTTGGTAGACTTCACATGTCTTTCGAGAACATTATGGAGAACTCTCAGACATGCAGGTTTTCTCACTATGTTTTCCTTCACCTATAAGCAAGCGATAGCGGCGGCGACCGGTGTTACCGCAGAGTAAACGCGCCATGTACATCGCCCCTGCCACGGCGCTCGCCGCCTAGACCGATCTCGTGACCAGGCCAATTTAATACGCATACGCTGGAAGCTTGCCCGGCATGGGCAACGGAACGTGAAGTTCTGGTCGACCAGATCGGACGAGATCTGTCGCCGCCAGCAGTTATTGCTGCCATACTGGCGAGTGAGGAGGGCTGGGACGCCGTGGCCTCCTTTTGCGAGGTCGTAATGCTCCAAAAAGAGGCTGCGGAGCGGGATCGGGAGAGGGCTGATCCCGCCCGAAGACAAGGACGACTTCGCCGAGATCCGCCAACGGGGCCGCGGGCCGCCAGAGCATGGGGAGCTCTGGTCGGCGATTAAGATTCGTTGCTCCGGGAAGAAGTACGGGCAGGTGAGGGCGTGTAGCCTTCCCTGAGAACGGGTTCCGTTGAACCTGGCGCCATGGGAGGAAGACTGGACAGCTTCTGTACCCAGTCTTCCTCTCGTTGGGCGTCTTTGGTTGGTAGTCGAGGTGGTTTTTAGTGGCAACACCACATACTCCGTCTCATTTCCCCAAGAGACGGAGATCCGAAGGGATTTTCCACCTCGTAAAAATAAAATAAACAAAAAAATAGGCCAATTTAATACAAACTTAACTTCGAAAAGTCTTTGGTGCGTGCCATGGATTCGAACCCGGATTCAGACCCTCTGCGTAGCAGTCTGTCGGTCTCTCCACTCGGCTGTCGCTGCTCGTGGTTTAGACTAGTGTCAGTATAATCAGAGGTGTCAAAGATCTTCTTAATAGATGGGACCGAAGGCTTAACGTGCTCTCTGAGGCACGGGTCAAGCGGTAATTTATGTATAATTCAATATGCACATAACTCCGAAAAGTCAGTGGTGTGCGCCGTGGATTCGAACACGATACCCTCTGCTTGGCAGTCTTTTGGTAGCTCCAATAGGCTATCGCTGCTTATATTTTAGTATGTAAATTCATTTTAGTTTACTATGGAATACAGAAAATCCGCTTAGACATGTATACACATAAATAAAAACCGGCCAAGTGCGTGTCGGGCCACGCGCAATCTAGGGTTCCGTAGTTGCCCATAATGGCCATTATTGATAATAACTTCTGTTTCACATGGGACTTAAAACGGGACCACATTGTACCCCGTAGTACATTACATACCAAAGTACGTATATCTTTAAGATTAAGCCAGCGCTCCCAATGTGAATTCACAGAAATAGGTATTTATAAGTTAAACGACGATTACTCGTAAACTAGTGATGTCTACTTAGCCGTGATAGTTTTCCTTTTAAATTCGTTATATGTTCTACATTTGTGATTTTTTTCACCTCTTCTAAATTAATAGTTTAGCCGGCAAAGGGGGGGGGGGAGGGACACTTGAGTACAAAAATTTTTTCACTTCAAAGCTTGATATTTGACAAACCAATCACTTGATCGAAAAATAATTTGAGCAAGCTAATAATATTTTTTTAAAACCTATCCAATGATACCCCACATAATGGGGTACTCAACCAAAAAAAATTCAACCCCAATATATAGCCTTCACTTACTGTTTAACTGGCAGGCAAAATACAGCCAAAACTACTGGGCGTAGGGAAGCGTTAAGAGAAGATTTTAGGCTATAAGTATTATTGCAAAGTTTCATGAATATTCAACAATTTTTGCTTCAAACAATAATAAACATCCACTCATACATCGATCGATATCTCACAAACCAGCGCATTTATACCTAAAAGTAGTAGAATACGAATTTATTATGCACGTGTCCCAGATGTTCGGCACAAAGCATTAGTTCACGAATGCAAAAATGGCGGTATTTGCGTCGTTATATGGATACTAGAGGACGCCAGCAGCTACGCCTGCATTTTTTTTAATTTACCCGCTTTGGCCGATCCCGTGGGAATTTCGGGAAATCCCTTCTTAGTGCACCCCTACGGTCTCCAAGGAACATACATGCCAAATTTCAGCTTCCTGCGCCCAATAGTTTCGGCTGTAGCGTGTCTGTCAGTCAGTCAGTAACGCAAGGATTTTATATATTAAGACTAGAGAACGCCAGCAGCTACGCCTGCATTTTTTTTAATTTACCTGTTTTGGCCGATCCCGTGGGAATTTTGGGAAATCCCTCCTTAGTGCACCCTTACGGTCCCCAAGGAACATACATGCCAAATTTCAGCTTCCTGCGCCCAATAGTTTCGGCTGTAGCGTGTCTGTCAGTCAGTCAGTAACGCAAGGATTTTATATATTAAGATTAAATAATTCGATCGGTCTTACTGCGGTTTTCAGTGCGATAGCCCAGTGAGGAGAGAGATAGCTATATTGGTCTCGATTGACTTTCATACTTAATTCAGTACGCAAATGGTGTTTTTTTTACAGCCTCACGCCTTACACCTACATTTCGTTCAGGTTATGAATTTCCCACGTAATAGGGGTCGAGCACTCGAGCCCATTGCCGTTTTCGGCCATTCCAGAATTCGGAAAAATCCAGTAACACTTTTTCCCGACCCAGGATCAGGCATTCGCTATCTACTGGACCATGTAGGCAGTCAAATGGTTAGGTTAGGTTAATTCGTAATGAAGTGATCCGACAGAGAAACAAAGTAGGTAAGTAATCGACATAGCTCAAAGAATTAGCAAGCTGAAGTGGTAGGGGGCTGGTCACATTTGTCGCAGTACCGATAACCATTGGCAAAATCGTACCCGCATCTTTCACCGAAGTGTCAAGCAGCAAAGCGGCAGTTTAGGCTGCGTCCAGGTCTTATGAGTGACGAATGCGCAGTTTGCGAATAGCGCGCGCGTTATCCCTGTATACAATATAAAAAATAAAAAAAATCCCTGACTGCCTCCGTGATCCAATGGATAGCCTATGCGACTGCTGATTGGAGGCCCCGAGTTCGATTCCCGGTCGGGCAAAAACTGTTACTGGGTTTTTCCGATTACTCAGTAGCAGCCCGGAGTCTGGTGATGTGCCTGGTAACGGCAACAGGCTTGCCCCCTATTACGTGGGACGTAAAAATTCATGGCCAAATGTGGGTGTAATATTTACACCTCTGCCTATCCCTTCAGGGATACAGGCGTGAGACTATATATAAATAAATAAAAAAATTCCCTTCGCGTTATGTCTGTCTGTTACTGTTATTATAAATTATAGGAGCCAGTATAAAACTATATTTGGCTGAGTGGATGACCTACCTACTGCTTTTTAGGGTTCTGTACCTAAAAGGTAAAAAACGGGATCCTATTACTAAGCCTCCGCTGTCTGTGTGTCTGTCACCAGGCTGTATCTCATAAACCGTGATAGATAGAAAGCTGAAAGCTATAACAAATACTAAAAATAAAAAAAATAAAATATTAAGAGGGGTCCCATACAATAAACGTGTTCTATTTCGTATTTTTTGCTCATAATTACTAACGGTAACAAGTAGACCCTTAAAATTTTCACAGAATATGTAGATGGATATTACCTTTCAAAATACATAATAAAATTAAAAAAAGTAAATAATAAAGGGGGTCTCCCATACAACAAACGTAATTTTTAAGCAATTTGTTACTCGATCTTAATAAACAGGTAGAAACTTCAAAAATATTTTAAGTATATATATACAACAAACATGATTTTATAATAATAATAATAATAATATTCTACCACATTCACACAACACCATCTAGTCCCAAACTAAGCAGAAGCTTGTACTATGGGTACTAGATAATGGATAAACATACATATATATACTTTTTTTTTGTAAATACATACATATTATACATAGAAACACCCAGACCAAGACAAACATCCATGTTCATGCACACAAATGTTTGACTTGAGCGGGAATTGAACCCGCGACCTTCGGCGTAGCAGTCGCTTACACTACCGCGGCGCCAACCGGTCGTCTTTTATAGATGATGGTACGGAACCCTTTGTGCGCGAGTCCGACTCGCACTTACCCAATTTCTTAAACCTTGTAAGTATCTTTTCTAATAAATAGGTGTCATTTTAAAAAGAAACAATTTTTAAGTTTGTGACACTGTGTACTTTTACTTACCTAGTATATTTTTGAGAATAATAGTAAAAGAATGTGGCATAGTAGAACTAATATTATGTACTTAACATAGGTACCTAAGTAATTAAATTAATATCTTGGTTGCCATAAAATAAACACAGTAAAAAGATTCAAGCAACAATCTGCATGTCCAATCATGTATCCATTTTAAAATGAGAAAAATAAACAGGGATGTTTGAATGATGTGTTTATTTTCACTACAGGATGCCTGCAGTTACACCTGCATTATTTAAGGCTACTGCTCTGCTCCTGTCTCTCATAGCGTGATGTTATATAGCCTATAGCCTTTCTCAATAAACGGGCTGTCTAACACTGAAAGAATTTTTCAAATCTGACCAGTTGTTCCTGAGATTAGTGCGTTTAACCAAATAAACAAACTCTTCAGCTTTATATATTAGTATTAGATGTTACACTATAATAATGAGTTAGGTTTTCACTGTTTCACACAGCACTGAATGTTGTATGTATAAGCATAACATGGAACAACACTTCGTATGATCCACAAATTGTGTGGGCGGGTGTGGATGATAGGAACAAGTAAATAACTTCTACAATGTCAATATGAAAAGTAAGATTTAGCTGATTTTATTGTTTACTCTAGTAACTAGGAGAAAACGATTGTGATAAAATTGATAAAACCAAATTTTATTTCCCGCCTACATAATTACGATCAGAATAAATAAAAAAAAACAGGCAATGACAACACCAACTCAGCCAACTAATCATGAAGACTCAATATAAAAAAAAACATGAAATATATCAGACTTTTTTATCATGTTGTTGACATAGATTATAATTCGGCCTTTTCTACCAGATTTCCACTTCGACCTACACGTTTGTAGCGAATGTCGACGAAAAATAGCAAACTAGTTGGTTTTACTTACATTTTAATTGGAACGGTGTTTAATCCATGCAACAACACGTCACTAGTTTATCAATGTCTGGGCTCAGCACAAAAGAATTAAATACTACAATCATAAAATGGCTTTCAGCCTCCAGGCATTCTAGCACAACATGGCGAACTCGCCTATTTTCACTATTTACACTTATGAATATTGCACAAACATACACATTTTTAGTATTAGAAGCAGTTATTAACAGAAATACAACGAAGGATTCTTATTTTTATGTATTATCGGTGATAAAATTATTGTGCGGATTTGACATTCGCTTCGTCAAAATGTCAAATGAAATTCTTTCAATGCGGGTCCTGTGCGTTCCGTTTCCAGTATTTTTCAACTCTCATTATACTTTAAAATCTTCACATCAAAATTAAGTAAAATACTAAATACACAATATTCTGTGATAATTTAATTCATTTATTATCAAAATACTGAAAATAGATAATAAAAGTGTAGTTTTAAAATTTGTCACAAGATGGCGCTGTACTAAATTTCTACCGTCACTTTCTCACGGTACAAGAATGCAATATGATTTTCATACGCAGATTACAAGGAATATTTAAAGAAAACAATCACCTGTTACACGTTGGTTACAATCTATTAGTAATTAAAAATAAGTTTATTGCGAACTTAGCGCTGTTAATCATCCCACGTGCCTAGAACTTCGTGAGACGTGTTGTTCTTAAAATAGCCAGTATATTTCTGAAGCAACGTTTGATAAGGTGGTTTTGCTAGTGAAAACATTTAAAATGCGAGAAATAGTGCATTTGCAAGCGGGGCAGTGCGGGAACCAGATCGGCTCAAAGGCTAGTAAACAAACAAACACTTAATTTCCACTTTCTTTCTTAATATTTAATTGAGGCGGACGAATCTATTTTAGTAGATTTTGATACGGTCTGCTTGCCTTGCCTATGGTAACGGCAGATTATAACAAGAAATAATATTTCCCGTTGATTGAACTTCTCCGATAGATACTTAATTATCTTTTTGCTCTATTAATTACTTGGCACTAATAGATGTGTGTTAAAAAAATAACAACAGTATTTTGCAATTGTTGCGTGACAAATTGAGAATACATTTTATCGTGTATCATACTAATGATAGTCTTGTTACAATTTTCTTTTCCCATGACAGTTTTCAATGTAATCTTGTTAATTTTCATGGGAAACTTCGTTATAGAAATAAAACACATTTTTTTAGAAATTATTGAACTCTTTTTAAAGTACTTAATAAATATGTGTTTGTAGTTTATCTATTTTTTGTACTTAATTATTGGGGTTAATTTAATTTGACCTACGAATTAGGTACAACTTTGAAATCTAAAAGGACGTCTGAGTCAGGCATGAGTTGACGTAAGCATTGCGAATGGCGATGTGCCGTATTCGAACCCAGAACCTTACGATCCTATTTCAATGCGTAACACTCACCGCTTGGATGGGAGCCGGGAGCCCGAGTGTGCCATTTATATGAGAGCGCTACCGTGCCACATGAGTAAAATCGTGCTACGGATCGGAGGGCACGTAAAGCTATCGGTCCCGGTTTTGTCTTCGGGCCGCCACCATAGCGAGACATAGCGACATACTTACTGTCACATAAAAATCGCAATCGAAATTCTCAGCGATATGCCATGAATTAGACCAGAGGGTCTAGTCCGAGTTTGCACTCGATCGTCACGATCGACGATAACTAGTCGACGGGAACAATTTCCATACATTTTCTAAATGCGCCCCCTAGCGGTCTCTATCGATCGCAACACTCCGTTAGGTGGCGCTTTTGGAAAATGTATGGAAATTGTTCCCGGCGACAATTCTATCGTCGATCGTGACGATCGAGTGCAAACTCGGACTAGACCCTCAGTATCAGTATTTTCAATGATAATTACAGCCAAGTTGCAAGTTGATATGGAAAATGAGGAAAGTATGAATTGTAGGGCTTTTTTAGTCTCTAAAGGGGGCAGCTGCCCCTATCTGCCACCCCTTGGCGACGCCCTTGTTTACAGCCGGGATTGACGGCTCAACGTAATCTCCGAGCCACGTGGCAATAAGCGATAATTAACAATAGAAAACGCACATACCTTCGGAAGTCGGTGATACGCGCTGAAGTAGGTTTGAAGCCGATACTCTCTGCATGGCAGTCTATGGTATCTCCACTAGACCATCACTGCGTTAGGGTAGAGCTACATCTATCAGCACCGCATCGCACTTTTCTATGCTTCTATTCTTTTCTGTTACTTAGGACCGTCATTTACTAGAGCGAGAAAGAGAGGGAACGCGTCAGCACGATCGATTCCGCGGCGTGCTGACGCGTTCCCTCTCTCTATCTCGCTCTAGTAAATGACGGTCCTAAGTGACAGAAAGGATAGAAGCACAGGAAAGTGCGATGCGGTGCTGATAGGTGTAGCTCAACCCTTAATCTCTTCCCAGTCGCCCGTTTCGCAGATGGACGTGCGTAACACCTTTGAAGCACTCGGCTACTGAATGTCGAAGTTTGAAATGTTAACGAGACTTTTTCATATGAACGATATGTCGGCCTTGCATACTTCGCTCCAGTGAACCTTCGAACTGGCGTACATCGAGATCCTGTACTTTAGAACTAACATACGTCGACATAGTATCTTCTTGGGTTTACGCGAATGTTACACATTGAAATTAAACTACAATTTACGGATTTTATCGCGATGTATTGGTTTCACTAAGTTATTACTTATTACATTTGAAACGAATGATCTAGAACTAGATTAATCTAGAAACTGTATTTTTAATTTATAACTAGCCGACCGACGTTTCGAATCCTTTACAGAATTCATGTTCACAGCAAACTGAGAAATAATGATGAACTGAATTTAGTTTCTAGATCATTGGTTTCAAATGTAATAACTTAGTGAAACCAATACATCGCGATAAAATCCGTAAACTGTAGTTTAATTTCAATACGTCTACATTTCAAACTTACATTCAGTAGCGGAGTCCCTTTGAAGTTACACCGCGAGTCGGATAACTTGTGGGAAGCCGGTTTGATATTTTGCTTGTAGTTATTCTAGCTATACATACTTCCTCTAGGTATTTATACCGTTTACATTGAGGCAAAGTGTTTTGCACTTTTGCGATATACTAAAGAATGTCAATACGTGACATTTTTGTAAAAATAGTTACTCAATAGATGCTTCCAATATTAATAATAATAACTATCAAGCAATGTAAATAGGTAGGTATTGTTTATTTTTTAAGATAATGATTATCATGAAAAATTATCTTCACTTATAAACATCCCTACTAAATAATAATATATTTATACCAAAATATCAATGAAATGTAAGTAAGTAGGTAGGTAGGTATATAATAATTAAGTTTCGTTTTTGCGTAAAGACGGCTGAACTGAATTTGATGATTTTTTGTAAATAGGGTACCTAACTTTTGTTGCGAAAGTAAAATTTGGAAATCGCTTATGAAAGTTTCGAGTAACTATTCCGACGTTATATGCTATACTTATTACTACAAAATTTCGTCAAAATCAGTTACTTAAGTCATTATTTTTTTTTAAAGACAACTCTCGCACTAGGAATAAATCCTGTGTCGCAGGGGACTTTACAAACATACAACTAACGGACACAATTAACACCCAGACTCGAAACAACAATTTATGGATCACACAAAGTGTGGCCTCGTGTGGGAATCGAACCCACGACGCGACGCTCGGTGTAGTGCAAGCGGCAAGGCGGCCGCTTAAACTACTACGCTAACCGTGCAGTCGAATTATGGCGTAAAGAGTAATTATCATGCTAATCTGAGAAACTACCGAATCGATTTTATTATCATCAGCATCATACTAACTGTCCCACTGCTGGGCACGGGCCTCTTCTCACTATGAGAAGGTTAAGGCCATTGTTCACCACGCTGGTCAAGTGCGAGTTGGCAGACTTTCATAATCATGTCTTTCGAGAACATGAAGAATTCTCAGATATGCTGGTTTCCTCACGATGTTTTCCTTCACCGTTTAGCAAGCGATAATTAACGATTTAATACGCACATATCTTCGAAAAGTCATTGGTGCGCGCCGTGGATTCGAACCGAGACCCTCTGCGTGGCAGCCTGTCGGTCTCTCCACTAGGCTATCGCTGCTAACTGCAATTTGAATAAATATTTCTGTGTTGGAGAGCCCATCTATCGAGGTAGGCTATGGACTGTAAGGCAGGGGTGGCCAAACAGTCGTTCGGCTATCAGTAGAGTCGATCGCGTCGCGTCATAGGTACATACTCACTCATACATACATACATACATAGTGTCACGCCTGTTTCCCAGAGGGATAGGCAGAGTCAACGGCATGCCATTTGCAACGATCCTGACATACCTACTTCTCTTGCTTCATTCACTCGCATCAAGTTTCTCTTGCATGCTTTTCTATTTAGGGTACTTCTGACCTGTCCTCGTCAAGACAATAAAATTTTGATCAATTGCAAATCAATCTTCTTGTATATTTTTTTCTATAATATTGTTTTTCTCTTAACCTTTTAATAAAATACATAATTAATAATATATAGGCCTACCTATACCGTTCAATTTAAAGTCTAAAGAAGTATGGAATGAATAGATCCCACACGGTTTCGTCGGTAATAAATAGATCTTAGCTCTAATCAAGTTGGCCACCCCTGATTTAACATCACGCTACGAGCCATAGGAGCGGAGCAGTAGCACAGAATAATTAATAGTACTAACGTAGCAGTAGCCCTAAATAACGCGGGTGTAACCGCGGCCTGGGCTAGTGTATTCTAGAACTAGCTGAGCCGCAGTTACACCGCAGCGTAATATTAGGTATAGGTATAGATTGAAGTATTGTTTAATTGTGTATATCCAAGACAAACATAATTAGGAATACAAATCGGTCCAATAGTGCCAGAGATTAGCGCGTTCAACCAAACAAATAAACTCTTTAGATTTATGATATTAGTATAGCCTATCCGGGCCCACTGCTTTTGCCGCAATGGAGATGTTTTTCTTGGCGAAAGGTCTGCACTGTTCACATTTACACAAATAAACAAACAAACTCTATAGATTTATTATTAGTTTGCATGGGTGTCGCCAGGGAAAAGCAGGGGGGTAGCTGCCCCACCTAGAGAGTAAAAAGCTCTATAATGTACTCTTACTCTTTTCTCAATACTTTTCTCATTTTCCATATCAACTTCCCCTTTTTTTTTTGTATCGGGTTGGAAAATCCTCATGGAGTCCCTCCGCCTTGGAGGAAGGGCGAAGGGGACTGTCAGTCTCTTACTGACTAAAAACCAACCCGTGTTCCTCATGTACCCGTGTGTCGGACGGTCGGGTATCGCCGAAGCATTCGTCGCTACCCCCTGACGGGTATTGGCCCGCCAGATGGTCAGGCGGGCCCCGAACAAAACCCCCTTAGCGGCGGATGAAGGTGTTGGGCTCCGCCGCCAAAACACCCAGCAGCCGCAGAGGATAGGGAGGACGGACACGCAACACCGCATCTCCTCTTCCTCTGCGGCCCCACCACGACACAACAAATGGTGCGCCCCCATTTGGTCGCGAGATATAGGGCGCGCGGCAACGCAACACCGACACGCCTCTCCTCCCGCGACCGTGCCCGACTGCGAGGGACAGACAGAACTGTCCCCCGCACCCGCACCTTTGGACGCGTCCTGCGCAGGGCCCTCCAGGCCCACGCGGAGCGTCCACTCCCAGGATCTCTCTTAGCCTCACCGCGGGTGTCCAAGCCACGGTTACTGAGCCCCTCCTCCACGACAAGGTGGAGATCCCACGGGGGGATTTTCGCCCCTAGGCCATCGGCTGCCGACCTTCCCTCCCCCGTAGGCACTTGGCGGGCGACGCACTTGTTAGCTCGGATTGTACCAGTCCCTTTATCCTACAGCTCTGGGAGGTAATGTCAAACTATCTCTCTCTCTATGTGTTACAGTTCTGGGAGATAATATCGGACGAGCATGGCATCGATCAGACGGGGTATTATCGCGGAGATAGCGACCTGCAGCTGGAGAGGATCCAGGTGTACTACAACGAGGCTGCTGACGGTAAGTCTAATATACTTTAGAAAATAAAAGGGACATGGCTAAACAAAAACCGAGTCTTCCGTTTTTAGGCCGGTTGAGTTAGTTAATTTTAGGCTAGTACTCCCGGGTCGCGGAAGTAAAGCTAACGCAGTTCCCGTGGCCCCGCCATTAAATTAATCAAATAGAGGAACACCAGTCTCGACGCTTCTCGTCGGGGAGGAGCTTAGGGGGCCCCGCCATTTGTACGGGTTGCAGACCAAGAGCTAAGCTAAGTTAGTTATTAGCTTAGCTCGCATAGCTGACGCAGTTTACCATACTTGTTTGCATAGTTTGCGGTCTGCACCGTATCAAGGTTTCCACCATCCGTCAAAAAAAGATTAAAAATAGCTAGTATGCCCGCCCTAGCTGAATTCTGTATCGCGGGAAAATAGAATTACCCGTAAACAAACCTCGATCCACTAGGATGACTTGGTATGCCGTATGAGTCTTAATTTATAGAGTTCCGCACCTAAAAAGGAACAAAGACGGAACCCTTACAAGATCACTTTGTTGTCGTTCTATCTGTCTGTTAAGACTCTTTCAGAAATCATCATCCTCCTAGCGTTTATCCCAGTTAGAACCCGCGGGATCCGCTTTCTAGTCTAACCGGATTTAACTGAATATTAGCTATTCCACAGAACGACAGTCTGTCTGACCTTTGCAGCCCAAAGGGTAGATAGTCTTGATATATTCCATGGTTTACAGTAGTGTCGGTTTGTGGTCGGCTTATTTATAGGTACTGACTCCCTATAATGATTGTCAAATATCTTTATGGCAGCCGGAACCGACGGCTTATCAATAGGCACATTACTGTGAAAAGTCAGTAGTGCGCGCCGTGGATTCGAACTCGATACCCTCTCTCTCTTTTTTAGGGTTCTGTACCTATAAATAAATAAAAATACTGCACCGTAACTACAAGACCAAAGGATAGCAAATCTGGCACTCCTTTGTGCTTTTCTGTACCCCAAGATATAAGGCTATCAACTGAATAGGGGTACAATGTGAGAAATAAGTCAATTAAAGCATTATGTTTTGCTCCTAAAACAAAGAACTTTAGGGTATTTCCCTTATCTTGTCACTAGATTCAATCTCTCATCCAAATCAAAATATTTAATATCCTGCTTTGTAAGTGCATAGGGTTCCCACCAAGAACCTAGGGTCCCAAGCAAACCTCACCTGCGAGTGTGCACCTGCCGATCAACGGACGAGGCTCTGGCAAACAAAATATCCCGATAAGCGGCAATAGGCTCGCCACCTATTACGTGGGATCAAAACACGGCGAAAAGTGGGCGTTTAATATGCCTCTGCCTACCCCTTCGGGGAAACAGGCGTGAGTCTATGTATGAATGTATGTATGCCTTTTAATGGTTCCGTCTTCTTTTACTTCTCTTCTAACTCTGTAAAGTGACTTGTGGTGTACAATAAAGAAATATCTATCTGTCTATTCTATATTCAGGTAAACGCTACGTCCCCCGAGCGGTACTGGTAGACCTGGAGCCAGGGACGATGGACGCCATCAGGTCCTCGACGTACGGCCAGCTGTTCAGGCCTGATAACTACGTGTTTGGACAGAGTGGCGCTGGTGAGTTATTTAAAGTTTATGGAGTAGGCTGAGAGGAATTGCTTTCTGTGGTGGCAAAGGCAACAATGTTCATCTGACAGTCAAATTAACGATTGTTTTTAATCAGGGCAGATGATGAAATATATCTTGGTCTGAAAAGCGCGTTCCCACTATGTCGCACCAATTAATTTATCGCTGGACGACCGTTTTCTCTCAGCTGTTCCCATTATATCCAACCTATAGTGACTGCAAAAGAAAGACGTGGATGGCTGGACGACAGTTAGTTGTGTCATCCTACACGTGAACAGCTCTACTCGAATAAACAAGGCAACGCTTTACCCAACATGACAATCTGTTTTCACGACATAGTGTGAACCCGGGCTTAGGTAAATCAAGACACCTGACGAGGCTGACCACTGGCCTAATACGACTGAGCTTACCTGGAATCTTTCCAGGAAAATATCTGAGAAAACTGCAAGTACTTATAGAGAAAGAGGTAGGCAGAGAACATGTGCTTACATCTATTTGTTGCCAGGTAATAACTGGGCGAAGGGCCACTACACCGAAGGCGCCGAGCTGGTGGAGTCTGTCATGGACGTTGTTAGGAAGGAGGCGGAGCCCTGCGACTGTCTGCAAGGTAATAACCAACTGTCGTGTGAACTGGAGGAGGTACAGCCGGAAAGTGGACCCCAGCCTCCAGAGCGGGAGTCTTTGATCGCAATTGGGACAGCGCTAGGATGATCACGATGAACTTTGTCGACAGTTTTCCTATAATAGACTTTAAATAACTAGTCAAAAGTATAATCTATTATTTCATGCCCGCTGCGTTGCCGCTTTAGGGTTGGTTAGCGTTATCTGGAAAAAATCCATCTAATTTGAACAGATTCAAATAAATTTTTCTCCTTTTCCTTATTATTTTTCGATGCAGGCTAATTTCGCATTTGTGATTCATCTGATGGGATTCAGATGAGTCCATGGAGGACTTCTCTAATGGCGGTGTTTTTGCTCGTTTGCCTTCTCAAACATAAAACGAAAAAATATCCGTCTATATAGATAGACAGATCACAATATGCCATTTAAAATTGTTTTTACTACCACTGGCATATCCGTCTTTTATACGCGCCGAGAAAAACAGACTGGCAGTCGGAGTGGGAATGGGTCTTGAGGATTGACATAATTAAAGTTCACATAGCAAATGAATGATCTAAGGAAGGTACATACATACATAGACTCACGCGTCACGCCTGTTTCCCGGAGGGGTAGGCAGAGACTACGGAACGCCATTTGCAACGATCCTGACATACCTTTCTTGCTTCATTCACTCCCATCAAGTTTCTCATGCATGCTCTTCTGTTTAGGGTACTTCTGACCTGTCCTTTTTTTAGGATGTCTCCGATCTGGTCAGAGAACGTCCGCCTAGGTCTTCCCCCTCGTCCTGTCCCATTTATACTTGCCTTATATGTCTTCTTTGTCATTCTTTCGTTATCCATCCTCTCCATGTGTCCAAACCATCTTAACATGCCTTTCTCGATGCTTGTCACTACATCTTCTTAAGGTAGGTAACTTATTCAAAACTTACGAGTTAACCTATAGACTTCCTTTTCAGGTTTTCAGCTGACTCATTCCCTAGGCGGAGGTACTGGCTCAGGACTTGGCACTTTGTTGCTCAGTAAACTTCGCGAAGAGTATCCAGACAGGATTGTCAATACATTCAGCGTTATGCCCTCGCCGAAGGTAAGTGATGTACCGGTGTATAACCTAGCTATCTAGAAGATCCTGGCTGGTTTTAAAATGGTCGGTTTACTAGAATACCTTCGTAACATAGCAGTATCTTCTCTACTTATTTACATACGTCTGGGAGTGAAAACTTTGAAGGTCCAATCATTTCTCCGGTATTTATAGTATACTTCTTCTTTGCATAGGGTTCCCACCAAGAACTTAGGGTCCCAAGCCAACCTCACCTGCAAGTGGTGCACCTGCCGATCAACGGACGAGGCTCTGGCAAACAAAATATCCCGATAAGCGGCAATAGGCTCGCCACCTATTACGTGGGATCAAAACACTGGCGAAAAGTGGGCGTTTAATATGCCTCTGCCTACCCCTTCGGGGAAACAGGCGTGAGTCTATGTATGTATGTATGTTCTTCTTTGTCCCACTTTTGCTATGGTCAAAAATGCGCGAGGAATATAGAAATTAATGCACCTTTGAGGGGAGAGTCTTGATTACACTCACTGACTTATGATGCAGTTGTTCAAGATCCCCTAGAAGGATCTAAGTATGTCCATGGCAAATGGAAAATCATATTTTAGTGTTTACCTGGATAAGCTCTTGCCCCAACATATGCCCTTAAATTTATTACCCAACAGTGAAGAACATGGTGAAAGAAGGTCTTAAAAGGGAAACATAAAAAATCATTTTGTCTTTGCTTTTGGATCCGCCGGTCACCAAATCAAAAGCCTGTGTACTGCTCTACTTCTACTTGCAGGTATCAGACACAGTAGAAGAGCCATACAACGTGACGCTCTCGGTCCACCAGCTGGTCGAGAACACTGTGACGTTCTGCATTGACATTTAGAACCAAAACTCTTCAATCTCCAGAGTGGCTGGTCCCTCTGTCTTAGTTATTCTACTGCAAACAAGCAATTCTCAATACTAAGGGTGACTGATACAACCTAGATCAGGCCCCAAATCATAAACCTTTTCTTTTATTTTGACTCATGGTGGAAACCAAACAATTTACGGGCTGACCCCCCCCCCCCAAGCTGGGCCCCTAAAGGAGCCCAGTCTAGGGAGAGTGTGGAGACTCCCCGACGAGAAGCGCCGGGACTACCCACCAAAACCACCATGGTGTTCCTCTATCCGATCCCATTGAATGGTGGGATCACGGGATCTACGTTAGCATTACTGCCGCGACCCCGCCTCCCAAATCATAAACCTGGATCTGCTATTCTACTCCTCAATTTCTTCCCAGGTATCAGACACAGTGGTAGAACCGTGCAATAAGGCGCTGTTTTTTTAAACTTCTGGCCCCCATCAGCAGCGGATCTAGGAGTTGGTGGTTAATTTTTTTATTTGTGGAGCTTAATCCTAGTGAAGCAATAATTTTGTCTTTGTAGAAACCAGATTCTTTTTAGGCTTGAGCCACCTCACACGCCTTTTGGATCCGCCCGTGGTCTTCAGGGTCATGCCCAAACAAAAGTTTGGATCTGCCACAAAGTCTCTACACTCCAACTTGTCTCCAGGTATCAGATACAGTGGTGGAGCCGTACAACGCGACGCTCTCCGTCCACCAGCTGGTGGAGAACACTGACGAGACTTTCTGCATCGACAACGAGGCGTTATACGACATCTGCTTCAGGACGCTGCGGCTGGCGTCGCCTACCTATGGAGACTTGAACCATCTTGTTTCGGTAAGTGATAATTATAGTCACTCGGTTTTTCTTGTTGGCGCAGCGATGAATTTGTTACAATTGCCATTCGGTGCTTGCCATTTCCAACCAAAACTTCTCCCTCTCCCTCTCTTTCCTCTTCCAAAGAGAAGTAATGCTTAAGTAAAGAAAAAAGTTTTGGCTCTATGTACTCACATTAGTAATGAAACTAAAATTAACTACAATAATTTCTGGTTTAGCGTGCGGATGATTTCCAAAAGCCCAAAAGTCCATCAAAGAAAGCTTTTTGAAATTAGCTTGAATTTTTAACCCATGATCAATGATGATGTTCACCTCAATGATTTTTACGTTCCTAAGGGTTCGGTAGCCCTAGTTTCAGTAAAGCTGCTTTACACGATCATTATCACGGGAAGACCTGCGATTCTTCATTCTTCTTCATTAATTCGCTTATCATCATCATCAGCCTTTAACAGTCCACTGCTGGACTAGGCCTCTCCCTTGAAAGGAGGAATTGGCCTCTACTATACCACGCTGGCCAAACGGGTTGGTATAGGGTTTGTATCAAGTTTTCCTTCCCTTACAGTGCTGTTCTCTGCATAATAATTATGTTCCCTCTGTCGGCTCTTACGACGCCCATGGGATGATATGGGGTGGTGACATTCCGTATTCTTCGTCACCACACGGACCAATTCGCTTATATACTTATAACAATAAATCATGATCTTCAGTGCAGTAAGGCCACAGGTACGTAGTTCACAACTTCATCATCGTCATCAGCCTTTAACAGTCCACTGCTAGACTAGGCCTCTCCTTTGAAACGAACTGAACAAACGAGGTGGTATAGGGTTTGTATCAAGTTTTCCTTCTCTTACAGTGCTGTTCTCTGCATAATATGCTCCCTCTGTCGGCTCTTACGACACCCATGGGATGATATGGTGTGGTGACATTCCGTATTCTTAATCCGTCACCACACGGACAACTTCACACACATTAAAAAGAACATAATTTCATTCGCCTGGCTCCAAGGTGAGTCAGGGATAAAGATAGGATGATGATGATGATAAGAAAGATAAGTGACTGCCTCGTTTGTCTCGCGGCATAAATGTGCGCGTGGGATTGGGGGTATCGAGTTCCATACCCGGGTCGGGCAAAGTGTTATTGGGTTTTCCCATTAGGAAATTCTCAGTAGCAGCACGGAGTCTGGTAATGTGCCCGGTACGGCAATAGGCTCGCCCCCTATTACGTGGGACCTAAAAATTCATGGCGAAATGTGGGTGTAATACTACACCTCTGTCTACCCCTTTGGGGATACAGGCGTGAGTCTATAAAAAAAAAGAAAGATAATTTATAAAATATCTTATTTATGTTCAAGCTCACCATGTCTGGTGTCACAACGTGTCTCCGGTTCCCGGGACAGTTGAACGCTGACCTCCGCAAACTCGCCGTCAACATGGTGCCTTTCCCTCGACTGCACTTCTTCATGCCCGGTTAGTACATAAGCAGCATCAGCAGCAATACTTACCCTTGTTTAGAGCAGGGTCGGACTGGGCCTAAAGGGCTGCATGGGCCTCCTATTCTGCTACAAGCAAGGCCCGTAAAGGCTCTCCAAGTAGGATGCCTGGGAAAATACGAAAAGCAAATCGTATCTTTGCGAAACTCGACAGCAAACTCTATATACCAACCCGTGGGACCAGCGTGGAGCAGTAGGCCAAGTATTTTTGGCTCACAGTGCTATTTTGACGCAAATAAGGAGAAGCCAACTTACAATGTGAAACAGTTGCAGCTCCTTACAAAAATAAAATGTATAAATGATATATATTATGCATCTGTGGTAAGTGTGCGTGCGGGCACACGCGCGCGCCTTCGTTTCGCGCGCTTTGCGCGGCCGCGCCTCTTGCGGCGACAATTACGAATTAGTAATAAACTAGTGTTCTCAAGGACAAGTTGTTTCATTGCGCTCCCGAATACCTACTTACACATCAATAAAGAGGAAAAAACGAGCAAAAGAGTGGTCTTGAGTTTTATTACAATTGTTCTTTCTTCTCCTATTGCATTGCGAACGTGGCAGTAAATGTAGAATCATTAATTACCAACTTCAATTTTGACGTTCATAAGCGTCACTTTGTGGCCTAAAATGAATAAATTATTTTGACTTTGACTTTGCCTATGTCTAGACAAATGGTACTCGCTTCGATTTATCACTATCGTTTGTGTTATAGTAACTTATGCAATTTCTTTTTCGTCCAACACGTGACATATCGAAGGTGTATCTGTTCCATACATTTCTGCTTTCCGCTTATATCGCTATTTGAATACCTACCACTTGTCTAGAGCCTCTGCAGTGGACTGCAAAAGGCTGTTATGATGAAAATATGTTTCTGCTTCCAGGTTTCGCTCCTCTAACAGCTCGCAACAGCCAAGTATACCGCGCGCTCACCGTGCCAGAACTGACGCAACAGATGTTCAGTCCTATTAACATGATGGCCGCCTGCGACCCAAGGCATGGCAGGTAAGGATATGTACAGACAGAACTGGCAAGCAATTTTGGCTGGCCTGTTATCCTTTGAGATATTGAGAGCATACAATGTATGAAAATGTTGGTGAAAGGGAATTAAGAAAGAGAGATATGTCAGGATTGTTGCAAATGGTAGTAGTCTCTGCCTGTCCCTTCGGGGAATAAGAAGCGTGAGTCTATGTATGTATGTTCGTCTTTGTTTCTTTCTCATTTGAGTGTGTGGTCAAATCTGGTGTCGGAGTTTCCAGACCGCCCGAAGCCCTCCGACATGGCCTAACGATTCTCATCCTGAGACTACAACCAGGGCCGACAGCTTTATCTAACCTTACTCTATCACTCTCCGAAGCAAGGTAGTAGAGCCTTGCTGATTTCAGCATGAATGGGCCGGCTCGACCGGGGAAGTACTACCCTCTCACAGAAAATCGACGTAAAGTATCAGTACCTAAACTGTTGCGTTTCGTTCGGTGAGTGAGAGTGCCGGAGGCCCTATCCCCTATTCCTTCTCCCTCATCTCACTCCTCATCCTATCCCATTTCCCAAGCCCAAAAGGTGGCAACGCACTTGTGACTCCTGTGGTGTTGCTTGTGTTCATGGGCGGCGGTAATTGCTTACCATCAGGCGATCAGTCTGCTCGTTTGCCGCCTATTGCCATAAAAAAACAAAAAGCTGGAGCCGTTGCAAGCGTTGCTTATCTTTTCCGAACTATTACTAAAGCCAAGTCGCGCTATGGTCGCTATTTCTTGGTGTAGCAATAGCTACATACCACTAAAGCCATCTATCGTATGATGGCGAAGACCATCAACATGGCGACATCTAACGGATACGACGACATCCAAATCCTAAATCATGCAATCAAAGTTCTCACACGCTATTTCTATATCATATAGGTACAAATTTCCAAACACGTCCGTCGGAATGCACTCCGCAGTCCACAAGACACGATCACCCCAGCACTTT
The DNA here is from genome assembly GCA_944739405.2 of Euclidia mi. NCBI lineage: Eukaryota > Metazoa > Arthropoda > Insecta > Lepidoptera > Erebidae > Euclidia > Euclidia mi. The sequence goes on along the minus strand of OX123210.2, from coordinate 18,298,682 downwards.
TTTTTTGTGTCGCGTTGGAAAATCCTCGTAGAGTCCCACCGCCCTGGGGGAAGGGCGAAGGGGACTGTCAGACTCTAACTGACTAAAAACCAACCCGTGTTCCTCATGTACCCGTGTGTCGGAGGGTCGGGTGTCGCCGAAGCATTCGCCGCTACCCCCCGATGGGTATTGGCCCGCCAGATGGTCATTCGGGCCCCGAACAAAACCCCCTTGGCGACGGATGAAGGTGTTGGGCTCCGCCGCCAAAACTCCCAGCGGCCGCAAAGGATAGGGAGGACGGCAACCTGGCAACACCGCATCTCCTCTTCCTCTGCGGCCCCAACGCAACGCAACAATGGTGCGCCTCCATTTGGTCCAATGGTGCGAGGGACAGACAGAACTGTCCCCCATACCCGCACCATTGGACGCATCCTGCGCAGGGCCTCCAAGCCCACGCGGAGCGTCCACTCCCGGGATCTCTCTTAGCTTTAGCCCACCACCACGACAAGGTGGAGACGATCACCTAGCCTGCTGAAAGGTACCTCCTTCTAGTTGGAGGAACATTATACCTACCTTATTCCTGTATAGTTGGTTTAGTGGTTCGTTGTTATCTTATTAACTGTGTATGGCGGTGTCAAAAGTGACCCCTAACCAACACCCCGACCCCGAATTTAGTAGTCATACTAAACTAGAGGTCGTTGGATTGATGTATTCATAACTCTATTACATCAACAGGTACTTGACAGTAGCAGCCATATTCCGAGGCAGAATGTCTATGAAAGAAGTTGATGAACAAATGCTGACGGTGCAAGACAAGAACTCGAGGTATGTATCCCTATGGCAGAGATTTTTGTAACCTCCTAAAAGTCTCCATTTTTAGGTAATTTCTCTACAGCCTCAGCCTCATGGCAAGGCGTGTCTCAGGCAAAGGAAGCGGCACCTTTTTCCGTTATTTTTATATGTATTAGGTAGTCATCACCATCTTGTTTTGGTTGCATTGTCTTCTAACTACTACGCGGAAGTATTGAGCCTTGTCCAAGAAAAACGAAGCATTTTAGCGACAGTAGAAGGAAGAAGAGGAAAGATGTTTGGCCACCTTATACGACATGATGACTTTATCAAAAACATACTGGAAGGCAAAATAGAAGGAAAGAGAGGAAGAAGTCGACCCAGACGGGCATACACGGATAAATTGAAAATAAAGGCAAAGGTCATGTCGTATAAAGAGGTCAAGGTATTGGCCGAAGATCGAAATATATGGCGTACACTCCACCGACAAGAGTACAGTTCTTAAATTGAATAGAGAGAAGACTACTGGTTTTTGAGCTCGGACTCCACTGTAATTAGATTTGACAAAATACAAATAGTCACGGCTGAGGCCAGTCAGGATATTTGAGGGTACTACCTACACACACCCCGACTCCCAATAAAACTCTCATATTTCTTCAAGACGGTCGAGAACGACTGCTTTACATGCTCCTAAAGGCATTTAGGTAGGTACTAACCTCGACAAGCGCATCATATCATGTGCCATACACGGCAAGGATCGGACACAATGATAATGGGACCCGAGCCGATTGTACCGATACCAGCAAGCCAACTCAAAACGTGGCTACGCGAGAGAACGGCACATGAACACGAAAAACAGTAGGCAGACATAAAAGAATGCAGACAAACAAAAGATGCTATCCCCTGCTTGAACAAGCGACTCTCACACAAGCTGCTGCATTCTAATAGAAAAACACTTAAGCATCTGACAGGCATAATAACCGGCCACTGTCCACTCAACAAGCACCTATTCAACATAGGCGTTACGGACAGCCCACTGTGCAGGGGCTGCATGGAAACCGAAGAAACACCCGCTCACGTCATTCTGCACTGCACAAGTGTGAGCGATCAACGGGCAAAGCTGCTGAACAACCCCAGAACCATGTTTGAGGCTTTGAACGACACCAGCCAACTAATGGCTTTCTGGAAGGAGCTAAGATGGTATGAGTAGTCGGCGTCAATCAAGTCGCCACTTACGCACAATGGCCCAAATAAGTGGCTAAGTGTGGAAAACCCACGACCAACTATAACTATCATGTGCCATAGAATCTTTCCCAGTGCGTCATAGTCTTTATAGAAACCATGAATATATAAGTATTTAGCTCATCCATTTTTCTGTCCACAGCTACTTCGTAGAATGGATCCCCAACAACGTGAAGGTAGCTGTATGTGACGTACCCCCACGAGGTTTAAAGATGGCGGCTACCTTCGTGGGTAACACCACCGCCATTCAGGAGATCTTCAAGAGAATATCTGAGCAGTTCACTGTCATGTTCAGGAGGAAGGTAAGATCTTTTTGGACTGATCTTTTTAGGTGAAGATTAAGGTTCATTTTCCGTGTGGTGATGGAATAAGTATACAAAATGCCATACATTTTATTCCGTGTTGAGAAGAGAAGTAAAGTGACTAAGCAAATTACACTAAGCCAATAGTATCTTATTCCGTGTCCGTGTGGTGACGGATTAAGAATACGGAATGTCACCACCCCATAACATCCCATGGGTGTCGTAAGAGCCGACAGAGGGAGCATATTATGCAGAGAACAGCATTGTAAGAGAAGGTAAACTTGATACAAACCCTATACAAACCCGTTTGGCCAGCGTGGTATAGTAGGTCAATTCCTCCTTTCAAAGGGAGAGGCCTAATCTAGCAGTGGACTGTTAAAGGCTGATGATGAATAGTATCTTAAGGATGAAACGGATACCTCGACCTTTAGCCATGTGCTTCGATAAAAGGAACTGGATGCTTGTGTGCCAATCACAGTATCAGATATAAAATTCTGGGGCTCGAGACCAAATTTTATCGACGATCTAAGTGCGCCCCTTGCTATTTCAACTGATCCCTACTATCCGCTAGACGCACTCTTAAAAATAATATGGCAATGGTTCCCATCGAGAATTCCATCCCATCCCATCGCACTGAACTCCCTGTCCATCTTCATCAGCAGCCCTATGTACTGTCCCACTGTTGGGCACGGGCCTCTTCTCACTATGAGAAGGATAAGGCCATAGTCCACCACGCTGGCCAAGTGCGGGTTGGCAGACTTCACATGTCTTTGAGAACATTATTGAGAACTCTCAGACATGCAGGTTTCCTCATGATGTTTTCCTTCACCGATAAGCAAGCGATAATTTTAACAATTTAATACGCACTTATCTCTGAAAAGTTATTGGTGCGTGTCGTGTATTCGAACCCGAGATCCGCTGCGTAGCAGTCTGTCTGTCTCTCCACTCAGCTATCGCTGCTTTTTGCCTGTCCATCTTACAAAATACTAATTCATTCACTGTTATTTCTTTGCTTCGTGGTGATTAAGACAATATTTTTGCTCCAGGCATTCCTCCACTGGTACACGGGCGAGGGTATGGACGAGATGGAGTTCACGGAGGCTGAGAGCAACATGAATGACCTCGTCTCTGAATACCAACAGTATGAGGTAAAGTAAAATTATGTACCTTCTAAATCTTCTTATGTACCTATTTCTTTTTATGTATTTCTTCTTCTTTCTTCTTGTTCTTCTTCTACTTTAGGGCTCAGTGGCGTGCCATTAGAAAGGCCAGCAGACTATGGCAGGCGATGATGATGATAATTGATTTTTATTTATTTATTTATCGACTCACGCCTATATCCCCGAGAGGGTAGCCAGAGTTGTAATATTACAGCCACATTTCGCCATGAACTTTCAAGTCCCACGGAGGGCGGCCTATTGCAGTTACCGGGCACTTCACCAGGCTCCGTGCTGCTACTGAGAATTGTATAACCCAGTAAAACTTTTGCCCGACCCGGGAATCGAACCCGGGACCTCCGATCAGCAGTCGCATACGCTATCCACTGGGCCACGGAGGCAGTCAATTGATATAATTACTTAGTCTGATTCTGCTGTTGGCTGGGTGCGGCTCAAGATCGGCCTGTGTGGAGAACCTTGAGGCAGGCGTATGTCCAGCTCACTCTCTTACCTGACATGATGATGATATTTAGTCTGGAAACTAGAAATCGCACTAAAATAATAGAAGTTGTTTTTTTGATAGAATAGAAAACATAGTAAAAGTCTGAGGCGGCGATAGCCGAGTAGAGATTCCAACAGATTCTGTGCCACGTGATATCGGTTGAAGAACCCGATCATCATTGGCCACAGCATCTTTTATAGATGATTGTTGCAGCGCCTGTAATTTAATTTGTAATTTAATTTTTTAATTAATGTGTAATTTGATTTCTGCAGCGTCTTTGATGGCTGTATGATAGCTGCACGACATTTCTTGCCACATCGGTCACAGATAAAGCGCGAGTCTGTAGGCGGTGATCGGGCCCGACGAAGACTTTTCTGCTTTAAGTTCTTGAGCCAGTCTTCGTCATGCTTGAGTACTCCTACTTTAATTTCATGACGCCATTCTAATCTTGTTTTGGCGCAAATCTCCCAATTCTCTGTATTAATACCAAAGCTGACCATGTCCCGCTTGCAGGAGTCTTTAAACCTCAAAAATGGTCGTCCAGTGGGTCTTTTTGCGTCCGCTATTTGACCGAGCATGATTTGCCGTGGTAGTCTTTCTGGGGCCATACGATGAACATGACCCAGCCAGCGAAGTCTTCTTTGCTTCAACATAGCAGTTATACTGGAGCAGTGCATTTTTGAAAGAACTACCTCATTACTCATTTTGTCCCTCCGGGTGACTCCAAGTATCGTTCTCAGGCATCTCATGTGGAAAGCATTTAGTTTACACTCCTGTTTAGCGTATGAAGTCCAAGTTTCTGAGGCATAAAGTAATGTACTCAAAACACAAGTCTGATAAACAAGGACTTTGGTGTGGGTAGTCAACTTGCAGTTTCTCCACACACGCGAAAAGAGTTTTCCGAATATAGTCGACGCTTTACCAATCCGAGTATCCATCTCTTTGTCGTTCGAAAGGGAGTTTGTGGTGATAGAGCCAAGGTAACAGAAATTATCTACAACGTCTAGTATAGCTCCTCCCAGTGTGATTTTCGGAGGTTGATGTACGCCTTGCACCATGATGACCGTTTTCTTTGTATTTACGCTCATGGAGAAAAGATGACAAGCGTGACTAAATCTCGTTACGAGCTCCTGCAGTTCGCCTTCGGAATTAGTAATAAGTGCAGCATCATCTGCGTAAAGGAGTTCTCTGGTAATTAAGTCGAGGCGTTTATTTTTTGACTTAAGTAGATTTATGTTGAATAGCCTTCCATCCTTTTTTGTGTGCAGGTGCACTCCGACATCACACCCCTCAAAAGCAATTAAAAGGAGTACCGAAAAAAAGATACCAAAGAGAGTTGGAGCAAGCACACAACCATGTCTGACTCCTCGGTTGACGCCAAAGGACTCTGAATTATCACCGTCAAATATTACTGAGCCATTCATGTTGTTATGGAAGGACCGGATAAGCAACAAAAGTTTTGGGGGGCATCCAAGTCTGACCAATATTTCGTAGAGGCCTTCCCTACTGACGGTATCGAATGCCTTATTAAGATCGATAAAAGCCATGTAGAGTGGTACGCGATTGTCGAATTGTCGAAGGCTAAATATCATATCAGTGGTCGACCGACCAGCTCTGAAACCACATTGTGATTCTGGGTAAATCCGTGATGCTAATGTGTTTAATCTTTGCAAGATTACCTTTGCAAATGCCTTTCCTGCTACACTCAACAAGGATATGCCCCTATAATTGTTACAATCGCCTCTATCTCCTTTACCTTTATACAAGGTGACAATATCGGCGTATCTTGTGGAATAGTCCCCTCATCCCAACATCGCACTAAAAGAGCGTACAGAAGAGAGGAGACACAGCCAAGTTTGATCAGTTCAGCAGGCAAGTTGTCACGACCAGTGCTTTTACCCAGCTTCAAGCTCATGATAGCCTCTAGAAATTCTTTAGCAGTAGGGGGCTCATCAAGTTTTGTCATCGTGGGTCGGGAGCTGAAATGTGACAGCGCATCTGAGTGTATGGTAACCTCTTGAGAATATAGTTTTGAGTAATGTTGCGCCCATCTCTCAAGCTCCTTGCTTTTGTCGGTAATTGGGTGTCCATTAATGTCTTTGATTGGTGCGCGTTTTCTTTTCGTAGGACCAATCGCAATCTTTATTCCACCGTACATACCCCCGAAGTCACCTACATCTCGGCATTCTTGAATTGACTGGCATAGTTTTACCCAGTACTCGTTAGCACATCTACGACTTGTGCGTTGTACTTCTGCTTTGGCTGCCTTGTATGCGGATTGCTTGGCAGGATCTCTGGGGTTGCTCAAGAGATCTATGTGTGATGTCCGTTTAGTCTCAATTAATGGTAGCAGAACTTGTTCATACTCAACAAACCAGTCGCTAGCTGTCTTTTCTTTCTTGCCGAGCACCCCATTAGCAGCTTTCTTTACTTCCGCCTTTATCAACTGCCACATACCTTCAGCGCTAGTAGATTTCTCCAGAATTTCTTTGCTAAGTTTGCCTTCAATTAGCTTCTCTAGTTCTTTGTACAAGTTCTTATTGGACATAGCTGCGATGTTGAGTGAAATTTTTCTTGGAGCATTCTTAGCAGAGTGTATTTTTTTGGGAACGTGACACGATTTAACCATAACTAGGGAATGGTCAGTGTCACAGTTAGCACTATGATAAGTTCTGCAGTTGAGTATATCACGTAGGTCCTTCCTCCTGGTTATAATAAAGTCGATCTGATGCCAGTGACCTGAGCGTGGATGCCTCCAAGACACCTTGTGAGAAGGTTTACCTTTAAAATAGGTGTTCGTTACGCACAGAGACAAAGATGCACAAAGCTCCATCAAGCGTTGCCCGTTTTCGTTGATGTTGCCAATTCCATGCGATCCGATGCACCCTGGCCAGTCATTGGATTTGTTTCCTATTCTTGCATTGAAATCACCAAGTAAAAGAAGTTTATCAGTTGCATGGACGGTTTCCAGGTATTGCCTTAAGTCGTCATAAAAAATATCTTTAGTGTCAGCAGCGGCTTTTAGAGTTGGCGCATAAGCCGAGATGAGAGTAATTGTACCTGAGGCTGACATAAGTCTTAGGGCAATGATGCGTTCGGCCACGCATGTAGGTGTTTCTATACTTCCAAGTAGGCAGTTACGGACGGCAAACCCAACGCCATGTTCGCGCTTCTCTCCGTCATTTTTGCCTTTCCAGAAAAAGGTATAATTATCTTCTCGTATACTACCTTCCTCAAGAAGACGGGTTTCCTGTAGTGCGGCTACATCAACGCGAAGGCGTAAAAATTCTCGGTCTATGATCGTGGTTTTTCTGAGCTCTGGTATATCATCGGTGGTTGACATCGGATTGTCCATTCCAGTGAGCATAGTTCTCACATATTCCACGTAGCAAATCTTGTGATCTTAAGTTTTTTTGGTTTATAAATGTTGTTTTTATTCCTTGTTTTGCTAGGTGCATCGATTACCCATCCCGTTCCAGACACTAATGTACCTGTTGCCCCACACACCTATAGGAGCTAAGGATGAGAGACGGACCAGTACCTTATTGGCCGGGGGCTGCCCAGGGGGCGTTTGGCAGGCGGTAACTGGTCAATTAGCCGCGATGGACTATCCTACCGTCAGGAGTCACCCCTGGCGCCCGCGCACACGCCTATTAGCGCAAAGCTTATCACCGGTAACTGCGACTCCCCGTGTTGTTCCCAACACCTTTCAGGCTCGGGTGGAGTGGCCTCTCCACAGGCGCTGCATGCCTGGGACATAGTTTAGAGAGCACGGACTTGCCCAGCATCCGTGATCCCCTCTCGACCTCGTCAGCTAATTCTCCAGGAATGACAATGTCATTACGTGGGGAGCCAATTTGGTTGCAGAGGTTGCCGACTTGTTCAGGTTGAACCCTAATGTCGCCTACGGTACCTCAGATCCGTTGCCTCTTCCGCCACACTACGCCGTACCAAAGTCCTTCTTCTCCGCCGTAGTTGCCGTTAAGGTCTTCACTCGTAACCCTGGGCAAGGGACCACGTTATACCCCGTGGCACTGGGTCCCTACTCGAACTTAGCCACCCACACACTTCGGCCTACTGAAGCGTGGAGTGCCCACCCCCGCGGCGAGCAAGAATTACTCCGGTGGAAGACAGAGAAGTTGACTCTGACCCCCCCGGAGCTGGGTTAATGGTTCGTATGATGCCGAAACCAAGGGCCCGATACAAGCATTATAATATATAGGCAAGCAAATAGGTACAATAGGCAGCAATGAACTCGATACCCTCTGCTTGGCAGTCCGTTGGTATCTCCACTAGGCTATCGCGGCCTTTATCATAAGAAGGCAATATGCAAAATGAACCGTGGTGTTCCTAATAGTAAACTACTTATATTCTATTATTTTCTATCGAGGCTCAAGTAGGTATACTTTAACTCGGTTCACAGTATAAGTTTCATGAAACTCGAAAAAGTAGGTAATGTAAACGATATGTCCGGTTATAATGTTAGTTTAAGTCGCTTTACATGCATATGCACACTTAAAATAACATTTGTCACTCTGTCATTATAGGAAGTAGGCGTAGAAGATGGAGAATTTGACGAACAAGAAGAAGTTGCTGAGGAGTACCCTGAAGAGGGCGAAGAATAGCCCCTCCCTCCCTCTTGCACACTTTGTGTTGTTTTAATTTTATATTGATCCCTCTTTATAATACTCATAATATATAAAATATACAAAATAGCAATGTGCAATGAGCTACTTTAGATTATCAATACCTAATTATAAGTGTTCGAATCATTCGGAAGAAAAATAATATTCGGATGTATTCGGATTGTTTGTGACAATTCATTAATTATGTATTAAAATACGTAAATTGATATACAAATAATTGTCATCACAGAGGCGGAAAAGGTCGGTAGGCTATTGGCGATGCAAAGATTATCCGCGCGCCTCTAGCGGCGAATTTGAATGTTGTCCGTGTACGACACTTTTGACAGCTTTCAATACAACTTTGCTTCAAGCGTAGACAGAGAATGGGTAGAGGGTGGGTTATTAGCCCCTCAAACCGAAATAAGCTCTCCTAGAGGGTCCCAAAATTGCCTCCTCCCTCTCTCCCAACCAAACAAAATAAATCGACAGTTACTTGTTTATAGCAGTTGACTCGTGAAACACAACGAACAAAACACATATACCTAAGTAGGTACTTACCAAAAAATACTCCGTAGATCTCTTTATCAATAAATCAGAACCTTTACTAACTATGGCACTTCTATTTCTTTATTCTATGACGATCTCGCGTGGCGATGCGTGGCGCTTCATGGACAAAACGACAACATAAATTCTCATACTCTTGTGGAGGACTAAGGTGTGGGTAGGTAGTCCTCCAACTAGAGTAAGGATCCTCTGTCTTGATGATAGTGCCTGGTTAACAGCAGTCCGACGTTACTTAACAACTTGAAGGGGACCTATGTGCAATAGTGATCACGAGCGAGAACTTCAATAGCGCGATGCAGGATCTGGTTCGGTCTTTGACCGTTAGATGTCGCTTATGTTGATCATTTACACACTAGATGGCCTTAGTGTTATGCAGGTACGGCTAGACTATCACCCTATGACGATTGTCAAGTATTGTCGCATCAGCCGCTTGCAATCAAGCACGATATACGAAATTAAACTTTTAGTAAGATAAAGACCCATGTTTCCTTAATATTGCTTCAGTAATTCTAAGAGACAGCTGCCTTCTAATATTTCTATCAACAATGCTATGATACTGATGATGCTACTGATACTGACGAACAGTCTTACGTATGTTCCATTTGGTTAGGTACCTACTTAACTAAAGGTAAACAATCTTGATGTGTCTTTTTTATCTAAAATGTGTTTAAAATCACAATGCTGCTAAAGATCAAGGTAAATACAACGATAATCATTACTAAATGAATTGAACCATTATTATAAGCAGTAGGTAGTTTATTTGTTTAACATGTGATAATATAAAAAGTCACATCAAAATTGTTTACCGGTTGTGGTCGCGGAGGGACTGAGACAGTCCCTCCGCGACCACAACCGTTGCAAGCCGGTAGAAACGTAGGAGAATAACAGAGGTATTTATGCCTTGAAATAAATTATCGCGACTAAGACCCGCTAAATAATATTGTATGATGTATACAAATCGCGAAAGTTTAAAATCGATTGTTTACCTTTAGTTAAGTAGGTACCTAACCAAATGGAGTATAGTTAGTCAATGGTTAGTCCATTGAAAAGTTAGGTACCTACATTTGGGTTGCATTGCTCTTTACAGAGGACACAATTTTATTAACATACTCTTTTGCTAAGTAGACGATCACGGGACAAGGCTTGCGACCCACGAACGTGGATTGAACTGTACAGTATCCGCTTCATGATATCTAAAAATTTTAATAGTGTCCCTACAAATGCACGTAGAGCTCCAGATATATAACATTTCATATGTATGTAAAACAGTTTAATTTTACTTGTCTGATTTTGTATGATTTTACGGCAAAAATGTCATGGCACCTTATGCAGGCATTCTAACAGCACCGCTCCAACCCAGCGACTAGCCTGCCATTTAAAATGAATCCTCTACTCCTAGGTCATAATAATATGGTATATTTTATATCGTCAGTTTAAAATGCCAATAGAGGGTTGCCAGAGCGCTTGCCAGTAGCAAAAATATGTTTGAGCACCGTGGTGCAGCCGCGCCGTTACAGTGTACAGTCGAACAACTTGCCGCTAGACCACCATAGGGGTGAGAATTGAGAATCGCTCAGTAAGACATCGTCGCTTCCAGTGCTGCTTTATACGCACATTGACACTCGTATACAATACCAGTTCCTAGTGTGCCTCGACTCTATGAGCGAGCCAAGGGATTTTTTTTTTCAAACTGGTCCAGCGCCGACTTGTTTGATTGTACATGGCAATAAATACTGTTCACAAAAACTACAGAAAATACCATGAACTTCCTAAGTACACATTATGTTGCAACCACAGATATAGATCTACATAGATAACGCAATTATCACGATTTGTATTGAAACCAAGCGTGCAGACTTTTTAATACCTACTGTGACGTTGCCTGTATCACGAAGTCGAAGCGATGCGTGACAGTATCGCTTGTGCGATATTCATCGTCTCCTAATACACAACGTGAGATCAAACGTCCGAAGCAAACGCGGCAACGTAATGTGAATAAAGTTTACTTAACGGTAAAACGGACGGGCGGGGACTGAAGTTAGTGGCGACCAAGCTCGACGCTTGGTCGGAGTTCAGACACGCGAAGTGCATGCATTTGCGTTATCTATGTCTGTGGTTGCAACCATAGTTCCTTCTATTATAGATTATAACCAAAATGTAGTACACGTATAAGAAAAATACTTAGATTTAAGATTTTTTAATAAAACCTTTATTTATTAAATTTTTATTGTTTTACTTATTTTTTATAGCCATAATTCTGTACACATAAATAAGGAAGTGTCTGTCTGTGACTTCAAAATTATGTGTATGTACTTGCTTAGAGTTATTTACACAATACCAAGACATAAAAAAAACATTTTTTTTATGTTTGTACCTATTTTATTTGTCCTGGGTAAGACTGCCTCGTTGGTCTTGCGGCATAAATGTGCGCGTGAGATTGGGAGGTCTCGGGTTCGATTCCCGGGTCGCACAGTGTTATTGGGTTTTTGCGTTAGGAAATTCTCAGTAGCAGCACGGAGTCTGGTAATATAGTAGGTAGGTAGGTAGGTAGTACGGCAATAGGCTCGACCCCTATTACGTGGGACCTAAAAATTCATGGCGAAATGTAGGTGTAATATTACACCTCTGCCTACCCCTTCGGGGGTATAGGCGTGTATATAAGTAAAAAAGTTGAGTCACCAAGTATCAGCTCAAAAGGGGTGACCCAGTATGGTACCTTGAGCCATGCCCCTAAACTTGTACTACGAATGTTTGAGAGAAAAAAAGTAAAAAACAAAAACCATTTTCAATCAAGATTTTTTATTAATATTAAACTTAATTCTGTTGACTGGTTTAGGTGGCACTTTTCTTATAATTTCGTTACCAAAATTATTGTAATTCAGCGCTTCATTAATATTTGAAATTACTTCAGTTTGCGTTGAAGTAAAATCGATGACTTCAATATTATCTGATGAAGCCATATTACTTGGTCCAGCGATATCAGTAATCATTGATTCAGTATTAATTGTTTCTGTAATTCTTGATTCAGGATTTACTGAATCAGTATTTCTTGATTCACTTCTTGGTTTATATTTAGGTCCAATACTACCTACATCAATATTTCTACTATTTTCATTTTTATGTCTCTTACTAAAAGATGTTTTAATTTCCTTCTTACGTTTCCCAAACGTAATTTCATTCACAAAACTCATGTTCATTTTCTCACCAGTACTCCTATCTTCACTTTCAACCGCAACCTCCTTTAACCGCTCTTCAATTTTATTTTCTACATCTTTCTTTGATATTTCTGCTTCCCGTTTTAGATTCTTTAATCTGCTGACAACTTGAGTTTTACGTAAAAGTAACTTCTCTTTCGTGTCTTCAACAGTTTCCAACTCTGGTGCATAACATATATGCAGGTTTCCTCCGTAAAAGTTTTTCGTATCCAACATTTTCTTTGCTATTCTAGCGGACTGTATACTTTCAAATACCGCATGGTATGTCTCTGTGAATTGTTCAGAAGGGTATTTCGTTAGACTAAATTGTAGTAGTTTGCCAAATTTCATGAATAGTCCTTTGGTTTCTTGACGAAGATTTAAGGATGGTACACCGAAGATTAGGAGGTGCTTGGATTCATTGTTTATTGTGTAGACCTGTAGGAATAAAGATATTTTGTTTAGTGAAATACAAATCTTTTGTACTTTAACTCAAAAAGAAATCAAGTCTTAGAAAACCTTGTTAACATGGCCTAAATTTATTTCAAAGTTAAGTTGGGGTATCATCAATGGTTATTTTAAGTAGACCAATGTAAAATTTTCTCAGAACATTAGTCTAAGAAATCCAATGGACCCAATGTTAAAAATAAATAACAACCCCCTACCATAGGCCTCATTATTATTAATCTAGTACTTATTTTGTAACAAAAAGACCTTTTTGGTCTTAGTAAAAAACAAGAATGAAACATAAAACATATAATTTTAGGACATTTATCAAAAAAGATGACAAGCTTCACAAAACTTTGCATTTGTCTAGGTAAATACACATAGAACATTGAATTAAACATTGTGTAACTGACACACAAATGAGCCCAGGAGTAAACTACGACCTTTAAACTGTAGTTCTTGTTTTAAAACAAAACAATCAAAATTTAATAATAGTATACTTACTTTGACTGCTGTAAGTTTTCTGCCCTGCCGGTATGGCAAACGGGTTGTACATAGATCTTTCTGTTCATGATGAGGTAGTAGCTTATCGTGACCCTCATCATCAGCCGACATAATTAATTTTAGTTGACTATGTTTATATTTACATCGAAAGAAGTATAACTTTTCAAAACACCTGTTATTTTCTGGCTTCCAGCGTACGTGTTATATCAATTTCAGCGATAAATTATATAATTAAAAAACACAAAGACTGTGCTTTGTAGAAATATGCTTATATTTAGACAATGTTTGTGATTATTTGGTATTTCTAATCCAAATTATAATGATTTTGGTCAAAGCAAAACTTTTCAAACGTCATTCATCATAGTTGATAATTGACAATGCAATTGACATTCGATTTGACAAATGACATGAGTTGTAGTCGTTCCTAAATGGACATTTGCTTTTCTAGTAGAAATGTTTGCGATCTGTTTAACGTAAGTAATTGTTACTCTGACCCAACTGTCACTTTCTAAGCATAATCCTGCTGATTATGTCATGTGAAGTGATGGTGTGTATAAAGTTATATACTCACAAACACTGCATGCACGGCCCATGGCTCAGTAATTATGTCTGGCCCCTACTTCATAACGCACCAAATACAGTAATTATCGTATATTACACTGTGTACAGTGTTGCACAGACGTATTTACCTGTGTGACAGTGTTCACATATTTATATATTACCATTGCTTTGTTTTCTTTCGTTTCATTACTAGATTTCTTCAAACTCTACTCAGTGATTTGCTGGCGGCACGCAACGGAGATACGTTCCACTTTGCACAATATTATTCAAGTGTCTTTTCATTATTCCTATAAAATCCTCTTTCCTTTCTAGTCCAATAAATCGATAGGTCTGTAACTGTGTTTGGTATTTAGCGTAACCACAGAAGAATAACTAAAGCGTAACAAAGACTTCATGATTGTGGCCAGTAGCTTAATGTCTCAACTTGTTATTTAGTATCTGCCTGCGTGGTCCAATGGTTAACGTTTGCGTCTGCTGATCCAGAGCTCCCGGGTTCGATTTCTGGGTCGGGCCAAAATGTTACTGGGTTATTCCGAATTCTCAGTAGCAGCACGAAGCCTGGCAAATAGGCTCCCCCGCTATTTTGTGGGTCCTACAAATTCATACCATGATGAAATGTGGATATGATATTACATCTCTGCCTACCCCTTCGGGAATACGGACATGAGTTTCTATAAGTAAATAATAAGAATGGGTTCATAACAAAGCAAAAATAAAACAACGTTTTGCGTATCTTCGTATAACAATTATATTTCTTATTAGGCGTATTATTTATTCATTATTTAATTAAAATAGGTATATTTACAAGATTTTAATCTTTCTTAGTATTGTGATCACAAGTTAGAACATAAATAGGGGGTGCTGGCAGCAAGTATACTGGGGAATCTGAAACAAGAGGAAATGTTAGTACCTGCTAAGGAAGGACGTCTATCATACAGAAGACTGCCAAACGAGAGAAATAAAATACGAACTACCAAAATTATATCGAGAAGCAGTTGATAAATAATTAACAACTTAATAAGCACGTATCTTCGAAAAGTAGGCGGTGCGCGTCGTGAATTTGAACCCGCTACCCTCTACATGTAAATCTGTTCTGTATCTCTTCTCGGCGATCGCTGCCTTATTAAGAGGATCAAGAGGACTTGCTGGTAACTTATAAAGTCACCGCTAAAAGGAAAATCTTACCACAAATATTGCTGCAGCTATTCTTCAAGTTGTCTAGGGAGCCGTGATGTTCGTTTTTGCTGTAAAGAAACAAAATGTCAATATCTTTTTAGTCTAATCTTTATGTTTTGAACTGGCAATATAAGCAAGTGTTGCCCATTAAAACTTCTTGGTAGGTACTTGGTCTACTCCAAAATGAAACTTTGCTGTAAGCATTTATCTTGTTGGTTTTGCAATCGAATGTTGTAAACTTACCAATGATCGCCGAGACTATTCAATGACCGTGATAAAGAACAGTGCGCCGCAACATTATGTAAATCAGCTAGTGAACAGGCTTGTCTCAATCTCGCGACCAACTTGTGTGGGATCGTCAGACTTTGACAACTAGAAGAACAATCACTGCCTGTATGACCACATTTATTATTAACGACGCCTTCTTCAGAATTTTCAACTATATTTTTCGGCGCATTTTTATTTTCATTCACATTTAGACAGCTGCAGTTCCCGCCACTTCCAGAGTTGCCAGCGTGGGAACTTTCTACCGAAATGGTAGGATTTGTAGGTAGTTGCCGAATTTCGGTGTGCTGTACCGATCTGTGTATGTTAGGGTCTGAAGCGTACGTTTGTCCGAATTTATCCGGAAAATGGACGACTTTTTTGTTCTTCAACATGGAATGTTGATATTGTCCTCTTCTGTTTGGTGCTGGTGACAAATTAGGTGATGTGTGGGCTGATGATGTTTGTTTTAAAGGTTTAGCTTTTGGGCTTTTTAGTTCATACTCTGTGGCGATGGCTTCGAATACCTGCAAATGAATAGTTATTCAGAAGAGATATCAATGACTGGAAAGAAGATTCTAATAAAATCTATTTCTGCAAGTTCTGCCAATATGCCAATGATTTAAGGAATTTGCAGAAATAGTACCTACAGTTAGACAAACGTCTTTATACCTGCACTTTTCCCCACCTATTCGCAAAGACATAATAAGTTGTTAATTGTAATTTTTGCTGTAAGCACAGGGCCGAACCGTCCCTATGTGCAATGTGCGCGGCGCACACAGGCGCCAGGGTGACAGGGGCGCCGCGCACCGAGATATGCGTTAATTATTATTATAACACATGTTACCGTGTGGTTGACGGCATAGAATACAAGTAATACCACCCCCTATCTTCCCGTGGGTGTCGTAAGAGGCGACTAAGGGATAACACGATGCAAATACCATCTTTGCGTAGAGACGGAAAACTCGACATCAAACCCTATACGACTGCCTCGTTGGTCTCGCGGCATAAATGTGCGCGTGGGATCGGGAGGTCCCGGGTTCGATTCCTGGGTCTGGCAGTGTTATTGGGTTTTTCTGTCACGAAATTCTCAGTAGCAGCACGGAGTCTGGAAATGTGCCCATACGGCAATAGGCTCGCCCCTTATTACGTGGGACTAAAGTATATCTGGCGAAAAGTGGGTGTAGAAATACACTTCTGCCTACCCCTTCGGGAAAAAAGGCGTGACGATATGTATGTATGTATGTATGTATTATTATAACAGTTATTTTCGAAAAAGGATGCCAAAAAAAGCGCTTCACAGATTTCGCACACAGGCGCAGTAGCGTGGGGAGTGCCACCCATCCAAAAAAAAAAACAATTAAACGACATCGAGAGTTAGCGGCACGGCCCTGTGTAAGCACCTATACATATGTAACCAACGACACCCTATATACAGTTCCCCGACTCCCTTCTGCAGGAGCTGCAGCGCGCCTTCAGGAACCCCACGGCGCAGCTGGGGCTCAACAGCCATCGGTTTACCCAACTTCCGCTATGCCACGTTCAAAGTTTTACCTGTTCTGCTACAAGATTCCTTGCGTATGGAGACGCTTTTGATGGTAGCATCTCTCTGCACAGAGCACAACGCTCCAATCTCATCCAACATGCTGGAAAGGAAAGAAAAATAAAAAGTAAACATCTTAGGATATAAGCAATAGAGTGCTCATCCAATACGCTGGAATCAAGGTTGGAATAGAAAACTAAAAAAGTAAAAGTGTTAGGATATAGCATTACCTACTACAGCAGCCGAGTGGTTGAATAGGCTAGTTGACGCTAAAAAATTTATAAGTCCGTCCTTTAGATTATTCAAAAATAAGCGATACGTATTATTTATTTGTAAATTAAACCAAAAATGACCAAAGTTACGTATAACGTCACACCGTGCTGCATTTTTTCGCACTAGGTGACGTCACACGTAACTTTAATGGGCTAGGTATATCTTTGTTATTTTTTATTTTATCAAGAAAATAAAAAATACGTGTCCAATATTTTTTATAATCTAAAATACGGACTAAATAAAATGTAATTATTTTGACCCTGGAAACTACCCTATTGTGTAATTCATATATTGAACATTGGAATGAGTCACTTTAGTTGTGAGAGCAGGGCTGACAACTGGAGTAGAAAATGACATAGAAGGAGAAAATGATGGAGCCAGTATTTTGATTTAGAGAGAGAAGAAAAGGGAGTGAAAGCCTAGTGGATATACCAACAGTCTGCCGTGCGGCGCGCACCACCGACTTTACAGAGTTATCTCATCATCCTCCTAGCGCTATCCCAGTTTCAATCTGGGGTCCGCTTACTAGTCTAACCGGATTTGGCTGAATATTAGCTTTTCCACGGAGCGACTGCCTGTCTGACCTCCGCAACCCGAAGGGATAGCGATATTCCACGGTTTAGACTAGTGTCAGTTTATGTTAGAAGGTACTGACGCCCTGTAACGATTGTCAAAGATCTTCATGACAACCGGGACCGATGGCTTAACGTGCTCTCCGAGGCACGGGACAAGCGATAATTGACAATTCAATACGCACATAACTCCGAAAAGTCATTGGTGCGCGCCGTGGATTCGAACCCGATACCCTCTGCATGGCAGTCTGTTGGTATCTACACTAGGCTATCGCTGCTTTACTTTACAGAGTTATCTGCGTATTGAATTGCTTATAATCGCTTGGCCCGTGCCCCGGAGAGCACGTTAAGCCATCGGTCCCGGCTGTCACGAAGACAAAGTCTATTAAATTTCTCTTGGATCGGTTGCTTTGCTGTATAAAAATGTGTACTTACGTTCACAATAAATATGTGACCTCGCGCAGTTCAGCGGTTTGGTCGCAGTAGACGTGCAGACAGAACAGGCGAGGGCTTTGACCACGTTGGCTAGCGCTCGACGGGACTTCTCCCCGCGGGCACCGCCACCGCAACTCCATAGCAGCTGGAAAATAATCAAAGAAGGTATGTACATTTAGGGAGATCAAGCTACTTGAAATAGTAAAAATTATCATAATCATCAGCCTTTAACAGTCCACTGCTGGACTAGGTCTCGCATTTGAAAGGAGGAATTGGCCTACTATACCACGCTGGCCAAACGGGTTGGTATAAGGTTTGTATCAAGTTTTCCTTCTCTTACAGTGCTGTTCTCAGCATAAAATGCTCCCTTTGTCGGCTCTTACGATCTCCATGGCATAATATGAGGTGGTGACATTCGGTATTCTTAATCCGTCACCACACGGACTAAAAATGATATCCAAGCATAATTCAGACATGGTCATCTTATCCCAAATTAAAAGCCTCACCTCACGGATCCTAAACTAGGCAAATACTTTAGTACGTTAAGTGACCATTCTGTACTATGAGGCCCTATATGGTGCGTAATAATATTACCTTATTGAGAGCTTTGGAGATAGATAGAGGCTAAGCGTCGGAACATATCTGACGGAAGATGCGTCGAGCGTATCATCGGTCGCGTCTATTCCGTCAGATGGGTCGGTACATATCTGACGGAAAATACGTCGAGCATATCTGCATCGGTTGCGTTTATTCAGTCGAATTAGACCTGCTACATTACGCGTCTAGTCAGTTTTTTGCTTTCGACAACTACAGTGCGGGTGTTTTGTATGACATTTAATTTTAAAACCTCGCCCCGTCAGTCAAAATACACGTGGTGCGTGGTGCACGCGACGTCGACCGACGATACGTTGACGGAAACAGAACAGACGCTGTACGCTCGACGCACTAACGCATCACCGGTTAGGTGTGAAAGGTTGAATGATTTATCATAATATATTTGGCGTTACGCAACGGATGATATGCGACGTATCTTCCGTCAGATGGGTACCGACCCTAATCTCTACACTCAGATAGACAGTTATTTTGAGTGAGAGATCTTCGAAATTTGAAGGGGAAAACAAGGGGTTATGTGAAAAGAAACTACGCTATTTGAAGACCTGTAATACTTTTCATACTTCTGTATTCTACAAAAGAACTATTAGAATTACTAATAGTTCTTTTGTAGCCAAGTTTGGAATTAGTATAACATAACATACCTCAGGGTCATCTCTAGGGTCTATGCCGCAGTTCCACACCAGCAGAGATACTCCTCGTCCCGCACCGTCCCCTCTGATCAGACCAGCTACTTGACCCACCTGGAGAAACCGGACAAGTGCGAATTAAACTAGATTAAAGAGTACGTTGATTATTTGAATTAGAAGATGACTTCTGGGCGGCAAAATAAAGAAAACTTTCTATTTCGTCTCCCAAAAGGAACTCCTTATTGCACATTGGCGTTATTTTTTGGTCCTTCGGTGCTGGAAAAGCAATAAGAGTGCTAAATTTAATTTTTTTGCTCCAGTAGTTTCGAATAAATTGGTTGTGATAGGGGAATGGACAAAATGGACATACACCCGACCGATTACGGGATGCCATTATTTGTTTTATTCGTATGGAACCCTAAAAAAGTAGTCATTTGCATGACATACAATTCTATATGGATAATACAATTCTTTATTCTACCCATGGTGAGGATGGATGACGAAAGACTGACTAAGAAGTTATATAAGTCAAGTGCGAATGGGACAGGAGGCAGGGGAAGATCTAGACGGACGTTCTCTGACCAGATTGGCGACATCCTAAAAAAAGGACAGGATAGAAGTACCCTTAACACGTTCCGGGACAGTACATCGAGGGACGGTCCTAAAATTCCTATAGATAACGACACAACGTCCATCGACGGCTGACTTTAAGCTTCGAAGTACGACAGCTCGTCAAAGAACGGGCGTCAGCAATAGAAAATATTGTAGGGTGACGTATTAGTGTCGTATTACAAGAACCTACAGCTGGCTAGTGTCACTGGTGTCACATCGTGAAGTTTTATGAGCACACAAGTAAACTACACTGTGTCATTGCGCGGGAGCCCCGCGTCGCTTTAGCTCATGCCACCGAATGCGATCGTGAAAAGTAGATATAATTTCATAATTACTTATATTTTATTATTGTTTTGCTATAAAATTTGTTCGTGAAAACAGTCGTATAAAATATGAATAATGGTCACGTCCAGAAACGTACTGTCGTATCACGCAATGTAAATCAGTACAAGGTATACCACAACGTCGTCAAGCGGGGAGTGAATTTGTCTGGGGAATTCTAGTGTCAAAGAGCATGTCGAAGAGCATGCATGAGAAATTTGATGGGAGTGAATGAAGCAAGAGAGATATGTCGGGATCGTTGCAAATGGCGTTCCGTGGTCTCTGCCTACCCCTCCGGGAAACAGGCGTGAGTCTATGTAGGTATGTATGTACAATTCTATAATGTCACCCTGCGGTTGCATCTGTGTTATATACAAATTATCTGACAAGCTGAAAATCTACTTACCGGCATACCAAGTAGGTCTTTTCCATCAGCCTGCAGCAGACAGTCTCCTGTCTTCAGCCCAGCGGCATCCGCCCTCGAATTAGCAGTCACTTCACGAACCTAAGATACAAAAAAACTCCCAATAGATACAGGGTGCAAAAAGACCCTTAACGAAAACTGAAATCCCATGTTGTACCAATCACTACGAACATTTTTTACTTCGGCACCATAGCTGGGAAATTACTGGTTCAGGAGATATTGAGGCTCAAAGTTAGTATAGAATTTTTCTAATTAGGTGCTAAATCGGTGCATTTACCCCGCCAATATGTTCTTTAGATGCCCTATGACCCCATGGATAAGTAGGTATTTCGAGCATTGCACGCGCGCGCTTTTAATTGCGGTTTAAAAAATGATAAAACTTTAAAAAAAACGTTTCCCAGGTATTATTTTTGGTTAGTATGACTTGGCATGATGTCCACAACGAGTAGACTTCGGCTTGGTGATGGGTCTTGTGACACCCTGAATAAGTACAGAAGTTTAATGGCCCAGCTACAGCAAGCGGCGGCAGCGATTTTGATTTACCTACATGTCGCGCTCTGCTCCACCGCGGCGGAGTTGCTTCAGAGCAGAACGCGCCATGTACATCGAAATTGCTACCGGAGCCACTCGTCGTTGCTTTCCATAGCTGGGCCGTAAGACTATTCAAGGTGCTTCACGGAATGTAACATTTTTTGAAAGTATTGAACTTAATTAAGACTGCCTCCGTGGTCCAGTGGATAGTGTATGCGACTGCTGACCGGAGGTCCCGGGTTCGATTCCCGGGTCGGGAAAAGTGGGTTTTTCCGAATTCTCAGTAGCAGCACGGAGTCTGGTGATGTACCCGGTAACGGCAATAGGCTAGCCCCCTATTACGTGGGACCTAATAATTTCTTGGCGAAATGTGGGTGTAATATTACACCTGTGCATACCCCTTCGGAAAATCAGGCGTGAGTCTATAACTTAATTAATATTAATGCCTATAGGTACCTAATCCAAATTATTGCACTATTGTATTACCAAGCTACCAAAACTGTTTAATTACAATTTGCGTGGTCTACTTTTGGAAGACAGCCATTCACCTTGGAATTGGACATCACTTGTGGACAGTGACACTATTCTTTTAATAAATTGAATTTATACCCCTATTACGTGGGACCTAAAAATTCATGGCGAAATGTGGGTGTACCTATTACGGTAGGTATTAACCTATTACGCCTCTGCCTACCCCTTCGGGGATACAGTCGTGAGTCTATAAAAAAATTGAATTTAACGGATGGATAGACGATCGACAGACACATGATGAAACTAAAATTTTGGTTGGTTTTGCTACGGAACCCTAAAAATGCACTCTTTGTCCAGCGATGGACAAGTGAGTAAGGCACAGCCGCTCGGCACCGGTAGATTTATGTCGAAAAGAAGTAATTGTCGAGGATTGAGGAAAGATGAATGTTCTTCTTCTTATATAGTTGATTGAATCAGGTGTCACTTGGCGGAACTCCACTGTAACCTAATGGAAGGAAAGAGGCTCAGTCATTGCCCATTGGTCCTGAGGATGCCTCGTTCAGAGGCGAAACACGTGTCGAAGAATAGTCGGCGCATACAGCGGGATACAGCAAGTCAGGTATCTTCCTGGAACCCATACCTACCCTATATCCCTTATCCTTTTAGAGGAGTTCGGTATTGTCAACCTTTTTCTATTGCAATAGTTGGGGTGGTCAATCCGAGGGTGCGTGGTGGGTTCCTCTTTCCTTAGGTTATGAATGCTCTTACCCAAGGGTATGGATCCCAGAGTGTCCTCGTGAGCCGGAACCCAAGACCTTCGCCCTCATCTTCTGGCAAGTTCAACTGTAACAAACAAAATGTATATGTTTAACTTTGTAAATTATAATTAAACATACAATGCGAGATAAGGTAAGGTAATGTTCTAGAGAGGTCAATCTAACGTAACTGTTCTAGGTATTCGATTACTTTAGAACTTACTTCACACTATTTGTTCATATCTGACTGCCTCCGTGGTTCAGTGGATCGGTTCGATTTCCGGGTCGGGCAAAAGTGTTACTGGGTTTTTTTAAATTCTCAGTAGCAGCACGGAGTCTGGTGATGTGCCCGGTAACGGTAATAGGCTCGCCGCCTATTACATGGGACCTAAAAATTCTTGGCGAAATGTGGGTGTAATATTACACCTCTGCCTACCCCTTCGAGGATACAGGCGTGAGCCTATAATAAAAAATAACTATTTATTCAAAATGTTTTAAAAATCTTATATCCGTAACCTTATCCCCCTAGCGTTGTCCCAGTTGCAGCCCGGGAACCGCTTAGTCTAACCGGATTGGACTGAATATGTATTAGCTATTCCACAGAGCAACTGCCTGTAGGAGCTACGTAACCCAAAACACAGAATAATTAATAGTACTAACGTACCCAAAAGTAACTACAATAGGTAGGTCGTCCTCCTCTTAGCGTTATCCCAGTTTCAATCTGGGATCCGCTTACTAGTCTAACCGGATTTGGCTGAATATTAGCTTTTCAACGGAGCGACTGCCTGTCTGACCGCCGCAATCCGAAGGGATAGCGATATTCCATGGTTTAGACTAGTGTCAGTTTATTTTAGAAGTAGGAGACGCCCTATAACGACTATCAAAGATCTTCATGACAGCCGGGACCGACGGCTTAACGTGCTCTACGAGGTACGGGACAAGCGATATTTAACCATTTAATACGCATATAACTCCGAAAAGTCACAGATACCCTCTGCATGGCAGTCTGTTGGTATCTCCACTAGGCCATCGCTGCCTTTTTTACTCCAATAGGTAGGTACTTGTTTGAAATAATTTTAAATGCGCAAACGTATCCAAAGCCAGTATAATCATCGTTGCAGCGTTATTCTGATTGCATCCAAGAATTGAACCTTGACCTTGAAGCCTGCGGCCCTATTCTGACCAGATTTCACAGAATATAGTAAAGACCGACGACCGACCGCTTGATGATGTCCGTGTGGTGATAGACTAAGAATACGGACTGTCACCACCCCATATCATCCCATCGGTGTCGTAAGAGCCGACAGAGGGAGCATATTATGCAGAGAACAGCACTGTAAGAGAAGGAAAACTTGATACAAACCCTATACCAACCCGTTTGGCCCGCGTGGTATAGTAGGCCAATTCCTCCTTTCAAAGGAGAGGCCTAGTCCAGCAGTGGACTGTTAAAGGCTGATGATGAAGACCTCTTGATACGACACGACAACTTCTTCAAAATAATTTTAGAGGGAAAGATCGAATGAAGAAGAAGAGGACGGCCTTGAAGAAACTATATGGCACAGTTGAAAGAAAACGTTGAGGTCGGGTCGTATCAAGATGTCAAAGAACGGGCAGAAAGCCGAAAGGATTTTTTTTTTATAGCATTAGGCGGCAAACGAGCAGACGGGTCGCCTAATGGTAGGTAAGCAATTACCGCCGCCCTTGGACACAAGCAACATCACCATAGTCACAAATGCGTTGCCGCCCCTTGGGGTTGGAAAAAGGGATAGGAGGAGGAGTGGGATGGGGGAGAAGGAATAGGAGATAGGGCCTCCGGCACTCTCACTCACCGAACGAAACGCAACAGTTTAGGTACCGTCGATTTTCTGTGAGAGGGTAGTACTTCCCTGGTCGAGCCGGCCCATTCATGCTGAAATCAGCAAGGCTCTGCTACCGTAAAAAAATGCAATTGCTCCACCGACACGACCTAGGCTCTTAAATGAAAGAAGAAGATCTAATATTATTGCTACATCCATTTCCGTATCATCCAAAACATCATATCCATCCCCGAGATCAATGATCAATCCAAATGAGAGCATTGAGAAGTAACTACCTGTGTGGTTTATCTTTGACCGACAGAGTAAAGAATTGTGTGATAACGAGACTGTTGTGGGGTAAAAGAAGATGTAGTGACAAGCATTGAGAAAGGCATGATAGATGGTTTGGGCACATGGAGTGGATGGTAGACGATAGACTGACAAAGAAGATATATAAGGCAAGTGTGAATGGGACAGGATAAAGGGGAAAACCTACGCGGACGTTCTCTGACCAGATTAGAGACATCCTAAGAAAGGACAGATCAGAAGTACCCTAAACAGAAGAGCATGCATGAGAAACTTGGTAGAAGTGAATGAAGCAAGAGAGGTATGTCAGGATCGTTGATGCAAATGGCATTCCGTAGTCTCTGCCTACCCCTCCGGGAAACAGGCGTGAGTCTATGTATGTATATCCATCCCTGCTTCTAAAAACCACAATCCATACCACTTTCTGCAAAACAAATTCATAACAAAGGATAAGGTATTATTAGCTGTCAAAGTCACGTGCGACTAATCTAACCTTAGATAAGAATTATGAGATCATTAAGGACCTCGGAAGTCTACCTATCTATGCATATATCAATGTAAAGATAGTTAAAATGGATTGAATGTCTCATAAACCTTGTAGAAGTGATATATTGTGTTAGATTTTTCCTTAAATCGCAATAATAAAACTAATAATATACTTATTAGGATTTGTTTTGATTATTTTATTTGAACTAACAAGTTTCTACTACAAACAGGCTGATTACAAGGTTAGTTTTAGGTAGGACCGGTATTTTCTGAAATCTAGCCAAGCAAACAAAATAGGTATTTCTTTTGACGTCTCTAGCTTCGGAATTAATTGACTCCCGAAGAACTCCACGTTAAAAAATTACCTAAGACGGATTCAAACGTAGGTACAGCCTGTACCACTGTATTTTCGAAGTTAACATACATCCATACATAGACTCACGCCTGTTTCCCGGAGGGGTAGGCAGAGACTTCGGAACGCCATTTGCAACGATCCTGACATACCTCTCTTGCTTCGTTCACTCCCATCAAGTTTCTCATGCATGCTCTTCTGTTTAGGGTACTTCTGACCTGTCCTTTTTTTAGGATGTCTCAACTTTTTGAAGTTAAGTGCTTATTAAATTAAATAGCTAATTATTATCCCTTATTAACGGTGAAGAAGAATATCGTTAGTAGACCTGCCTCCGTGGTCCTGTGGATAGCGTATGCAACTGCTGATCGGAGGTCCCGGTTTCGATTCCCGAGTCGGGCAAAAGTGTTACTGGGTTTTTCCAAATTCTCAGTAGCAGCACGGAGTCTTGTGATGTGCCCGGTAACGGCAATAGGCTCGCCCCCTATTACGTGGGACCTAAAAAGTCCTGGCGAAATGTGGGTGTAATATTACACCTCTGCCTACCCCTTCGGGGATACAGGCGTGAGTCTATAAAAATAAAAAATATGAAAAAAAAATTTTTCACTCATTTTGTTTTTCCCGCGAATCGAACCTATAACACAGCGTGGGCGACTAATAAAGCTTTGCAGTTGCACCATTTAACACTCGACCTTCACCGCACATAACCTCTCGTTTACACAGATCACCATTGTATACTTATCTCAAATAGTTCTGTCGCGATTCTGTCATTAGTACCAATAACTTGTTGTAAGCGTTAAGGTCATTCCATTCAAGACTTAATAGGTACAAATAGGGCTGCCAACTATTTGTATAAGCAACTAGGTAGCTGTTTCCCGCGGTTTCACCCACGTCTTGGAGGAACTACTTCGCGTACCTGGTTAATTTATAGCCTAAGTTACTCCTTGGTACATCAGCTATCCGCCAGTGAAAGTCCTGTCAAAATCGGTCCAGCCGTTCCAGAGATTAGAGAGCACAAACAGAAAGACAGACAAAAATTGTAAAAAATGTAATTTCGGTATATGGTATACGGTAGTATATACTATACATCCATATGCATTAAGTAAAAAGCGGTTATTTAAATATTACAAACAGACACTCCAATTTTATTTATGTGTATAGATATCTATAAATGCAACAATATTCAATCGGAGATCAGAAGGCAGTCGCTTTGGAGACAAGCTAATATTCTGCCAAATCTGTTAGACTAGTGTGCGGACTTCGCGTGCGGAGCTTGAAACGTGTCATCATCATCCTCTTAGCGTTATCCCAGTTTCAATCTGGGGTCCGTTTACTAGTCTAACCGGATTTGGCTGAATATTAGCTTTTCCACAGAGCGACTGCCCGTCTGACCTTAGCAACCCGAAGGGAC
This sequence comes from Euclidia mi, assembly GCA_944739405.2. NCBI lineage: Eukaryota > Metazoa > Arthropoda > Insecta > Lepidoptera > Erebidae > Euclidia > Euclidia mi. Next base: position 18,271,850 of record OX123210.2, on the reverse strand, counting down.
AGCGATATTCCATGGTTTAGACTAGTGTCAGTTTATTTAGAAGGTACTGACGCCCTGTAACGACTGTCAAAGATCTTCATGACAACCGGGACCGACGGCTTAACGTGCTCTCCGATGCACGGGACAAGCGATAATTGACAATTTAATACGCACATAACTCCGAAAAGTCATTGGTGCGCGCCGTGGATTCGAACCCGATACCCTCTGCATGGCAGTCTGTTGATATCTCCACTAGGCTATCGCTGCCCCTCGAAACGTGTATGTTTAATTTTTACCTCTAAATACTGGAGCCGAATTAAACCGCTATTAGCGTAGAAATAGATTAAACCACGCCTTCTTCATATACAATATATATTTTAGCTGCGTTTTTTATTTATACATAGGTAGGTACTAGAGGAGACTGCCTCCGTGGTACAGTGGATAGCGTATGCGACTGCTGATCGGAGGTCCCGGGTTCGATTCCCGGGTCGGGCAAAAGTGTTACTAGGTTTTCCCGAATTCTCAGTAGCAGCACGGAGTCTGGTGATGTGCCTGGTAACGGCAATATGCTCGGCCCCTAGTAGGACCAAAAAATTCATGGCGAAATGTGGGTGTAATATTTACACCTCTGCCTACCCCTTCAGGGATACAGGCGTGAGTCTATAAAAAAAAATAAAGGTACTAGAGGATGCCCGCGGCTAATCCCGCACATTTTTTAATTTGCCCGTTTCACCCGGGCACCCCTCCGATCCCCAAGGAACATAATGTCATATTTTAGCTTAAAGCGCCTAATAGTTTCGGCTGCGAGTTGTTTTTCAGTCAGAAGGTACCTACAAAGAATTTTATAATTTGAAATATTATTGGGTTCCCGTTAAACCCTTCCGTTACAATCGGCTTAAAATGTCGCATAATAATAATAATACTTATACCTAATAATAATATTCTACCACATACACACATCACCATCTAGTCCCAAGGGTGTATTCCTGTTGTCCCTATTGCCGCTGTCCCCATACAATGGGGACAACAGGACTTAATAAAATTAATTAAAATTTATGCCTGTTGTCCCCATAGCCTGTTTATCTCTTAATGGGGACAGCGAAACTCAAAAAAATAATTAAAATATATGCCTGTTGTCCTCATTGGCTGTACGTAATTCAAGTAACTGAATAGGTTATGTTAGGTTCTCTTTTGAGCCCTGCGAAGCAGGGCTCCGTCAACTTAGTTTATTAAAAACTATTTAATTGGACATAATGTCTACTTAACTACATAATATTATATTTGTGAAATAATATAATATAAACTAATTTAGATCTACACTAATTTTATAAAGAGGAAAAATCAAAAACTACTAGACAGATTTTAAAAATTCTCTCACCATTAAAAAGCTACATTATCTGCGAGTAAAATATGCTATATTTTATTTTAGAAAAATAGGGGTCCGTAAGATATTTGGGTTTCTCAGGTACGCGAAGTAGTTCCCTCAGGACGCGGGTGAAACCGCGGGAAACGGCTAGTAATGGATAAACATACATATTATATTCTTCCCTTTTTTAACCGACTTAAAAAAAAAGGAGGTTCTCAGTTTGACCTGTATGTATGTATGTATGTATGTATGTATGTATGTATGTATGTATGTATGTTTGTCCGCGATTATCTAGCGTTTGGCTGAACCGATTTTGATGCGGTTTTCAGAAAAGTATTTGTTACACTTAGGAAAAGGTTTTAGGCCCTTAACCGACTTCAAAAAAAGAAGGTTCTGAGTTTGACCCGTACGGCAAGTTTACCCACGATTAATTGTAAATACATCTCACATACATAATAAGTATACATAAATTCAGTAAGCAGTAAGAAACCATAGTACCTACTGACAACCCTACGTATAACTTTTAGCCTGAAGGTCAAAAGCTTCCGAGTCGTAATGTAAAATGTGAAGGCGACGAACTTCAATGTCAAAACAACGGAAGTGCCGGAACTAAACATAAGCTTTGGCCGCATCGTTGGAAACTGGTTTATAACTGTACCTTTTTTATTTTTATTTATAGTCTCACGCCTGTATCCCCGAAGGGGTAGGCAGAGGTGTAATATTACACCCACATTTCGCCAGGACTTTTTAGGTCCCACGTAATAGGGGGCGAGCCTATTGCCGTTACCGGGCACTTTACCAGACTCAGGGCTGCTACTGAGTATTTGGAAAAACCCAGTAACACTTTTGCCCGACGCGGGATTCGAACCCAGGACCTGAGATCAGCAGTGGCATACGCTATCCACTGGACCACGGAGGCAGCATAACTAAACCTATTATTGTATAATCCCACTCTAAGTAAGTAGAAACACGAAAGTTTGTCAAGTAGTAAGTAAGTAGTAGATATACCTACATAGGTACCTAATGGATGTTTGTAATCTTCACGCAAAAAACTGCTGATATGACTTTAAGCAAACTTTGATTAAAACATATGAAGAGTACTGAATTGAATTTATAATAAGCACTCAAGCGATTATCTCCCTAATAATTAAAAAATGTAGCGATGGCCGAGTGGAGAAACCGACAGACTGCTACGCAGCGGGTCTCGGGTTCGGATCCACGGCACGCACCAATGACTTTTCGGAGTTATGTGCGTATTAAATTGTTAATTATCGCTTGGTTATCGGTGAAGGAAAACATCGTGAGGAAACCTGCATGTCTGAGAGTTCTCCATAATGTTCTCGAAAGACATGTGAAGTCTGCCAACCCGCACTTGGCCAGCGTGGTGGACTATGGCCTTACCCTTCTCATAGTGAGAAGAGGTCCGTGCCCAACAGTGGGACAGTACATAGGGCTGTTGATGATGAATTAAAACCAGCTTACCACGACAACTCTCACTCCTTCTGAATATTCTTCATCAGCTGACGCCGTTGAAGATCCTTCAGCCATCTTTGGCTGGAGCTGATCACCCGCCCCCTCAATATATCTTCATGAATAACTGCTGTATCTGGAAAGCACAAAGATATAATAATATTTATCTTAATCTTAACCCTTAACGCTTGTCACCCTAACTCCTCCGACATGGCCTAACGATCCTTATCCCTAGACAAGAACCGGGACCGAAGCCATGACGGAGGCCTTAGGGCGGTTTTAAAACTCCGACACCAGAGTTAGCCACACCAAAGAGCTCAGATATTTACATGAGGCGCATTTCTTATGGGCGCTCTAAAGACAAACTTTCTTTGACCCAAAGTGCCGCCTGGCGGCGTGGCAGTCGCGCTGTGACAGCCGTCTACGAGAGACCAATGTTCCTCCTGTGTATCTTAACTACGAGAGCAAGAGAGACGGAGAACGACGCCAGCGCCTCCAACGGCGCCAACTACGAACTAAACTGGAGACAGTCTCCGCTTGTAATCGGCACACGAAATCCTTAAGAAGTGCGCTTCTATGTAAATCTGTATTCATTGGCCAAACATTCACAGGAAAAGCAAACAAACAACCCTAGCTCCTCCAAAACGCCTGAACGAATGTCAATGACATTTTGTGTAAAAACCTATTTCAATGACTGCCTATATGGTTCGACAGCACAATTTAAGGGCGGTTTCGGCATACGCGCTTACAGGCGCGCTAAATTACGCGCTTCTAAAAACTGGACTCTCATAAACGGGCATATTTTGGCGTGTTCGCCCGAAACGGTAGTGACATCGTGTCAGCGGTGTTAGTGTCATCATGGATTCGGACGGCTCGCGCTTATACGAGCTTAGAAGCGCGTGGAAGCGCGTCAACGCTCGTACGAGTTGCGCGTGTGCCAAAAGGCGCGCCTATACACGCCTACATGCGCTTCCATAAACGAGCTTACACGCGCATATAAAACGCTATTCTGAAACCTTCCTAAGGTAACTAGCGCTGCGGTAGGTGTGAGGAGAGCGCCGAGTGTGTTGAATTCGATACATACACGAGACAGCGCTTTGTGTGATCCATAAATTTTTATTTCCTGTACAATGAGTCCGACTGAAAACTTGCAAATTGCAAAGTCTCCCGTAACATAGGCTTTATTTTTAAGGCTGGTGCTAGGAGGCGTCTTGAGTACCTTGAATGGCCCTACCTTGAATGGCCATGAGTTTTATTGCCCGTTCTTTCTCGTGGTTCTACCTATTGCATTGCGAACGTGGCAGTAAATGTAAATGTAGAATCATCTAGTAATTAACTTTAATTTTTGACGTTCATAAGCGTCACTTTGTGGCCTAAATGAATAAATGATTTTGACTTTGACTTCAGTTTGTCAACCGGTGCGGCCGTTACACAAAGTGCACAAGAGTAAGCTCGTTCGTGATCATAAATCCTTCCATATCTTTAAAAGTGTTTGCACACTGCCTTCAACAGACTCAATTAAATAAACAGTTCACACATGTATCATCATAATCACCACACAGTTTCGAAAAAATTCGTACCACTGCTGGGCACAGGCCATGCACAGGCCATGCCTAGTCCACCACGCTGACTAAGTGCAGGTTGGCAGACAGCATGTCTTTCAAGAGCATTATGAACAACTCTCAGACATGCAGGATTTCGAATCATATAGCAAACGATTATTATTTTTCACCACAGCAGCTCAAACATGCCGCTTTTGCTGCGAGACAACAGTGAACAAAACGCGATTTTGATTCGAGCGTGAGGCAAAGTAGCTTTTTAATTCTTCAATCTTCAGAGGGGTCGCAATATCGGCCCACTTTCTCAATATCGGTATTTTCGATATTGAACATTTTATAATTCCGGAATTCGATATTTTCGATATTCTCGATACTAGCAATCAGACAAATCAAAAGCGATGAAAAATGGGAAATAGGGTCTCTAAATTAAATTTAAAAAAATATTGAGATGAAATAAGTAAATTACTATTACGACTACACGAACACCTGTTACTACTCCAGCCACTGACCCTAGAGCTGGATTGACCCGACACTATACCGAAGATATCCCGGACGTCAGCATGCACGAGATTAGTGTAGCTCTAGAACAACTAAAAAACAACAAGGCACCGGGTGATGACGGAATAACTACAGAGCTTCTAAAAGCTGGCGGTACACCTGCTGTGGAAATGCTTCGGAAGCTATTCAATTCCGTCATACTCGAGGGCAAAACGCCACAGGCATGGCACAAAAGTGTGGTAGTGCTTTTCTTCAAGAAGGGTTCTACAAAACCCTTTTGAAGAACTACAGACCCATCTCACTTCTGTCTCAGTCACGTCTATAAGTTGTTTTCTAGAGTCATAACAAATCGTCTCGAGAGCAAGCTAGACGACTTCCAGCCTCCCGAACAAGCTGGATTCCGTAAAGGCTATAGTGCCATAGACCACATACATACGCTGCGGCAGGTTATACAGAAGTCCGAGGAGAAAGACACGAAAACTTATAATTAAGGCCCCCCTCACATTGGTCATGAGCGTTCCTCGAGCGTACACTCAGCGTCCGTTCGGCGTGCGCCCGACGTTCACTTTCTTCTACAGAAACGCCAAGGCGTTTGTGGACTATGAGAAAGCCTTTGATTCCATTGAAACCTGGGCAGTGCTGCAGTCTCTCCAACGGTGCCAAATTGACTATCGATATGTCGAAGTGCTGAAGTGTTTGTACGAAAACGCCACCATGTCTGTCCGCCTCCAGGACCAGAGCTCAAAACCTATTCGGCTACAGCGTGGGGTGAGGCAGGGACATGTTATATCTCCGAAACTCTTCACCGCTGAGCTGGAAGACGTTTTCAAGCCTCTGGACTGGGAAGGACTCGGCATCAACATCAACGGCGAGTACATCAGTCACCTTCGATTTGTTGATGATATCGTAGTCATGGCTGAGACCATAGAAGACCTCAGCACAATGCTCGATGGCCTCTGTAGAGTCTCCCAACAAGTAGATCTTAAAATGAACATGGACAAGACGAAAATCATGTCTAACGTCCATGTCGTACCTACTCCTATCCAGGTTGGAAACTCCACACTCGAAGTTGTCGACAAGTACGTCTACCTGGGACAAATGATCCAATTGGGTAGGTCCAATTTCGAGAAAGAGGTCATTCGACGAATCCAACTCGGTTGGGCGGCGTTCGGGAAGTTACGGCATATCTTCACGTCCGATATCCCGTAGTGTCTCAAGACGAAAGTCTTTGACCAGTGTGTGTTGCAAGTGATGATCTACGGCGCTGAGACGAGGTTGCTAACTATGGGCCTCATCCGAAAACACAGGGTCACTCAGAGCGCGATGGAGAGAGCTATGCTCGGAGTTTCCCTGCGAGATCGAATCCGAAATGAGGAGATCCACAAGAGAACCAAAGTCACCGACATAGCTCTCCAAATAGCCAGGCTGAAGTGGCAATAGACAGGGCACATAGCGTGATGAACCGATGGCCGTTGGGGCAGGCGGGTTCTGGAGTGGCGATCACATACCGGTCGACGCAGCAAGGGTAGGCCTCCCGACAGGTGGACCCACGATCTAGTTAAGATCGCGGGGAGGTGTTGGATGCGGGTGGCTCAAAATCGGTCTGTGTGGAGAACCTTGGGGGAGGCCTATGTCCAGTAGTGGACGTCTCTAGGCTGACATGATGAGTTAAATCAAGAAGGCATGTCTATCATGAAATGAAATAAAACTATATAACAAAAAGTACTAGTAACGAATCAATATCGGTAGATAATTACTGGTAAAATAGTAGCGACGAATACTCGCAATATTACCATATTTGGCGCGCAAGACGCACTCAACGCAATACCACATTCTTATTATTATTTATTGTTCTTAATACCTGTTAATACATTCGCATGCACGAGTAATAGCGCGCCTCGAATGATTGATTTTGAAGAAGTATTATAAATTAAATTAATTGGTAATGATTATTTGAAGCAATGTCGTAAATATCGAAAATCCCGGTTTTTACTAATCTAATATCGATATTTTCTGGCACAATATTTTGTCCGATATTCCGATATTTTCGATATTCGATATTCCGATATTCATGCCCTAAGTGCCACGAATTGACATTGTTCAGCCACAAATTTGAAACATTCGAATTTTACTGTGCTCTGTCTCTTTCACATGCATATAAAAAGTGAGTGAAAAAACAAACCCCTTCGAATTCGAAATTCGATTTTGGAATTCGACCTCAAAGAAAACACCTACGGCAACGCTAAAAAAAAGATATTTGTATGTAACAAAGAAATTACTTTTTCACCACAGCAGCTCAAACATGCCGCTTTTGCTGCGAGACAACAGTGAACAAAACGCGATTTTGATTCGAGCGTGAGGCAAAGTAGCTTTTTAATTTTTCAATCTTCAGTGCCACGAATTGAAATTGTTCAGCCATAAATTTGAAACATTCGAATTTTACTGTGCTCTGTCTCTTTCACATGCATATAAAAAGTGAGTGAAAAAACAAACCCCTTCGAATTCGAAATTCGATTTTGGAATTCGACCTCAAAGAAAACACCTACGGCAACGCAAAAAAAAAAAATATTTGTAATAAAGAAATTACTTTTTTTATATGTTATTGTTTATATGTTTATTATGTAAAAAAATCACAAATGTAGTACATATAACGAATTTAAAAGGAAAACTATCACGGCTAAGTAGATATCACTAGTTTACGAGTAATCGTCGGTTAACTTATAAATACCTATTTCTGTGAGTTTACATTGGGCGCGCTGGCTTACCTTAAAGATATAGGTACGTACTTTGGTATGTAATGTACTACGGTACTACGTATGTATAGTAGTAGTATATCTTGGAAACCACATTTTATGTTTACAATACATAACTGGATACATACCTAGTATTTTTCTAAACAAAACTTAGGTTCTTAAAATAGTGTTGTTAAAATTATTTTTTCAGCAAAATAAACAGTCGGATTTGTTGTACATTAATAGTTAATACCCTTTGCAGCAAGTCATTATGGGCAACTACGGAACCCTACATTGCGCGTGGCCCGACACGCACTTGGCCGGTTTTTATTTAATTCTGAGATTCTCTGCTTAGCAGTCCGTTGGTCTCTCGACTAGGCTATCGCTACAATTCCTAGCTAATGCTAAGCGGTGCAGGCAAATCAGATGAGGAACCTGCATTTCTCGGACTTCTCCATTAGCTCCATAGTGGACTAGGTAGAGGGACTACTTCGACTATAAAACTCAAACTCAAATATGTTTATTTCCATAAAAATGTTTAAGTTTTTTGGACACGTCAGAAGGAGGTCATAGAAATAAAAATAAAAAAGTAACTTTAAATGCATATTAGCATAATTGAGCATTGAAAAAAAAAGCCTGTTCAGAAAGTAGAGCCTCGTGAGAAGAATCAGGCAAGAAACTCCGGGCCACTCTTTTCTTCGTCTTGTTTCTATACAATTTAAAAATTTAGTAACTACATTGAACTTTTCATAGGTATATGAGCTGGTGTGTTTATAATGTTGTTGTCAATTAAAAAGGTTTTTTAATAATAATATAAAAGTAATAAACTAGCATAATATAGACACAATAACGCACACTATCGTATTCCGCTGCCTACGGCCGCCAACTTTTATGACAACACTCGATCAAAGTCGCACTAGGCACCCTGTAGGCATCGCTGAGGTCTTTACCACAAATTGACATTGATTAACACAACGGCATTCCAAACAAATTGTCGAACACGCCAAGTGTTATTCCGTGTGGGTCTCGAACCTTGAACACCCGGTGCAGTCATGCAGTGCTAAACTGCGAGTCGGTCGTTTAAACCTCTGAGCCACCCTATATTAAACTACGATTACACTTACTTACTTACATATATATTTCTAGCTAATCCCGCTGTTACATTCGTGTTATTTAGAGTTACTACTTCCCACCCATGGCTCTTAGCGTAATGTTATAAGTATAGCAGATAGCCTTCCTTGACAAATGAGCTATCCAGCACTGAAATAATTATTTTAATCGGACCAGTAGTTTCCGAGATTCGCGCGCTCAACCAAACAAACTCTTTATTTATATTCACTTATCACTTAAAATTTTAAACATAATTATTAGGTAAGTTTAAGTACTTAATCAAAAGAACAAACCTTATTCGGCCTGATGTTGATCACTGAGATAGGTACCTATTTCACTACATTTATTTTATTAAAATATTTTTCACTGAAACACTCATAAAAGTCATAAAACTCAATATTTTTAACTTTAACTGAATTAATATATTTTTTATAAATCCGTGTGCTGTTAACTAGTGATTGAATTGGACTGTCGTCGATTATCGAGAGATTTTAGCTCAATAGTGCTGTGCGGGATGCTGCGTGAAACTTTTATCGATAAATTTAATGATAAACTGAACTATACCTATTACATACATACATACATAGACTCACGCCTGTGTCCCGGAGGGGTAGGCAGAGAATACGGAGCGCCATTTGCAACAATCCTGACATATCTCTCTTGCTTCATACACTCCCATCAGATTCCTCATGCATGCTCTTCTGTTCAGGGTACCTACTTCTAACCTGTCCTGTTTTTAGGATGTCTCCAATCTGGTCAGAGAACGTCCGCCTAGGTCTTCCCCTTCGTCCTGTCCCTTCCACTCTATACCTATTACTGCACAGGATTTAGCTGATGACTTGTATAAAGCAATGCGAGTATCGTGAGTTCAATCCTACATGTTGTGGTTTAAGTTTTGAGGTGCTTTTGTGCTCGTTGTTTAGCCCTTCAATTCGGCATTCTTAAAATTTCTATCAGATATTCAGATTCAGTTCCAATTTTAAAAGAGAAATTCAATAAGGTAATTGGGTGAATATAGAATATTCTTCATTTTTTAGGGTTCCGTAGTCCACAAGGAACCCTTATAGTTTCGTCATGTCCGTCCGTCTGTCCGTCCGCAGCCTAGCTCAAAAACGCCTGGTGCTAGAAAGTTGATATTTGACATGAATATAGACATACGATATTGCAACAAAACTGTAGAATAAAATTTAGGAAAATATTTTTTTTAAGGCTATCTCCCCTACATACAGAGTGAAAAAAGACCCGTAACGAAAACTGAAACCCCATATAGTACCAATTATTACGATCATTTTTAACTTCGGCACCATACCTGGGAAATTACTGGTTCAGGAAAGAAAGAAAGAAAGAATCATTTATTTGCACGAAATATGGTGTATAACATAGGTGGTGTATAAAATAAATGTGCTTAGCATATTTCACCCTTTGGGCATGCAAATTTCATAAATAGACTAGTCTATTATAAACGTTTAACTTATATTAACTTACCTAATAAATAACAAAAGTTATTATAAATAACAACAGTTATAATTTAAAATTTTAGGTAACGTTATAAACTATTTAAACTAACAGATAGGTAGTTATTACTTACATATATTTGTGAGATATTGAGGCTCACCGCTTGGCCACGGGGACCGGCGACGCGACCTGCGACAAGCGATTTCGATGTACATGGCGCGTTTACTGTGAGGCGACATCGGTCGCCGCGGCGTAGTTAAGCGCGCCATGTACATCGAAATCGCTTGTCGCAGATCGCGTCGCCGGTCCCCGTGGCCGGGCCGTCAAAGTCACGAATTTTTTTTTCGAATTATTCCAAAATCGTGTTTAGAATGATAAATGTACACTTTCAGCCAAATAAACATAAACAAAATTTTCAATATTTCCCTAAAATAAACGGCTTTAAAGGTCCCGACGCGTAGTGTATGCCTACATCAATCAGCTGCGAGGTCATTCCCCTCGGCCGCGCGACCACGTGATCATAAACTGCCGCCACCGTGGCGCACGGTGTAGGTAGATACGGCCGGCGTAGGTACGATGTCTGCAAGCGCGCGCTATACATTACCGGTAATAAAAGTTGTAAATATTTTTAAGCTTAAAATTTTTTTTTGTTTCCCAGGTATTATTTTCGCGTAGTATGAATTGGCATGATGTGCAAAACGAGTAGACTTCGGCTTGGTGATGGGTCTTGTGACACCCTGTATACATATAGTGGGGTTGAATTTTTTTTGGTTGAGTACCCCATTGTGTGGGGTATTATTGGATAGGTTTTAAAAAAATATTATTAGTTTGCTGAAATCATTTTTCGATTAAGTGATTGGTTTGTCAAATATCAAGCTTTGAAGGGAAAAAATTGTTAGACTCCAGTGTCCCCCCCCCCCCCCTCCTCTGCCGGCTAAACTATTAAGTCTTAAGAGGTGAAAAAAATTCATAAATGTAGTACATATAACGAATTTAAAAGGAAAACTATCACGGCTAAGTAGAAATCACTAGTTTACGAGTAATCGTCGGGTAACTTATAAATACCTACTTCTGTGAGTTTACATTGGGACCGCTGGCTTAATCTAAAGATGCCCGTTTTTAGTCCCATGTGAAACAGAAGTTATTATCAATGATGGCCATTATGGGCAACTACGAAACCCTACATTGCGCGTGGCCCGACACGCACTTGGCCGGTTTTTTAAATCTGTTGAATGTCACAAAATCTCATCCGCTTTTAAAGGCAATTTGTAATTTAAAAGTAGGTACTTAATTATTTTAATCATGCATTTTACCTACTAAGTATATGGTATTATTTATCAATCTCATCAACATCCTACCGCTATCCCAGTTGCGGTCCAAAACGCACGCCTCGACGATCGCGTTGCGTATGTTCCCATATTTAACTATCTATATACACCTATTGTATAATTGGTAACTACACTTGTTCAGTTGATCTCAAACGGTAAATGATCGATACTTTCACACCGCTTTCCGCACTAGAGAACCAGTTCGCCTTTACTCAAGGTTACGGCGAGGTCTTAAAACCAGGTTAACACACACGATCGTATGTTGTAACACTTTTATACTATCACGATTTATATTCACCTGTAATTATATGTAAACTGTATAGCACGGAGTAAGTACAAGCACTTAGTACCTACCTACCTGCCTGAGATATTCAAGGAAACGGGTAAACCTCGCCAGGGTGACATGTAATTTTTTAAAGCAAAATTTAACTCTATGAATTCCACCATTTCATTTTTTTTTAATCTTTATTTATTTATAAGCTCTTATTTCTAAGTAATATGTTAACCCCGTCGAGGCAAATAAGTCTGCTATATCAAAGCCAAATTAGGTACATACCTATTTATTTGTTCTTAGTTTTTCAAAAAGAGAAACACTGAAACAAAGTCATTTTTTAAAGCTTGATGAGGCCGGTGTTTCTTACTGGACTACCCTAAGAAGAAACATCCGACAGGGCGAAAAGGGAAGTCTCATTTTCGTCCTGTTTGTGAGAATAATAATTATAGAAGTAACTATAAATTAAGCAAAAAAAGTATTGCATCGAGGGAAAGAACAAATTTTAATCATCGCTCTAATCCCCCAGGTTTATCCTGGGTGAGAACGAACCCACGACCACCGGCTAAGCAGTCAAGGTTACTAACCACAAGACCATCGGGCTAATGAGTCATAATAAATGTGGGCATTTTCGTCAAAGTTGCAAATAATAACGTTTGTATGACATAGAAGTGTCTAGTTAATAAAGAGTTGTTCCAAATGAATACAGCTTTCTTTTTTACTTAAATTGTTATGATAAATTTAAATCAAAGTAATAAAATTTAATCCAGAAATGCGACCTCTTACGTCTTGCAGTACTGTCCTCTTTTAGATAGATGACCTATGCTAATGTTTTTTTTGCAATTAGTATCTCATTACATATTCCACATATTTCCGATTTTGTAATCAGGTTGTAGTTTTCAAGCACGTTAAACTGTAAAATATATTTTAATACAAATATTTTAAGATTTTTAAGTTTATATCCTGTCCCCTTGGAATGTGTTAACTGGACATGTCCATGCACCGTGACCGTAAATTGATTTGTTTTTAATAGTGTTTTTTTTCTACTATTCGGATTTTTTTTATTTAAATAGCGACGCGATAATTTTAAAGACGAAATCAAACATGTCAATACCAGCAGCCATTTTGAAGCGTCAGTTTTTATATATCTTCAGTCTTGAGAGTGTTTCGACCGGTAACGGTCTTTTTTCGGCGTTTTGCCTATCATTGACCAGTAAGTATTTTACGTTTCTAAAATAATCTTGTTATGTTAGTGTTAAAGGGAAGATCGTTTCACGTGGTGAATTTAATTCTGGTTTTGAGTAAATTAAAGCTATCTAGTTATCTTACAACATTTTTGCAATAAGTTTAAAAATCTAAGAAAAGTTGTGATACCGTTACGTCCTGACCATTACCCAATAGTCGGTAACGTATGAGCCGGACTAAATAAGTAACGGACAGGACATCCTAAATACGTGGGCACACTGAGAGAATCCTTACTACTGTGAAATTGCATAATATAACTAATATACACAAATTAAAGTCAGTGTTCACCCGAAATGTATGTACTCAGCCCATAATAGAGAAGCTAGGACCTATAGGTAGCTATCATTTATTTTGCGAAACATAATATGTGCGAAATATAATTTATTATTGTAAAACATATGTTTTATTTACCATTATATCGGTATATCCACAACTTTACGATGTCAGGACCGTTACTAGTGGGTCAGGTATACGTGACTGTCCCTCGAAATATTTTAAAGGCTTTTATGTTTTTTCTAATGTTTCTTTAAATAATTGAATATATTTTTTAATATTTTTAGCACAAGGGTATTTAAGTTTAATTTGGCATGGGAATTCTAGATCTATCACCAGTTGTTAAATAGATATATAAAAGTTAAGAATAGAGTTTTCGTAACAAGTCACGATCATGACCATTTTTTATAAATTACTATGGCAATATTTCGCTCACAACTGAGTTTTTGTGTTAGATTGCATAATAGCACAATGAATTAATCTATACACACTAAAAAAATTCAATCCTCAGTTCAGTTTCATTTCAGGAGCACTTTATTATTTGGTAACGGTCATGACCAAAACGTAACTAAGTTGCTATTTATTTTCATATATTATTTGAATTAAGGGCTATATAATAAAACAAATACATATCTACGAAAGTTCGTTAAATTTACCACTACACAAAACCAATAATTAGCTAAAATATTCAAAACAATATTAGTAACTTAGACATATGATTGGTATCGCTTCGCTATGAGCGAGACCAATCATTAGTCTATGATTAGTAAGCTATTTTCAAAGATAGGTAAACATTTTGACGAAAATGCCCATGTCATAACATAATCCATTGCTAAGCAACTACGCAAAGCGGTGGTATATTAGCCAATGTGCACGTTACCTATATGCCGATGCCCGCATCGTAAGGCCAATGAATACAGATTTACATAGAAGCGCAGTTCTTAAGGATTTCGTGTGCCGATTCCAAGTGGCGACTGTCTCCAGTTTAGTTCGTAGTTGGCGCCGTTGGCGGCGCTGGCGTCGTTCTCCGTCTCTCTCGCTCTCGTAGTTAAGATACACTGGAGGAGAGAGAGACAGCTACCGCAGCGCGACTGCCACGCCGCCAAGCGGCAATTTGGGTCACAGAAAGTTTGTCTTCAGAGCGCCCATAGGAAATGCGCCTCTATGTGCACGTTATATGACGATACCCGCATCGTAAGGCATTCCAACCTTGGTAATCGAAACGAAATCCAACCGCTATCGCTGGCCTACTAAACGCAAAAGTTTATCACATTCACGATGGATGGATCTTTGTTGCTTTTGTTAAAAACTACTGTACGGATTTAGATATAACTTTAACTTCAGAATAACAATGTCCGTGGCATTGCTGACAAACTGCAAGAGTGTCGGCCACGCTGGTGTGGCCATGTCTTACGTCAACCGGCATCTAACGTGAGTAACAAATGTCTTGCCATGCTACCTCCGCTGGGCCCCGGTAAACGGGGAAGGCCAAAGAAATGCTGAAAAAAAAAGAAAAAGAATCGACTGTTAGGCGGTACCTACGAATTTCGCCGGGTCAGCTAGTTACTTATAAAAAGAAACAGCTAGACGCCACTTGTGTCATTGTGTCACCTACTTACTCACCGAACTTGTGTCATTGCATAACAATAATAACAATAATATTGTGTGTCAATAGGATGACTTGGCCTTCTATATCACGTTTGGCCAAACGGGTTGATGCTGATTACCTTTGACGTAGTTTTTTGTTGTTTTCAAAGGGTCAGCGCAGACAGAGAGGAATCCCCGCGCGGTCTCGGGCATTTTCTTTACGGAGCGCGTATGCTCGAGCTTGCGCGCGACTTCGCGAGCCTGTTTTTTTCGGATATTCTTTCCCACGCATTCATCTTTACTAATTTATCACTATATGCTCTGCTCGACACATTAGGTAAATAAACATTCATGAGATGTTACTAAACATATAACTTTTTCTTCTTCCATTTTACTGTACGTTATGTTATGTGGTACCTACTTCGGATTAAAAATAATAATAAAACCGGCCAAGTGCGTGTCGGGCCACGCGCAATGTAGGGTTCCGTAGTTGCCCATAATGACTTGCTGCAAAGGGTATTAATGTACAACAAATCCGACTGTTTATTTTGCTGAAAAAATAATTTTAATAACCTATTATAAGTTATTTTTTTTAGAAAAATACTAGGTATGTATCCAGTTATGTATTGTAAACATAAAATGTGGTTTCCAAGATATACTACTACTATACATACGTAGTACCGTAGTAGGTACATTATACATTACATACCAAAGTATGTAGGTATATCTTTAAGATTAAGCCAGCGCGCCCAATGTAAACTCACAGAAATAGGTATTTATAAGTTAGCCGACGATTACACGTAAACTAGTGATATCTATTTAGCCGTGATAGTTTTCCTTTTAAATTCGTTATATGTACTACATTTGTGATTTTTTTCACCTCTTCCAAATTAATAGTTTAGCCGGCAGAGGGGGGGGGGGGGACACACTTGAGTGTAACAATTTTTTTCACTTCAAGGCTTGATATTTGATAAATCAATCACTTGATCGAAAAATGATTTGAGCAAACTAATAATATTTTTTTAAAACCTATCCAATGATACCCCACATGATGGGGTACTCAACAAAAAAAAAATTCAGCCCCACGATATATGTAGGGGAGATACCCTTAAAAAAAAAAACCCTAAATTTTATTCTACAGTTTTGTTGCAATATCTTATGTCTATATTCATGTCAAATATCAGCTTTCTAGCACTAGGCGTCTATGAGCTAGGCTGCGGACGGACAGACGGACATGACGAAACTATAAGGGTTCCTTGTGGACTACGGAACCCTAAAAAATGACGTCCGACGCGAGCGCCGACTCGACGCCTGCACGGGGATTCCCGCGTACCTTCGAAGACGCGCGAGCATTTTATGTCAGGTTCAAGCATTTATGCACTTTATTGCAATTATTTTAAAGTGTATTTTCAAGTGCTTTAATAAAATCCTCTCCGCTGCGCTCCGTTCTGTCTGCGCTGAGCCAAAGACACCAAAGCTGGCCGGATGGATTGACATAGCATTAGATCTCTTGCGTGCATAACATAGAGATATAAGAATAGAGTGGCAGAATGAGGCCAATTCGTGTCCGTCGGTGGGAGAAAGAATGCAACAGTTAAGGACGCGTTTACGCTTGTATCAAAAAACCACATATTTCCGGTACATTTTACGACAATTTTAGATAATAACTAATAAAACTAATGATTACGATAAATTGATTACTTTTTTATCTATAAATCAATTTGAAAATAAATAAAAAATATTTAATTAATATTAATGTAAAATCGATTCGAAACGGCCTCTTAAATCAAAAATAGGCATATACTGCTATTTTTGGGTACAATTTTCTCTCTATTTTTACATTTATTTAGATTTTCAAAGATAGAATAGGGTAGTAAATATAGTCAACTCAAAAACAATTAGATTTTTTTTTCAAAATATTGTAAATTGACTCAAAAAAAGCAAAAAATCATCTTACATTTTTCTTCTATTTTGCACGCATACGTGTGTCTTAATGTGTGGCAATAAAGTTCGTTTTATTTAGCCACTTTCTTGATTTATATATCCAAATTCTGCAATGAGATCTCAGTCTGCGCTTGAGCGCCGTCGGGAGTGGACCCTATGTCGCTTGTCGCTGCAGCCCGAAGACGAAAAAAGCAATATACGAATACAAAATATTCGCTAAAATCAATTTGATACTTCTCGTATTCTGTGCGAATTACGTACAAGTAAATTTCTTTTGTATAAATGGACATTATTACCACAGTCAAATAATCCATATATACTGTGTTATTACTTTATTTTCTCCGTTATGTTGAGTCAGGATATATTTCGGTATTTAGATATTGTTTTGTTTCTTGCGTTGAAATCTGGTAAGATTATCTGGACTGATGGTATACCATCCCGTTCAAGTGTTGCGACTGGAACTCATAAAAGAGTAGACCTAGTTATGCCAGGTTGGGGCTCATTTTATTTGTTTTGGTGAGACCCTACCACTGGTACTAGTGAAGTAACCTTCCAAGGTTATTCGATGAGTCTTGCTGGTACTCATATGTGAGTAAAGCTACGCATGCCGAGTTTGGGCTCATTTTGTTTGTACATAAGAGACCCTACCACTGGAACTTATGAAGTAACCTTCCAGGGTTATTCGATGACTCTTACTGGTACTCATATGTGAGTAGAGTTAGGCATGCCGAGTTTGGGCTCATTTTGTTTGTACATAAGAGACCCTACCACTGGAACTTATGAAGTAACCTTCCAGGGTTATTCAATGACTCTTGCTGGTTACTTCATAAGTTTCAGTGGTAGGGTCTCTCATGTACAAACAAAAGCAGCCCAAACTCGGCATGCCTAGCTCTACTCACATATGAGTACCAGCAAGACTCATCGAATAACCCTGGAAGGTTACTTCATAAGTTGCAGTGGTTGGGTCTCTTATGTACAAACAAAATGAGCCCAAACTCGGCATGCCTAGCTCTACTCACATATAAGAACCAGCAAGAGTCATCAAATAACCCTGGAAGGTTACTTCATAAGTTCCAGTGGTAGGGTCTTTTATGTACAATCAAAATGAGCCCAAACTCGGCATGCCTTGCTTTACGCACATATGAGTACCAGCAAGAGTCATCGAATAACCCTGGAAGGTTACTTCATAAGTTCCAGTGGTAAGGTCTCTTATGTACAAACAAAATGAGCCCAAACTCGGCATGCCTAGCTCTACTCACACATGAGTACCAGCAAGAGTCATCTAATAACCCTGGAAGGTTACTTCATAAGTTCCAGTGGTAGGGTCTCTTATGTACAAACAAAATGAGCACAAACTCGGCATGCCTAGCTCTACTCACATAAGAGTACCAGTAAGACTCATTGAATAACCTTGGAAGGTTACTTCACTAGTACCAGTGGTAGGGTCTCACTAAAACAAATAAAATGAGCCCCAACCTGGCATAACTAGGTCTACTCTTTTATGAGTTCCAGTCGCAACACTTGAATGGGATGGTATACCATCAGTCCACATGATCTTAGGTACCAGATTTCAACGCAAGAAACAAAATAATATCTAAATACCGAAATATATCCTGAATCAACATAATGGAAAAAATAAAGTAATAATGTCCATTTAGGTAGGTGTATAAAAATAAGAAACTTATTTGTACGTAATTCGCACAGCCAGGCCTATAACACATAGATACATATCACAAAAAGTTCTAAGTCTCAAAGTTATTTAGTTGAACTACATTTCCGCAAGTTACCGTACGTAGTACGTACTGTTGCCGCCGTGTCGCTGTAGTGACGCGATTTTGTACCTACTAATTTTGTAAACGCGTCCTTAAAGGCCCCCGTCATCTCTCTCTAACAGTACATGCACAACATCAACATTACGCAATGGCGTGCTACCTGTAACTATTATTTATATCAGTTTATTAGTAATCAATAGTTTAAAAGTTGTTTTTATTGATACACAAAGATAGTTTGAAGTGACAAAAAAGTTTATATATTTTTAAACTAATGATTACTGATATAAATAATAGTTACAGGTAGCACGCCATTGCGCAATGTTGATGTTGTGCATGTACTGTTGGAGAGAGATGCAGGGGGCCTTTAACTGTTGCGTTCTCTGTCCCACCGGCGGACACGACACAGTATTGAGTTAGGTACTATTCTGCCACTCTATACTTTATATCTCTATGGTGCATAATCTCGAGTACTTACCTAAGTATTTTCTTCCCAAAGTTACTATTCGCTTCGTATTTACGGTGTAGTGAAATGTTGTATTTTTAAACCGTCGTCACAGACCATCCTGAAAATACATACAGGCGTTCATAGTGATGATGATGACCAAATGGCCATCCATATTTTTTAAATGTCTCCCTGAGAAATAATAAAAGCAAACGTTTATCAACTTTGAAACATTTTCCTTCCTAAGAATATTAAATTATTCAAAATATATTCATTTTTAAATGATTTCCTTGTTAATGAAATATTGATTGAATTAATTTAAATAATATAAATCACTTCTGCTTCCGTTCGGATAAGGAAATGGACATTAAAATAAATTACAATAATAAAACAATTAATTTTGTATTGCAAATTATTTATTATACCTAGTATTTATACATTATTATTAAAATAAGATATTGCTTGACGACAATTCATAAGCATTATTATTATACATAACAATTGCACTTTTTAAAATAAATGATAATTAACTAATATACAGACTGCCTCCGTGGTCCAGTGGATAGCGTATGCGGCTGCTGATCGGACCCGGGTTCGATTCCCGGGTCGGGCAAAGGTGTTACTGTCTTTTTCCGAATTCTCAGTAGTAGCACTGAGTCTTGCAAAGCGCCCGGCAAATTTCATAACTCCGAAAAGTCATTGGTGCGCGCCGTAGATTCGAACCCGATACCCTCTGCATGGCAGTCTGTTGGTATCTCCACTAGGCTATCGCTGCATTTTGGACTAAACCAGCTATTATATTAATTTAATCCTTTTTGTGATAAAGCTTATATTGTTCATGAGTGTCACACCTTGTTACAACTAATTAGACAATATTTTTATTAATGTTGGTGTTTCTAAAACCGTAATAGTGAACTTTTAACCTTATCGATGCACAAAACACATTTAGGTAATCTATCAGGTATCTTGTTCAAAACCCTTAAACAACCCGAAAAGTAAGTTAGAAGCTTCCTATATAATTTATTTCACAAAATATGGTAAAAGATATGTTATTTTCTATGAAGCAATTTCGTCAAAATTAACATCAACTTATATGTATTTATTTATTTAAACATATGTCGAGGTCTAACAGCTTATATTCCAAGTGGACAAAAAATATTAAGCATAGATTCATAGACTCACGCCTGTTTCCCGAAGGGGTAGGCAGAAACTACGGAACGCCATTTGCAACTATCATGAGATATCTCTCTTGCTTCATTCACTCCCATCAAGTTTCTCATGTATGCTCTTCGGTTCAGGTTGCTTCCGACTGTCCTTTTTTAGGGCCGGCGCCGACTGACGGCATGGCATGGCACGGCTCGGCACGGCGTGGCGTGGCACGGCATGTTTCGGTAGCCCGAAGGACGCTTCGGCATGACGCGTCATACCGAGGCGTCCAATTGACTGGAATTTAGTATCAATAGCACTTCTTGCTGAAGATGAAGAACGGCAAATACAAATTGATATGTCGAAGAGAAAAATATTCTGGATACATTATTTATGGAGAACAAGATTTACTTACTGATTTCGTCGTGGCACACTGCAGGACGCCGTGGCATGCCGCGGCATCCCGAAGTATGCGACGTCCCACGGTATGCCACGACGTGCCACGGCGGGCTGCGGTACGATTGTATCGAAATAAAGTAATACGAATTCTAAACTCATTGAAATAAGAATAAAAATGACTTGATCAGTAATAAAATCCTTTGTCATACCGTGCCATACCGCGACGTCAGTGCGCGCCGGCCTTTAGAATGTCTCCAATCTGGTCAGAGAACGTCCGCCTAGGTCTTTCCCTTGCCTCTTTCCCATGTATACAAACCATCTAACGTATGTACGACAGATAAGCCAGTTTGTAGGTAACAAACAAACAAATAGAGTACTGTGAAAT
The DNA here is from genome assembly GCA_944739405.2 of Euclidia mi. Lineage (NCBI taxonomy): Eukaryota > Metazoa > Arthropoda > Insecta > Lepidoptera > Erebidae > Euclidia > Euclidia mi. The sequence continues at coordinate 18,250,889 of OX123210.2, read as the reverse complement.
ATTGATTTTGACGAAAATGTTAATTTGAAAAAAATGCTATCTTTTTTTATAGCATAACGCCTGCATCCCCGAAGGGGTAAGCACAGGTGTAATATTACACCCACATTTCGCCTTAAGAATTTTAGGTCCCACGTAATAGGGGGGCGAGCCTATTGCCGTTACCGGGCACATCACCAGACTCCGTTCTGCTACCGAGGATTCGGAAAAATTCAGTAACACTTTGGCTGACCCGGGAATCGTCCTTTGGACTTCCCGAATAGCAGACGAATACGCTATCCACTGGACCACGGGGGCAGTCTTGCACGAAAATACATTTCATTTTGTAAAATAAATGCTATCTATAGCTTCTATATACTTTTTGAGAAAACACTGACTTATGCTACGGCCACACTACCGTGATATGCCAATGATTATTGCCATAACTTCAACAACGCCTAGGTGTAACCACGGCCGTAATTTTACAATGCCAATCAATATGGCAAATGGCGGTAGACAATTGCTCCAGCGGCGGTCTTTTTTCGCACATCAAAGAAGATTACCGCAGTAATTAATGCGTTTGTGGCCACACTACTGTTTGTCCAGTGTGCAACATGAGTTCCACGATGGCGCATGTATCTACCGATATGGAGTGGTCAAATGAAAAAGCGCTCGAAGTTTTGGAATTATTCCAATCCGAACCGTCTCTTTGGGATACTCGGCAAAAAGCCAAAAATTTAAGATTCATGTAAAAATAATTGGCACTCATAAAATACCACACAGCTGCAGCTTCAACGTCCATCTTGAAAAAGGTTATTTTTACCGCCTAATTTATTGACATATCTGGGTAAACTGGTGTAACCACACGACTTCACGCAGTAATTTATACGGTAATTAAATGCTTTAATTATTGCGGTAACAGCCCGGTAGACGGTAAGGTAGTGTGGCTGTAGCATTATACACGGTGTATTCAAATGTATATATAACCTATTTCTGTTATATGTAGTTATAAAACTTAATAAGCAACATTCTGTACAAAATTCGGTTACAAACAACTTAGTGAATGCGGTATCGGTTTTAAAACACTTTATTACCTTAACTGGTTATAAAAAAAATTGGCTATTTAGTAACAATTCGGCTAGCAACTTCTGTACTCTAAAATACTTTTCTACATAACCGTTATCTGTTTCAAAACTTTATATACAGATTTATACCGTATATAACCGAAATAGTCTATTCAGCAATATCGGTACACAATTCGGAACCCACATTTAAAATATATTTATACACCGTATATAACGAAAACAGTCTATTGAACTCCACCGGTATAACACAATTTCGGAATAACCGTTATCCTTTTAACTTTCACGACTTGTACACATAGTAATATTATACGTAACTGGTCTCTTTCGCATATTTCTTTTAAAATATAGGTTTAAAATACATTATATTTCCCTTGACGTTTACGCATAGGTTATACAAGCCATGGTCACGAGATGACTCCTACTGAACCAATATCTTAACCGTTATATACCGTTTTTAACCGTTATACTCTATTTAGCGACTTCAGTACATAATTCGGTGAAAGCGGTTATTTTATTCTTCCCCCTATTTCTGTAGGGGGCTGGTAACTTTAAATGAACAGTTCTAACATGTAGTTTCATAGAATTCGATTGTGAGAAGGATTTCGCGCAGTAAGGGCATTCGTAGGGCTTAGCGCCTGTGTGTACCTGATAATAAGAATATAATATAAATAACATAATTTCACGCCTTCATCCCGGGGGGATAGACAGAGGTGTATTATACACCCACACTTCGCCAGTTATGTTTCGGTCCCAATGTAATAGCGGGCGAGCCTATTGCCATTTTGCTATTGCCTACCGGGCACATTATTAAGCGAGCGATAATTAAGATTTTTAATACACACAACTTCGAAAAGTCAGAGGTGTCTGCCCGGGGTACCTGGGGATCAAACCTGAGACTATCGTCTCGGCAGTCAGTTACGTACACCACTGGGATATCGCCGCTTCAATATAAAGAATAAGAAATAGTGTAAATCAAAAAATTATAATTATATATCGTAAATTAAATGGTCAAATTCGACACATAGATAGCAATGGCCTAGTGGAGATACCAACACACTGCCACTCTGAGGGTATCGGGTTCAAATCCACGGCGCGCCCCGCTAATTTTTCGAAGTTATGTGCGTATTGAACCGTTAATTATCGCTTGCCTCGTACCTCGGACAGCACGTTAAACTGTCAGTCCCGGCTGTCATGAACGTTACGGGAAGTCAGTACTCTTAAATAAACTGACACTATGACGACCGGTTGGCGCAGCGGGAGTATAAGCAACTGCCACGCCGAAGGTCGCGGGTTCGATTCCCGCTCAAGTCGAACATTTGTGTGCGTGAACACGGATGTTTGTCTTCGGCTGGGTGTTTCTATGTAAGATATGTATGTATTTACAAAACAAAAGTATATATATTATGTATGTTTATCCATTGTCTAGTACCCATAGTACAAGCTCTGCTTAGTTTGGGACTAGATGGTGTTGTGTGAATGTGGTAGAATATTATATTATGAATATTACTAGTCTAATCCATGAAATATAGCTATCCCTTTAGATTGTGGAGGTCAGACGGCAGTCCTCTTGTGGAAAAGCTAATATTCTGTCATATCCAGTCATACTGGGCTTTCCTTGATGATACACTAGGGATCCGTTATGAGGTCCTGGATCTCGTGATGATGACTTATCCATTGGTGTATCTATAATCTATTCACATTACGAAAAAATAAAAGGTAAACAAAGAAACCAACGATTCACAAACTTAATAAGATAGCAGGATAACCGATCGGGATAACCCGACATAATCAAAAATGACTCTCTGTCATGCGAAATGGTTACTTTGGGTGTAATACTTAAGTTGCCAGGATAATATTGACATCAAAATTTTAGAATCATTGGCAATTTAGGTTCTTTATCATGTAAAATACTTTATTAGCATAATCAATAATAAAAAATCGTTATTTTAATTTGGAATAATACAGAAAAAAAAATTAATATTATGCTGTACCATTTATAAATATAAGGGACAGAGGTTTTTTGAAAAACTACTTTATTGAGTCTTTTGCTAGGAATATTTAACTAAAATCTTTTTTGGTAGGTAGGCGACATTACAAGAACCATTTTTATGGTTTGTTACATTTAATTTTTTCGTATCTTGAACAGACTATAGTGTTTTTTTTTCAGGATGGACCTGGGTATTCATAAAACAATGGTGGAAAGGTTCTTAGTTCTTCAAACTAGAATTTAGAATCGTTTACCCAATTTCTGGGGTGGGCACTAGACCATACAGGGGTAGGCACAGATCAACGAAACGAAACAACCCAGCCTACTAGACGGCAGACGTAAGGCGAACACTTTCTGACAACACGTTAGACTTATACGTCTTACATAAGACCAATCCCAACACTAGTTATGAATTATGACGTACCGCAAATTTGAACCGGCCAATTAGAATGCATTTTTGTAGCCCCCTTCGCCCCGCATACCTCACCGCTTTGACAGAATTGTTTGTTTGTAGAAATGAAAACATTAGGTGTCTAGTAGGCTGGATTGTCGTTGGCACAGATACTATATACGCCTATGGACTTACCCTGTCATGTCTGTTCAGAGCCGCCTTATGTTTGAAAGCTTTGGGACAGTGCGTGCATTTGAAGGGCCTCTCACCAGTGTGAGTACGAATGTGGATCTGTTCAACAAAATGACACACATAAATCATCTTAATATATCAAATCCTTGCGTTACTGACTGACTGACAGACACGCTACAGCCAAAACTATTGGCCGCATGAAGCTGAAATTTGGCATGTATGTTCCTTGGGGACCGTAGGGGTGCACTAAGAAGCGATTTCCCGAAATACCCACGGGATCGGTCAAAACAGATAAATTTTAAAAAATGTGCAGGCGTAGCTGCTGGCTTCCCCTAGTTATATCTAATATTGCATCGTTAGGAATTTTAAAGCAATTTCTTGTGCGAGTAAGGCCTTTAAGGAGCCACCCTTTTAAGGAGAAAACAGATTTGACTTTATCGCCGCAGTAAATAAACCAATTTAGTTTTTGCCGCCAGCATAAACGAATTTAAGCAGGCAAGTTAGAATCTAACATTTAGACATTCCAATCAAAAACTCGTATCCACTTTTAAGGTAGTAGAGCCTTGCTGATTTCAGCATGAATGGGCCGGCTCTACTGGGGAAGTACTACCCTGCCACAGAAAATCGACGTAAAGTAACAGTACCTAAACTGTTGCGTTTCGTTCGGTGAGTGTGAATTCCGGAGGCCCTATCCCCTATTCCTTCTCCCTCATCCCACTCCTCATCCTATCCTTTTTCCCAACCCCAAGGGGCGGCAACGCACTAGTGACTCGTGTGGTGTTGCTTGTGTCCATGGGCGGCGGTAATTGCTTACCATCAGGCGATCCGTCTGCTCGTTTGCCGCCTAGTACTATAAAAAAAATACAGACATGGATGAAATAGTTTAGTAATATAATATCTTCTTGGGTTTACGCGAATGTTATACATTGGAATTAAACTACAGTTTACGGATTTTATCGCGTTATATTGGTTTTACTGAGTTATTACATTTAATCCGAATGATATAGAAACTACATTTTCTTTATTTATTACTAGACGACGTTTCGAATTCTTTATAGGACTGACTGAAACTCAGTGAAACCAATATAACGCGATAAAATCCGTAAACTGTAGTTTAATTCCAAGTTATATTAGTAATAACAAGTCAAAATATGTCTCCAAAATTTGTGAACCGTTATTTTATTTAAACCACGAGTTTAAATGAAATAACGGTCAAACCGTTATCAACCGTTACACAAACTATAAACAGTTATCGTTTAACCGTATTAATTATTTTAATAACTTACCTGTAATCTTTGATACACGCTGAAACTCTTTGGACACTCGGCACATTGAAACGGTTTCTCCCCAGTGTGGATTCTTTGATGATACATTAACGCTGCGGATGACTAGAAAAATAAATAAAAATAACTACGTTGAAAATAACTGACATCAAAAAGTAAAAACTAAAAAATAATAAAGATTTAATATTAATTTAATACTACCTATTACTCATATGTGCTGTTTACTAATAGGTTTACAGTTGGTAATCGAAACGTCGGAAACAAACAACAAATACTGTCGTCTTTTTTATGTAAACAGGAAATTCATATATGGATTTATATATGTCGCAGGTATTTTGCCAAAATCGTGATATTATAATACTTATCACTAGTGACAAAAAAAGATAATTAGGCTCGGCGCATATGTGGCGAAGACATGTGCGCCGGGCCTCTCGTTTGAAAGGAGGAATTGGCCTACTATACCACGCTGGCCAAACGGGTTGGTATAGGGTTTGTATCAAGTTTTCCTTCTCTTACAGTGCTGTTCTCTGCATAATATGCTCCCTCTGTCGGCTCTTACGACACCCATGGGATGATATGGGGTGGTGACATTCCGTATTCTTAATCCGTCACCACACGTATAAACGGCCGGCGGCGGGCCCTAATTATCTTTTTTTGTGGTAAAACAGTATTTTCAAAAATGTCGGCAAACACTTTATTAATATTAAATTTCGGAAAGATATTAGTTTAATTGTATCAAGTGTATCAACGCTACTTTATTTATTATTGTGAACTTTCTCATGTAAGTGACTGTATAATTCTTATGAGAAACTAGAGGACGCCAGCGGCTACGCCCGCAATTTTTTTTTAATTTACCCGTTTTATGCCGATCCCGTGGACATTTCGGGAAATCCCTTCTTAGTGCACCCCTAAGGTCCCCAAGGAACATACATGCCAAATTTCAGCTTCCTGCGCCCAATAGTTTCGGCTGTAGCGTGTCTGTCAGTCAGTCAGTAACGCAAGGATTTTATATATTAAGATAAATATATCTCAAACCTCAAAGATGTCAAGAAACTAATAAAATATTTATGCGTGTGTGCCTTTAGTTATACCATAGAGCTCAGATATTTACATAGAGGCGCATTTCCTATGGACGCTCTGAAGACAAACTTTCTGTGACCCAAATTGCCGCTTGGGGGCATGGCAGTCGCACTGTGACAGCTGTTTCTACGAGAGCAAGAGAGACGGACGTTCCTCCTGTGTATCTCAACTACGAGAGCAAGAGAGACGGAGAACGACACCAGCGCCGCCAACGGCGCCAACTACGAACTAAACTGGAGACAGTCTCCACTTGAAATCGGCACACGAAATCTTTAAGAACTGCGCTTCTATGTAATTCTGTATTCATTGGTTATACTTACATTACATTTTACGCCACAAATCTCACAGACGCAGTGGTGCCGACGACGTATGTCAGGTCTTTTTAGTTTGGTAGCCAATTTGATTCCCGAGTGGACACGCCGGTAATGTACCGAATATGATCGCTCACTCGCGAATGTACGGTTACACTGAAACATAGAATTTGTTCATTCATTTAATTTAATTATAAACAATCTGTCATCATTCAATAACACAACTTCACGCCTTTTATCCACGAAGGGGTAGGCAGAGGTGTATTACACACCCACATTTCGCCAGTTAAGTTTCGGTCCCAATGTAATAGGGGCGAGCTTATTGCCATCTACCGGGCACATCATTAAGCGAGCGATAATTAATTTATAATGCACACAGACGATAGCCCAGTGGTGTACGTAACGGATTGCCGAGACGATGGTCTCGGGTTCGATCCCCAGTTACCCCGGGCACACACCTCTGACTCATTCAATATCAAAACGGGTTGATTATATTTTTATATACTTACGCCTGTATCCCTGAAGGGGTAGGGAGAGGTGTTATGTTACACCCACTTTGCGTCATAATATGAATTTGTAGGTCCCATGTAATAGGGGGCGCGCCTATTGCCATTACCGAGCAGTTACGTAACATATCTTACATATAAATAAAATTGGAGTGTCTGTTTGTAATATTAAAATATACGCATTTTACTAAATGCATATAAATGTATACACGGTACATATACCGAAATTACATTTTTTACATTTTTTCTGTCTGTCGGTCTGTCTGTCTGTTTGTTGTCGCTAATCTCTGGAACGGCTGGACCGATTTTGACGGGACCTTCATTGGCGGAAAGCTGATGTACCAAGTAATAACTTAGGCTATGAATTAATCGGGTACGCGAAGTAGTTCCCTCAGGACGCGGGTGAAACCGAAATTCATATCTTGGCGAAATCTGGGTATAATATTACACCTCTGCTTACCCCTTATAGGATACATACTATAAAAATGTAGCTCGGTAAAAACCCGTCTAGTGAAATATAATTCTGTTACCTGGTCGCATTTAACAGTATCCGAATGGGTTTGTAGATGTTCTTTCAGAAGTTCTGGCGTGATGAAGTTATCACCACAGTGTGCACAGGAACTATAAGTAAAAAGTAAGTATATTCATCATCATCAGCCTTTAACAGTCCACTGCTGGACTAGGCCTCTCGTTTGAAAGGAGGAATTGGCCTACTACACCACGCTGGCCAAATGGGTTGGTATAGGGTTTGTATCAAGGTTCCCTTCTCTTACAGTGCTGTTCTCTGCATAATATGCTCCCTCTGTCGGCTCTTACGACACCCATGGGATGATGTTCGGTGGTGACATTCCGTATTCTTAATCCGTCACCACACGGAATGAAAAGTAGATTATTAACAAAATTTATATGAATTTATCTGGCATAGTTTTTAGAGGTTGAATGTTGAAAATTTAGGAGTATGATCTATATATAACACTAAGAGGATATCCGCGATTACACCTGCGTTATTTAAGGCTACTGCTCCGCTCTCGTCGCTCATAGCGTGATGCTATATAGCCTATAGCCTTCCTCGATAAATGGGCTATCTAACACTGGAAGAATTTTCAAATAAAACGTTTAGAAATTGAGTTACCTTATATTATGTACCTATCTAAATGTAATGGCTCACTACACGTTTTGGGCAACTGTAAGTGAAATGAGCAGTTGTACTACATAAATAAAGAAATAAATTGGTCCAGTAGTGCCTGAGATTAGAACAAACAAACAAACAAACTCTTTAGCCTTATATATTAGTATTAGATAACATAACTTCACGCCTTTATCCCCGAAGGGGTAGGCAGAGGTGTATTACCCACACTCCGCCAGTTATGTTTCGGTCCCAATATAATAGGAGGCGAGCCTATTGCCGTAGCTATTGCCATACTCGTAAAGCTGAAGAGTTTATATTATTAGTATAAATATACGCGCTAATCTCAGGAATGACTGGTCCCATTTGAATAATTACAAGGTAGTAGAGCCTTGCTGATTTCAGCATGAATGGGCCGGCTCGACCGGGGAAGTACTACCTTCTCACAGAAAATCGACGTAAAGTAACAGTACTTAAACTGTTGCGTTTCGTTCGGTAAGTGAGAGTGCCGGAGGCCCTATCCCCTATTCCTTCTCCCTCATCCCACTCCTCATCCTATCCCTTTTCCTAAACCCCAAGGGGCGGCAACGCACTTGTGACTCCTGTGGTGTTGCTTGTGTCCATGGGCGGCGGTAATTGCTTACCATCAGGCAATCCGTCTGCTAGTTTGCCGCCTATTAACATAAAAAAAGAAAAAAAAAATTGTTGTGTTGCATGGCTCATTTATCGAGGAAGCCTAGGCTAAAAGATTCTGGAAAAAAAATGTATTTTTTCGGAATATTCGCCGCTCAGTATCATGTACTGAATCAGTTTCAAACCAGTTTTCGGAAACCCGTTCCTAAGGCCGCGCGCACTTTGGACACGTTTTCGTACGAATTTTACTCGTGCGTACACGTACGAACACATACGAACGATCCGGATATTCCAAGTACTATGGGAGCGCGCAGACTGGGTGCGAGTTAGTCGTGCGTATACGTACGTGTAATTCAGACGTCCGAAAACAATCCGAACTTGTTGGGATTTCAAAACACATTCGTACGTTTTAACATAAGAAATGGATGTAGAAAAGTTAATAAAACCTGATTCACGAACATAAATGTTTGTGGGATCAAAGTGATTGTATAAGGAATGTTATAAGTCTTTCATGATAATATGATGAAATTCACCATAACCCTGTCTTTAAATATATTTCACGCACCAATTCGGTTCTACGATAGCGACGACGCTACAGCAGTCTTCAAGTGATAAGACAATTGTCGTGAAGATACAGATTATTCATCGCGCTGCAATCAAAGCAGACTTCACAAATCCGATATCACTAGAACCCTGCTCAATTGACTAATACAACGTATACAGTGTGCGCACTCAATTCGTACGACTATGATCGTACGTATACTGTACGATACGAATTCGTGTCCAAAGTGCGCGCGGCCTTACAACCAGTATAACACCACACTATGATCCACGTTTAGCTAGCAATACGCAACTCCGTTTCTGTTTGACACAAAGACAACCCAGCCTACTAGACGGCAGACGTAAGGCGAACACTTTCTGACAACACGTTAGACTTATACGTCTTACATAAGATCAATCCCAACACTAGTTATGAATTATGACGTACCGCAAGTTTGAACCGGCCAATTAGAATGCATGTTTGTCGCCCCCCCTTGCCCCGCATACCTCACCGCTTTGACAGAATTGTTTGTTTGTAGAAATGAAAATATTAGGTGTCTAGTAGGCTGGGTTGTCGTTGGTTTGACAGTATAGTACCATCATAGTACAACCAATGAATACAGATTTACATAGAAGCGCAGATCTTAAGGATTTCGGGTGCGGATTCCAAGTGGAGACTGTTTCCAGTGTAGTAAGTAGTTGGCGCCGTTGGCGGCGGTAGCGTCGATTTCCGTCTCTCTTGCTCCCGTAGTTAAGATACACAGGAGGAACGTTCGTCTCTCTTGCTCTCGTAGAGACAGCTGTCACAGAAAGTTTGTCTTCAGAACGCCCATAAGAAATGCGCCTCTATGTAAATATCTGAGCTCTTTGGTTCGACGCCATAGCGCGGCGTCAGGTTAGCGCCTTGACGCGCGAAGTACTTACTTAAGCGTTCTGTTTGACGAAGCCTTACACTCACGCTACGCCACTGGTTCTCAAATTACATGAGCTAACGTCAGTTGAATATAGTTTATTGAATCAGGCGTTACTTGGCGGAACTTCATTGTAACCTAATGGAAGGAAAGAGGAACCCACCACGCACCCTCGGACTGCCCACCCCAACTATTGCAATAGAAAAAGGTTGACAATACCGAACTCCTCTAAAGACAAAGGATAACCGATGGGACCGCACGCTCCCTCAGATGCCTCGTGCGGCGAAACACGTGTCGAAGAGTAGTCGGCGCATACAGCGGGATACTGCGAGTCAGGTATCTTCCTGGAACCCATACCTACCCTATATCCCTTATCCTTTTAGAGGAGTTCGGTGTTGTCAACCTTTTTCTATTGCAATAGTTGGGGTGGTCAATCCGAGGGTGCGTGGTGGGTTCCTCTTTCCTTCCATTAGGTTATGTCAGTTGAAATCATTATTTTATCACGGTTGCATCCAACACTTCCACCTTGGTGTTTGGGTGTCTCCTTCCAGTCTAATAAGATTTTATAGCATATTAGCATGACCATACCTTTGAGTATTATCACAGATGCCATCACCAAAATAGCTAGTATGATGTCTTAAGGCCGCTATGTTTTTAAACTTCGTTTTACATGAACCGCAGAATATGTGTCTTGATTTGCCTTCCTGGAAGTAATACATAAACATTTTTATTTTTAACAACTATAGTCTGTTCAAGATACGATAAAAAATAAAAGGTAAACAAAGAAACCAATGATTTTTCAAAGTTAAAGTCACGATAACCGATCGGGATAACCCGAGCTACTTAAAAATGTCATGCGAAATGGTTACTTAGGGTGTAATCATAGAGATATTAGAATAGAGTGGCAGAGTGGGGCTAATTCGTGTTCGCCGGTGGGAGAGAGAACGCAATAGGTTAAAGGCCCCCTGCATCTCTCTCTAACAGTACATGCACAACATCAACATTACGCAATGGAGTGCTACCTGTAACTATTATTTATATTAGTTTATTAGTAATCAATAGTTAAAAATCAGGGAGGAGATGGGGACAAAAAGGAGTCACGAGTAAAGAACGTGAAGAACAGGAACGAGAAGAAATGAGTAGAGTAGGGTAGCTAAAAAGAAATGTAGAAATAAGAAGGCAAACAAACAGTTCTGTAGAAAAATAATAGTAAATCAAGAATAATAACCGTCATAATTTGAATACTAAAGATCACGATACTGTAAAAAAAGTTATAAAACTAGTAACTCGACTTACTGTAATTATGACAACGGAACAGAATAACCGTCATAATTTGAATGCTACAAAAAGGAATAAGAAGGAGAAAGAAAGAGGAAAGAGGAGAAAATTAATATAGACATTACTTTCAAGCTGGAAGAAAAACTAAAGCAGAAGAGTTATATATGAGAGAGAAGACTTGTGATAGTACAGACACCAACACAAATAGTACGCGGTAAAAAACAATACATAGGAATAAAGCTCACCTTGCACTGATTATGGGTCTTCTTCTTATGCATATTCAACCCAGTCTCGCCAATAAAGCTCTCCCCACACACATCGCAGCAGAACTTCGAGGGATGCTGTAGCCTTATATGCGTCAAATAGCTGGTGGATTTCGTAAAGGCACTCCCACACATCTTGCAAACGTACGTATGACCATTATGGTAGCGTATATGTTCTTTCGCTCTGTTCCAAGAGCGAGCTATGTGGTTGCACAGTTTACAGATGTATTGCCGCTCGTGGGCTGTGGTCTGGTGCGACTTTAGAGAGCGGGCGTCGGGCCATCTTGTGTGGCAGACCTCGCATTCGTGGTCGCCTGATGACTGGAAGTGGATGAGTAGCAAGGAAACTTGTAGAAAATAGTTAAAAATTAAAAAGCATGTTTTGTAAATACAAAAAAAAACGGTTAACGGGATTAGTAAGTAGTGTAAAGCAAGGGCGCTTATATGAAAAGGATGAAAAAAATTGTTTTAAACTAAAAAAAACCGCTTTATAAATACTAATAAGTACAAAATAATAATTTTATGGTTAAAAAGCGTACACAGTCATTCAGAATTGTGACCGTAAATTGTTGACACAGTGTCAACTTCGAATAACAATAGTTCGACAACTCACTGCTTCCATAGAACATAATTATGTATATTCAACTAGCAGGTGCTTTTAGCGAGGAAATCTGATCAGAGAATGTACTTTCGAAAGGAGGCATTTTGACAGAATTTGATTTGATTGTAATAGCGTAGGACATAACACTTCCCCTTGAGGCACACCCTGATTAATTATCATCACCAATGTTTGATTTAGCTTTAATTGTTGTGTATTATTAATTAAGTAGTCTTAAAAGTTTAAATATAAGTAATATTTAAGGTTTGGTAGCCTGCATTCTGTTTTATGCGATTTGTTTCAGATAAAAACTGTGTCAAAGGCTTAAAACAAGTCTTACTTGTAAGCAAAGGGAATAAATGCATAGAAATAACAATAAACAACTTACCGGGTCGTGTCTTGTCATATGATTCTTAAACGTGGAATCCGTTATAAACCCTTTAAAACAAAACTCGCATTTGTAAAAGGAGTTCTGATAATTACACGACTCCTTTCTAGCCAGTATTTCCTTAATTTGCTCTTCCTTAGTCAAAACAACGACTTCCATTTCATGATCCGTTATAGCATTAATTTTACTGGCTTCATCGTTAGATATTGACTCAAATTCCACATTATCAAACGCATCAGTTTCGAAATCAAATTCTGAATACCCAACATCTTTGTCCTTTTCAAAACTGTCATTCTCAAATTCGGTATACTGCACATTCTGTGTCGCATTGTCTTCTTCGAATTCAAATTCAGAGTAATTGATCTTCTTTTGCTTTTCCTTTTTTGTAACTTTTTTCGATAACGGTTCTTCATCGCTTTGATCTGAAAATTCTTGTGAATCGTCGAAATCTCTTTCGTCTTTTTCTAATTTGATTGTTAAGTGGGATGGGGATTGGATGGTGGATTCTATTGTGCATAATGTGAGGGGGGAAACGGAAAACGAGTGAGTAGGAGAACTCGTGAGGGAGAGAGTGTGTATGTGTTCTAATGTGAGCTGTGGAAACAAAAATATTTTCATTTACAATGCGTATATATACGAAGTATGGACGGCGAAGTCCCAAACGAAGATGGTGGGATGACCTAGACGCTTTTGATGGTGACTGGCCAGAGATTGCAAATAAGCAAGATTTATAAGAAAATTTAGGGGGGCCTTTGCCCAGCAGTGGGACATAGGCTTACAAAAAAAATGCATATCTAATTTACTAGCTGTAAGGTAAAAGCACTAATGCTTGACACTGAACTAATAGATGACATTTTCACAGAAAAACATTTCTAATAAGAAAACTAATCATTTAAATAACATTGTTATTGATGTTAAAGATACCTAGTGCTATTTATGATACATGTACAAAAGTTTGTATACATTCTGAAACAAATTTCAAAATTACATCAGTTTACAACAAACAATGTGAGTAGGTTGGCATGTTGCGCGTCATTCTTAGCGTTTTTCGTAAGGTAACTGACTTTTCCCAGGTATGATTTTTTCTTATATTTATGATTATAGGCTATTGTTAGTTTCAATATTAAAAATATATGAAATGATTGATTTATTAGGACCATCTCCTTGTTATTTTGGCTTGTTTTTGCATAATTTTTAAGTGGTGTCTACTATTAGTTCCCGAAATCAGCCAAAACCTAAAAGTTGACACATGTGTCATCTACTAGGGTTACATCGAACTGATTTTTTTTGCTTATTTTAATGCAAATTTAGCCTTATTTTGTAGAAATAAAGTTCCTGTCTTAGTTTCATTTGTTTTAATCTACTCTAACTAAAAGTAGACAGTGTCAACTATTAGGGTATACTAGATGTCAAATATTAGTATTTAGTGTCAACTATTAGGGTATAATAGATGTCAACTATTAGTATCTTTAAATATCAGTGCAGTTCCCCTGATAGTGCCCATCCACATGACAATTTTGACAAAATGTCTTGCATAATTATGGGTAAAGTCATGTCAACTATTAGTGCCAATTGATGTCAATTATTGGTGGATTTGATTTTCGACACTGTCATCTTTTAGTGTTTACGACAAACCTAAGAAAATTGAGATTTTCGTTGAAAATACAGCAGCTTTTAAATAATTTATATAAAAAAGTCAAGCTCTGAATGTTGCTCTAATTGTGAAAATATTTGCAACTGTACTTTTTTGATAATACCTTTTTATATTTGAGAATGAAGTTTAATTTGTCCTTAATGTGTCAAGCATTAGTGCCTTTACCTTACTAATATTATAAAGCTGAAGAGTTTGTTTCTATGTATGTTTGTTTGGTTGAACATACTTATTTTATGAACTGCTGGTTCGATTTGAATAATCTTGTGGATAACGCATTTATAGAGGAAGGCTATATAACATCACGCCATGAGCCATGGTTGCGGTACAGTAGCCTCAAATATTGCGGATGTAACCGCAGGCTCAGCTGGTAATAAATAAGACAGAAGATGAAGAATGAAGACCATACTGCTGCACATACTAATCTTATACTAATATAATGCTGCAGAGGCTCAGGAACTACTGGTCCGATTTGAAAAATTCTTTCAGTGTTAGATAGCCCATTTATTAAGGAAGGCTATAGGCTATATAACATCGCGCTATGAGCGACGGGAGCGGAGCAGTAGCCTTAAATAACGCGGGTGTAACCGCGGGCATCGTCTAGTACTAATATATAAAGCCTCAGAGTTTGTTTATTCTTTTAGTTGAACGCGCTAATCTCAGGAACTACTGGTCCGATTTGAAAAATTCTTTCAGTGTTAGATAGCCCATTTATCAAGAAAGGCTATAGGCTATATAACATCGCGCTATGAGCGACGGGAGCGGAGCAGTAGCCTTAAATGACGCAAATGTAACCACGGGCATCCTCTAGTATTTATATAACACAATTTCATTAATGTTCACAAGCCTCAATTATTATAGATCTTTTAGCAGTCCTTTGCTAGTCATGGGCCTCTCCTTTCTTGGGTCACAATGGCATTGTCAGTCAATAGGCGGAATTGGCCTCCTATAATATGCCAACCAGAGGATTTATGTTGAGTTTGCCATGTCTTCACAAAGATACTATGTTTTATTATTTTGTTACCTCTTACAACCATAGAGATATAAAGGATAGAGTGGCAGAGAGGGGCCAATGAGTGTCCGTCGGTGCGAGAGAGAATGCAACAGTTAAAGGCGCCCTGCATCTCTCTCTAACAGTACATGCACAACATTGCGCAATGGCGTGAATTGGCGTGCTACCTGTAACTATTATTTATATCAGTTTATCAGTAATCAATAGTTTAAAAGTTGTTTTTATTGATACAAATTCAATGTTTGGGGACACAATGACAACACACTTTGACAGTTGCCAACTCCATTGTAGAATGTAGAGCATGCATTGTTAAAGAGAGATGCAGGGGGGCTTTAAACAGTTGCGTTCTCTCTCCCACCTGCGGACATGACACAGTATTGAGTTAGGTACTATTCTGCCACTCTATCCTTTATATCTCTATGCGTACAACAGCCACAGTACGGTATAGTGACACTTTGTATCCTTAATGTCTCACCTTACAGAGAAAATAGTTTGCCTACTACTATAAATAAAATATATTTACCTCTGGCACTTCCATTGAAGCCCTCTTGAGTATATCCAAAGAGGTCAGACATCTCTCCTTGAAACCACTGCTCTTCAGTAATAAATGCTGGCAAAACATACAAAGGTAGTGTGGATAGCTGTCTGGTATAGATACCTGCAACAATATTAAAACTATTGTAGCTATTATTTGATATGCCTATAGTTCTCTTAACCCATTGACTGCAGATGCACTGATCAGTGCGAGATAATTGATCTTCTATTGCACCTGGTATTGCGGCATTCAAGAGGTTAAGGAAGCTAGTAAACCCTTAAAAGACTGACATCAAAATTGACTGGCTATAACATAGGTAAATAATTATGGAGTAGATTGGTAGGCGGCGATAGCCCAGTGGTGTAGGTACGTAACGGACTGCCGAGACGATGGTCTCGGGTTCGATCCCCAGTTACCCCAGGCACACACCTATGACTTTTCGAAGTTATGTGTGTATTAAAATAAAAATATTAATTATCGCTCGCTTAAAAATGTGCCCGGTAGATGGCAATAGGCTCGCCCCCTATTACATTGGGACCGAAACATATCTGGCGAAGTGTGGGTGTGTAAAGATAAAGATAAAGATAAATTTATTTGTCAAACATGTGTGTGATACAATGATGGTGTTAAAATTAAATATAGTTTCAACATGTCGTGTCCATGCATATAGACATACAAATCTCATAGTGCAAAAATTTATACAATGTTAATGTCCATTTTTAATAAATTATTCATGTCTTATTGAATGTCACAATATTGTTATTTAAAATGTCAATTATTTAATTAAGATTTAATTTATTAATTCCATAAACATTTCTATAATTAGTTACGTCTCAATTTACAGATAACGAGACAAGTAATAATCAAAGACATAGCACAAAACATAAACATTACAAGTCACGATCATTAAGAAAATCTTTAACACTGTAATAACATTTGGACAATAGTAATGTATTCAACTTTTTCTTAAATAGCATTAAATTTAAATCTTTCATATGGTTCGGTATCTTATTATATATTTTTGGAGCCAAGCAGAATATGCTATTTCCCATTAATGCCGTCTTTGCGCTATGTATACATAATCACTGATTATCTCTACGGTTGCGTATAGAAATCGCTGACATACGAGCAAACAATTGTGGGTTGGATTTAACAAATAAAGCCGTTTCCAGAATGTATAACGAGGCAAGTGTCATAATTTTGTATTTTACGAAATATGGCCAGCAGCTGTCCGTTACATTAAGACTAAACATGGCTCTTATGCATCGTTTTTGTTGTCTGAATGCTACATCCGTATCAGTCGAATTCCCCCAAAACATGATACCATACCTTAATATAGAAGCTACCAGTCCATGGTAAGCCATCAGCAGCGTGCTAGTGTTAACTATAGGTGCAAGTTTATAGAGGGCATATGCGCAACTGCTCACTCTTTTACATAGCTGTTCTATGTGAGGCTTCCAGTTTAGATTTTTATCTATTATTAAGCCGAGAAATTTTGTTTTGGTAACTTCATTTATTTTGTGGTTGTCATAACTTATATTCGGTGGTTTTTTTCAGATTGATTTTTAAATTATTACTGTCTAACCATGATATAATTGACGCTAGTGTCCCATTGATGTCATTTTCATAAGAACTAAGTGCACTGCATGGAACTGTGATAGTACTATCTTCAGCGAAAAGTGTAATAGGGTGGACCACAGATTTGGGTAAATCATTTATATATATGATGAATAATAAAGGGCCAAGTACACTACCCTGTGGAACCCCATACGTGACTACACGAGAGCTAGAAGTGTAAATTTCTTCTTGTTTTGTCTTCAAGTTTACTCTAGATATCATTGTCACTTGTGTTCTATTTGATAAGTACGAGGATATTAAATTCAATACATTACCCCTAATGCCATAGCTCTCTAGTTTATTTTTAAGTATGTTATGTTGAACATAATCATGTGCCTGGGTCATATCGCAGTATAGTGCGCAGACTGGGTTCCTTTCATCTATATTTATAATCGTTCTATGTAGAAAATCATATATAGCCCTATTTATAGTCCTGTTTTGTCGAAAGCCATTCTGTTCCTCACAAATAATTTTGTTTGTCTCAAAATATCCGTATAATTGTTTATAAATATACTTCTCAAATATTTTGGCGAATATCGGAATTAGTGCAATAGGTCTATAGTTGGACATCAATTTCCTACATTCTTTTTTGAAAATTGGTTTTATGATGCTTGTCTTAAGGCTATCTGGGAAGGCACCGGATTCAATGCAAAGATTCAACATATAACTCAGATGAACACAAACTTGAGTACCTACAGCCTTTATAATTTTAGTTGTCACGCCATCGTACCCTACACTACTAGTGTTTTTTAAATTCTTAATAATATCTAATATATCTTTCGGTATACATGGCGCCAAGAACATGGAATCTCTTGTATTCATTATGCCAGAAGTAATCTTGTTATCAGCCTTCGGGATGGGCACAACTTTGTCAACGAAATAATCATTAAAGCTATTTGCAATGATCTGTGGGTCTGTAATTGTTTTATTACCTATTCTAAGTGATTGTATTGCATTTATAGGAGCAGTAAGCTTTGACTTATTAATTAATTGCCAAGCTGTTTTAGATTTATTGTTTGATGTATTTATATTATGAACATTCTGTGCACGTTTGGTTAGTCTAATAATTTTCTTATATAATCTCGCATAGTCTAAATACTGTTTTTTATTTGTATGTGATGGTTTAGTTCTGTATGTCCACAATAGGTCCCTCTTTCTTTTGCTACATTATTTAATACCTTTTGATATCCAAGTAGCTTTTCTGCTTGTTTGTATAGTGATAATTTTTATCGGGAAGCATAATTTATAAAAGAGGTTAAATGTCTCCGAGAATAAATTAAAAGCGATGTTAGGGTCATTAGTTTTATATATTTCGGTAAATTTTAATTTCTTCATGCAATCTTTAAATTTTTTAATATTTTCTATACTGTAATCCCTACGTTCTTTACGCCAATAACTTAGTATACACGATTTGTTCACAGGACACTTGAGAATTTGCGCGGTGTGATCGGACAAAGCGAGTTCTATTACTTGTGCTGTTGTTCGTGCTTCTATAAAATTGTGTGCGAAATTATCAATACACGTCTGACTTATTAGTCTCGTCGGTTTATCTAGAGCTAGAACCAAATTAAAGTTAAGCAACAGACATTTAAGTTCCATTGTTACGCTATTGTTCTTCATCACGTCAATGTTAAAGTCTCCAGTTAATATCACATGGTTATATTTAGTTTTACTAATTTTTGTTAATACCTGCTCTAATTTTTTAAAGAAAATACGTAATTGAGTTTGCTTTGGTATTCGATATATGCAGATCACGGCGATCCTATATGTAACTAGTTCGATCGCGCAACACTCAAACACACCGTTGATTGACAACTGTGCGATATCGGCTAGATCTTTCCACGTATGACCTTCTTTAACTAAAATGCAAGTGCCTCCTCTTTTACTAGTCCCTCTACAGTAACACGCTGCTAAACAAAAGTTAGGAATGTCCAGATGAATTTCCTGGCCAGCCATCATAAAATGCTCCGTTACACACAGAACGTCTATACTAATTTGCTTTTCCGAGAGTACGTCCAATGAAACAGAGAGACTATCGGCTTTATTTATTAAACCGGCAATATTTTGATGTAATATATACAATGATTTATTAACGAAAAAGTTATCAATTATTGATACAGTTTTATTTTTTATACCCTTATGCTGTAAGTGTGAAATATCTCCGGGTTCTTTACATTTTACCTTGATTGGTGATGTTAAAGCACTAGTCTGGGTGGATTTGTCTATGAATTTAGGTTTATTTAATTTCAATTTAAGATGGAAGTCTTTATATTTCATGTAATAGTCAATAGACAAGACCTCTCTATGTATCAAACGACCCACATGACGAGCAAAGTAAGCGCGATGGGGAATTTGAGCGCTAAAACCCATATCAAGATACCTCACATTCATAAATTTAGAACACATTAGTTTTATCTCGTAGTTTATTTTAGTTTCATTCAGATATTTATTATAGGGCACTTCACAAAATACCACATTCGTATTTCTAGTTAAGCATAGAAAATTACTAATACAGATCTTTAAAATAGTTGGGGATCTGTCATGTATGCCACCTAACGCAATAACATAATCTCTGTTAGTTAATGATTTTATTTGAGTGAGTTCAGATAGTAAAATATCTTGTAAAGTAGCGCCGGGCTTCCAGAAACATATCACCTGGAACCGATCCCCAATAAGGGCTTGTAACGTACGTTGTAAATAACGACCCTGGTCGTCGGCAACAATAATAACTTTGTTTTGCCTTTTCTCGCTGATGTCCTTTAGATGTCCATGGATGTACTTAGTAGGCACATGTTCGACATGACACGGTGGTGAAGACGGTGAAGATACAGAACTCTCGATGTTATCAGTCTCGCTACCGACGACAATTGCGGCAATGCACCTCTGCCTACCCCTTCGGGGATAAAAGGCGTGAAGATATGTTATGTTATGTTATAATTGGTAATTTTACTAATTGACCTCTCTTATAGGATAGATATCTCATATATAATATACAAGATCTGAATTAACTTGACTACATGTTCGATACGTTTCTAAATACAGACAAATTACATCAGGTATGAAACAGGGCTAAGCATACAATGATTTGATTATGGCGAGAATCGAATCCAAGACCGCCACCTTAGCGGTTACAAATTAACACACCAGTCATTTATTAAAAGTCATTGTTGTCTTTCTAGCCAGTAAGCGCGCATGTCCTATCAGAACAGATGTTCTAATAATTGTTTTAAATAGGAAAACAATGTGTAAAATACTGACCCTGACACCAGTTAGGTTTTCGAACACATTTTTTAAACTGTTATCATACATGTTATACAGATTTACGCCTGTAGCGAGACATACTCTACATGCTAATAGATCTGCCATGTTATTTACACCACTTTCACACATAAAATAAAGAAATTTTATATTTTACAACGCTAAACAAAATTGGAAAACAGTCGGAAAACATTACCACAGACAATATTTAGCTGCTTTCTGTCAATGACTGTCAAATTCAAATAAAAATGAAATAAATGTCAATTCAAGGTAAATTCATGAATTCCTGAGGTAAATTTTAATTAAAAGGTTTTATCTTTTATCCTTATAGTCAAAAATTATTTAATAACTGTTTGCTAAAATTATAAAACATCATTGTTTCATATTTTACTACTGTCCAGTAAACATAAACAAAAACAATGACAGTTTTCTGATTCTATGACTCGATAAAACTTAGTCGATACAAAATCTATTAATCAAATCTAGTCGATTGAAGAAAATATTATGTAATATTTACCATCACATTATTTTGTCTTATCTACAAATGGTTGTTAGGGCTCGGACTTATAGATATTTCTGTCTATTGTTTTATATTTGTTAAGAGTCTCATAATATTACTTTATTGATTACTGGATTATTTATCGGTGACAAAATTATTTATTATATTATGTGTTAATTGTATTCTCATAAGCAAATAACAAAGTGCCACTATTTATTTGTTGATGATCATCAAGCTTGCATAAATTGTAACAAAACCAACAATTAGTTGTCGCATAGATTCAAGGTGGCGACAACCTAGTGGAGATACCAACAAACTGCCATGCAGAGGGTATCGGGTTCGAATCCATGGCACGCACCACTGACTTTTCGGAGATAAATATGCGTTTTGAATTCTTAATTATCACTAGCCCCGTGCCTCGGAGAGCACGTTTAGCAGTTGGACCCGGTTATCATAAAAATCTTTGACAGTTATTATAGGGTGTAAGTACCTTTTAAAATAAACTGACACTAGTGTAAACCATGGAATATCGCTATCACTTCAGGTTGCGAAGGTCAGACAGGCAGCCGCTCTATTTATAAGCTAATATACAGCCAAATCCGGTTAGATTTGTAAGCGGATCCCAGATTAAAACTGGGATAATGCTATGAGGATAATAGATTCACATGTTAAAAATAAATTTCGTAAATTGTTATTTAATTTCAATGTGTAAAATTCAGGTAAATACAAGAATATACTACGTTAAGAAAACTTTACAAGTGAACTCATTTAACAAGACGCCTAAAATATTAGGTTTGGCGCGTCTTAGCAATAAGGCTGGTTTCAGAGTGACGCGCGCGGCACGCACCGTCGCATCGGCCAGCGCCGGTCAAACAGCGCGTTTGGAGCGCGGACCACTGTGAAACAAGTTCGCGTTTCTCTTTGCAATGTATGTAGCTTCCGCAGCGCCGGCTGACGCGCGTCTCACACGCGGCGCGTTTGAATTGCGTGACTATGAAACGCTACTACTAATCTAGTGTAATTGCAAGCAAGCGCGGCGGCCCCGGTCAAACGCGTGACTCTGAAACCAGCCTTAGTATGCAGCATACTGCATAAGAAATCTGAGTAAAAATTTAATTTATGATTTTTATATATTTTGTATCTAAATAAAAATCTTAATATATAAAATCCTTGCGTTACTGACTGACTGACAGACACGCTACAGCCGAAACTATTGGCCGCAGGAAGCTGAAATTTGGCACGAATGTTCTTTGGGGACCGTAGGGGCGCACTAAGAAAGGATTTCCCGAAATTCCCACGGGATCGGTCAAAACGGGTAAATTTAAAAAAAATGCAGGCGTAGCTGCTGGCGTCCACTAGTAAACGAATACCTAATTCGAAACCGTAAAAATAATAAGTTGATTTACACAACACTATCAACTAATAACAAGCACAAGACAAATTAATCGACTAAATCGCTGTTCACCTCCCTACGAACCTTCACAGAAAATAGAAAAATAAAGATGGCCGTAGCATAGAAAATTAATATCGTTTTTCGTTAAATTACTAATCTGTGCTTCGAAAATATAGCAATGTCGGACGATATGTTCTATTGCTCTTTTGTGAGCATACATTACATTATCTGTGAATGCGGAGAAACATTCCCTTCTGAGGAAGATTTGAAAAATCATTTAGAGAAAGAGCACGCTCACAAAAAAGATAAAAAAGAATACCAGTGTGGAATTGTGAGTATAAAATTGTATATTATTCGATGATAGACGTAACAAGTGATAAACTGTTTTGATATTGTCATTTGGTTTGATGTCAAAAAAATACGAAAATTGCATTTTCTTATGGTTCATAAAAATATGCTAATAATGTAATTTTCACGTAATTACGCCCTGCAAGACGTCAGCAAATAATTTTAACGCTAGGCTTATTCTCCGTTTACATTTTTAATATTTTTCAGTAATTTTCCGACACAAATGAGCCTAAATCGTCACCATAGTTTGGGTACTGCACTGTTTACCCAAGTGAATATACATACACGAATCTCTTCCGTTGTGTTGAGTCATGCATTCTTTGTGAAAAGGTTAAAGACTTCTTATTAGATTGCATACATACATAATTATTGGCTTTGATCTAGGTCAAAGCCCTGTACATAGTAAACCATACTATCTATTGGTGAAAACCATACAAAAATTCTTACAGTACGGTGAAACATTAAGGACAAATCAGACTTCATTCTCAAATATAAAATGTAGTATGTAGTAGGTATAAAAAGTTTTTACAATAAGAGCAACATTCAGAGATTGAATTTTTATATAAATTATTTTAAAGCTCAACAAAAATCTCTATATTCTTAGCTTTGTCATAAACACTAAAAGATAACAGCAAATGATCAGTCATCAGTTGGCACTAATAGTAGACATGAATAAACCTATAATTATGCACAAAATTGTGACATAGATGGCACTATCTGGGGATCTGCACTGATTTTGGGTTGGATTTTATAACAAGTCGCCTGAATTTGAGGGTATTGGTGGTGTAGGGGGCTTAAGGGAGTTAGTCTTAATCCCCTCAAAGTAATTTTGGCTGCCGGAGGTGCGTCTAAATATTTTTAACAATTTCCAAAAATTCTCAAATACTGTGGCAATTATGCAAAATGGAACATAATTTTAATGCTTTAGTACAGTTTATCAAATGTCATTTTTAGAATTGTGGAAAGCGTGAAACGAAACGCAACCCGCCATCTTGGATGGATGATATTGACAGCTAATGTCAAATTTGTGCGTCATTCCTTTGCTTTTGAGTGCCTAGAGACTGTAATTCAAGTAACTAAATAGGTTATGTTAGGTTCTCTTTTGACCCTTAATCCGAAAATAGGAGCCCTGCGTAGCAGGGCCCTGTTAACCTCAGCTTATTAAACTAGTGTGAAGAAAAACAAAGGAGATGTACCATTTGGCCATACATTATGGGCCTGGCACGGCCAAACACGACACCATGTGTGTTTTGAAGATAAATGACTACTCTATTAACCTGTATAATTTCTTTTTAAATAACTTTTGGTGGAAATAAGATACGAGATATTTGAAATGGAAATTATTCCGCAACTAAATATACCTAAAAATTGAATTTTAACATAAATATAATACCTAGATGTAAATAAAGGTATGTCTTTGCGTCTTAAAGAACAAAAACTACATAAAGAGTGGCCAATAATAATGAATAATCACCTGTGTACTAGGGAACCTCGTACTATGTATACTCGTCCAAAAAAGCTAACCACAATCACAAACACCGCTGCATATTCTTAGCATGGGTAGAAGGTACTGATCATTATTATTGAATTTATATTCAATTACATTACATTAAAACCGTACGAAAACACCAATAAATCAGAGCAAAATATTTACGATACACAGTAGCAACACGAATGACATAACAGATAAAAAAAGTGTTGCAAATGGTTTGAAAAAATATTTCTACTATCGATTAAAAAACAAAATTATTTTTACCGATTAATAATTATGGAATGTATAATAAATTATATGTTTCTTGATTCTTTTTACAAATATACTTATAAAGTAAATAAAATATATTGCTTTCTAATATAATAAAAAAAATATTATTTCCTTAAAACAATTTCTGCCTATATGATACTGCCTACCATACTTCATTTTATTTTTAATGCTGGCAACATAAGACATTCATCCGCTATTACCATATCCTATTCAAAATAATTAATCTTTAAAAACTAAATTCTATCACCGATACTCAATCAAGAAACGAAAACGATGTAAAAATTTTAAAAATTATATGTTTAATTTCAACAATTCACAACTTTCTGGCCGCTACAGGCCGTATTTGGTATTTCTCCTTTAATTAGTTATGATTATTTTCAGTGTGACGCTCTATACAACACAGAGCAAGAGTGCTTAGACCATTACGAGAGCACCCATATTGAAGTCAAACTCGAGGCTGCAGACCCTGATGATGAAGTGCCCGAGGAAAAAGTCTTCCAACAGGAGGAGGACACTGATAACATTATTATACAGGTATGTTCTCATGTATAGAATAATGCCTGTTCCCCATAGCCAGAGGCATTGGTCTGCCATTTGCTACAATACTGACATAACTCTCTTGCTTCATTCGCACTCATCAGATTTTTAGGCAAATTGTATCCGTCCAAAAAAGAAATGATAATGACTGCTCTGAGAAATGGAGTAAATAGATATAGAGGTCGTAAAAAGATGGGAGAATGACCTGAAAATGACTTTAGGTCCACTCTGGACAAGAGTGGCGGCAGACAGAAAGCAGTGGAAAGAGTTGGAGGAGGCCTTTGCTGTTAGGCACACCGAACTGAGACACATTTTGTAATTTAATGTAGATTTTTTAGTTGTAAATGTGAAAAACTGTCAAAGTTCGGAAATAAAGGCTTGATATTATAATCACTGTTCTCATTTTTTCTCGTGAGTGTGTCCATTGTGTACTCTGGGTGTATCAGTTTTTAGAACACCTAAAGGCCAGCATTTGTGTTTTTCGAGTGGGTGTGTGGCCAAACCTGCCATTAGGGTTTTATCATGTATATATATAATGATCATTATCATGTGAGACAAGAAACGAGACAGCTTTACGTGCACCCTGAAGCAAATCGTCTGAATGCTTCAATAGAGTTGATCACACACACATACACTGTACACACACACAAAAAATTTTCAAATGCTGGCTATTAGTGACAATTCCTACAGGCTGACACTAATGGTCAATATTACTTTTCCAGGAGATCTACGAACCCGATGTCCTGGGCCAGTGTGTCACCGTCCAAACAGATACAGACCGTAAGAAGGGGAAGAAACCAAAGTATTATAACATGAAGAATATCGTCTGTGAAGTGTGTGGGAAGAGATATGCGGTAAGTTTTCATTAATTTATACAGTTTTTTATTTTAAGAATGCAGTAACATAGTAGGGTGCAGAGGGTATTAGTGTGTATCAATGACTTTTTCAGTTATGTGTGTATTGAATTGATTATTATGGTAGTAAGTAAGTGGTTACATCTGGGGTTACGCTGGAATGATGAAATATTTACTTAACATTGCAAAAGCAGCATAAAAAACAGCTGCTGAGAAGGAAATGGGAAGGGAGTGGGTAAATCATCCTATGGCACTCTTTCTACTCTACCATAATATTGGCGATTCAAAAGAGTGGCCACGAGTTTTATTGCGCGTTGTTTCTCGTGGTTCTACCTATTGCTTTGCGAACAAGGCAGTAAATATGAAGCATTAAGTAATTTAATTTTTAAAATTGATGTTCATAAGCGTCACCTTGTGACCTAGATGAATAAATGATTTTGACTTTGACACTCACTGAATGTAACGCAAATGTGAGATGGTCCTTGCAATTTATTTTGGAAGTCGGAAGGACCTCCCCTTTGCCTGTCATTTTGTTAAACATTTTTGATAAACACAACATTTTTGTTAAACATTTTTTGCGTTGTCTTATTCTGTTATATTCTATGCATGGTGTTCAGGGCCGCACCGACCCAATCCAGCGCCTGTGTGCGAAATCGATGAAGCGCCTTTTTGTCGTCTTTTTACGAAAATAATGTTAATAATTAACGCATATCCTGGACGGCGGCGCCCCTATCACCCTGGCGCCTGTGTGCGCCGCGCACATTGCACATAGGGACGGCTCGGCCCTGATGGTGTTAATGTTATTGGTTTTTAAAACTGTGTTAGCATAAATAAATAATAATAATTTACTTTTTCATCATAAAAAAAATAAAAATTAATTCCCACCAGAAAAATTCTACTCTCGTCAATATATTTCACAACACCAAATTTATTTTGTCAACAGTCCAACGCAGCATTGAAGTATCATCAGAGAGTGCACACTGGTGAACGTCCCTACCAATGTACAGAGTGTCCTAAGAGTTTTACTATGCCCTTGTTCCTACAGGTAAATATTTATACTAATATAGTAATAACTCCGTGGTCCAGTGGATAGCGTATGCGACTGCTGATCGGAGGTCCCGGGTTCGATTCCCGTGTCGGGCAAAAGTATTACTGGGTTTTTCCGAATACTCAGTAGCAGCCCAGAGTCTGGTGATGTGCCCGGTAACGGCAATAGGCTCGCCCCCTATTACGTGGGACCTAAACATTCATGGCGAAATGTGGGTGTAATATTTAC
The DNA here is from genome assembly GCA_944739405.2 of Euclidia mi. Classification (NCBI taxonomy): domain Eukaryota; kingdom Metazoa; phylum Arthropoda; class Insecta; order Lepidoptera; family Erebidae; genus Euclidia; species Euclidia mi. The sequence continues at coordinate 18,223,599 of OX123210.2, read as the reverse complement.
TTCTCTTCGGGGATACAGGCGTGAGACTATAAAAAAAATATATGTCAAAGTTTGTTTGTACATTTTTAATGGAATAGAGGGCAAATGAGCAGGCGGATCGTCTGATGGTAGGCGTTAATCGCCGCCCATGGACACAAGCAGCACGAATACAGTAAGAATATAGTTTATACTTTGCAGTAGTATCGCTTTTACATTTGAAACATAAATGTGTTATATTATGTTTTATTGCGATAACGGATACCAATGCAGGCTATGTCTAGTTATAAATACTTCGTGTTATGGAATCTGGACTCACCGAATTTTACAGTGAATTGGGATTATAGACTAATTTTACAGTTAATTGGGATTACAGTGACTATTGAAAATGTTAAATTCCAGTGATGTGTGATTACTATTTAGCTTTATTGCCCAAAGCTTATATGAATTATTATCAGGTTACAAGAGACTGTAGACCTGAGTATAAGGTTTTTATTCCAACTCGATATTGACAAACAGACAACAAAGTGATCCTCTAGTCTAAGCCTTATGCTACGGCCACACTACGTTCTCCGTCTACCGGGCTGTTACTTGCTGTAACAGCCCGGTAGAATTAAAGCATTTAATTACCGTTTAAATTACTGCGTGAAGTCGTGTGGTTACCAGAGTTTACCCAGACATGTCAATAAATTAGGCGGTAAAAATATAATTTTTCAAGATGGAGGTTGAAGCTGCAGGTGTGTGGTATTTTATGAGTGCCAATAATTTTTACATTAATCTTTTAAATTTTTGGCTTTCTGTCGGGTATCCCAAAGAAACGGTTCGGATTGGAATAATTCCAAAAATCCGAGCTCTTTTTCATTTGACCACTCCATATCGGTAGATACATGCGTCGTCGTCGAACTCATGTTGCACACTGGACAAACAGTAGTGTGGCCACAAACGCATTAATTACTGCAGCTATTGTCTACCGCCATTTGCCATATTGATTGTAAATTACGGCCACAAATCGTGGTTACACCTAGGCGTTGTTGAAGTTATGGCAATAATTATTGGCATATCACGGTAGTGTGGCCGTAGCATTATCACTTGAAAAATGGGAAATTTGACCCCTCAGAGTCTAAGGGGTACATTTTTCCTTTTTAGGTACAGAACCGAACCGAAAATATAGCGCGCTTTATTACAATACTATGATCCATTGTTAATTTCTTTGTTAACAGATTCACATGCGGACTCATACTGGGGAGAGACCGTACGAATGTTCGCTGTGCCCTAAAGCTTTCAGCAACAAGGCGGCTTTGTTGCGACACGACAGAGTAAGTATACTAATACATTGAAATTAAAATAATAACTTAAATTTATAAGTAACAATTTTCTTTTGTTTTGTTTTTCTGTCAAAATTATTTTTCCGATAACTCATATAAATTATCATCCTCCTAGCGGTATCCCAGTTTCAATCTGGGGTCCGCTTACTAGTCTAACCGGATTTGGCTGAATATAAGCTTTTCCACGGAGCGACTGCCTGTCTGACCTCTGCAACCCGAAGGGATAGCGATATTCCATGGTTTAGACTAGAGTCAGTTTATAAGAAGGTTCAGACGCCCTGTAACGATTGTCAAAGATCTTCATGACATCCGGGACCGACGGCTTAACGTGCTCTCCGAGGCACGGGACAAGCGATAATTAACAATTCAATAGGCACATAACTCCGAAAAGTCATTGGTGCGCGTCGTGGATTCGAACCCGATATCCTCTGCATGGCAGCACAGTATAAAGACATACAGTAGTTTGACGCCTTTGATCTCGTAGAAAAAGCCGACAACGTCTAGACAAGGGTAAGTAGGCTAGGGCTGCCACATGTAAACAATACCTACTTATTCAAACACCGTCTACTTATTTTAGAAAAATATTACATTTGCTACGCTACATGAATAATATAGTGTAAATCACTTATCTATACATATAAATAAAATTGGAGTGTCTGTTTGTAATATTAAAATAACCGCTTTTTACTAAGTGCATATGGATGCATACACGGTACATACACCGAAATGACATTTTTTACGATTTTTGTCTGTCTATCTGATTGTTCTCGCTAATCTCTGGAACGGCTGGACCTATTTTGACGGGACCCTCACTGGCCTGATGTACCAAGGAGTAACTTAGGCTAAAAATTAACCGGGTACGCGAAGAAGTTCCCTCAGGACGCGGGTGAAACCGTGGGAAACAGCTAGCTTATTATATTACAATAATTAACGATAAATAATAATTATAAATCACTTTGCATTTTTCGTGCGGTGACAGATTTGCATACAAAGTGTCAGTCAGCACGGTAAAGCATTTTTCGTACAAACCAAGTTAAAATAAAGCGATCAGCTTGCAGAGCCTATGTTATCGATATGAAGTATTTTGCAGTTTTTTTTTCGTGCAAACTACGTTAAGGTAAAGCAATAGACATCACGGTCATTTTATGGATGGGTGACCGGGCTATGAGATTACGGAGAACATGTGTGGGGTTTATAAAAGGGGGCCAAAAATATGGTTATTTTTGAGCTAGGATGCGCGGTTACCAAGGTACATAATAATATGTGATAGGTACTTACCTAATGCGATGGTACTAGGTACTTATTGCATGAAATTAAAATCACACCACAATCGAATATTACCTTAAAACGCATATTTTCTTACGTCTGCCATGTTGTTTACGTACAATAATTGCTACTTTATTCTGTGATTTGGCCAGACATGAGATATTGTAAAAAGTTAGTAGATTAGTAGGCATGTGCACATTATTTTAAGTGGTTATAGGTACATACATTTCAAAATAATATAAATAATTATAATTCATGAAATTTTCTTTTTTGGTATAAGTAAATTGATGAAATCGCAGATTTTTTAAATCCTTATTTATTTAAATCTTTAAACAGCATAAAGAATTTCAATGTCTCACAGCACACGTCGTATGCACCATCTTGATTAATATTCATATTTAAGCAAATAAATAAGTAACGAACAAAAAACAAGCACGTTCCAGCCCCCAAAAACATGTACCTAGTTAGGAACTAAGGCGATATACGTAACTAGGTACCGCTCTTCCCGCGTCTCACCTCTTGGCCCCCGCACGATTGACCAGTCTAGACGCGTTCGTCGAACGACTGTATGGATTATTTGACTGTGATGGCAGTCTGTTGGTATCTCCACTAGGCTATCGGTGCCTTCCGGTAACTCATACAAATCATATTTTTATTTATTTGGAAGGTAAAGCCGATTCAGGTGTGGTGAAATTAGGCTTTGGTCTACCATTTAATTGATTGGCAGTTAAATGACTGCACATATAGCGTAGTGGTTCAAGTGCTTGCATTTCTGTTAAGTTTTAACCAAGTTTTGTGGATTCGAATCCCACACAAGACAACACTGTGTGATCAACATACTTTGCAGGTGCATTATAAAGGGATTTCTCGAAATTCCCTCGACATCGGGCAGAAAGAATTAAATAAAAAAAAAACCTGGCATACTTGCGGGCAATGATATTAGAAAAGTCGTAGATACGTTACCTACGTAGTAATCAATCCGTAGAAACACGGTACACTAAACGCACACATCGATAACTCCATATTTTATTTTAATTTCGGTTGACAAGATGTGTCAGTTTCACTTTGACGCCGGCTCGCGACGTCACACACACATATGTCAGACTTGCCAACTGGATTATGTTAAGCGTCCTGCTTTTGGTACGCCTATAACGTATCTACTTTACTTGTTATATCGTTGGTTGCGGGTATTTCTCCTCATCATCTTTCTTTTAAAGTTAAATTTTGTGTGTCACCCCTTTTTTTTGGATGGGTGGCACCCCAAAAAGGGTGGCACCCGGGGCGGACCACCCCCGCCGCCCCTCCCTTCCTACGCCACTGAGTAAGGTGTATAACCTTTGTAAACTAATCTCCAATATATTTCAGGTCCACACCGGAATCAAGCCGTACGAATGTCCCAGATGTGGGAAGTTCTTCACGCAGTCCAATTCAATGAAACTTCACGTTAACACAGTACATCTGAACATGCCCGCTCCGTACAAGAGTAAAAATAGGAGAAACAAAGCCAAGGAACGGGAATTGATGAAAAATGCCATGTTACTAACGAGACCTAGCACTTTAAATAGCGAGGATAATAGCGCTGGTAAGTCTAAACTAATATTATAGAACTAGTTTTAGGTATCTCTATAATAACGCCACCTACCGGGTCAAATTATGGCCTATATGTAGCCCTAAAATGTCATCTATCTTCCAGTGAAATTACCATTGTAATCTCGTGTCGTGTCGTGTATAATCTCGCGTTGTGTATAATCTCGTGTCGTGTCGTGTATAATCTCGTGTCGTGTATAATCTCGTGTCGTGTATAATCTCGTAACGTGTATAATCTCGTAACGTGTATAATCTCGTGTCGTGTCGTATATAATCTCGTAACGTGTCGTGTATAATCTCGTAACGTGTCGTGTATAATCTCGTGACGTGTATAATCTCGTGTCGTGTCGTGTATAATCTCGTGTCGTGTATAATCTCATGTCGTGTCGTGTATAATCTCGTGTCGTGTCGTGTATAATCTCGTGTCGTGTCGTGTATAATCTCGTGTCGTGTCGTGTATAATCTCGTGACGCGTCGTGTATCATGTCGCGACGTGTCGTGTATCGTCTCGCGACGTGTCGTGTAGAATCTCTGTCGTGTCGTGTATTGTAGTGTGATTCCTGAAGAAGGTTTAGGTTTTTAATTTGCGCGGGCGAAACCATGGAATTAAGATGCTTCTTCACACGCGTTAGTCGGCCTAAAAAATCTACGGCGAAATCGCCGTGTGTAGTAGTAGTATTATTATAATCTGACGTTTCGGCTACTTTACGAGAGTCGTAGTCACGGAAGACTAAAAAATGTGTTTTCTAGATCATTTGGTTTTAATTTAATGCCAGCAAAACTTATCGCGTTAGAATCCGTAAACTGCAGTTTGATTTCAATGTGTAAAATTCGCGTAAACCCAAAAAGTTACGTTTACCGATTACATATTATTATAATAAATGGTTTACATAGCTTTAAAATTTAATTTATTTGTTTCAGTCGAAAGCATCAGTCAAGAAGCATCAAACATAACTGAAGCTGAATTAGGCACGCTACAATTTATCAAATCAGAAGTGGATCTATACCAACAGGAAGTACAGGAAACGGAAATTATGTACGAGGATGTAGACTCTAGAGAAATTACATATGAAGTTGTGTATGAGGAATAAATTATACCTAAGGTTGCAAGAGAAAAATGTTTGGAATGTATTTCTATCTCTGTTTGGCCTGGCTTGCGAGACAAAGACAACACTACGAAATATGAGGTTGATTTACCTCAGTGGTAAAGGCCGGCGCGCACTGACGTCGCGGCTTGGCACGGCATGGCAAAGGATTTTATTACTGATCAAGTCATTTTTATTCTTATTTCAATGAGTTTAGAATTCATATTACTTTATTTCGATACAATCGTACCGCAGCCCGCCGTGGCACGTCGCGGCATACTTCGGGACGCCGCGGTATGCCACGACGTAATCAGTAGGTAAATAAGTTCCTGAATTCACAGAATTGTTTTCTCTTCGACATATCATTTTGTATTTGTCGTTCTTCATCTTCAGCAAGAAGTGCTATTGATACTAAATTCCAGTCAATTGGACGCCTCTGTATGACGCGGCATGCCGCGGCACGTCGTGGCATACCGCGGCATGCCACGACGTGCCGAAGCGTCCTCCCGGCTACCGAAACATGCCGTGCCACGCCGTTCCGCGCCATGCCATGCCGTGCTGTCAGTCGGCGCCGGCCTTAAATCAACCTCTTATTTTCTATATATGTAGTGTTAATTCAAATTCGATCATCCATTTTTTTAAGATTAGCATGTACATATTTGACATAAGCTTCATACAAAATATGTCGTTTCCGAGTACTAAAATATGTCTAACATGAATCTCAAATCGCCAAATCCATGGGATAATGGATAGATCAGATTTTCAACCGGCCGATAGAGAAAAGGTTTGAAATGTATTTCCATCTATGCTAGGTAAATTTTACTAAGCAAAGACAACTCTACAAAATATTTTTTAAATGTATTGTCGTCTCTGTTTGGCCTGTTTTGTAAGACAAGGACAGCATAATAAAACCATTTGTTGTACACATAATAATAATCATCATCATCATCCTCTTAGCGTTATCCCAGTTTCAATCTGGGGTCCGCTTTCTAGTCTAACCGGATTTGGCTGAATATTAGCTTTTCCACAGAGCGACTGCCTGTCTGAACTCCGCAACCCGAAGGGATAGCGATATTCCATAGTTTAGACTAGTGTCAGTTTATTTTAGAAGGTACTGACGCCCTGTAACGATTGTCAAAGATCTTCATGACTACCGGGACCGACGGCTTTACGTGCTCTCCGAGGCACGGGGCAAGCGATAATTAACAATTCAATACGCACATAACTCCGAAAAGTCATTGTTGCGCGCCGTGGATTCGAACCCGATACCCTCTGCATGGCAGTCTGTTGGTATCTCCACTAGGCTATCGCTGCCTTGTTGTACACATAATAATTTTTATTTAAAATCCGTATTTCCATTTCTTTTGCTCAGTTTTGCTAGACAAAGACAGCGCTACAAAAGCGCAATTAAAAAAAAATATTGTCGTCTCTGCTTTGTTTGTTATGCAAGACAAAGACCGCATAATAAAATCATTTAGAGGCTAAAATTTTGAAGGCTCATGCCATCGCTGTTTGGTCATCATCATCAGCCTTTAACAGTCCACTGCTGGACTAGGCCTCTCCTTTGAAAGGAGGAATTGGCCTACTATACCACGCTGGCCAAACGAGTTGGTATAGGGTTCGTATCAATTTTACCTTTTCATACAGTGCTGTTCTCTGCATAATATGCTCCCTCTGTCGGCTCTTACGACACCCATGGGATGATATGGGGTGGTGACATTCCGTATTCTTAATCCGTCACCACACGGACGATTAATACCCTATTTGGTATTACTTGTAAAAGAAAGGATATACTTTATTATCATCCTGATCATCTCAGAAAGTCGGGGATGCAACCGGGACAGCGCTAGTATGATTTTAAATTATGCCATCAAGAGGGTAAATATGTTTCCATGAGTTATGCTGTCTTTGTCTTGCAAGATAGGTCAGACAGAGATAGGTAACAAGACTTCCCCTTTCTTTTGCAATAGGAGAATTATGATGACATTGTCATGTTAATCCATCTATTTCTTCAGTCACCACATTTATTTTACTAGTTCTGACTCAGTTCTAGTCATAGAAAATAATTTAGCGGGTCTTAATCGCGTTAACTTAACTTATCTTAATATATAAAATCCTTGCGTTACTGACTGACTGACAGACACGCTACAGCCCAAACTATTGGGCGCAGGATGCTGAAATTTGGCATGTATGTTCCTTGGGGGCCGTAGGGGTGCACTAAGACGGGATTTCCCGAAATTCCCACGGGATCGGGCAAAACGGGCAATTCAAAAGTATGTGCGTGCGAAGCCGCTGGCGTCGACTAGTTTAAGGTATAAATACCTATTTGTTACCGACGTTTCGCTCGTCTTGCACCGAGCGTGGTCGCGGAGAGACTAATGAGAGCTCAGCGACGTCTTGTGGATGTGCGGGTTTCGGCACCTACCCTCACTTGGTCTTTATTTAAGACCCGCTAAATTATTTTCTATGATGTATACAAGTCGCGAAAGTTTAAAATCGATCAGTTCTAGTCTTTGGGTCGGACAGGCAAGCGTGAAGTAACCAATGATTACAGATTTACATAGAAGCGCAGTTCTTAAGGACGCGTTTACGCTTGTATCAAAAAACCACATATTTCCGGTACATTTTACGACAATTTTAGATAATAACTAATAAAACTAATGATTACGATAAATTGATTACTTTTTTATCTATAAATCAATTTGAAAATAAATAAAAAATATTTAATTAATATTATTGTAAAATCGATTCGAAACGGCCTCTTAAATCAAAAATAGGCATATACTGCTATTTTTGGGTACAATTTTCTCTTTATTTTTACATTTATTTAGATTTTCAAAGATAGAATAGGGTAGTAAATATAGTCAACTCAAAAACAATTAGATTTTTTTTTTCAAAATATTGTAAATTGACTCAAAAAAAGCAAAAAATCATCTTAAATTTTTCTTCTATTTTGCTCGCATACGTGTGTCTTAATGTGTGGCAATAAGGTTCGTTTTATTTAGCCACTTTCTTGATTTATATATCCAAATTCTGCAATGAGATCTCAGTCTGCGCTTGAGCGCCGTCGGGAGTGGACTCTATGTCGCTTGTCGCTGCAGCCCGAAGACGAAAAAAGCAATATACGAATACAAAAGATTCGCTAAAATCAATTTGATACTTCTCGTATTCTGTGCGAATTACGTACAAGTAAATTTCTTTTGTATAAATGGACATTATTACTTTATTTTCTCCGTTATGTTGAGTCATGATATATTTCGGTATTTAGATATTATTTTGTTTCTTGCGTTGAAATCTGGTAAGATTATCTGGACTGATGGTATACCATCCCGTTCAAGTGTTGCGACTGGAACTCATAAAAGAGTAGACCTAGTTATGCCAGGTTGGGCCTCATTTTATTTGTTTTGGTGAGACCCTACCACTGGTACTAGTGAAGTAACCTTCCAAGGTTATTTGATGAGTCTTGCTGGTACTCATATGTGAGTAGAGCTAGGCATGCCGAGTTTGGGCTCACTTTGTTTGTACATAAGAGACCCTACCACTGGAACTTATGCAGTAACCTTCCAGGGTTATTCAATGACTCTTGCTGGTACTCATGTGTGAGTAGAGCTAGGCATGCCGAGTTTGGGCTCATTTTGTTTGTACATAAGAGACCCTACCACTGGAACTTATGAAGTAACCTTCCAGGGTTATTCAATGACTCTTGCTGGTACTCATGTGTGAGTAAAGCTACGCATGCTGAGTTTGGGCTCATTTTGTTTGTACATAAGAGACCCTACCACTGCATTTTATGAAGTAACCTTCCAGGGTTATTCAATGACTCTTACTGGTACTCATATGTCAGTACAGCTAGGCATGCCGAGTTTGGGTTCATTTTGTTTGTACATAAGTGACCCTACCACTGGAACTTATGAAGTAACCTTCCAGGGTTATTCGATGACTCTTGCTGGTACTCATATGTGAGTAGAGCTAGGCATGCCGAGTTTGGGCTCATTTTGTTTGTACATAAGAGACCCTACCACTGGAACTTATGAAGTAACCTTCCAGGGTTATTCGATGACTCTTGCTGGTACTCATATGTGAGTAGAGCTAGGCATGCCGAGTTTGGGCTCATTTTGTTTGTACATAAGAGACCCTACCACTGGAACTTATGAAGTAACCTTCCAGGGTTATTCAATGACTCTTGCTGGTACTCATGTGTGAGTAAAGCTACGCATGCTGAGTTTGGGCTCATTTTGTTTGTACATAAGAGACCCTACCACTGCATTTTATGAAGTAACCTTCCAGGGTTATTCAATGACTCTTACTGGTACTCATATGTCAGTACAGCTAGGCATGCCGAGTTTGGGTTCATTTTGTTTGTACATAAGTGACCCTACCACTGGAACTTATGAAGTAACCTTCCAGGGTTATTCGATGACTCTTGCTGGTACTCATATGTGAGTAGAGCTAGGCATGCCGAGTTTGGGCTCATTTTGTTTGTACATAAGAGACCCTACCACTGCATTTTATGAAGTAACCTTCCAGGGTTCATCGAATAACCCTGGAAGTTTACTTCATAAGTTTCAGTGGTAGGGTCTTTTATGTATAAACAAAATGAGCCCTAACTCGGCATGCCTAGCTCTACTCACATATGAGTACCAGTAAGAGTCATCGAATAACCCTGGAAGGTTACTTCATAAGTTCCAGTGGTAGGGTCACTTATGTACAAACAAAATGAGCCCAAACTCGGCATGCCTAGCTCTACTTACACATGAGAACCAGCAAGAGTCATTGAATAACCCTGGAAGGTTACTTCATAAGTTGCAGTGGTTGGGTCTCTTATGTACAAACAAAATGAGCCCAAACTCGGCATGCCTAGCTCTACTCACATATAAGAACCAGCAATAGTCATCTAATAACCCTGGAAGGTTACTTCATAAGTTCCAGTGGTAGGGTCTTTTATGTACAAACAAAGTGAGCCCAAACTCGGCATGCCTAGCTCTACTCACATAAGAGTACCAGTAAGACTCATCGAATAACCTTGGAAGGTTACTTCACTAGTACCTGTGGTAGGGTCTCACTAAAACAAATAAAATGAGCCCCAACCTGGCATAACTAGGTCTACTCTTTTATGAGTTCCAGTCGCAACACCTGAATGGGATGGTATACCATCAGTCCACATAATCTTACCAGATTTCAACGCAAGAAACAAAATAAAATCTAAATACCGAAATATATCCTGAAATTCCTGAATCAACATAATGGAAAAAATAAAGTAATAATGTCCATTTAGGTATATAAAAATAAGAAACTTATTTGTACGTAATTCGCACAGCCAGGCATATAAGATAACACATAGATACATATCACAAAAAATTCTAAGTCTCAAAGTTATTTAGTTGAACTACATTTCCGCAAGTTACCGTACGTAGTACGTACTGTTGCCGCCGTGTCGCTGTAGTGACGCGATTTTGTACCTACTAATTTTGTAAACGCGTCCTTAAGGATTTCGTGTGCCGATTCCAAGTGGGGACTGTCGCCAGTTTAGTTCGTAGTTGGCGCCGTTGGCGACGCTGGCGTCGTCCTCCGTCTCTCTTGCTCTCGTAGAGACAGCTGTCTCAGCGCGACTGCCACGCCGCCAAGCGGCAGTTTGGGTCACAGAAAGTTTGTTTTCATAGCGCCCATAAGAAATGCGCCTCTATGTAAATATCTGAGCTCTTTGGTTTAACTGCCAGTCAGAAAGACTGCCACTTGTAAATATCTGATAGTTTAATGTATTTTATGACTGAATGCTAGCGTTTTATTTAATATCAACTGCATAAGATTATATTTTATTTAGCTAGTTTTATGTTAGAAAATTATTAAGAAATAAACTATGTTACTGAAGATTTTGTTTTATTTATTATAGCTGTTTCCTGCGGTTTCACCCGCGTCCTTAGGAAACTACTTCGCGTACCCGGTTAATTTATAGCCTAAGTTACTCCTTGGTACATCAGCTATCCGCCAGTGAAAGTCCCGTCAAAATCGGTCCAGCCTTTCCAGAGATTAGCGAGAACAAACAGACAGACAGAAAAAAATTGTAAAAAATGTCATTTCGTTATATGTACCGCGTATACATCCATATGCATTTAGTAAAAAGCGGTTATTTTAATATTACAAAAAGACACTCCAAATCTTAACCCTTTATAGGGCATAGTGACCCTGCGGTGGGAAAACTTCACTGTTGACGGATTTAGGTATAATATGGGGGTAGAAAATGATAAATATATATTTTTATTTTTTTTATAATTTTTCTATGGTGGTAAATATATCCCCTTTGCCTGTGTATAGAACATTACGAGTATGGAAAAGGTGATCTTGAATTAGTCTAATGTACAATAGGTTAGTCTGTGGTCTACGTAGACAACAAATATAATTAGAAAATAACTTTTATTCATAGGAACAATGACTACTGTATGTGAAAAGCCGTGAAAAATGGCAATATTCATAGTGGCACAGCACACAGCCGCAGCCACCCACAGGCATAGGGAATATGTTTCCCACCATAACAAACGAATATTATAAAATATCAAGACACCCAGGCAAAAAGATTTGCGTAAAATCCTTCAGATGAAATATAATAACACATGCTAAAAATAGAACTTGCCTCAGAAATAAAAAGATTCAAGAGATAGCCCTAACTAGAAAATTGAATACGTAAAATTGCTTCTTTTCAAACTTCAACAAACCACCGAAGAAAAATATACTTGATAGTTTACAATTTCTTTACGTCAAAATAATGACAGATTAATAAAAAATTAGCTAAAGTAAAAATAAGTACCGCAAGGATGAGGTTTTGTTACTAAAAAAAATTAAAATCATGGTGGGAAAAATATCCCCTATGCCTTAAAAAGGGTTAATATATAAAATCCTTGCGTTACTGACTGACTGACAGACACGCTACAGCCAAAACGATTGGGCGCAGGAAGCTGAAATTTAGCATGTATGTTCCTTGGGGACCGTAGGGGTGCACTAAGAAGAGATTTCCCGAAATTCCCACAGGATCGGCCAAAACGGGTAAATAAAAAAAAAATGCAGGCGTAGCTGCTGGCGTCCTCTAGTCTACTATATTTTACTAATTTATTTATGTGTCTTAGATATAAAATATACTAAAGTTGTAGTGTTGAAGAATAATATAAATAAAATATGAAAAATTTTAATTTGATATTTTTAGGGCCGATTTTTCAATCGTCTGTTAAAAGATAACAAAACAATAAACACTTACAAATTAAAAACTACGGTTGTATATAAAGTAGATCAATGATGTTGCGTACTTTTCAATTCAGCCCGGTTACAGTTTAACTGTCAAGTAAATTTTAACTGACGATTGAAAAATCTGCCCTTTTTTAATTACATTTAAATACTGCTTACACAATTATTTACACTAGGTACGTATAAATACACTACAGTACCTATCGGGTATGTTTGGGCTGGGTAGATGTGTAGTTATTTTTTTTTCTTGTAAAATATTTAATTAAGTGTGTTGGTTTTATCTGTTTTTCGTTGTTGCTTTTCTCTGTCCGCCTGTGTGTATCTGCAAAAAAATGGCCATTAGACAATGAATAAACATATTACTTTTTTTGGTAAATACGTACATATAAATAGAAACACCCACAACAAGACAAGAATCAATGTTCACGCCCACAAATGTTTGGGCGTGAACTTACAAATGTTTGCTTTGAGCGCGAATCGAACCCCCGAGCGTCGGTTGCAGCAGTCGACTACATTTCTGCTAGGCCATATATAAATAATAGTTACAGGTAGCACGCCATTGCGCAATGTTAATGTTGTGCATGTACCTACTGTTAGAGAGAGATGCAGGGGACCTTTAACCTGTAGCGTTCTCTCTCGCACCGACGGACACGACACAGTATTGAGTTAGGTACTGTTCTGCCACTCTATCCTTTATATCTCTATGCTTCCGGCACTCACTCACCGAACGAAACGCAACAGTTTAGGTACTGTTACTTTACGTCGATTTTCTGTGAGAGGGTAGTACTTCCCCGGTCGAGCCGGCACATTCATGCTGAAATCAGCAAGGCTCTTCTACCATGAAAGGTTCTACTTACATGTTCATGAGCTCTTAAAGCCGACAGTCCTTTGAAAGTCTTGGGACAGGACTTACAAGCGTAGGGACGATCGCTTGTATGAACTCTAAGGTGTGACTGAAATGAAACATATAAAGATTACTAGCTGTACTGTAAATAATCTCGGGGGAACTTATGGTAAAATAATATCGGTTACTTGAATAGTGTCCAAATCGCAGAACGTCCAATTGGCAAAATATCCAATGCAGAACATCCAATTAGCAAAATGGCCAATTCGCAGAACGTCCGCGCGTCCTGTCCGTTAAATGTCGAATTCGCACAATGTCCAATACTCAAAATGTCCAATTCACACAATGTTCAAATAGCAAAATTCAATACCTATTAGCTATCCACATTGTGCATTTTCTTGTTCAACAAGGGCATGCATCATAGTGCAGTCAACAGCGCACATGAGACATGCCCCTAATGGCCGGTTTACACGAACTTAGTAGCTAAGCGCTTAGTACTTGTCACTATACTAAGCCTCAATATGACAAGTAACAAGTAACCGTTTACACGTTGGAGCCAGTAGAAGTTATTAGTGACCAGACATTCGAATGGAACTATGTCACTAACTATCTTGTCAAGCTGTTTACACACTGCCAACAAGTGAAACTGAAAAGTGCTTAGTAAATCGTGGTGGGGGTATCGGCTTGTCGCTTAGTAAATAGGATCGTTTTCTATTCACTTGCACTATACACTAACACTAATACTAAGCACTAAACGGATTGTTTACACATGAGGACCTAGTATTAGTGACAAGTACCTACTAAGCGCTTAGCTACTAAGTTCGTGTAAACCGGACATATCGCATACGCGATGACAGATGAAAGCGAAGCGCGCGCTGTCATACACGTATTCCCGCGTCAGATGGATTTCTGTGGCGTTCAACAACAAGGTGGCGGACGAAAAAAAAAAGATAATACATTGAAGCTTATTGAAGATTATAGAAGTTTCCCACAACTTTGGGATCCTAATAATAAACTCTACACAAATAAAGTAAAGTGAAACGATGCTTTGGCTGTCCTAGGCTCCTAGCTAGTAAATATAATATGGATATCGATGGCGTAAAAAAAAGTTAAAAGTATTCGGTCTTTTTTCTAAAGAACATCTAACTGAGTTGATTGCTTTGTAATTATTGTTTCAACCAATTTAAAAAGTCGATCGAAATTTCTTTCTGACATGCGTGTACTTAATTAAAAAAAAAAGAATATATTTATCTTCTCGTAGTTCACCCATAGTCAGTCGTATCGAAAACTTACTCTTGGTTCTTTTTTTTCTGGCATTTCTAATGACCAAGTAAGACGCACATATTCCACCAAGTAAAACATGTTTCTTAAAGCTGCCATAAACTACAACTGAACTAAATGACTAGGTATGTTGGCGTTGCGTTCGTTAACGCATTCAATGATTGAAAGCGCCAAACGAAAGTTGAATAGAAACACGAAGACGAAAATTGAAGATGAAAATGCACAACGTGGACATAGCTATTCATCATAACGTAGTTTTACCGCGAATCAATAGCCAACTGGACATTATGCAAATTGGACATTTAGCAACCGCTGGACATTGTGTGAATAGGAAATTTTTTGAGTAAGCCAATAATATAACTACGATATCCGTGCTCGGCTTACATTATACAGATATCCCATCTAAGGTTATTTTTCAGGGTGGTCTTCAAAATCTTATACTAATATACAGGGTGTAAAAAGACCCTTAACGAAAACTGAAATCCCATGTTGTACCAATCACTACGAACATTTTTTACTTCGGCACCATACCTGGGAAATTACTGGTTCAGGAGATATTGAGGCTCAAAGTTAGTACTTATGGCATTTTTCTAATTAGGTACAATATCGATGCATTTACCCCGCCAATATGTTCTTGAGATGCCCTATAACCCCATGGATAAGTAGGTATTTTGGGGATTGCACGCGTGCGCTTTTAATTGCGGTTTAAAAAATGTGAAAACTTAAAAAAAAAATCGTTTCCCAGGTATTATTTTTGGTTAGTATGACTTGGCATGATGTCCACAACGAGTAGACTTCGGCTTAGTGATGGGTCTTGTGACACCCTGTATAAAGCTGAAGAGATTGTTTGTTTGTTTGGTTGAACGCGCTAATCTCAGGAACTACTGGTCCGATTAGAAAAATTCTTTCAGTGTTAGATAGCCCATTTATAGAGGAAGGCTATAGGCTATATAACATCACGCTAGGAGCGACGGGAGCAGAGCAGTAGCCTCGTCATTTGACACCTTGAGCAATAAGGCGGTAATTAAGATCAGAGCGTAAAGAATCGTGCGGTTATGAAATGCGCCTCTATGTAAATATCTGAGCTCTTTGGCCAGACTCATAGGCGGATACAGGAGGGTCTAATGCCCACTATGGTCTAATGCCCACGCCAGAATTTAAATTACCGATTCGAAAGTCTAGGTTGAACCCCTAATAAACATCACATTATAATTATATTGTACTAGAGGATGCCCGCGGTTACACCCGCGTTATTTAAGGCTACTGCTCCGCTCCCGTCGCTCATAGCGCGATGTTATAGGTATAGCCTATAGCCTTCCTCGATAAATGGGCTATCTAACACTGAAAGAATTTTCAAATCGGACCAGAATTTGCTGAGATTAGCGTGTTCAAGCAAACAAACAAAACTCTTCAGCTTTATTGTATACTAGAGGACGCCAGCAGCTACGCCTGCAATTTTTTTTAGTTTACCTGTTTTGGCCGATCCCGTGGGAATTTCGGGAAATCCCTTCTTAGAACACCCCTACGGTGCCCAAGGAACATACATGCCAAATTTCAGTTTCCTGCGCCCAATAGTTTCGGCTGTAGCGTGTCTGTCAGTCAGTCAGTAACACAAAGATTTTATATATTAAGATTAGAAAAATGTCATAGTGACTTTGAGCCTCAATATCTCCAGAACAACGACAACCCAGCCTACTAGACGGCAGACGTAAGGCGAACACTTTCTGACAACACGTTAGACTTATACGTCTTACATAAGACCGATCCCAACACTAGTTATGAATTATGACGTACCGCAAATTTGAACCGGGCAATAAGAATGCATTTTTGTAGCCCTCTTCGCCCCGCATACCTCACCGCTTTGACAGAATTGTTTGTTTGTAGAAATGAAAACATTAGGTGTCTAGTAGGCTGAGTTGTCGTTGCTCCAGAACCAATAACTCCCAGGTGTGTGTGTGGTATGGTTAAAGAATGTTCATAATTGATTGATTGATTGAAAACTCTTTATTGTACACCAGAAAAACAAAAATATACAAGAATACAGTGATCAAATTATAAGCAACTTAAAACTAGGTACAAGGGCGGTCTTATCGCAAAATGCGATTTCTTCCAGACAACCAAATGGAATACATAATTAAGTGACTGATAGAATGGGTAGGTATGTACTTAGAGGAATAGTGTATCCTAAAGAGCTCAACAAAACTAAACTACTAAGAATACTATGTACTTACATACTAATATTACAACATACATAAATATATACTTTATAAAATATATAAATAGATACTATAAATAAATACAATAGATATAAATACCTATATAAATAGATACCATAAAAAAATACAATATCAGTGCAAGTTTAAAAGAGTAGTCACGGAAAATCTTAATAATGATTGGTACAATATAGGATTTCAGTTTTCGTTAAGGGTCTTTTTACACCCTGTACATTACTGATGCCTCATTATAACAGCCTAAGATCTTCAGCAGGTCAGACAGCCGGCACCGAAAGTTTAACGAGATCTCTGAACCACGGAGCAAGCGATTGTGCATAAAAACATTCGACGTACATTACGCCTCCTACATACCTGTAATAACTTTCTCATTGTAAAGCTCTTGGTACACTGCGTACATTGGTATGGCCTCTCTCCTGTGTGGTTTCTTTGGTGATACAGTAGAACACATCTATTCTGTAAAATTAAAAAGAAATCATCATCATCATCAGCCTTTAACAGTCCACTGCTGGACTAGGCCTCTCCTTTCAAAGGAGGAATTGGCCTATTATACCACGCTGGCCAAACGGGTTGGTATAGGGTTTGTATCAAGTTTTCCTTCTCTTACAGTGCTGTTCTCTGCATAATATGCTCCCTCTGTCGGCTCTTACAGCACCCATGGGATGATATAGGGTGGTGACATTTCGTATTCTTAATCCGTCACCACACGGACATGGAACCAAATGAAAATGGACACCAAAAGAAAATTAACTTTTGCAAATAGAAAAAGGCGTAAAAATATATTGAATAGAAAAAACAACAGTATCTTTTATGTTTTTAAGGCGGCGAACGAGCGCCCTTTTCGGCAGATGGTAAGTGTTTACCGCCGCATATGGATATAAATAACACCAAAGGGAACACAATTGCGTTGCCGCCCTTTGGTCTCTCTTTGGTTTTTGGGATGGTAAAGGGAATAGGACGAGGAATGGCATGAGCGAGGAGGAATAGGGGATGGTGCTGTGGAGTGTGGGGTATGAAGAAATGATGTGTGAAGAAATACATAATCCATAATAGAGAAATAGATGCTTTACTGGCCAGTCGATAAATATAAATACACTGTATAATTATGACCTAACTGTAGGGGAGCGTGGAGACGACTGCTGAGCTTCGCTTACACAATAGTGTGCCTTGTATACAATTTCTAGCGTCAGCAGCCGCTACAATATTCCCCCCTTTATAAAAAGAAAAAGAACTGGCACTCTCAGTCACCGAACGAAACTAAACAGTATAGGTACTGTCACTACGTCGCCATTCTGTAAGTACTTCCCAGGTCGAGCCAGCACATAAATGCTTAGGTTAGTTTAGGTATTAGTGCTTAGGCATGAGACCGATATATCAAAACGAATCTGAAATCCGATTGCAGTCAGAAGAAGAAGTCGTATCATATCGATATTCGAGTATGGGAAAACCGATTTTAGAAAACGCCTAAACAATACCACGATAACGCAAACAATCCAATCCGAATCAGACTGTGCAAACATATTTCCTTGATTTAAGTTTTTGTAGTTTTGCGAAACAAACTACAAACAATTCGATTGTTTGCGATTGTCGTATAAGATACTAACTAGTAACTACGCTCCGACATCCGCAACTGAAATCGATTTCTAAAATCGGTTTTTGAAATCGATTTCAAAATCTGAAATCGGATTAGTATCGGTTTGGGGCAAAATCCGAAAACGCCCATGCCTATTAACATGCTTAATATTTTTTATAGCTTCAGGCCTCTATCCCCGTAGGGGTAGGCAGAGGTTTGATATTACACCCACATTTCGCCATGTTATCAGGTCCCACGTAAATCGCGATCGGCGAGCCTGTTGCTGATGAATTCAGAAAACTCAATAACACTTACCCGACCCAGGAAGCCAACCCGGTGCCTCCCGATTAGCAGACGCATCATCCACTGGAGCATGGAGGCGGTCAACATTTATGACGAAATCAGCACAGCTGTACAGTACTACCAACGAATACAGATTTACATAGAAGCGCAGTTCTTACGGATTTCGTGTGCTGATTCCAAGTGGAGACTATCCCCAGTTTAGTTCGTAGCTGGCGCCGTTGGCGGCGCTGGCGTCGTTCTCCATCTCTCTTGCTCTCGTAGTTAAGATACACAGGAGGAACGTTTGTCTCTCTTGCTCTCGTAGAGACAGCTGTCACAGCGCGACTGCCACGCCGCCAAGCGGCAATTTGTGTCACAGAAAGTTTGTTCAGAGCGCCTATAGGAAATGTGCCTCTATGTAAATATCTGAGCTCTTTGGTAGGTACTACCTATAAAAAATCTAAATTAATTCTGACCGGTAAAGTCTTCCCACAGACTTCGCAAACCCACGGCTTTAGCGTTCGTTTATCTTTGATGTCGATGTGAGCGCGCCGGTAATGCGCCGAGTGTAGGGATTGTCTGGCAAACGTCTTATTGCACTGGAAGAGAGAGATAGAAGATATTAAACATAGTGGGATAAAAGGAGACGGAAATATACTTGTGTATTTGTAATAAATGTACATTCATTAAGTAATTAACTTAAAAAAATTACGTTCATAAGCGTCACTTTGTGACCCAGATGAATAAATGATTTTGACTTAACTTTGACTTTGAATGAACGAAAATGATTTTATTTTTGTCCAGCAATTGTGTGTCTAGAGGATATTAAACATAGTGGGATGAAAGGAGACAGACAGTACTTTTACCTACGTAAATTGACGTTCATAAGTGTCACCTTGTGTCCTAGATGAATAAATGATTGTGACTTTGAAAAAATGATTTTGGCTTAATTTTGACTTTGAAAGAAAGAAAATGATTTTATTTTTACTATTATCGGAAGGATTGTCTGGCAAATGTCTTATTGCACTGGAAGAGAGAGATGGAATATCTGTAATTGAAAACAAAAAGAGACTAAAATTCAATATAGTGGGATCATACAATTTTGAAATAAAACTATTGTATTTCAATTTAAATGTGTAACATTCGCGTAAAACCAAGAAGATATTATCATAACATTTTATTAAAACGGGTCGTACTCGCGATATTTAATTAATTTAATGTATAATTAATGAAGATATTAGAATAACGCTATCCTTTTGGGTTGCGGGGGTCAGACAGGCAGTCGCTCCGTGGAAAAGCTAATATTCAGTCAAATCCGGTTAGACTAGTAAGCAGACCCGGGTTGCAACTGTAAGTGGTGGTGTCACTTTGTAAATGGTGTAAATGTCATACGTGGTCACCCATCTGAGTGGTGAACTGTGCCAGCTTTGCTTAACTTTTTCCCACCTATTACGAATCGCAAGCCAAATTACGCTTAAATTAAATACATAGTATTAATATTAATAATATTGTAATAATTCCTTAAATTAACTTACCTTCTCACATTCATAAACCTTCAAACTCCTGTGCTTCTCTAAGAGGTGTTCTCTTAATCCCATATCGTTATCAAAACATTCACCGCAGTGTACACAAACTATGTTAGAACAATTATTGTATGATGTATGTCTGTTTAACGCTGTGTCCGTGATGAATTGGGCGTCGCAGGATGTGCATGAGAATGGTAGGTTCAGCTGGGGGAAAAGACAAAAGAAAGCTTAGGATAAACTAGTTTTGCCCAGGCAATTCTGTTTCAATGTGTGACACGGGAGGTGTATGAATAATATATGTCATTTAAATTGGTTTGTCCTGGGTAAATCTAGTTTGGTCTTAGGCTTCGTACATAATTATTTTGTCTAATTTGTTGTAAAGTCATTCAGTGTAAATCTGTGTACAAAAAATATTTTACTCGATTTGTAATCACATTAAGGAAAATTACATTTAGATAATTTATGTAGGAAAACGAAGGTGAAAATTAACAAGAATGCAAATTGTTGCTTAGACATCGTCAGTAAATAAGAGATTCTGTCACCAAAAGACGTGACAACTTTAGCTCAAGACGTAATAAATTGTATTCTTCTTACTACACTAATTCAACAAATTTTAAAGCTCGAACTAGATTTCTTGAAATTAATAATGATGTGCTGCCTAGTCCAAAATAGATAAATTATGACATCTCATCATCTACATTTATATTCTACCACCTAAACTAGTTTTGCCTGACAACTTCATACTCACATGCCTATGCGCCCGTTTCTTGTGCGCATTCAGTCCAAATTCTCCGATAAAGGCTTCCCCACATATATCGCACCAAATAAAATGAGAGGGATGGTGTATCCTTAAATGTGTTAAATGGCTGGATAACTTTCTGAAAATTATTAACATTTGTCGTCAATATTTTGGCTGATGACAGCTTAGGTAACAAGTTTGGTTCCCAGGTAATAAGTTTGGTTTTAGGTAGTAGAGCCTTGCTGATTTCAGCATGAATGGGCCGGCTCGACCGGGGAAGTACTACCCTCTCACAGAAAATCGACGTAAAGTAACAGTACCTAAACTGTAGCGTTTCGTTCGGTGAGTGAGAGTACCGGAGGCCCTATCCCCTATTCTTTCTCCCTCACCCCCCTCCTCATCATATCCTTTTCCCAACCCCAAGGGGCGGCAACGCACTTGTAACTCCTATGGTGTTGCTTGTGTCCATGGGCGGCGGTAATAGTTTACCATCAGGCGATCCGTCTACTCGTTTGCCGCCTATTACCATAAAAAAGGTAAGGTAAGTACTGCTTCGTGTGATTTCGACCGAACGTAAAATGATTTAAAATAATAAACTTAATAAGAGAGAATCGTAAACGCCGTAAATAACCGAAAAAATATTAAGGACTGACTCCGTGGTCCAGTGGGTAGCGTATGCGACTGCTGATCAGAGGTCCCAGGTTCTTCCCGAGGCGGGCAAAAGTGTTACTGGGCTTTGCCGAATTCTCAGTAGCAGCACGGAATCTGGTGATGTGCCCGGTAACGGTAACTCCCCCCCTATTACGTGGGACCTAAAAAATTCATACCTCTGCCTACTCATACGGGGATACAGGCGCGAGTCTATAAAAAAAGAATAAGATCAAGAACCATTTTACGGTAGCAGAGCCTTGCTGATTTTTAGCATGAATGGGCTGGCTCGTCCGGAGCAGTACTACCCTCTTACAATCTATAGACACGTTACTTTTCATCGCAACGACCTTCGGTGACTGAGAGTGCCGGAAGCCCATCCACTATTCATTCTCCGTAATCCCACTGCTCCTCGTATTTCTTTTTCCAACCCAAAGAGTGAAAGAGTGGCAACATGATACTCCACTGGTGTTGCTTGTTTCCATGGACAGCGGTTATCACTTAACATCACATTAAAAAAACTCCTTAGAAATAGTGAATTATCATCATCATTTTAATTCGCTGTTCCACTGCAGGGCACAACCATATTCTCACGTTTTTAACACGCTTTTATATTTTTTTATTTATTTATAGACTCACGCCTTTACCCCCGAAGGGGTAGGCAGAGGTTTAATATTACACCCACATTTCGCCATGAATTTGTAGGTCCCACGTAATAGGGGGCGAGCCTATTGCCGTACCGGGCACATTACCAGACTCCGTGCTGCTACTGAGAATTTCCTAACGGAAAAACCCAATAACACTTTGCCCGACCCGGGAATCGAAACCGAGACCTCCCAATCCCACGCGCACATTTATGCCGCGAGACCATCGAGGCGCTTTTATTAGGTCGACATAATTATATGTAACTATGTAATGGAATCTAAGGTAACTTATTTAACCATCTTCCAAAGGTCGTATAGCGTAATGAAAACTGACAGCTGTATGTAGTTCTAATGACAATATAATAATATTGTACTGTCGAACTGATCTGATGATGGAGCCGGAACATATGAACTATAATAAATTAGTAGTTTAAAAAACACTAGAAAATCACGCTTTTATAAATGCACGTAAAAACAAAAAATTAAGTATGGATCGTTCAAGTTGTCTCTATTTCTGGACTGAAGTGTAAACTATGTGCTTTTAATGATAATATTTCATTGTAAAAGCGTGGGGCGCTGGAACAGGAAAGACGTTCTTGTTTAACTTGTTCAAAAATCAAGTGAACAGATGTTAATGAACTGGAGTTGCAGCACGACTAGTAGGTGGCTCTACATTAAACAGTAGTAGTAGAGTACTTGTTCGTGGACGAGATATCTTTGGTACCCTTTGGTAACCCTTTGGCGGCATAAATGTTATGCTCTTGTGCGACCTCATGCAGCCTCCGCCAGGAAGAAGTCTTTCCTGTTCCAGCAACCCACGCTTTTACAATCAAATATTATAATTAAAAGCACATAGTTTACACTTCAGTCCAGAAATAGAGACAACTTGAACGATCCATACTTTTTTTGTTTTTACGTGCATTTATAATTTAAGTGTGTTTTTCTCATCATCATCAGCCCTTTACACTGTCGCACTGCTGGGCACGGGCCTCTTCCATTATGAGAAGGGTAAGGCCATAGTCCACCACGCTGGCCAAGTGCGGGTTGGCAGACTTCACATGTCTTTCGAGAACATTATGGAGAACTCTCAGACATGCAGGTTTCCTCACGATGTTTTCCTTCACCGTTTAGCAAGCGATAATTAACAATTTAATACGCGCATAACTCCGAAGAGTCATTGGTCCATGCCGTGGATTCGAACCCGGACCATCTGCGTAGCAGTCTGTCGGTCTCTCCACTAGGCTATCGCTGTTTTTCTAGTGTTTTTTTTAAACTATTCATTTATTAAAGCAGCTCCCGACAGCAAAAATGCATCGAATTTACAATCCCCCTAGCCTGTCCCCTTCGATCCGCCCCTATGGGGATAACACAATGTCGGTCCTTGTGAGAATCGAAACCACAACACTCGGCGCAGTTTAAGGCAAAATACCTACGCATAGGTAGGTAAGTAAGTAAGTAAGTAAATATTTATTTCCAATAAAAATTTACAAATTACATATTTGATGGTCCCAATCTAGGCTATGCCTGTATCTTGGTAAAGTCAAAGTCAAAATGCTTTATTCATTTGGGTCACAATGTGACGCTTATGAACGTCAAAATAATAAATTTATAAAATAATTACTTAATAATAATAAGAAGTTTATTTCAGATCCAATACAACAGTCCATAATTTTGTTAGTACTTTTGTTAGTAACAATTGTGCTTAATACTAGGTTAGTATTGTTAGTAAGATTATAATTATAATTTATTTTATATTTATTACTCCCCGTCCCCACCCAGTGTTGCTGGAAGGGGCAGTCAAATCTGGCCGCAATCATTTTCAGAATTTTTAATGACTCTACATTTACATTTACTGCCACGTTCGCAATGCAAGGGCGTAGAACCATGAGAAAGAACGAGCAATAAAACTCACGGTCACTCTTTTTCATCGCCAGGTTTTGCATAATACACATAATTTACATTTTGTAAGGTGCTGCAACTGTTACACCTTCTATAATGGTATTGTTCTACATCGATCGGTAATAATTAAAATTCATAATAATAAAAGATACTTACTCATATGATTTGCCGCAGTGTCTACATTCATGAGTATATCCAGTATGCATCTTATAATGTTCCTTAGCATTAAAACTGAAAAAAAATCATCATCATCATCATGGGTCCTGTTTTACAATATGTCCAGGGGCGTCGCCAGCCGATTGCCTAGGAGAAGGGGGGAGGGGTCAAGTTGATATGGAAAATGAGAAATGTACTGAAAAAGTATGAAATGTAGGGTTTTTTTAGTCTCTCGGCGGCAAGCAGACACCGGATTGAAACTGGGATAACGCTAAGAGGATGATGATAATATATTTTTATACTTACGTAGTCCGTGACACATATGAACACTGTTTGCATGCAAACTTCAGTCTATGACTTTTGAGATGCTGGTTCAATCCACGCTTGTCTTTGTAACGGAAACTGCAATAATTACATACAATTGCACCCCGGCTCTGCAAACAGATAGAAATGAAAATATTTAAAGATTGTGAAGTGGGTAACTTGGGTGTCACCTCACTGAGTCATCGGGTTAAAAAGGGTAAAATTAGGCTCAACTACAAAAAACAAAAAAATAATAAGTCTAAATCTATTTTATACTTCATAAACAAATCAATAAAAAATGGAAATCCAATGCTAAATCCATTTCTGATATTGAATCACCGGGTGTCACCCTAAAAACGGTGCCACCCGGTGCGGATCGCAATTATGGTGTATTTCTCTTGCAATACTGGCCAGACATAGATATTCCTAAAATTGAAACACCGGGTGTCACCCTAAAAACGGTGACACTCAGCGCGGATCGCAACTATGCTGTATTTCTCTTGCAATACTGGCCAGACATAGATATTCCTAAAATTTAATCAACGGTGTCACCCTAAAAACGGTGACACCCGGTGCGGATCGCAACTATGGTGTATTTCTCTTGCAATACTGGCCAGACAGAGATATTACTAAAATTGAATCACCGGGTGTCACCCTAAAAACGGTGACACCCGGTGCGGATCGCAACTGTGCTGTATTTCTCTTGCAATACTGGCCAGACAGAGATATTCCTAAAATTGAATCACTGGGTGTCACCCTAAAAACAGTGACACCCGGTGACGATTGCCCTTATAGTCTCTTTCTCTTGCAATACATGCCCAGAGAGAGTTACTATGAGACTAACTACATCCTGTAGTGCTGTCTCTATCTTGTATGATATCCCAAACAGGGATAGCATGGCATGGCTTTCTAGTCCCAAAAGCCGGCAATGCATTTGTGACCCCTTTAGTTTTGCAGGCGTGGCGGTAAACGCTTATTATCTATTGACCCATTTGCTCGTTAGCCATCTGTTACATAAAAAAAGAAGTGCTGTCTTTGTCTAAAATAAAGTGCTATCCTTGTCTAACTTACCGGATCATGTTGGTACAGCACATGTTTTTTCAAACTCTCTTCGTCCATAACTCCTTTGAAACACAATTCACACTTATAAGGACTATGCAAATAACTATTACTTAGTTTCCTCTCCAAAACGTCTTTCATTTGCTGATCTGGACTCAAAATTATAACATCCACATTAAAATCTCTCTCAAAATCTCTCAAATTATCATCGGTCTAAAAATATTTCCCTCTCTTCTTTTCGTTTTTAGTCGATTTTGAGTTGTGTTTTCTAGTGACGTCTTTTATTTCAATTTTTTCAGTTGTTTTGCCGGTTTTTTTGCTGTCGGTATCTAAAATTTCCGGTAATTCAGTTTTAATATCATCTGTATATTTCGAGTCACTTTGTGATATTTTAGTTATATCATTTCTGAATTCCAAATTTGTGATTTCGTTTGTATTTTTCGAACTGGGACTATCATTCCTATAGTCTTGACTGTCAGAATCAAAATCATTTTCATAGTTCGCAAAGAATTTTAGTTCAGGTATTTCATGGTTTTTAGTTGTGTCAATAATTTTTGTATCAGATTTTGTTAGTAAGATCGGATGTTGAATCTTGTGAAGTTCTGGTAGAATCTGTAAATATAGATACATAATAATTAATAAATTATTTAGTTTCATAGGTACTTAGCTAAGGGGGGATAGCGTAGCGTAGATACCAACAGACTGCCATGCAGAGGGTATCAAGTTCGAATCCACAGTGCGTACCAATGACTTTCTGGAGTTATGCACATATTTAATATAGATCTCCTCATGTCTTGAGGAGCAGTCAAGTAGTTAAAGTAAATAAACATACTAATACGTCAGATCAAGTTAAATATGACAGACATCTCATCTAATACTAATACTAGAGGACGCCAGCAGCTACGCCTGCAATTTTTTTCAATTTACCCGTTTTGGCCGATCCCGTGGGAATTTTGGGAAATCCCTTCTTAGTGCACCCCTACGGTCCCCAAAGAACATACATGCCAAATTTCAGCTTCCTGCGCCCTATAGTTTCGGTTGTAGCGTGTCTGTCAGTCAGTCAGTAACGCAAGGATTTTATATGTATATTAAGAAGATAAGATATAAAGCTGTAGAGTTTGTTTGTTTGTTTGATTGAACGCGCTAATCTCAGGAACTACTGGTCTGATCTGAAAAATTCTTTCAGTATTAGACAGCCCATTTATAGAGGAAGGCTATAGGCTAAATAACATCACGCTACGAGCCACGGGAGCGGAGCAGTAGCCTTAAATAACGCGGGTGTAACCGCAGGCTCATCTAGTTTTAAATAAATAGTAAAATCAATATGTGTAAATGCATAAATTTGAAAAGTTTCAAATAATTAATTGTGACCAAAAACATGCCAAAGAGATACCATTGTAAGTTCATATTGGTCTCTTTTAAAAAAATGTGTAAAAAAAAGAGACAACATGTTTGATTATTAACTTAGTCTCTTTCTTGTGCAATAGGCTTGTGTCCTAAAATGTATTTAGCGATTGATTCGTTCCTTTATTAGATATTAAACTGAAATACCTGATATTTTCTTCAAAAATCGATCAGCAACATCACTATTTACGGCTTTTTAAAAACCTTTTTGAATTTGACACGAAAACGCTGTAAACCATTATGGCGGTTGAGTGACATCACAAAGTACAAAACAAACCGTGAATGAAGCCTGGTCTGATGTACCCACTTTTATTTTGTTATATTCGATTTGACAGGTAGAAAGTTTGACGTTTTAGTTGTAACTATTTACTACTGAAACGTCAACAACATGAATGGCGGACTTACTGTTTGACGTAATGCTGTCTGATTGGTGTTCACTGTCACAAGAATAAATACATTATTTTTAGTTTTAGAATCCTAAAAATAACATTAATCTTACCTTTTTATAATAAATAATAAACTTTATTGACATCTTAAAATCATAAT
Source organism: Euclidia mi (assembly GCA_944739405.2). NCBI lineage: Eukaryota > Metazoa > Arthropoda > Insecta > Lepidoptera > Erebidae > Euclidia > Euclidia mi. The sequence goes on along the minus strand of OX123210.2, from coordinate 18,195,992 downwards.
GAATCTATAGATACTTCAATCAAACCATAGATTATACAGATATACTGGTATAGATGCGCAACTCCCTCTAAGGAAAAGTTCAATAGGCATCCTCTACTCTAGATGGCGCACAAACAATTTTATTTTTATTCCGATCGTATAGATGGCGTTAGTAGTGGATTCATTTTTCAAAATAAATAATTGTTTAATTTCGGTGTTAATAAATAAGTAAATGACAACTATTATGTAAAATATGCAATTTAAAAGTAAAAAAATATAAAAATCACAAAAGTAGTTCTAGATTAGCGTGGATTCGATCCATGGACTTTTAAGTTATGAGCCTAACCCTCTTCCACTGCGCCACGCAGATCTTAACGATGTTGGCGAAATTACCGTTCATTTATCGCTACAGATATTTCTTGGTATATATGTAATTTTTTTCTTGCAATCTTCGGTAGATGGCGCTGATCTATATGAAATTTACCCATGTATGGAGCTTTCACGGCCCTGAATCAAACCGATTTAGTCTTAGTGGACACAAGCCTATTGTGTGGAGTTGACATGCATGTTTTTTAAAATATAAACAACTTTAATCACTTACAATTTTAGCATTTTCCAAATAACTTTGTGCCTGATGACTGATCCGTTGGAAGGCTTTGAACTTAAGGAGTAGAGTACCACAGAAATTGCAGACATATTGCGGTAACCCATCATATGGTGACGCCTGGAAAATACATACATAAAAAATAAAACACTCCTCACCCTAGTGCTGTCTTTTTTGCATTTAAAACAGAATATTAGCTGTTCGACAGAGTGACTACCATCTGACCTCTGGATATCAAAAGGATACCAATATTCTACCTGACTTCCTCCGTGATCCAGTGGATAGCGTATGCGACTGCTGATCGGAGGTACCGGGTTCGATTCCCCGGTCGGGCAAAAGTGTTACTGGGTTTTTCCGAATTCTTAGTAGCAGTAGTCTGGTGATGTGCCCGGTAACGGCAATAGGCTCGCCCTCTATTACGTGGGACCTAAATATTCATGGCGAAATGTGTGTGTAATATTACGCCTCTACCTACCCCTTCGGGAATACAGGCGTGAGTCTATAGATAAAAATAAAAAAAAAATTCTAATTGACAAAGTTAAGTAATGATTACACTGATACTTGGATGGGTGACCGCTAGTTATGGCATCGACATCAGAATGCTACAATGGTTTGGAGGGCACATAAACATGTTCATACTGGTTCTTGTCTCAGGACATGATTTGTTAGGCCATGTTGGTGTCCTTTGGACAGTCCATAAACACTAGAGTTGGCCATACGCTTATATGAAAAGACGAAATAGTTCATTTTTCTGCGTTTATATACTACAGACAATAACTACATAGTATAAAACAAAGTCTGTCTTCTGTCTGTCTGTCCCTATGCATGCTTAAATCTTAAAATGTAATGTATTTTAATGTGTTTTTTTAATAGATAGAATGGTTCAAGAGGAAGGTATGTGTATAATTGACGCGGGCGAAGCCGCTGGCGCCGTCTAGTAACATATAAAATGTCTTATTTGTATTAAGACATTATTAATATTATAGGAAAAAATTTACTTTTATTTAACAGATAGTTTTCGACAAAAATTACACTAACAACATTCACATTATAAGCTTCGCATGGATAATCCGTGTCTGTTCTTACATATTTTATTACGATATCAGCAACATCATAACACTAATAAGAAAAAAATATTTTACTACAAGAAAAAACAACAAATGTTTTAATTTTTTAGTTCTTTCCATATTCGTAAGACATTTATTATGAACTAGTCATATTTGATGTATATTTCTTAATTAGCACGTACTTGTATTCCAATCAGATCCTTGTATGCTTCCGACAGATTTTTATCGTGTATGCTGTAAAGTTTTCTTTCCGAAGTCAAACATGTCCTGCAGGCACGCAAGACCTCTATTATATTCGTTTTATACGACGCTGTACACATTTCCATTCATAATTTGTTTAAAATATTGCGAAATTGTACGTATCAATTCCAATGTTTTCGTTTTTCATCTGACAGTTTTGACACTAGCGTCTGACGTATGGATCGTAATGCCTCCTCTACACTACACGCGAAGTTGAACGAAGTTAGACGAATACGATAGTGTACAGAGGCACTTCGGCTTACCTCGTCAAACTTTACCTCGGTTTTTGCGCCCGAGTCGAAGGGCCCGAAGTTGCACGAAGTGCGTTCACGAAGTACCTCTCTACACTACTCGATCGACTTCGTTAGAACAGTGCGTGTAACACGATTTATGAGCAACATAAAGTGCTTACAGGAGCAAATTATGTTGTTCCTCAATATTCTGCAAACAGGGACAGTTATTTGGGACCCCAATGACAAATCTCATAAAGATAATCACAGAGATAATGTCATAAGAAAATAATTTATTGCACTTGAGCATGTATCACAAACGTGCGCAGGCTATCGGCACCACAGAGCGAATGAGCTCCTCGCGAAGTTGAACGAGTGTGTAGTCTCGCACTTCAGACTTTAGCTAAAGTTTCAAGAGTACTTCGCCGAGGAACTTCGCGAGTAGTGTAGAGGAGGCATAAGCCTTTGAGGCACTAACATTGGCCAAGCATTGGTCTGAAGCCAGGACATTCAGTAGAGCTCTGTTTTTTTATTTAGATCCTAGTCCTAGTTATAAAAAATAAATTTGATGTACCTATGTATTACTATTATTTATTAGAGGAGTCTGGGGGTATCGTAGACCAATAACATTGTTCTGGAAACGGGATCAACTATGTAAGAAATATTTAAGTAGGTACCTATTCTACCTACTACTAATCTGACAATACTAATACCGACGTCATCGCCAGTTGGAAACCAGCTAATGGGAGTTCCCAAACTTATCTTCTATATATAGATATAGAAGGTGTAACAGTTGCAGCATCTTACAAAATGTAAATTATGTGTATTATGCAAAACCTGGCGATGAAAAAGAGTAGGTAACCGTGAGTTTTATTGCCCGTTCTTACTCATGGTTCTACGCCCTTGCTTTGCGAACGTGGCAGTAAATGTAAATGTAGAGTCTTTAAGTAATTATTTTATGAATTTATTATTTTGACGTTCATAAGCGTCACATTGTGACCCAAATGAATAACGGATTTTGACTTGATTTATCGTCGGTTATTGGCTTAAACTAAGTGCGTATGATTACATTACTTGGGTTAACGCTTATCGGCTCTCGCGACAGCAGCAGCTAACCACAAGCAAACGGCAGCCAACTTTGTCAAACGACGGCGACAGCTGTTCACTTGCGTTCAATACTATGGTCTTCATCGTACTTCGTACTTTCAATACTATGGTCTTCATCGTACATTTGAAAAATTATTTCAGTCTTTGATAGCCCATTTGTCGAGGAAGGCTATAGGCTATATAAAATCACGCTATGAACGACTTGAGAAGAGCAGTAGCCTTAAATAAAGCGGGTGTAACCGCAGGCATCCTCTAGTTAAGTATAAGATAAGAATCGGTTGCAATTGAATGGAAATAATTACGCATTTGACAATAATAATCGTTTAAAGTTTATAGCTATTTATTCATTACATAATGGGCTATACGGCTATGTGTTAAACGTTTATTAAATTTCTTATACTAAGTACCTAGTGAAATTATTTAAAATGATTATTATTGTACTTGTTATCTTGACAAGTAAGTCTTAGATTATAATTTATGCGTTAAAATCATCATAGAGTTATCCTGGTTCATCATCATCATCATCATCAGCCCTTTATACTGTCCAACTGCTGGGCACGGGCCTCTTCTCACTATGAGAAGGGTAAGGCCATAGCCCACCACGCTGGCCTAGTGCGGGTTGGCAGACTTCACATGTCTTTCGAGAACATTATGGAGAACTCTCAGACATGCAGGTTTCCTCACGATGTTTTCCTTTACCGATTAGCAAGCGATAATTAACAATTTAATACGCACTTAACTTCGAAAAGTCATTGGTGCGTGCCGTGGTTTCGAACCCGAGACCCGCTGCGTAGCAGTCTGTCGGTCTCTCCACTCAGTTATCGCTGGTTTGTTTAAGGCTACTGCTCCGCTGTTGCTACTGCACTCAGCTATTGCTGCCCGGTTGCATCATACTAACCTAAAAACTTTATAAAATTTATTATACATGAATGATTAAATAGTTTAATTTATATGGCAAGTTGAAGCTGGGTTGGGTCGGTGTCGCTCGGCGTTGGCGCTGCATAATGTACAATCAAACAAGTCGGCGCTGGACCAGTTAAAAAGTCGCTGCATACTTCTTCTATAATTTTATTGTATGTGAAAAAATATTATTAATATTAAAGGCATACGAACAACGCACAAACAAAATTATTGGTTGTACATATTTTCCTTGGGGTCTGTAGAAGTGCACTAACAAGGGATATACTGATATACCGACGCGATCAGATGGCGTAACAGCGCGCATTTTCTTGTAGGCATACAGGCTGTAAAAAGACCCTTACCCTTAACGAAAACTGAAACCTCATATTACTTATACCAATCATTACGAACATTTTTTACTTCAGCATCTTAACTGGGAAATTACTGGTTCAGGAGATATTGAGGCTCAAAGTTAGTATGGATTTTTTCTAATTAGGTACAAAATCGATGCATTTACCCCACTAATATGTTCTATAGATGCCCTATGACCCCATGGATAAGTAGGTATTTCGAGCATTGCACGCGCGCGCTTTTAATTGCGGTTTGAAAATGTGAAAACTTAAAAAAAATGAAAAGCTTCCCACGAATTATTTTTGGTTAGTATGACTTGGCATGATCATAGAGCATAGATATTTACATAGAGGCGCATTTCTTATGAGCGCTCTGTAGACAAACTTTCTGTGACCCTAATTGCCGCTTGGCGGCGTGGCAGTCGCGCTGTGAGCCTATGACAGCTGTCTCTATGAGTGCAAGAGAGACGAACTGACGACACCCGCCAGCTCGCCAATTGGAATCGGCACCAAAGTACGAAATCCTTAAGAAATGCGCTTCTATTATGTAAATCTGTATTCATTGGTATGATGTCCACAACGAGTAGACTTCGGCTTGGTGATGGATCTTGTGACACCCTGTATTATAAAATGAAGAGCACGGGTTCGATTCCCGCTCAAGTGAAACATTTGTGTGCGTGAACCCATGTTGACGCACACAAATGCTCTCAGTTCTGCTCAGTTTAGGACTAGATGGTGTTTATGTGGTACGATAGGCAGCGATAGCCTAGTGGAGATACCAACGGACTGCCATGCAGAGGGTATCGGGTTCGAATCCACGGCACGTACCAATGACTTTTCCAAGTCTGTATTAAATTGTTAATTATCGCTTACCCCGTGCCTCGGAGAGCATGTTACACCGTCGGTCCCGGCTGTCATGAAGGTCTTTGACAGCTGTTACGAGGAATCAGTATCCTCAAATTTATATAGTCTGTGCCTCAAATAAACTGACACTAGTCTAAACCATGGAATATCGCCATCCCATTGGGTTGCGGAGGTCAGACGGCAGTAGCTCTGTGGAATAGTTGATATTCTGTCATATCTGGTTAGACCAGTAAGCGGTCCTCGGGCTCCAAGGCGTGCCAGTCTTGGTTGCAATCGGGATAACGCTAGGACGATGATGATGATGATGTTATGTGGTACAATATGAATTACACAGAACAAATCTCTGCCTGCCTTCGTGGTCCAGTGGATAGCGTATGTGACTGCTGATTGGAGGTCCGGGGTTCGATTCCCGGTTCGGGCAAAAGTGTTACTGGGTTTTTCCGAATACTCAGTAGCAGCCCGGAGTCTGGTGATGTACCCGGTAACGGCAATAGGCTCGCCTCCTATTAAGTGGGACCTAAAAATTCATGATGAAATGTGGGTGTAATTTTACACCTCTGCCTGCCTCTTCGGGGATACAGGCGTGAGAAAATAAATAAATAAATCTCTTCCAGTTGCCCAGCCTACAGCATGGTGTCAACAACACTACAACCCCGACATGTTCCACATTCATCACTTCGCTCAGTACACGCATGCGTTGGAGCGCATGATACTATCGATGAGGACGTACCTAGAAGACGGCATTATAAGGGTACGAGAAATGAATAGCATAAGATGGACGTATGAAGACAGTGTTGAATATGAGTATGGGTATATCATGGGAGATATCATTGAAAGGTAACAGTGATTTTTGACAATAGAATCCGTAAAGGTTTGATTTCAAAGTGGATTTTGTTCTTTTTTATACATAGTCTCACGCCTATAACCCCAAAGAGGTAGGCAGAGGTGTATTTTCGCCAGATATACTTTAGTCCCACGTAACAAGGGGCGAGCCTATTGCCGTATCGGGCACATTTCCAGACTCCGTGCTGCTACTGAGAATTTCGTGACAGAAAAATCCAATAACACTGCCCGACCCAGGAATCGAACCCGGGACCTCCCGATCCCATGCACACATTTATGCCGCGAGACCAACGAGGCAGTCGTATAGGGTTTGATGTCGAGTTTTCCGTCTCTACGCAAAGATGGTATTTGCATCGTGTTATCCCTTAGTCGCCTCTTACGACACCCACGGGAAGATAGGGGGTGGTGACACTTGTATTCTATGCCGTCAACCACACGGTTAATGTTCTTTTTTTATATTGTTACGAATGGCGATATTTTAATAATAACGCCATCTATCGGTGAAAGAGAGAACTAGAAGAAAAGCGATGTATGGATGGTTTAAAATGTTCCACCTATTCTCTACTAGATGGCGTTGCTGTTAAAATACTGGAACAAACGTAACACTGTGTCTGGGACGTACGAGAATGTTCTAGGGAACACTAGAATGCACGAATTATGTTATCCGGTCCGTATAAATAGCGCTTGGATTCGCGCACTAGGACAGTTCAGTTGAATGAACGGAACGATAAACATCGAGCGAAGGATTTGAAGGGTAGTCAGAGGGTCTAGTACGAGTTTGCACTCGATCGTCACGGTGGAAGATAGCCAAGTCGACGGGAACAATTTCCATGCATTTTCTAAATGCGCCCCCTAGCGGTCTCTTTCGATCGCTACTCTCCGTTAGGGATATCTGAGCTCTTTGCCATGGGTAAGATTAGTTTCAGATCCAAACATCTTAATGACAGCTGGGACCGATGGCTTAACGTGCCCTCCGAGGATTTTTAAAATTCACTAGATGATGCCCGAAACTACACTCGCTTTTTTTTTTAATTTGGCTGTTTCTGTAAGACCCCCTGAGAATATCAGAAAATGCTTTCACGGTCCCCATAAGGAACAAACATGTCAAATTTCAGCTGCTTCCGCCCAATAGTTTTGGCTGTGCGTTGTCTAGCAGTCAGTCAGTAACGCAGCAACGCAAGAATTTCATAAACAGAGTTATTTGTAAAACACCGTTAACCTCTCAGGACTACGTTCGTTACTAACATCATAATCAACAACTTTTGTTCTATGACTTTTTACAAAACATAATACATTTACCAAAAACAAACCTTCAAGATTTCGTTGTCCTATCTAACACATTTCAACTCGTGTATTTTGCTGTACCTACCTACGCCTGCACCCCTTGCTTTTGTTCTATCGCATAGACTTCGCAACATTTAGAGAGTTTAATTTAAATATTTTTATTTTTGTCTACTAGCTACTAGATGGCGTTGCTGTTATTACTAGAACAATGCCACGACGCTAGAATGCAAGAATGAAATAGTTTGTTATCCGGGCGGTATAAATACCGCGTGAGCCCGCGAGTCAGTTAGTTACAATTGAATATCGGAGCGATAATCATCAAGCGAAGGGAAGTAAGTCGGAAGTGTTTAGTGGTGTTTCTAGTAGTGTGAAATTAGTGTGTTTTTATTAATGTTGAGAAATAAGTGTTGTAGTGTGTAAAATAAAGTACAGTTTAGTGGCATAGTCAGTTTTAATTTATCGTCGAACCCCAGCTCGTAACAAATTGGTGTCAGAAGAAAGGGATAAATTATGCCGGTTATGCCGAAGGAAGAAATTGAGGGAGTTCGTACCAGAAACCAGCGCCAGCAAGACCTGGACCAGAGACGCTTCGGAGACGTTCCTTCTCCATCGTCTGGTGGAGCAGGTGACACCGCGGCTACAGTGGCGCCTGCAAGCGCAACACACTCCGCGTCGGTCCCCGACATCGCGGCTCTGATGGCGTTCATGCAGGAGCAGGCTCGCCGTCAAGAGGAGCACGCGTGCCGCCTGTAGGAACAGCTGCAGCGCGACAAGGAGGAGCAGGCTCGCCATCAAGAGGAGCACGCGCGCCGCCTGGAAGAACAGCTCCAGCGTGACAAGGAGGAGCAGGCCCGCCTTCAGAAGGAGCAGACTCGCCGTCAAGAGGAGCAGGCTCGCCGTCAAGAGGAGCACGCGCGCCGCCTAGAGGAACAGCTCCAGCGCGACAAGGAAGAGCACGCGCGCCGCCTAGAAGAGCAGCTGGTGCTCATGAAGGACCTCAGCGCCGCTGTAGGGAAGGACCTGAAGGTGGTCAAGGAGGAACTTCAGCAGCACGAGGCCCGTATCAGTGACGTGGAGAAGGTCGTACACGAGCAGCTCGAGACTGGCGTCGCCTCTATAGAGAAGCATGTACATGACCACCATGAGACCTGTGTTGCTGAAGTGGAGAAGAAATTGCGTGGGCTGGAAGTGACATCTGCGACTGTAGCGCCCTCACCTCGTGGGTTTAAGGTTCCACCATTAGATGGCTCGTCATCATGGTCTGCATACAAGATCCAGTGATGCCGACATAGGGAAGACAGCACTAGTCCAGTACAAAATAAACACGGGAAGTGAAGCACCGATTCGCCAGCGACCAAGACGTGTGCCAGTGGCACGGGAACGTGAAGTGGAAGCTATGATTGACGGTATGGTGAAGGAAGGCGTAATCGAGCCTTCGTCCAGCCCGTGGTGTTCTCCGGTGGTGCTAGTTAAGAAGAAAGATGGCAGCATGCGCTTCTGTGTGGACTACCGCCGATTAAAAGACATCACGAAGAAGGACAGCTATCCGCTGCCAAGGATCGATGACACACTGGATACGCTGACGGGGATGAAGTGGTTTTCTACTTAAGACCCAGAAAGTGGCTACTGGCAGGTGGAAATAGATCCCCAAGACAAGGAGAAGACGGCATTCTCCACAGGCAAAGGATTATGGCAATTTAACGTCATGCCCTTTGGATTGTGCAACGCTCCGGCTACTTTTGAGAGACTGATGGAGCGAGTGCTCATGGGACTGATTGGAGACGCCTGCCTGGTCTACTTGGATGACATCATCATCGTGGGGCGCACCTTCCAGGATCACCTTCGAAACTTGGAGCAAGTGCTGTCAAAGATACTGGATATAATTTAATCTAATAAGATAGCTAATTTGAAGTTGAGTCCGAAGAAATGCGCGTTATTCAGACGGCAAGTGAACTCTCTAGGACATGTGGTCTCGGAGAACGGTATTCAAATCGACCCGGATAAGATCATAGCCGTGAAGGAATGGCCAGTTCCAGAGAACAAAACGCAGGTCAGCGCATTCCTCGGATTATGCTCCTACTATCGACGGTTTGTGAAGAACTTTGCTGACATTGCTCGACCTCTTCATAAGCTCACCGAAGACAGAGTACAGTTTTTTTGGAATGAGAGCTGTGACGTTGCATTCCTGAAGCTCAAGGAACATCTGTGTACTGCACCTATTCTAGGCTACCCTGACAATGAGCAAGAATTCCTAGTTGACACAGATGCCAGTAACACCGGATTTGGCGGCGTGCTGTCACAGAGGAAGGGTGATCAAGAAGTTGTTATAGCATACTTCAGCAAGGCCTTATCCAAACCTGAAAGAAACTACTGCGTCACCCGGCGGGAACTTTTGGCTGTAGTAAAGACATTGCAGCATTTCAACAAATATTTGTTGGGGCGTAAATTCCTCCTGCGAACCGACCACGCTGCGCTGAAATGGCTACTTCAATTTAAGGACCCAGAAGGACAAGTAGCCAGATGGATTGAACTACTGCAAGAGTTTGATTTTGTAATACAACATCGCAGCGGCAAGTCCCATGGTAACGCAGATGCCCTATCGCGTAGGCCGTGTCCCGATCAGTGCAAGCACTGTACCCGACAGGAAGCAAAGCAGGCAGCATTATTTAAGTGAGGATGTTGAAGACAGATCTGAGCGACGTATGGAAAGAAGCTTTGCAGAGTGCTCAGCAAGACGACAAGGACATACAGCCGATTCTCGAATAGAAGAAATCAGACGCTCCTAGGCCCAAATGAAGTGATATCGCAGCAATGAGCCCTATCACCAAGAGTTTTTGGGCACAGTGGGAAAGCTTGGTTGTCCAGGATGGAGTTCTGTGCCGCAAATGGGAAAACACTCGCGGTAACCAGTGCCATCTGCAAATGGTAGTGCCCAAAACTAAGGTGCCGGAAGTCTTGCAGCTCTATCACAATGGGGCTTCAGGAGGTCACATGGGAGTTAAGAAGACGCTCACTAAGATCCGGGAGTGGTTTTATTGGCTCCACTGTCGGGATGACGTCGAGGATTGGTGCCGCAAATGCACAAGTTGTGCGGCTGTTAAGGGGCCACACACTCGTAGCAGAGGTGCATTGAAGGTGTACAATGTAGGAGCTCCATGGGAGCGCATAGCATTAGATGTCGCTGGACCATTTCCGGAGAGCCAGGACGGAAACAAATACTTCTTGGTTGTGATGGATTACTTCACGAAGTGGCCTGAAGTGTTTGCAATCCCAAATCAAGAAGCTACCACAGTGGCCGATAAGCTGGTGCATGAAGTCTTCTGTCGGTTCGGGGTGCCCTTGGAAATCCTCAGCGATCAAGGACGTAACTTCGAATCTGAGGTGTTCAAGGAGACTTGTCGCGTTATAGGTGCACACAAAACCAGGACCACGCCTTATCATCCGCAATCAGATGGCATGGTTGAGCGATTTAACCAACCCCTGGACATGTACCTGGCGAAGATCGTGGAGAGTAAACAAAGAGATTGGGACAAGCACATCCAACCATTTCTCCTGTCATATCGCAGTGCGGTCCACGAAACCACAGGAGTAACACCAGCTTTTGCCAATTTTGGCAGAGAATTACGTTTACCTGCAGACTTTATCACCGCTATTCCACCAGAATCTCTACGCAATATAACGAATTACGCGACCGAGCTACGCGACAAGATGAACGATGTATACGAGCACATCAGGGAGTCAGGACAACAGATGTCTGAAAAGATGAAGACTCGCTACGACCGGAAGGTGAACAACAAAGGCTTCGATGAGGGGTCATTGGTGTGGCTTCATAACCCAGTACGAAGCAAAGGAAAATCGCCTAAGTTACAAGCCAGATGGGACGGGCCATGTCGCATAATAACCAGGATGAAAGACGTCACCTATCGAATCCAGAAGGGGCCGCGAGGTGCACTGAAGATAGTTCATGTGGACCGTATGGCTCGTTACTATGGGTCCAACGATGTTCGAGACGAACACGTTTAAGAGGGAGGCCGTGTTACGAATGGCGATAATTGAAAATAACGCCATCTATCCGTGAAGGATAGAACTAGAAGAGATTAGATGTATAGGTGGTTTAAAGCGGTTTCGTCTACTAGCTACTAGATGGCATTGCTGTTATTACTAGAACAATGCCACGACGCTAGAATGTTTGTAATTTTATTTATTTTGTTTTGACATTGTTATTTTCTTTTGACATTTAAAATTACTTAAGTAATATATTACTATTTTATTTTTTAGACATTCTTAAATTGACATTCAATAATATTTTTTGACATTTAAATATATGACATTTTATTGTTTAAATTTGTATAATTTTACATATTGTTTACAACATGTATTTTACTATGTATTAGCATGTAAAGTTGTGAGTACGATGTGGGCATTATTAAACATATAAGCAAATAGTTGTGGCAACCTGTCTGATGGCTTAGGCTGACATGCTTATGCATACACCTTCTGATGGCGTGGAGGCATAGTGATACAGATCGTGCTGGCTCCCTCAATCAAGGTTGAGCCGTACGATTGCTGTTGAATGCGGGCCATCAGTGGGCCGAGTCAGTCAAAAGCGTCAGATGATTTCCTGCATTGTACTTGCATACTAAACCCTTTTTTTTTGTCTGGACTTTAAAAGATCAAGAAAAGACTAAAGAAATTGAAGTGACAAAAAAAAAATAATGACTCTGAGTTTGTTTCGGCTTTTCTTCTCAAGAAGTCATTTAGCTAGGAAAAGCCGGCCTCATCTAGAATAGGGTTTTGACATGTATAAGTGTTGTAAACAACCAAAATGCAGAAATAAATAAGTCTTTATGTCTTTATGTAACGAGAATGTTCGAGAATATGCAAGAATGAACTAGTTTGTTATCCGGCCGGTATAAATACCACGTGAACGCGCGAGTCAGTTAGTTACAATTGAATATCGGAGCGATAATCATCAAGCGAAGGGAAGTAAGTCGGAAGTGTTTAGTGGTGTTTCTAGTAGTGTGAAATAAGTGTGTTTTTATTAGTGTTGAGAAATAAGTGTTGTAGTGTGTAAAATAAAGTACAGTTTAGTGGCATAGTCAGTTTTAATTTATCGTCGAACCCCAGCTCGTAACACTACAGATACATTTTGAATAACGGTTAACTTCACCATCACAGATACAAGAAGCTTATTGAAGAAGTGACCCGTTCTCAAGTAAACGCTGACTACAACCACAGATACATAACAAACGATCTGTTCGCCCTGATCTCCAAGCTGGAGAATGTCCAGAAGCTGTACTTCGAGATCTACCACCTTGTGCGGATGCTTCATGAAGTGCCAATCAAATTCAGATACAAAGTTGTCACTCTTTCACCCGATTTTGCTGCTATACAACATATGAAGGTACGTTTTCATCATAGCCCAGAGTGTCTAGTACGAGTTTGCACTCGATCGTCACGGTGGACGATGGCCTAGTCGACGGGAACAATTTCTATACATTTTCTAAAAGCGCCCCTAACGGAGAGTTGCGATCGATAGAGACCGCTAGGGAGCGCATTTAGAAAATGTATGGAAATTGTTCCCGACGACTAATCTATCGTCACCGTGTCGTCTATCGTCAACTCGTACTAGACCCTCAGAGGTGTACGTAACGGAGTGCCGAGACGGTGGTCTCGAATTCGATCCCCAGTTACCCCGGGCACAAACCTCTGAGTTTTCGATGTGTGTATTAAAAATGTAATTATCGCTCGCTTAACAATGTGCCCGGCAGATGGCAATAGGCTTGCACCCTATTACATTGGAACCGAAACATAACTGGGGAAGGGTGTGTAATACACCTCTGGCTACCCCTTCGGGGATAAAAGACGTGAAGTTATGTTATGTTATGTTGTTTTCATTATCATACTTTCGATGTGCCGGTTGCGATCAAAGATGCACGCCTTGAAGGCAGGGTGATTATAGCCATACCTTTCGCTGGTCTTCCGGCCCGGTCACGGCCTGCAGCGGCGGGCGGCAGCGGCGAGCGTTTTCGATGTACATGGCGCGTTTACTGTGAAACGGCGCGCGGCAGCCTCAGAGTAAACGCGTCATGTACATCGCCCTTGCCGCGCCGCTCGCCGCTTAGACTGATCTCGTGACCCTTCAGCATCCCTGGTGGTTAGTCGTGTATGGGTACTTGAAGATGAAGTGAGAGTGTTATGACCTTGTAGGTTCCAAGTTAGGGGCGAGCCTTTTGCCATTACCGGGTACCTTAACCAGAGTCCGTGCTGCTACTGAGAATTAGAAAAACCCAGTAACTCTTTGGCCCGAACCGGGAATCAGAACCAGGCCCTCCTGATCGGAAGACGCATAAGCTATCCACTATACCACGAAGGCAGTTATTTAATGTGGTGTTCCTCCAACTAGAGGGAGGATCCTCTAACCGGGCTGGGTGGTCGTGCCTGGTACATCAGACATATTTAAGACTAGCTGTTTCCCGCGGTTTCACCCGTGTCCTGAGGGAACTACTTCGCGTACCCGGTTAATTTATAGCCTAAGTTACTCAAAATCAATCAAAATCAAAATCATTTATTCATCTAGGCCACTAAGTGACGCTTATGAACGTCAAAATTTAAGTTAATTACTTAATGATTCTACATTTACATTTACTGCCACGTTCGCAATGCAATAGGTAGAACCACGAGAAAGAACGGGCAATAAAACTCATGGCCACTCTTTTCAAACAAATATAATGGTGGTACATTTTATTTTTGTAAGGAGCTACAACTGTTTCACATTGTAGACATCTACTAGTAAAATTTTTAGTAGCTATTGATATCATACTCAAGCAGTAAATGATGTTCATATGGTAAGCCTCCCAAAGTAAATATGGTGAAACAGGAGCATCCACTTACGTCTTTTTTTAATGTAGGCAACTCGCGAACATGGTCAGAACTATGGTAGAAGTGAATGAAGCAGAAAGTAACGGTATTATGAAACCAAAGCAATCGACAACCTATTAGTTAGCCCATGACCACGAGTTACCCACATTTTACAAATCCGCAAAGTTATAATGAAAGTGTGGAACATGAATGCAAAATATAGTATGAAATGAGAATATCGTAATTAACTACACTATAAAATAAAACTACTAATTATTGACCTAGTCAAAAGCGAAGAACTACTTCCAAGCGCTCCTGTCATCAAAATAATCCTTCAAACTGTAATATGCCTTATTTATAAGATTCTTTTTAACTTCTGCCTGAAACGAACTTAATGGCAAGTCTAAAATATAAGTTGGTAATTTATTGTATATGCGAATACTGAGCCCAATAAAAGAGCTATGCGTTTTGTGCAAACGAAAATACGGAACACATAATTTATGTCTATTTCTAGTATTGATATTGTGTCTATCACTATTCATTTTATAAGAATTTATGTTTAGTCTTACATGCATAACACTGGCATAAATATATTGTGACGCTACAGTAAGAATACCAATAGTTTTAAATTTTTCTTTGAGTGAGACTCTTGTCTTTAACTGGTAAATGGCCCTAACTGCCCGTTTCTGCAATATAAAAATATTTTGGATATCAGCAGCTCTACCCCATAACAATATGCCATATGACATAACACTATGAAAATAACTAAAATAAACCAATCTAGCCGTATCGACATCGGTCAACCTACGAACCTTCTTAACGGCATAAGCAGCTGAGCTAAGTTTCCCTGAGAGATATGTAACATGCGCACCCCATTGTAACTTCGAATCAATTGTTAATCCTAGAAATAATGTGGATTCAGTTGTTTCGAGTACATCGTCATTTAAAACTATGTTAGGACCAAGGTTTCTGACATTAGGCAGAGCAAACTTAACACATTTTGTTTTTTTGGCGTTCAGTACTAGATTGTTTACATTAAACCATTTAGTCACTTGAATGAGTGCACTGTTTATTTCGTTAAAGTGTTCCTTATTTCTATCTTCTTTAAATATCAAAGAAGTATCGTCAGCAAACAGTACAACGTCACAAATGTTTCTCAAGTAAAAAGGTAAATCGTTTATGTAAACAAGAAACAAGAAAGGCCCTAGGATGCTGCCCTGTGGCACTCCTAAATCAACAGGTAAGCCACTGGATTTTGAGCCATTTATTTCAACACATTGGATCCTGTCACTTAAGTACGACTTAATGACATCCAATGCTTTAGTCTGGACGCCGTAATGTCTAAGCTTGCACAAGAGCGTCTCATGGCAGACACAATCGAATGCTTTCGAAAGGTCGCAGAACACACCAACAGCATTTTGGGAATTCTCCCAAGCACTGTAGATATGTTTGAGTAACGCTACTCCTGCATCTGTTGTCGAAAGACCCTCGGTAAAACCATATTGCTCACCATGAAGGAGGCTGTTTTGATTAAAATGTCTTAGTAGTTGCTTGAGTATGATCTTTTCAAAAATCTTACTAAAAGCAGGTAGTATCGATATTGGTCTATAATTACTAGGATCAGTCTTATTGCCGGATTTGAACAGAGGTATTATTCTACTATGTTTCATAAGATCTGGAAAACTGCCAGATTTAATACACTTATTGAATAAGTTGCTTAAATAAGGAGCCACTACATCAATTATACTTGTCAAAACCTTAACAGAAATGCCCCAGAGATCACCTGTATTTTTAGACTCTAAAGACTTAAAAGTATTTATAATATCGGTAGAACTAATACTATGAAATTTAAATATTACTTCACATTTTCCTACACTAGACTCTAATAGGTTTTCTGCGACTATAGCTGATGATTTTAATTCTCTAGTAGTAGTAAGTGGTATGCTAGCAAAAAAGTTATTAAATGTGTGTGCGACTTCTTCGTCATTATGAATTAATTTATCATTATCAAGAAGACTAAAACTATTACTTCTTAATGTTGTCTTACCTGTTGTTTCATTAATAGCTCGCCAGGTTGCCTTAACTTTATTCGAAGATTGTTTAATTTTATTCCTAACGAATATAGCTTTAGCTGTATTGCACACTCTTTTAAATATTTTAGAATAATTCCTAACATACTCAGTGAAGTTTAAATCAGAATTGTATTTTTTCATACCATACAACTCATACATTTTTGCTCTGCTTTTGTAAATACCCGCAGTAGCCCACTCATTAAAAGCTCGAGATTCCTTAATTACTTTCTTCTTAGTCTTAAAAGTATTCTGAAATGTGTTATTAACTATATTAAATAAATTGTTATAATTCTTATTTGGCGAATCTATTTCTATTAAGTCAGGATTCATAGTATTCATTCCAATCAATACTTTATTCCGGAATTCATTAAACTTATGCCTAGGTAATGGCCTAACCAACACTCTCTGTACGATGCTATCATTGTAATATGGAAACCTAGCTAATTGACCACAGTGATCCGAAGTTAATTCAGAAGTAACTACTCTATCTGAAACAATACAATTACTAAATATGTTATCAAGACAGGTGAAAGATGTTGCTGTGATTCTAGTTGGTTCAAGAAATAAATTTTTCAAATTAAATGATCTAAAAAGGTTTAAAAATCTACAAGTCATTATTGAATTTTCAAGAATGTTAACATTATAATCACCACAAACTATAATCCCTTTCTTATTGCTCCTAATTTTACTAATTGCATCTTCCATAACAGATTCAAACAAATTAAAGTCACTTAATGGAGGACGATATACACATATAATAATATGCTGCTCAAGCTCAATGCATGACAGTTCCACCGTGCGTTCTATAGACAAGCTAGCTATGTCTTTCCGTTCTTTACATGTAAAACTGTTTGAAACAATAATCAATGATCCACCATGAATAGCTTGTTTCCTAGAGAAGGCACTGTGTACTGTGTATTGTGTGTTATTTATGAATTTAATCTGGTATTCTTTAAGCCAGTGTTCCGTAATGCACATAACTTTAATACTATGATTTTCTAAATATAAACCTAATTCTAAATCCTTGCCAGATAGACCTTGTATGTTTTGATGTGCTACAGTCAGTTCAATATGTCTACCCTTTGTCCTGTTCTTAAGTTTAAAGAACTTGTGTCAGTATTCTCAATAGAAGAATTATAAGGATAGGAACTATTTACAGAAACTAAATTCTTGGATACCCTACATGTACCTGTGTCATTTTGTATATTATATGCTAATAATTTAGCAACTTGTCTTTTATAAAATAGTGGCAGATACATAGTATCTTTAGTCAATGTAAAATTATTAATAAAATTATTGATGTCAAAAAATAAAATAAAATCCTTATATTGCCATGTCAAATTGTATAACATCAAGTTATGTTCATGAATATGTCTATTCATCATAGTATTTAAACTATAAGCATAAGGCAAAGTCATACTAATAAATTTGCAATCATATGTTCTGTGAAGCGATAACATAACTTCTGTTAAATTAATTATATCTTTTTTAGTCACCATTTGACTATCACCGTATGAGATAATTATTGTGGACTCCCTATCAAATATTGTTGTATTTAATTTATCAATTAGATGTGAAAAAGAAGACTCTGGATAGCAATAATTAATAATATTGTGTTGTTTCAATTCACAATTTATTAAACTACCTAAGCCTAAACCTAACCTATCAGAGAACATATAAACTTTATTTGTGCCATTCCTACCTAAGGAAGACCTATCTGTTGTATTATTTGCTAAATAATAACTTTTGTCAATATCAAAAATATTCTGAGACTCACAAGTGGGTATGGTTGATTTTATGCTATTTAGGCAAGTATTGGTGTTTGTCAAAGCTTTCACATACTCAAGATTTTGCCTACCTACCTGAGCTATCTCATCATATTTCCTAATATAATCCTGAACCTCATTTTGATATTGGGTGTTCATCCTATCTATTTGAGACTGTAAAGAGGTAATTTGACCTTTGAGATCCCTAGTATGTTGATCATACAGCATTTTACTATTTATCAACTCTGTGTTGTACTTTTCTAAGTCTAATAACAATTCTGAACGCTCAGAAACTAAAACTTTATATTGCTGGGATGTTACTTTATTTTTCTTGTATTGTTTTAGGCTAAAGATTAGTTTCCTAATGTGTTTGTTTAGTTTATTATATTTTCTATGTCGTTTCAGGCCACTTGTGTTTAATTTAAATGGTTTAGTAGATCTGTGACCTAAGCTAGTACCTACAACCTCTGTATAAAGGTTCTGAGTTTTTCTACTGTTTAATTCCTCAACAGTCTGTTCTAGGGATTTAATATTTATTATAGATTGTTCTAAACAGCATTCAAGTTCCTTGGTACATCAGCTATCCGCCAGTGAAAGTCCTGTCAAAAGCGGCCCAGTCGTTCCAGAGATTAGCGAGAACAAACAGACAGACAGACAGACAAAAATTGTAAAAAAAATCATTTCCGTATATGTACCGTATATACATCCATATGCATTTAGTAAAAGGCGGTTATTTTAATATTACAAACAGACACTCCAATTTTATTTATATGTATTATATAGAAGTTGTATTTACACGGATCGGGTGTAAACGTTTCGCTTGCCCGCGCAAGAGGACTCTTTGAATTTCGGCGCGTTGGCTTCTATAGGTGGCGTAGTGTTGTGATAGTTTCGTCTTCATTGGTTAGATGGCGCTTATCGATAGTTGTCGTCTCACTTCGATAGATGGCTTCCGTGTTATGTAGCTAGTTGTTGCAATAGCAATGAATACAGATTTACATAGAAGCGCAGAGGGTCTAGACGAGTTTGCACTCGATCGTCACGGTGGACGATAGCCTAGTCGACGGGAACAATTTCCATACATTTTGTAAAAGCGCCCCTAACGGAGAGTAGCGATCGATAGGGACCGCTAGGGGGCGCATTTAGAAAATGTATGAATATTGTTCCCGTCAAGTAGGCTATCGTCACCGTGTAAAACTCGTACTAGACCCTCGGTTCTTAATGTCTCCAGTTTAGTTCGTAGTTGGCGCTGTTGGCGGCGCTGGCGTCGTTCTCCGTCTCTCTTGCTCTCGTAGTTAAGATACACAGGAGGAACGTTCGTCTCTCTTGCTCTCGTAGAGACAGTTGTCACAGCGCGACTGCCACGCCGCCAAGCGGCAATTAGCGTCATAGTAAGTTTGTCTTTAGGGCGCCCATAGGAAATGCACCTCTATGTAAATATCTGAGCTCTTTAGCAATAATTATTTCTGACCGCAGGACTTGGAAGAAGCGCGGCGTCAGGCCGCAGAGTTGATAAGACTGAGGGAGAAGAAACGCAAGGAAATGCGGAAGCAGCGGCAGGCGGCTAGAACTTCTACCACCACAGAAGCAACAACAGCCTCAGCTGGCAGCGACACCGGGACCACCAAGAAAGGCAGGAAGGCAGCCACTACTAAAACTACCTCCACTGAGAAGACGAGTAGACCGTATAATGTTTGGTGGCCGCTTGACTACGGCTGGGAGCTGGACGCCTATGGCTGGTAGAAAGAGATGGAGATACCACGACGAAAGGGATGGAGATAAAATAAAATTGTTTTGTTACTTGTTAATGTATTTTATTGTTTTTTTTTTTAATAGTCGACATAGATTAACGTATATAGTACCAGAGGGTCTAGTACGAGTTTGCACTCGATCGTCATGGTGGACGATAGCCTAGTCGACAGGAAGAATTTCCATACATTTTGTAAATGCGCCCCCTAGCGGTCTCTATCGATCGTTACTGTCCGTTAGGGGCGCTTTTACAAAATGTATGGAAATTATTCTCGTCGACTAGGCTATCGTCCACCGTGACGATCGAGTGCAAACTCGTACTAGGCCCTCAAGGCATACTTGAATCCTTGAGTTTCTTTATTAAGTATCTATACACTTTTTAATATTTTCAGTAATTGTTCAATAATCTAAGTTAAGTAGAAAGGGAGGTAAAATAAAATAAACTTGTTTTTCTACGCGTTGATTTATATTATTAAAATCTAGCTGACCAGAGGGTCTAGTATGAGTTTTGCACACGATTGGTGACGATAGACTAGTCGACGGGAACAATTTCCATACATTTTATAAAAGCGCCCCTAACGGAGAGTAGCGATCGATAGAGTCCGCTATTTTTTAAAAGCGTCCCTAACCATAGAGCATAGATATATACATAGAGGCGCATTTCTTATGGGCACTCTGTAGACAAAATTTCTGTGACCCAAATTGTCGCTTGGCGGCGTGGCAGTCGCGCTGTGACAGCTGTCTCTATGAGTGCATGAGAGACGAACGTTCCTCCTGTGTATCTTAACTACGAGAGCAAGAGAGACGGAGAACGACGCCAGCGCCGCCAACGGCGCCAACTACGTACTACACTGACGACAGTCACCAACTCGCCACTTGGAATCGGCACACGAAATCCTTAAGAAATGCGCTTCTAATTGCCTTAACGTAGAGTAGCGGTCGATAGAGACCGCTAAGGGGCGCATTTAGAAAGTGTATGGAAATTGTTCCCGTCGACTAGGCTATCGTCACTGTGACCATCGAGTGCAAACTCCTACTAGACCCTTTGAGGGTCCAGGGGGTCTAGTACGAGTTTGCACTCGATCGTCACGGTGGACGATAGCCTAGTCGACGGGAACAATTTCCATACATTTTCTAACGGAGAGTAGCGATCGATAGAGTCCGCTAGGGGGCACATTTAGAAATTGTATGGAATTTTTTCCCGTCGACTAGGCTATCGTCCACCGTGACGATCGAGTGCAAACTCGTACTAGACCCTCAGTACGAGTTTTACTGGGAATGACTGTCTGTGTATGACGAATTTATTAAACTTCTTATTTTTTACGTTTTTGTTTATTTTATTATACGTTTTTTTAGTAGTCGACTTAGATCTACATAGAAGCATGCTTGAATCCTTTTTGCCTTACCTTAAATATCTTAATATTAGAAATACTCAGAAAAAGCCGAAGCATAAACTTAGTGAGGTGGATGACGATACGACATACTTCAGCAGAATTGACCATTCTTGGTTTTCAAAGTGTTGTATTATTGTGTGTATAAATAAAGTATCATTAATATTCTTATTTCGTAGACTGCCTCCGTGATCCAGAGGATAGCGTATGCGACTGCTGATCGGAGGTCCCGGGTTCGATTCCCGGGTCGGGCAAAAGTGTAACTAGGTTTCTCCGAATTCTCACTAGCATCACGGAGTCTGGTGATGTGCCCGGTTACAGAAATAGGCTCGCCGCCTATTACGTGGGACCTAAAAATTCAGTGCGAAATGTGGGTGTAATATTACACCTCTGCCTACCCTTTCGGGGATATAGGCGTGAGTCTATAATAAATAAATAAAATTCTGTAGATAGAGACAAAGCGATTAAACGCTGTCTCTTTTGTCTAATTTCTTTTATCTTAATCTTAATAATATTTAAAATCCTTGCGTTACTGACTGACTGACAGACACGCTACAGCCGAAACTATTGGGCGCAGGAAGCTGAAATTTGGCATTTATGTTCCTTGGGGACCGTAGGGGTGCACTAAGAAGGGATTTCCCGAAATTCCCACGGTATCGGCCAAAACGAGTAAATTAAAAAAAAATGCAGGCGTAGCTGCTGGCGTCCTCTAGTAAATACATATATTGCTCTGTTTTGATATGTTCTTGAATTTCTCTTAATTCTATTATATAGCTGCGTCTACGCTAGGGCATAATAATATTCTGTACACGGCTCGTGCTTCGTTTGTGCTCGTCTAGCGTAGACAAGGTTTCAGTTAACACTGAAAGTGGCTCTATTGACGGCACGGTTGGTGTAAAGCCATCCATGGCAATGAATACAGATTTACATAGAAGCGCAGTTCTTAAGGATTTTGTGTGCCGATTGCAAGTGGGGACTGTCTCCAGTTTAGTTCGTAGTTGGCGCCGTTGGCGACGCTGGCGTCGTTCTCCGTGTCTCTTGCTCTCGTAGTTAAGATAGACGAACGTTCCTCCAGTGTATCTTACGAGAGCGAGAGAGACGTCTCTTGCTCTCGTAGAACTGTCACAGCGCGACTTCCACGCCGCGAAGCGGCAATTTGGGTCACAGAAAGTTTGTCTACAGAGCGCCCATAGGAAATGCGCCTCTATGTAAATATCTGAGCTCTTTGCCACTGCCTCTCTGCTTGACACTGTGCCGAATTAGTGTGATCCATTAAATTATATTGTTGTTTCAAGTTTGGGTGTTCATTGTGTCCGTTGATTATATGGTTGTAAAAGCCCTTTTATAGACTCACGCCTGTATCCCCGAAGGGGTAGGCAGAGGTGTAATATTACACCCACATTTCGCCATGAATTGTTAGGTCCCACGTAATAAGGGGCGAGCCTATTGCCGTTACCGGGCACTTCACCAGACTCCGTGCTGCTACTGAGAATTCGGAAAAACCCAGTAACACTTTTGCCCGACCCGGGAATCGAACCCGGGACCTCCGATCAGTAGTCGCATACGCTATCCACTGGACGGAGGCATTGTTAAATCCCTCACGTCACGGCATTTATTACTAATACGGCTGCAGGAGTTGTAAAAAAAACAAAAGTAGTTCTGTTCAATATTTTAATTTAAAAACAAAATAAGAGATGCTGTTTAATATTTTAATACATTTTTTCAAAGTTTTCTTCCCACGTTTGTCTAACAGGCCACTTGTTGAGGAATCTGAAAAGTCAATTAAAGTTAAATGAGCAATATAAGAACAGCTGTTACGGGAACTGTGGGTAAATTTGAATGGACTGGGTAGTTTATAGTCAAGAGATTCCGTTGGTAAATGTTCAGTGATGTACCTTTTTGTTGAGAAACAGTGACTTGGTCTGGGTGTTTCTATGTATAATATGTAAATGTACTAGAGGACGCCAGCAGCAACGCCTGCATTTTTTAAAATTTACCCGTTTTGGCCGATCCCATGGGAATTTCGGAAAATCCCTTCTTAGTGCACCCCTACGGTCCCCAAGGAACATATATGCCAAATTTCAGCTTCCTGCGCCCAATAGTTTCGGCTGTAGCGTGTCTGTCAGTCAGTAAGTAACGCAAGGATTTTATATATTAAGATTTACAAAAAAAAGTATATATGTATGTTTATCCGTTATTAGTACCCAAAGTACAAGCTTCTGCTTAGTTTGGGACTAGATGGTGTTGTGTGAATGTGGTAGAATGTGGTAGAGTTCATGGGCCAAACGTTTCTGCGGCCCAAATTACCATTAGGTGGCGTGGCAATCGTTTCCCCCAGAATAAGAGCAAGAGAGACGGACGTCCTCCCAGTGTATGTTGAGAGCAAGAGAGACGGAGAAACGACGCCAGCGCCGCCAACTAGGAACTAAACTGGGAGCAGACTCCACTTGGAATCGGCACACGAAATCCTTAAGCTCTGCGGTTCTACGTATATTTGTGTTCTTTGTTATAGTACAAGCAAAGAGCTCAGATATTTACATAGAGGCGCATTTCATATGGGCGCTTTGAAGACAAACTTTCTGCGCAAACACAAACTTTTCTCCAATTTGAGTCGCATTTTTCGTCTCTCTCTCCTCCAGTGTAAGATACACTATACAACTACGAGAGCGAGAGAGACGGAGAACGACGCCAGCGCGGTGCTGGCCAACTACGAACTAAACTGGAGACAGTCCCCACTTGGAATCGGCACACGAAAGGGACTGTATGACGTTGTGTACGTAAAGAACTTCAAGTATATCACCTACTAGAGGACGCCAGCAGCTACGCCTGATTTTTTTTTCAATTTACCCGTTTTGGCCGATCCCATGGGATTTTAAACTTTCGCGATTTGTATACATCATACAATTTTATTGAAACGGGTCTTATTCGCGATATTTAATTAATTTAAGGTATAAATACCTATGTTTTACCGACGTTTCGGCCGTCTTACAACAGCCTTGGTCGCGGCAGGACTGATGTCATCTCAGCGTCGTCCTTGTGAAGCGCGGGTTTCGGCAGCTACCCTCACTTGTTTTTTATTTTTATCCGAACTGTCGGTACGTCGACACACAACACTTATGACGTCTACACACTGATGAGCTGTGTTACTGCGGCAGGGTTTACATTTGTTGATTACTGGATTCCAAGTTGTAGACAGTCTGTATCCATCTTCCCGGTTGAAATTTTTATGTTTTTTGATTTCAACCGCTTCACGTACTATCCTGGAGTAATAGTGACGATCGGTAGATAAGACCTTTGGTTGATGTAATTCGATCCAGTGGTTTGTTCCAGACTCCAACAAATGCTCAGCTATGGCAGACTTGTTAATTTGTTGGTTTTTTACAGCTGCGATATGTTCCTTGACCCTTTCAGCGATGGTTCGTTTGGTCTGTCCGATATAGGAACTACCACAACTGCAGTCGACCTTGTAGACGCCAGGTGTTTGTAGAGGAATGACATCCTTCGGGGTGCGCAGATTGTGTGCTACCTTGGAGAGCGGACTATATACAGTCTTTATGGAGTATTTCTGTAGTACTGTTCCAACTTTGTCCGTCACTCCCTTTATGTAAGGCAAGTAAGCCGGTACTCTGCTTACTTCTGGTTTACGGTCCTTCCTCTTCAGACGTTGTATCTTCTTGTTGAATCCGTTGCACCTAAGTACCTCCTGGACATGTGACAGCTCACTGTTCAAATGTTCAGGGTCACAGAGGTCATACGCTCTGTTTACTAGTGAAGTTACTACGGATTCCAAGTGTCGCGGGTGATGATGCGAGTAAGCGTTGAGATACCTATCTGTGTGTGTCGGTTTTCTATAAACGGTGTGTCCCAAGGTACCGTTTTCCCTCACTGTCACTTTAACGTCGAGAAAGGCTAACGACCCGTCTGCCTCCATTTCAAATGTAAACCTAATATTAGGGTGTATGGAGTTTAAGCTATTTGCGAACTGTTCTACATCTTGCTTGTCGCCCTTCATGATACAGAATACATCGTCGACATACCTCTTCCATAGCTTTACATTTGATGCCTGCATGTCTATGGATTCTTCGAAGTGCTCCATCCAGATGTTGGCCATTACCGGTGCTACTGGGCTACCCATAGCCACTCCGTCGATCTGGAGGTAATGTTGTCCACGGTATAGGAAGTAGTTTGCTTCCAAACAATTTTGAAGTAGAACAGAATATTTGTCAGACAGACCGTTTGCCCTTAGTTTTCTCTCAACGACCTCAAGGCAATCCTGAACTGGAACGTTGGTGAAGAGTGACTCCACGTCAAAACTCACCATCACTTCGTCTGGTTCCTTTTTCACGCTCTTGATAATGTCAATAAAGTGCCGAGAGTCCTTACCGTAAACCAGAAGTAAGCAGAGTACCGGCTTACTTGCCTTACATAAAGGGAGTGACGGACAAAGTTGGAACAGTACTACAGAAATACTCCATAAAGACTGTATATAGTCCGCTCTCCAAGGTAGCACACAATCTGCGCACCCCGAAGGATGTCATTCCTCTACAATGTAGGTCCTGCGGGAAGATCAGTTTTGCAGTCTCACCTGATTCTGCAATTTATACTGACGCAGGTACCCTATTTGCGATCCAAAAATTGTTTATTATTTTTTATCCTTTGTTCACTATATTGTTGTTACTACTGCATTGGAGTTGCAAATAAAAATAATTTCATTTCATTTCATTTCATTACAAACACCTGGCGTCTACAAGGTCGACTGCAGTTGTGGTAGTTCCTATATCGGACAGACCAAACGAACCATCGCTGAAAGGGTCAAGGAACATATCGCAGCTGTAAAAAACCGACAAATTAACAAGTCTGCCATAGCTGAGCATTTGTTGGAGTCTGGAACAAACCACTGGATCGAATTACATCAAACAAAGGTCTTATCTACCGATCGTCACTATTACTCCAGGATAGTACGTGAAGCGGTTGAAATCAAAAAACATAAAAATTTCAACCGGGAAGATGGATACAGACTGTCTACAACTTGGAATCCAGTAATCAACAAATGTAAACCCTGCCGCAGTAACACAGCTCATCAGTGTGTAGACGTCATAAGTGTTGTGTGTCGACGTACCGACAGTTCGGATAAAAATAAAAATAAAAAACAAGTGAGGGTAGCTGCCGAAACCCGCGCTTCACAAGGACGACGCTGAGATGACATCAGTCCTGCCGCGACCAAGGCTGTTGTAATACGGCCGAAACGTCGGTAAAACATAGGTATTTATACCTTAAATTAATTAAATATCGCGAATAAGACCCGTTTCAATAAAATTGTATGATGATCCCATGGGAATTTCGGAAAATCCCTTCTTAGTGCACCTCTACGGTCCCCAAGGAACATACATGCCAAATTTCAGCTTCCTGCGCCCAATAGTTTCGGCTGCAGCGTGTCTGTCAGTCAGTAAGTAACGCAAGGATTTTATATATTAAGATTATTTAAGTACGCTGTTTACAAGATGGTAAGAAAGAAGAAGATATTGAAAGACGAGTAAATGAAGGTAATAGAGTGAATGGAGCTCTTAAGGCTTCTATGAACAGCCAAAACGTGTCCAAAAAGGCACGATTAGCTGTGCAAAGAGGGGTGTTAGTACCGACACTTATGTACGGTAGTGAAAGTTGGGTATGGCAGAAGAGACTAGAAAGTAGAATAAATGCTGTAGAAATGAGAGCACCGAGAAGTATGTGTGGTGTGTCTTTGAATGACAGAGTAAAGAATTGTGTGATAAGAGAGTGTTGTGGTGTAAAAGAAGATGTAGTGACAAGCATCGAGAAAGGAATGCTAAAGTGGTTTGGGCACATGTAGAGGCATGTATAAGGCAAGTGTGAATGGGACAGCACGAAGGGGCAGACCAAGACGGAAGTTCTCTAACCAGATCGGAGACATCCTTAAAACAGGAAAGGTTAGAAGTACCCTAAACAGAAGAGCATGCATGAGGAATTTGATGGTAGTGAATGAAGCAAGAGAGATATGTCACGATCATTGCAAATCGCGTACCGTAGTCTCTGCTTATCCCTCCGGGAACTAGGCGTGAATCTATGTATGTATGTATGTATATTCGAGAGAAAGTTCGAGAGCTCCTTTTTGAGAATTTTGAGAGATTGAAGGAACCTGCATATTGTTTTCATCAGTTCTAGTTTTATATAATATATTATATATATTTTGTATGTATTTATGGGGTATGTGTGTAGTTTATGTAATATGTATTATTATGTATGTATGTAGTAATATACTCATTTATTTATAATATACTTAATAAATATATAATTTTATTTATAGTATATTATTCAATTTATTTATATTAAATTTGATATAATTGTACAATTATCTCTATATATAATGCACCTACATACCTTGCTTGACTCTGCACCACCAAAAGGTCCGACTGACTGGTAGATAAAGCCTTACGGCATTAAGTCCACATTATGTACTATGTATATTGTGCATGGATAAATAAATAAATAATTATATTACCTTTTCTTTGGAGTGCTCATATTTGTAGGCATTCCAAGTCTCCTCAAGAGAAATTTCTCTCTCATTTGTTGTTTATAACGCTCTTCAGTCACATATTTATCAACTGACGCTTGATCTGCAACCGCCAAAAATATAAAGAAAGAAAGAAAGTAGGAAAGGAATATTTTTTTAAATTTCATCTCGATATATTCTCAAATAAATATATAAAAAAATGGCCAGTTGCAAGTCGCACTCGCGTACGAAGGGTTCCGTACCATCGATATATAATACTACCAGATATCGTGTCCGCGCCAAAACACCGTCTCGGCAAATAACGCCTCGCTTGACAGCGCGATCGTATATTGTGTTTAGTTGGTTTGAAACACAGCCAACGTCATTACCATAATGCCCGAAAATGCAATTTAACGAATGGAGTATCAACAAATTATATCATTATTTTGAACAAAATTAATTTTTTAATTCGCCATAAAAAAAAATTGACGCACTTCAAAAAATCTTGACAAGCCACAGATAATAGTGATAACACATACACCATACACAAACCAGAACAGTAGATGCATGGAGTCGATATTTTTTGTAATATTTTTTTAATAATTTGTTACCAGAACATCAAAATTGTTTGTTTAAAATTGGTTAAGGCTATTTGATTTGATTTATTTGTATTTTTTTCAACCACTTACGACACCATCTAGTCCCAAACTAAGCATAAGCTGGTACTGTGAATACTAGACATTCGATAGACATATATAGCTACTTCTTTTTTTAAATATCTGCATATTATGTATAGAGACACCCAGACCAAGACAAACATTCATGTTCAAGCACACAAATATTTTCGACTGTACTTTTTTGGGTTTGTTACCTCAGAACTTTCGACTGGTTGAACGGATTTTCATTATTATATTTTTAATTTGAAAGCTTAGTGCTTTCCGTTTGGTATCATTTTAATTTTGTCCAATTTGAAGGTGGTTAAGTTTTTGTTAAAATAATTATGTTTATATAATTAAGTTACTATAATGTGTGTTGTGTTTACCTATTAAAGGTGTGCATTCAGCACCTACGTAATTTTAATAGGCGTATTGTGCTTATTAAATGTTAAATGTCTGTTGGTAACCTAAATAAATAAATATAATTGTCATTGTACAGTCAGCATCAAAAGTCGATGACCACATTCAGATTTTCAAAATCAATGAACATTTTATCACCCATAAATCACTCAACAAGAAGGGCGCCACAGTATTGAATGAACATCATTAAAGTTCAAAACTAACTGAACACTACTAGTCAAAGGTCACTGAACACCATTTTGTCAAAAATTGCTGATCGTTATAATATTCGAAAACATTTAGAATCATCAGTTTGAATTTATACAAGCACTTTTAATTAAATGTCAAAAACGACCTTTGTCAAGGGTTTTGTATGAAATATGATATAGTGACGTCATAGTGTTTTGCTGTCAAGTAGAATACTTATTATCAATAATTTGACGATAAAAAAATGTTAAATTAAGTTTAAACATTAATTGATGAATGAAACTACTATTATTTTGACATGTTTCACTAGATAAAAATACTTGTATAATTTATTTCACATGCAGGAAAGGAAGTCGTGACGATCGCGTGCAAAAGTCGTAGACCCCCTATCTTAATATATAAAATCCTTGCGTTACTGACTGACTGACAGACACGCTACAGCCGAAACTATTGGGCGCAGTAAGCTGAAATTTGGCATGTATGTTTCTTGGGGACCGTAGGTGTGCACTAAGAAGGGATTTCCCGAAATTCTCATGGGATCGGCCAAAACGGGTAAATTTAAAACAAATGCAGGCGTAGCTGCTGGCGTCCTCTAGTATACATATAAGACTCATTTTTAAAATTCACACAAATTCTGTTTTAATTCAATTCTTTGTAAAACTGTTTACGCTTGAATGTAAAATAATATTTCTACTTAATTATCACTTTGTATCGAATGTAAACCATTGCAGTTTCAATTATTTATCATCTATAAAATATTGTATTAGCTTAAAGACTAAGTATAGTATTATATAAAATTATTTACTTCAAAATACTTTTATAATAATATTTTTTTTTTTAATTTGTTTATTTCACAGAAAAAAAACACTTAAATACTAATACAAAAACGCCAAACTGTATACACAGTTTGTTGGCGTAAGAGGCGCTCTAATGAGTTATACCTTCATACATTCCATAGCAATGTAATAGATATAATCCAGCATATTACTTATTTTAAGCAAAAATTAACTAAATAAAATTGGTACAGAAAACAAACAGAAACAAAAAACAAAATGAAGTATATAAAATTTGTAGGTACATAGGCTCATAATAATAATAGGTACTATCTAATATTTTATCATACAAACTTTTAACTACTTAAAATTAGACATTTTTTAACATTATCTTTTTCAGTAATCTTTTTAATGTTGTGTTGCTTACAACATTCTGATCATCTCGTAAACAGTCAAATTTATTATATAAAACTGGTGTTAAATACTGCCTAGTTCTCTTGCCATAATAGTTCCTAATTGGTGGTATCGTGTATTTTCCCTGTTTGACTTGTTTGGTGTAATATTTATGCATTCGAGGTACTTTGTTTTTATTTGAGTAATATTGTTCTATAGCAATAAGTTTAATTAATCACATTAGTTTATCAAATGTAACGACCTCCTTTATTTAGTTCTAGGACGTCACTGGCCGTACTGGCCGAATGACTGGTGACGTGGTGTTATGCTTTTTTTACCATAACTTTGTTTAGCGACTTTTGAAAAGTCATGGTCACCTATTTATGCCCTTTTAAGATATTCATTCATTTCTGGCGCTTGTCATGTTGAGCAATTTAGGTATATTATGTTGTACAGCGATACTGACAATCTAAATGTGGTCATCAACTTTTGACGCTGACTGTACCATGAAGATTGAAGATGATTATATAGATATGGAATTAAGGTGTATTTTTATTTGTCACATCCTGCGATATCTAGATTGGTGAGCCGTCGACAATTAATACACTTGAAAACAGGCGTACTTACATTTTTGTGTACAGTGCATAAAAAGTAAATAAACATTATACACAAAAAGTAAGGCTAATCTATAACTGATATTATATAACGATGCCGCGGGGACCAGATAGTTTAATTATAAGTAATGAAACATAGATGGCCGAAACTTAAAAGTAAAGAACTAGTAAACTTTTAAGTTAAATCATATTATAAATTATATTAGTGTTCTGCGCGATTCCATATATGTCATAGTCCATACCATGTAGTAAAAGTCAAATTTGAAATTCGAAAAATTAAGAAAATAAACGAAAATGACGTTTTTTGTCACGACTGGTCGTAAGTATTAGATAACATTTTTATGGTTTGTGACTTTATTACTCTGTCTCATGGTTGTAATTTGGTTGAACTTAAAACTGTTTTAAAACATTTGTCTCTGTTTGGTAGGAATCAAATGACGCGGACAGATTTTAGCTAAGATTTTGTACGTGACCCGTCATCTTGTCCAAGTAGTATTATATATCGATGTTCCGTACCATCATCTACGTATAAAAGAAAATCACGTTTTTTGTATGTATACTTAAATTTTTTGAGTAACTATCTGTTTATTATGGTCGAGAAAAAAATTGCTTAAAAATTACGTTTGTTGTATGGGAGCCCCCCTTTAATTATCCTGAGACAAGAACCGGGACCGACAGCTTTACGTGCCCTCCGAAGCACGTTACTGCTCAGACGTAAATGCCACACACGGTCACCCATCCAAGTGGTGACCTGTGCAAGCGTCGCTTAACTTTGCCGATCTGTTACGAACGGCAAGCCAAGTCTCGCTATGAGCGCTACAGCTCTACGCTAGAAGGAGAATGATGAACTTACCTGACAACCTAGCTCTTCTACCGCCAGTACCCGATTTGGCTGTAACAACTTTCTCCGACACAAATATATGCATCGCATTAAACTCGTCGCCGGGAATTTCTTCTAGAACTCTTATATAATTGTCTATGATGAGCTCGTGTCGATGGATATATTCTTGATAATGGAATAAATGTTGGAAGTATTTGTAGCGGATTCCCGATGGCTTGTAAAATATCCTCTCTGTTCGCAAATCTACTGCTTCTCTGTAATCGTCTAACATCACACGGTAGTGATGACGGAGTTTGCCTGCGAAGAATATGCCCAATCAATCAGTGTATCAATCAATCAATGCACCAATCAATCAATCAGTGTATCAATAATTTATTATGTTTGCCTGTGGTTGGCATGTTTCTGATCAATATGTTTACCAATCAATCAGGGTATCAATCAATCAATGCACTAGTCGATCAACCAGTGTATCAATCAATCAATGCATCAAACGATCAATCAGATGTTTGTCAAACTGAGATATACAGGGTGTAAAAAGACCCTTAACGAAAACTGAAACCCCATATTGTACCGATCATTATGAACATTTTTGCTTTGGCATCAAACCTGGGAAATTACTGGCTCAGGAGGTATTGAGGCTCAAAGTTACTATGGAATTTTTGTAATTAGGTACAAAATCGATGCATTTACCCCGCCAACCAGTTCTATAGATGTCCTATACACCCATGGATTAGAAGGTATTTCGAAAACTGCACGCGCGCATTTTTTATAGCGGCTTGTAAAAAGTGAATACTTAAAAAAAAAGTCGTTTCCCAGGTTTTATTTTTGCTTAGTTTGACTTGGCACGATGTCCAAAACGAGTAGACTTCGGCTTGGTGATGGGTCTTGTGACACCCTGTATATTGCTAATTATTTAAAATCCGATAAATTTCGCGCGCTAATTTGTCGTATACAACGGACTATGCACCCACGGATATGTATGTCGAGCATTGCACGCGCGCGCTTTATATTGCAGCTTGTTATAAACTTTTTTAAGGGCTCCTATGCACTATGCGATTAGTAGGAATGCGACCAGACGTGCGGCTGACCGCAATCAAAAATTTGTACGAGTAAGTCAATGATATTACAAGAATGAGATAGATATGTTACCTACGTAGTAATCAATCCGTAGAAACGGTACACTAACGCACACATCGATAACTCCATATTTTATTTTATTTTCGGTTGACAAGATGTGTCAGTTTCACATTGACGCCGGCTCGCGACTTCGCACACACATATGTCAGACTTGCCAACTGGCTTATGTTTAGCGTCCTTTTTTTGGTACGCCTATAACATATCTACTTCTTTTTACTTTTGTAACATCATTGGAGAAAGTAGTTTCTATTTGCACTGTGATACGGCTGCCGGCTGACCACTCCCTCGACATTTTTAATAATAAACCATCTATTCTCAGGTAGAAAAACCCATAGATACATACCTTAAAGTCTAACATAAATACAAAAAATATACTTAAAAATATAATTATTAAACGAAATGCGTGTTGTTGTTTACACTGTTTTCATGTTAGGCTGCGTGTTATTTCGTAACCTCTCATGAAAACGCCGATATACAACACCCTTCGGCCAAAACTCTTCCTTTAAGAAAGTCTCAAGTTGTTGAGTCGGCACCCGAACCACGTACGACTTGAAGTTCGTATTATGGCGAGACTCCAATCTCTCGACTCTCAAGGTCCAGTTGGTCTTCGTGCGTAGGTACTCCACCACCTCCTCGTCCTTGGTAGAGTGATGCAGCCGGGACACGTACATCAGTGTGGTCGGTACTGCGAGACGCAGCAGCATTTTGATTGCAGTCATCCGTGCGGCTAACTGCATAGTGCGTAGGAGCCCTTAGCCTAATTTTTTTCGCTTCCTAGGTATTACTTTTGCTCAGTATGACTTGGCATGATGTGCAAGACGAGTAGACTTCGGCTTGGTGCTTGGTCATTTGACAACGTATAAGTTTATGCCTACACCGTGTATGTATATTGATGGTCTTAGGCTTCATTCGCACTAGAGCTTTTACAACGTCCGTTAAAAAAGCGCTAATATAGAACATAACGCATTTCAAGTAAATGCTCACACGTTAGCGTTTTTAAAACGCGACGCTTTTTTATCGAGCAATGTTGCATTTTCAGCGCTAGGCGCTGACGCTAAAATAGAATAGACCATACGAAACTTCATATTGTTACGAGCTGGGGTTCAGCGATAAATTAAAATCACTATGCCACTTAAACTGTACTTTATTTTACACACACTTCATTTTAAACACTACAAAACACCAATTAATACACTAGAAAACACTTCCGACTTCTGCCCTTCAAATCCTTCGCTCGATGTTTATCGGTCTGTTTATTCAACTGAACTGTCCGGTCCGCGAATACGAGCGCTTTTATATAGGCCGGATAACATCACTAGTGCATTCTAGTGTATTCTGGAACGTTCTCGTCTCATTCGGTAACGTAGTTGATCGTTCGATAGAAAAAACAGCATCTAGTAGAAAACAGGTGGAACAATTTAAACCATCAATATTATATCCCTTCTCTTCTAGTTCTCTCTTCTACCGATAGATGGCGTTATTTTTAAAATATTCGCCATTCGTAATAACATTATTATGCGCTCGAGAGTTGAAAAAGCGCCAGCCATAGATTATACACTTATACTGCTAGCCAGGGCCATAGATTATACACTTATACTGGTATAGATGCGCAACTCTCAGTTCGAAATTGAAGTTCAATAGGCATCCTCGACTGACCTCGACTCTAGATGGCGTACAAATCAATTGTATTTTTATTCGATCGTATAGATGGCGTTAGTAGTGGATTCATTTTTCAGAATAAAATAAATGTTTAATTTTGGTGTTAATAAATAAGTAAATGACAACTGTTATGTAAAATATGCAATTTAAAAGTAAAAAAATATAAAAATCACAAAATGTAGTTCGTGGTAAGCGTGGATTCGATCCACGAACTTCTCAGATAAGAGCCCAACACGCTATCCACTGCACCACGGAGATCTTTAGAAAATTAGCGAAATTACCGTTCAGTTGTTGCTTTTTCTTTAGTTCTTACAATCATTGGTAGATGGTGCTGATTTATATGAAATTTACCCATGTAGGGAGCTTTCAGTTTTGAAATTGAAATTTGTTTGAAATTTTTTTTTCAAGTTCCATACATGGAAAAATTTCATATAATCAGCGCCATCTACCGATGAGGGTAAGAACTTAAGCTGAACTGTCATTTCGCCAGTATTAATAAGATCTGCGTGGCGTAGTGGGAGCGTGCTCTGCTCATAAATTAGATGTTCGTGGATCGAATCCACGCTTATCAAGAATTATATTTTGTGATTTTTATTTTTTTTTACTTTTAAATTGCATATTTTACATAATAGTTGTCATTTACTTATTTATTAACACCGAAATTCAACATTTATTTTATTTTGAAAAATGAATCCACTACTAACGCCATCTATACGATCGGAATAAAAATAAAATTGTTTGTACGCCATCTAGCGTAGAGGATGCCTATTGAACTTTTCCTTAGAGGGAGTTGCGCATCTATACCAGTATATCTGTATAATCTATGGGCCTGGCGCCAGCGCTGCGTTCACAGTACACCGCGCGTTCTCTCAGCGGTCGGACGTGTTTATTATGCGATCATACGCTGGCGGCGATACGACGACGCAATACGATGTCGTTGGTTGTAGATCACGAAGTTTTAATAATAGAGGTAGACTCGGGCCCATTTCTTTACTCAAAAACATTTCCAGATTACTCAAATAAAATCATAAAGAATAATGCATGGGAAAGTCTAACCAAAAATTCTCAGAGGACTGAGAAACCCTCACCAATGAAGAATAAAATAGTCGATGTAAGTAAATAATATTTATTTTAATCAAATAGGTAAGAAAATATTTGACTTTAGTTACCACTCTTTATTTTATTTATAGTCTGACGCCTGTATCCCCGAAGGGGTAGGCAGAGGTGTAAATATTACACCCACATTTCGCCATGAATTTTAAGGTTCCACGTAATAGGGGGCGAGCCTATTGCCGTTACCGGGCACATCACCGGACTCCGGGCTGCGACTGAGTATTCGGAAAAACCCAATAACACCTTTGCCCGACCCGGGACCTCCGATCAGCAGTCGCATACGCTATCCACTGGATCACGGAGGAAATATGTATAAAAATCTTGCTCTATACTAGCTGTATAAGCCGCAACATAGCTGCTCACTTTGGAGGTGTGCGTTTTTCGAGCATGCGATAAAACATGGTGATATATTCTAGACGTGATCTTTGAATAAATGCATCGACCGTAAGACACTCGTTGGAACGACCAACAAGTGTATGCAGATTGACTTTTAACTCGCGTAAATAGCTTAATTGAGGAGCGGTAGCTGAGTTGAGAGACCGACGGACTGCTACGCAGAGGGTCTCGGGTTCGAAACCACGGCGCGCACCATTAACTTTTCGGAGTTAAGTAACACTTTTGCCCGACCCGGGAATCGAACACGGGACCTCCGATCAGCAGTCGCATTCGCTATCCACTAGACCACGGAGGCAGCTCGTGCTGTATTATCAACATAACTCACAGTCCGGAACCATCTGTTTATTGTAATAATTTTAAAGTTTAATTTCAAGTGCGTTAATAAAATCCTCTCCGCTGCGCTCCGTTCTGCCTGCGCTGAGCCTTAAGTATCTCTGTTCATTTAGAGGATGTACCCAGAACGACATTTTTTTACGTCTTCGTCTTCTGGCAACACAAATTGCTATTGCTAATAATATAACAGAAACCATTTCTACGTCTTACATAAGCAAGAGACTAGACATAAGTGATTTTAAAGCGTTCATATAAACAATCACGTCGAGAACGTTTTAAAAGCGCCAACTCTAGGTTTTAGCGCAACGCTTTTTCAACTCTCGTACGAATGAGGCCTTAATGGTGGTAGGCTGTGCCGACATTAGGTATATAAGCTAATAACGTAGTATGTAAGAACCAGTATTGTACTGAACGTGTCTTAAAGATATCTTTTATTTCATACAATATTCGCAACACCTTATTAGGTAACACAAAAGACACAAGGCCATCGCACGAGAGCTTTTTAATGCACGTTATAACAAATGCATTCCCTAGTATAAGTTCATACGACTGCACTTTTAAAACGCGACGATTTTCTAGGCGTAAAATGGAAAAGACCTTATGAATTTGGAGAAAAGAGCGATTTTACAGCGCTCGTATGAACGCTCTCATCGAAAGTTATAACAAATGCATTCCCTAGTATACGTTCACACGACAGCACTTTTAAAACGCGAAGGACGCGCGGACGCGCGTTAAAAAAGCCCTCATGCGAATGAGGCCCTACGGCACGGTCACAGTCTCTCTGATTACAGCAGTAATAGCCCGGTCACGCTTGGTCGACCCGGTGGCGCGCTTTACTCCCTTGTGGCCGCGTGCTGCGAGAGTAAACGCGCCATGTACAATCAAACAAGTCGGCGCTGGATCAGTTTGAAAAAAAATCCCTTGGCTCGTTCATAGAGTCGAGGCACACTAGAAACTGGTTTTGTATACGAGTGTCAATGTGCGTGTAAAGTAGCACTGGAAGCGACGATGTCTGAGCGATTCTCACCCTTATGGTGGTCCAGCGGGAAGTTGTTCGACTGTACATCGAAAAGACTCGCCGCTCCCGCTACCGCTGTAGGCCGTGACCGGGTCGTTTCTGCTGAAATGCGGTCTCTATCGATCGCTACTCTCCGTTAGGGGCGCTTTTACAAAATGTATGGAAATTGTTCCCGTCGACTAGGCTATCGTCCACCGTGACGATCGAGTGCAAACTCGTACTAGACCCTCAGCAAGGCTATACCTATAAAAGTTGATGCTTATGTTGATGGTCTTACCGATAATAAGTCCCACATTGAACGCAATGGTATCCTGGTGGTTCTTCCTTATATCCAGTATCTGACGCATTCGTATATCGGACTCTTTCATAACTTGTTCCATTAGCTTTAACATCGTCTGCTTATCATGAGCTCCCATATAGTCTTTTGTATTATACGATATATCGTGGTGCGGGACGAAACCATCGAGTTTAAAGTCTTTAATCTGTGAAAACCATCGCTCTTTTTCCGCACTGGTTGTCGCTGTAAGAAAGAAAGAAAGAAGGAAGACAGAAAGAAAGAAAGAAAACATTTATTAGAAACACCAATAAAACACAACCAAGGTTGACAGTAAGGACCAAAATGAAATACAAAAAAAAAACACATCATCATCATCATGTCAGCCTACAAACATCCACTGCTGGACATAGGCCTCCCCCAAGGTTCTCCACGCCGACTGATTTTGTGCCGCCCGCATCCAACCGCTTCCCATAAATCTTAACAAGATCGTCGGTCCACCTTGCGGGAGGCCTACCCCTGCTGCGTCGTCCGGTACGTGGTCGCCACTCCAGAACACGCCTGCCCCAACGGCTATCAGTTCTTCGAGCTATGTGCCCTGCCCATTGCCACATAACAAAAATTGTGCAGTGCGCTCAAAAGTTCTCATCTCAGCCTGTGCTATGGATGACCGCAGCGCTGTTTTTAAGCCGAAACCCAAGGGCTAGTCACGGCCCCGGGTGGGGTCGCGAGAAAGAATACTAACCGCGAATCGCGTGACCCCGCCAACACACGGGACCCGTAGGGACACCGCGGTGGGTTTTAGTGGGTATGCCCCGCACGCCTTTAGGGGAGAGCCTCCACATACCTCCTCCGCTGGTCCCAAGCCCAGCCGTTCTAATGGCTGGGTTGGCGGAGTTGAGATGACTCATAAGGAGTTTCCCACCGTAGTGAACAAAAAAAAAGGGCTAGTCACGGACAGAATAGCATAACATAATATAACTCCACTCCTTTTATCCCCGGAGGAGTAGGCAGAGGTGTATTAAACACCCACACTTCGCCAGTTATGTTTAGGTCGCAATGTAATGGGGGCGAGCCTATTGCCATCTACCGGGCACATTGTTAAGCAAGCGATAATTAACGTTTTTAATACACACATAACTTCGAAAAGTCAGAGGTATGTGCCCGGGGTAACTGGGGATCGCACCCAAGACCATCGTCTCGGCAGTCCATTACGTATACCACTGGGCTACCGCCGTTATCGGAATAGGTACAGTAAATACTATAAACAGATAAGTAAGGGAATTCGGATGTGGTAAAAACGCTGTTACACTTGAGTATTCAATTTCATCAGAATAACGAACATTCACTGTTTTTTGTTGTACCAAACTAAATAAAGAACAGAGCCAAATAATGCTACAAACATTTTCACGCTCGTTTACCGAACGCTCTAGTCAGCAAAAACGTCGAAACAAATGTACTGTCCATTCGCTGGAATGCTCATCAGCGCCAAAGAGCTCGGCTATTTACATAGAGGCGCATTCCCTATGGGCGCTCTGAAGACAAACTTTCGGCGAGGCAGTCGCGTTGTGACAGCTGTCTCTACGAGAGCAAGAGAGACGAACGTTCCTACTGTGTATCTTAACTACGAGAGCAAGAGAGACGTCGAACCGCCAACGGCGCCAGCTACGAACTAAACTGGAGACAGTCTCCACTTGGAATCGGCACACAAAATCCTTAAGAACTGCGCTTCTATGTAAATCTATATTCATTGTCAGCGCCCTTTGCCAAATGGCATTCGATTAACGATATAACTAAATGCAGAAATGTATGGAACG
Organism: Euclidia mi; assembly: GCA_944739405.2. Classification (NCBI taxonomy): domain Eukaryota; kingdom Metazoa; phylum Arthropoda; class Insecta; order Lepidoptera; family Erebidae; genus Euclidia; species Euclidia mi. The sequence goes on along the minus strand of OX123210.2, from coordinate 18,156,547 downwards.
GACATAGGGCTTCGATTTATCACGTGGTCAATGAAGAAGGCATTCCTTGTGTTACCATAACAACCATTTTTTAGCCAACGAGCTCAGATATATATATATATATATATAGAGGCGCATTTCCTATGGGCGCTCTGAAGACAAACTTTCTGTGACACAAATTTCCGCTTGACGACATGGCAGTCGCGCTGTGACAGCTGTCTCTACGAGAGCAAAAGAGACGAACGTTCCTCCTGTGTATCTTAACTACGAGAGCAAGAGAGACGGAGAACGACGCCAGCGCCGCCAACGGCGCCAACCACGAACTAAGCTGGAGACAGTCTCCACTTGGAATCGGCACACGAAATCCTTAGGAACTGCGCTTCTATGTAAATCTGTATTCATTGTCAACGCCCTTCGCCAAATGGCATTCGTTTAACGATATCACTAAGTGCAACAATGTATGGAACTAACATAGGGCTTCGATGTATCACGTGGTCAACGAAGAAGGCATTCCTTGTTTTGCCATAGTATGATTTACATAGAAGCGCAGTTCTTAAGGATTTCGTGTGCCGATTTCAAGTGGGGACTGTCTCCAGTTTCGTTCGTAGTTGGCGCCGTTGGCGGCGCTGGCGTCGTTCTCTGTCTTTCTCTCGTAGTTAAGATACACAGGAGGAACGTTCGTCTCTCTTGCTCTCGTAGAGACAGCTGACACAGCGCGACTGCCACGCCGCCAAGCGGCAATTTGGGTCACAGAAAGTTCGTCTTCAGAGCGACCATAGGAAATGCGTCTCTATGTAAATATCTGAGCTCTGTGGCATTCCTTGTGTTGTGTTGCCATAGCAACCAAACTTTAGCGAAAGTAGAAATCGACTCGATAGAATGCTCGCTAAAACACTGTTGTTTATTTTTCTGTTTGTGAATGCTAAATTCACAAAAATGCTCATTACAAGTGAATACTCTAGCGTATCAGGTACGTCATATAGGGTGGAAAAAACTTACCTATAATAACAAATAATAGTACAATTTGACAAAACATTTTTATCAAATAATGTACATTCAGAACTCACGACGCTCTCTACGCTGCAGAAATTCAAAACTATAAAATTGTTAGTTACATAGTATTTTATGACCAAATGAATAGGTACTTAAGGTATTAATTAAATATGGCATAATTAATTAGTTTATATGCCACGAGGCAGCAATAGTAATGGATTTTTTACTGGGTGAAAATTCCCTCCGGATCTCTGGGGCAAAATTGAACTGGAGTATGTGGTGTTACCACTAAAAAGCCATCCCGACTGCTAACCAAAGACACTCCCTTACGAAGAGAAGACAGGGTATAGGAACCATACTTTCTACTGTAGATGAAACAAAATTGCAATAATTAAGTATACGTTAGATACTTATATATAAGAGCAGCGGTAGCCTAGTGGAGAGACCGACAGACTGCTACGCAGAGGGTCCGGGTTCGAGGCCCGTGACCAGCAGTGGGACAGTATAAAGGGCAGATGCAAAACCGTTTCCGGTGTCTAATCCCGTGGCAATTTCAACAAATGCCTTCTTACTTCAATTCAATATTCGATCTACCCATTTTTTTAGATTTTGGATTCGTTTTTGCCATACAGAATATGTAATTAAGTAAGTAAGTAATTCGTTTATTCTCACATCATAACAACGTACAATTAGGTAGGTACATAAATAATAAACAGGTAAGTACATATAAATACAGTAGGTAGGTAGATAGTAGATACAAATGTCATTTATTACATCACCCACGAATATTTTCGCCATACCCACATTCAAAAAAATAACTGTACGCCGCCGATGTCCGTGACGTTAGCCGCGCCGCGATACTTGACTTGCTGGTTTTCAATGCCTGCCCCAAGTGACGTCAGTGACGCAATAAACGTGAAGTATATATATAATTATAAATTAACTACGAATTAAAAATAAAATAAAAACAGCTTATACGCATACACAATAAAGAAATACAAAAAAATTAGGAGTAAAGTAATCAGTTATAAAGGTACGAGTTGTTAATATGAATTTATGTCAAACTCGAGTCTCGTATCTCAAAATCCATGGATGGTTCGAATATTGGAACCGCTGTTTGTGCACCACTATGTCAAATTCAAAGTCAAAATGGTCACCGAGGTACATACATGCCAAATTCCAGCTTCTTCTGCCCAATAGCAAAGAATACAGATTTACATAATAGAAGCGCATTTCTTAAGGATTTCGTGTGCCGATTCCAAGTGGTGAGTTGGCAACTGTCGTCAGTGTAGTTCGTAGTTGGCGCCGTTGGCGGCTCTGGTGTCGTTCTCCGTCTCTCTTGCTTCCCGTAGTTAAGATACACAGGGGAAACGTTCGTCTCTCTTGCACTCATAGAGACAGCTGTCACAGCGCGACTGCCACGCAACCAAGTGGCAATTTGAGTCACAGAAAGTTTGTCTACAGAGCGCCCATAAGAAATGCGCCTCTATGTAAATATCTATGCTCTATGCCAATAGTATTGTATGTGCGTTGTCTGTCAGTTAGTTACACAAGAATTTACACAATAGAAATCCCTACTTCATATTATAAATTCGAAAGTGCGTATGTATTTATTTATTTATCTAGGTAAGTATGTATGTCCCGTTTTCACGCTAAAACGGCTGAACCGATTTTGTTGAATATAAAGATAGATTAGACCATGGAGACGGACATAGGCTACCATAAGTTGCGAACAAATAATTGGGAGAGATTGTAGAGAGGGTAGAAATTAGATCGGCACAAATTTGCTTGCAATCTTGGAAGTAAGTACGCATGCGCTGTAATAATTGAGTGCGTATGTGTTATCGTATAACACTGTCAGTACTGTCACATCATACATAATGTCACATTGTGCACGGTGCCAAAGAGCTCAGATATTTACATAGAGGCGCATTTCTTATGGGCGCTCTGAAGACAAACCTTCTGGGACCCAAATTGCCGCTTGGCAGCGTGGCAGTCGCGCTGTGAGAGCTGTCTCTACGAGAGCAAGAGAGACGAACGTTCCTCCTATGTATCTTAACTACGAGAGCAAGAGACGGTGAACGAAGCCAGCGCCAACTAAGAACTAAACTGGAGAAAGTCCCCACTTGGAATCGACACACGAAATCATTAAGAACTGCGCTTCTATGTAAAGCTGTATTCATTGCCAATAGTATTGGCTATGCGTTGTCTGTCACACAGTTACACAAGAATTTGCACAGTAGGAATTAAGTAGGTATTAAAGTATTAAAGCGGCGATAGCCCAGTGGCGAACGTAACGGACTGTCGAGACGATGATCTCGGGTTCGATCCCCAGGTACCCCGGGCACACACCTCTGACTTTTCGAAGTTACGTGTGCATTATAAATTAATTATCGCTCGCTCAATGATGTGCCCGGTAGATGGCAATAGGCTCGCCCACTATTACATTGGGACCGAAACATAACTGGCGAACTGTGGGTGTGTAATGCACCTCTGGCTACCCCTTCGAGGATAAAAGGCGTGAAGTTATGTTATGTTATGAATTAAGTACCTATATGAATTGTTATATTATTTTCCTGTGGGTCATTATCAATGACAGTAGGTAACAATAATATTATTTATGTCATAATATATGCAATTGATAACGTTGTTTATGAAATGACACATCTACTCGTTAATAGTAATAAATACCTAATGATAATATTATGTATGTATTTTACCTCTTAAGTAGAAATGTTAGTGAAACGTTAGAGTAATAATTAACTAGTTGATTTTATAGACTCACGCCTGTATCCCCGAAGGTGTAGGCAGAGGTGTAATATCACAACCAAATTTTGCCACGTTATGAATTTTAGGTCTCACGTAATAGCGCGCGAGCCTATTGCCGTTGCCGGGCACATCACCAGACTCCGTGCTGCTACTGAGAATTCAGAAAAATTCAGTTACACAGAATCTTTGCTGCACAAAAAAAGTGCGTACGTGCGTACGTTTAATATGGAGTGGTCGGAATCATGCAGGCCTGTATTTAAATCACAAAACCTCTTGACTGTACCATGCATATATATCTTTGAGGTCTCTAGATTTTGCCCGAAGGGTGTCGTGTATCGGCGTTTTCTTGGGAGGTTACGCAATACCATTCAGCGTAACACGAAGCCGTGAACACACCTTACACAAAATTGTATTGTAAACTAACATACATGTTAGTCTGTAAGGTATATATATATATATCTGTATGGGTTTTATTACCTGAAATAAATACCTATATCTTAAATGTGCATGCCGCTGCGTCGGCGATACATCTGAAACTTAGCTATATGTAACAGCTTTTAACCAAGATTGCCAGCGTAAAGACAAAGAGCTCAGGTATTTACATAGAGGCGCATTTCCTATGGGCGCTCTGAAGACAAACTTTCTGTGACCCAAATTGCCGCTTGACGGCGTGGCAGTCGCGCTGTGACAGCTGTCTCTACGAGAGCAAGAGAGACGAACGTTCCTCCTATGTATCTTAACTACGAGAGCGAGAGAGACGGAGAACGACGCCAGCGGCGCCAACGGCGCCAACTACGAACTAAATTGGAGACAGTCCCCACTTGGAATCAGCACACGAAATCCTTAAGAGTGGTGCGCGGTGTGGATTCGAACCCGATACCCTCTCACTAGACTATCGCTGTCTAATTAACTTTATCTGCTTTCTTGATGTATAAAATGCTTGCATTACTGACTGACTGAATTATTTGCAACTCCAATGCAACGGTAATAATATCAGTGAGAAAAGGAAAAAAGAAAACAGTTTTTGGATCGCAAATAAGGCTCCTGCGTCAGTATACCTAAGTTGCAGAATCAGGTGAGACTGCAACACTGATATTCCCGCAGGACCTACTTACATACATTACATACAATCTCTTACAACTAGTCATAAATAATTAAAATAGTACCTACATACAATATGAATCGGCAGCGATAGCCCAGTGGAGATACCAACAGACTGACACGCAGAGGGTATCAGGTTCGAATCCACGGCGCGCACCAATGACTTTTCGGAGTTATCTGCGTATTGAATTGTTAATTATCGCTTGCCCCGTGCCTCAGAGAGCACGATAAGCCGTTGGTCCCGGTTGTCATGAAGATCTTTGACTGTCGTTACAGAGCGTCAGTACCTTCCAAATAAACTGACACTAGTCTAAACCATGGAGTATCGCTATCCCTTCAGGTTGCGGAGGTCAGGCAGGCAGTCGCTCTGTGGAAAAGCTAATAATCAGCCAAATCCGGTTAGACTAGTAAGCGGACCCTTGGTTGAAACTGGGATAAGAGAATGATGATGATGTAATATAAATCTAAACACATAAATAAAATTGGAGTGTCTGTTTGTAATATTAAAATAACCGCTTTTTACTTAATGCATATGGATTTATACACGGTAGGTACCTACATATGCTGAAATGACATTTTTTACAATTTTGTCTGTCTGTCTGTTTGTTCTCGCTAATCTCTGGAACGGCTGAACCGATTTCGAGGGGACTTTCACTGGCGGATAGCTGATGTACCAAGGAGTAACTAAGGCTATAAATTAACTGGGTACGCGTAGTAGTTCCCTTAGGACGCGGGTGAAACCGCGGGAAACAGGTAGTCTAATATATTAATATACAGACCAGCTACAGCCAAAACTATTAGAGCAATAAGCTGAAATTTGGAATGTATGTTCTTTACGAACCGGAGGGGTGCACTAAGAAGGGATTTCCCGTAATTCCCACGGGATCAGAAAAAGTTAAATAAAAACTGTGTAACGCGAGATATGAACCGTATACCGGCGAAGGAGTTTTTTTTTTTTTAAATAAAACTCTCGGACTACTGTCCAGCTTAGAGGTTGAAACAGAACTGACTTTATTTTAAAACGAAAGTACAAGGTTTGGTCGGGCGTAATCTAAACAATTCTAATAAAAGTGTAAGGTGATGCTCGATGAGTGATGACGGTGGTGTTTACACCAACGTAACTCCTCCCCCCTTAAGTGAGAAGCACGCCGAAGACTGCTGGTCCTGTGGCAAGGGCTCTTGTGGCTGGAGCTGCTTGGCTTCGGTCGTTGCTGGTCTTCCCCTTCGGTGAAGACATCGGTGGGTGATGAAGCCTATGGCGGCTAGTGTCATGATCGCATACAGGCATATGGTGGGCCAACTGGGTTTAGTAGCGATGATGACTGTTTCTTCCTTTTCTTGTAAATTTTTTGTCTTTTCTACTAGTTTGTCTAGTTCGTTGAGCTGAACATTTTCTATTTGTAGATTCCATTGTGAGTGCTTATTCGTTGTGCTGTACTGTGTTCTAGGCAGGGGAACGCTTTCTCCCCCCCGTGGGATCTCCACCTTGTCGTGGTGGGGGGGCTTAGTAACCGTGGATTGGTGACCCGCGGTGAAGCTAAGAGGGATCCAGGAGGGGACGCTCCGCGTGGGCTTGACGGAGGCCTGCGCAGGATGCGTCCAAAGGGCGGGTGCGAGGGACAGTTCTTCTGTCCCTCGCAGTCGGGTGCGGTCGCGGGAGGAGAGGCGTGTCGGTGTTGCGTTGCCGCGCGCCCTATCTCCCGCGACCAAATGGAGGCGCACCATCGTTGCGTCGCGGTGGGGCCGCAGAGGAAGAGGAGATGCGGTGTTGCGTTGCCGTCCTCCCTATCCTCTGCGGCCGCTGAGTGTTTTGGCGGCGGAGCCCAACACCTTCATCCGCCGCCAAGGGGGTTTTGTTCGGGGCCCGCCTGACCATCTGGCGGGCCAATACCCGTCGGGGGGTAGTGACGAATGCTTATGCGAATCCCTACCCTCCGACACACGGGTACATGAGGAAAAAAAAAAAAAAAAAAAAGAAGGGAACGCTTTCTCTGTTGATGAGGAATTTCTTGTGTGTACGTAGGGTTCTTCTTTCTATGCCAATGGTGCATTGGTTATTGATTGATATCAGGACGACGCCGCTGTATCTTTGGTAGTGTACTTCTTCTCCACAATTACTTCTTCTTGTTTCAGGATGGCGATCCAGCTGTTTTCTTTAATTTGGTGTATAATATTCTCGTTGAATTCTACTGTGGCGTAAGTGCAGTTGTATGGTTTCTTGTGTTGTAGTAATTGTGCAACGCAGTCTTGTGATGCGATGAGTTCTTGTAGTTCCAGGTGATGGCAGATGACGGTTTCGTCGGTGATGGAGACGCATGGCTCGCGAGGATACGCAAACATGTTGCTGCCCAAGATCAGGTAAGGATTTTTAGGTATTAGGATGGAATTGTTTGCATTCGGGATCGGGTATAAATGGAGTAAACTATAAGGATGATTAGTTACTAAGGGGATCTCTAACACAAAGTTAATCGATTCATTTGTACTGTATGCTTTGACTACAATAGATTTTTCTATTATATGTATATTTTTCATTGTTGGTGCATAAGGTAACTGCAAATCTTTGAAGCTCATATCCTTTTGGATGCTCGCTAACTCTGCAATAAGATAGCTAGGTTCGACTATACTAGGATGTAGTCGTCCTAGGTGACTGAACGTTATGGCATTCTCTAAGTTAACTAATCTATCATATACTTGTTGTAAGCATGTTTCAATTTGATTATATATTTGCATGGTATATACTTTATTTTCTATTTCCTGATTTTCTTCTACTAATTTTCCGATCGCTTTAGTTAACTCTTTCTGATTTTTAGTAATACTTTCTAATTTACTATGATACTCATTAATGAAATCGGACATTATTCCTAAGGTTTCGCTTTGCTTATTTACTGTTAATTTCCTTATTTCCTGAACTTGGTTTTCTAAGCTAATTGCATCTTCCTGGTCTAGGTTGCCAGTGATAGCTTTTATTACGGATTCTAGTCCATTAATTAAAAGAGGTTTGGTTTTAAATCTAGGGATGTATGGTCTTCCTAAACTGAGTTCAGTAGATCCTAAATAAACTAACTTACTGATCTATAAGGTATTCTAATTGGTTTCTAGTAACCAAACTATCTTTATAATTGGATATATTCTTATGATATAACTTAAATGTATAATAATCTTTGCTTACATCTATGATATACTTTATGATGCGTATATATCGCGTATTCTACTAACTTTATAGGATATAACTAAATGGAATCTTATATCTAATCTAACTCTGATATCTACTTGATGGTGGTCTGTGGTAATTTCAAACGTTCATATTTAGGTTTAAGACATTTTTCACATTGGTTTATATACCTTTGAATTGATAGTAACATGTTCGGCCAATGGTAATTCTTGTGTAGCTGTTTGTATGTTTCTTGTATGCCTCTGTGGATGGTTTTGCCTTCATGATATTTTCTTATCAACTCTATTTGTTCGCTGTTATTTTCTACTAAGGTTACCCTTGTAGTACAACGTATTAGCTTTGGGCCTCTATTGCTGAAAATGGTTTTAACTACCTTGCAAAATATGGGATATATCTCTTCGTTGTAAAAATAACAATGGAATATACGGTCCGGTATGGTATGTTCCTTTAGGAATTTTATAATTTGCTGTTCAGCTTCATTGATAGGGATAAATACGTCTTTAATAACTATTTTGCCTTTGGTTCTATCGTCTATTCTATACTCAAAACCAGGACATTTTCGAATATGAAACTGTTGTAACTGCCTGTCTATGGCATCTAATGTTTCGGGAATTTTATAATCTAATTGATCGTTTGAGTTTGACTGAATGGGTTTCGGAGTGTCTATTCGGCTATCTATTGACTGTGGTGGAACGAATATTGTCGAGGTGTCAATAAGTGTTTCGATGTCTATTCCGTCAAGATCGCTAAACGTATCACGCGACGTTCCGGGTTGAGGTTCCCTCGATAAGTTTGTCTGATTTTCACTGTCAAAGATCATGTCTACTAATTGCTCGTCGTTAGGCATATACTCTACGTCGTTATTATAAAGTATTTCAACACGGGATAATGCGTCGACGTTCATGTTTATGTTACCTCTCCGTTCACACTGTGGCTCTATTGTTGTATACGAATTCATATCGCACTTTAATGGAATACAAACAAAGTCTGTTCTCAACGTCATATTTTTCATATCGATCTCACATCCTAAAGCTGTCAATAAGTCAACACCTATGAGTCCGATAAAGTCTGGGTCAAAATCAAACAAAAGAAACTTATGAGTATAATGGCAATTGAATAACGAAGGAAGTTTAACGTAAGCAACGGTATCGTGCTTAGTTACACTATGAGCCGTCTTTATGAAGTGGATTTCACGCTCAAAGTGGGCATTGTTTTCTAAGATTGAGTTAGGTGAGATGAGTGATTGCGTCGCGCCAGTATCGATTAAAAAGCGACCGCCTAATTCTCTAATGTAAATATATGGTAAGCGGTTACGATAATGTAAATTAATGAACTCTAAATCGTGACATTCTTCTAAACAATCGTCTGGTTCAGTTTGGAAATTTATGGGTGCATAAGGAACGGGTTTATTCACAACGGGAATAGGTCGGCTATTATTGTTATTCTTATGTGTACCAGGTTGGTACATAGATTGCGTGTTAGGTACCTGACGGTTTAATGGTCTTTGCGGCTGTTGCGCACTAAAGTTAGCGAATCTAGGTTGTGCCATCTGTTGAGACCTATATGGGTTAACGGAAGGTGGCTGAAAACGGTAATTATTATTCTGGTTCGGGTTAGGCCTAGGTGCGTTAGGCTTTGACCTAAAATCTACTGATCTTTTATTTTTTAACTTAAGATCCTCCTGTTTAGCTAGGACGATAACCTGCTCTAAGGAATCTGCCTTTTGGACTTTTACGCTTAATGCTAAGATCGGATCTAGCTGGTCTAAAAATACATTGATAGCCATTTTTTCATAATAATCCTTTTTGGTTTGATCTAGGTGAATCAAAATGTAAGTTAATTCTCTAATTTTATCTGCAAAACTATCTATATCTAAACTTAATTTTCTAATATTCATTAGCTCCTGAACTACCTGTACCTCGTCTCGGAATTCGCCGAATCTACGGGTAAGTATGGCTTTAATATCTTCCCAACTATTAAATTCAGTGCATTCTGATAATGCTTCTACTGCTTTGCCTGTTAGCTTATTCCTAATCAAGCATGCTATGCTTGGATGCTGCCTATTTTCTATCAGCTCTAAAGCATTCTCTACGCTTTTAATATAAAATGCTAGCGTTTTCTTGTTGCCGTCGTATGCGGGCAAGAAAAAGGATAAAGTTTTATAGTCGATTTCGACTTTTTCTTCTTTTACAGATATGTCTAACTTCTTTTGTTCGTGAGCCATTTTAGCACAATGAAAAATACACAAATTCACACAAAAAGTATAAAAACAAAACAAAATAGCTGTAAAAAGAGGAAATCACACACAAAATACAGTACACACAAATCAATTAACGGTGTAGAGTTTGATACACAGTTAATAAATAAAAATATAGGAAAGATCTCGGGAGAAACAGAGGTTGATGCTTACCCCACGAGCATGCCGATACTAGGCTGAGTTCTGCTTCCTCGCCGGTTTTCTTCGCCGCTTTTCCGCCGGTTATCTTCGGTTGACCGTAGGAACTTTGTGATCGCGTCGCGGATGTACCGGAAAAGAGATTTTCGGCAACCGTATATCAGACACGATCCTACCGACTGCGCCAGATATGAACCGTATACCGGCGAAGGAGTTTTAAAAAATAAAACTCTCGGACTACTGTCCAGCTTAGAGGTTGAAACAGAACTGACTTTATTTTAAAACGAAAGTACAAGGTTTGGTCGGGCGTAATCTAAACAACTCTAATAAAAGTGTAAGGTGATGCTCGATGAGTGATGACGGTGGTGTTTACACCAACGTAACTCGCGGGTGTAACCAGTTACAAAAAGGATCGATAGCCGAGTGGAGAGACCGACAGACTGCTACGCAGCGGGTCTCGGGTTCGAATCCACGGCACGCACCAATGACTTTTCGAAGTTAAGTGCGTATTAACTTGTTAATTATCGCTTGCTTATAGGTGAAGGAAAACATCGTGAGGGAACCTGCATGTCTGAGAGTTCTCCATAATGTTCTCGAAAGACATGTGAAGTCTGCCAACCCGCACTTGGCCAGCGTGGTGGACTATGGCCTTACCCTTCTCATAGTGAGAAGAGGCCCGTGCCCAGCAGTGGGACAGCACATAGGGCTGTTGATGAACGCGGGTGTAGCCGCGGGCTTCCTCTAGTTAACTTCATAGTTTTTGTCCTCAGTGAGAATCGAATCCACGACCAGTCAGGGTCATTAACCTCTAGACTAATAATAATAGACTAGTTCAACATCTAACTAGTTTCAATACATATGTAAATAGATATATAGGCACTACTACTACATAAGTAAGTAGGTACGTCAAAAAGTTGACTCAATAATAATTTAATTAATTGTATATGTATGCATGTCAGGTTAGTGTTGTGAATCTATCGATGAACGTTGTCGATAAGTAAATATGTGGTCTGTTCCATTCCATTGTGTCGTCGATATCTCATGGGCAACCTGCCCATGAGATATCGACGACGAAGCCAGTAATAATATCTTTGCGAGGATACGGAATACTCGATATATCAAATCCTATTCCAATCCGTCTGGCCAGCGTAATAGAAAGAAGAGAAGAAGAAGAAAGAAAGAAATCTTTATTGCCATACAGCATATAAGTGGGAACATTATGTACTTAATAACTATATGCAAACAAAAAGCGAATAAAAACAAAGAATAACAAAATGAGTTAATGAACACATGCGTCCCACAGCTGTAGCAATCAGATCTCTAGTTCAGCATATGCCAGGTCACAAGGACCGGACGCTGGTCTTCCACTGTAGCCTGTTCCGAGTGGAAGACCAACGACCATTAGTACGAGTATAGTAGACCAAGTCGTCTAAATAAGTCACAATATGAACTATTGTGAGTTATAATAAGGTGAGGCCCACTTCCAGCAATTGACTGCAAAAGGCTGTATTACAATGTTTTATTGTGAAATCTTTATAGACGTGCCATGGACGTGGAAACTGTGCCTTTTACGCTCGGGTAAGCAAATCAGACAAACTCGTTTTTTATAAACTTTATAGCGAATTAAATTGTACTGTATAGGGATGTTGTGTTGATAGTTAATTATTATTATAGGATAGTTTATCGATAGTTTTTATAAGTATACACTAACATACGTATTTCATTTAAATGGACAAACACGCTTTCTTTAATTGTTTCATGTACAATGGGTTCAAGTAACTCCAATAGAATATGATTTCAACTGTCCTAAAGTTAGAGGTGTTTAGATAACATAACTGAAAGAAACTACATATTATGTCCGGCGCACACAGAGCGCAGCAATTGTTGTTGACAAAGTACCAGTAATACAGTGTTATCACTGAATACACAATAAATGTGTTTTGGCAAATACACACGACGCCATATGTGTTGCTTTGTGATGTTTGATTATGATTTTGTCTGTACAGCTGTGATTACTCAGTCGGAGATGAATTTCATTTAAATGATTGAAAAGTGGTTTTGAACGTAGTTTTCTTGTTGAGGTACAGTTTTCTAAATTGTATTGTAGTATTTTATAGCATCAAATAATTAAAAACTAACTAAATCAACACAAAAAACATGCTTCGTGTGGGGATCGAACCCATAATACTTGATGCACTGCTAATGGCGAATCGTTCCCTTAAACCACTACGCCAGTCCGCCAGAACACAGGATTTTTTTCTAATGCTAGACGTTGTATTCTGAAAAAAAAATTATTATATTAATAATTAGACCATGATAATTAGAAATTTATGTAACAATTGCTAGGATTTCATTTCATTCGTGATTGCTGATTTTTACCAATAAATGGCTTTTATTCATACATTTCAACAGATTTTTTTTATTCTAATTTTATGTTAAAAAATCTCGAAGACTTGGGACTTTGAGATAAGCCACCACTAAAGTTGCCCGGACCCGAGCCTCCCAGGCGAGTTGATCACAACTAAAAAATGGCTGAGATAATGACTACGACGGAATAAGTTATCGATATCTTTAGCGTACAACACTACTTAAATGAGGCAAATAATCTTAAAACTAGTTTACAAAACAGGCTCTTATGTGTCTGACGTGTAGTGACCTCTTCAACAAATATGTTTAATTACTTATTAACTATATTTTGTGCTATTGTGCTTCAAAATGTTGGTGCCCAGTTTTTCTCGCAAGTTAATCATTTTGACAAATTGTCTGCTGTGTACAGTTGGAAACAAATCAGCTATGATTTTGATGGAAATGAATGTGAGTATTTACCTCTTAACTATCTTTAACTTATGAATGAAATTATTGTTCACAGTGCTTGTTATTAAACGCCTCCCAAGCGGCTTGACCATTTTGTATGATTTCGCACCCTTCCTGTAAGAAAGCGGTAAGTGAATTCAGACAACTTTTCAGGAGCTTAAAAATAGTGTCCAACATTGTTAAAAAATCCCAGGAGAACCTTATAAAGAACAAAAGATGGCATTTAGCAGCGGCGAAATGATAGAGTTTCCGATTTTTCATTGTGTTATGTATACTGTGAGATAAGGTTGAATTATACGGTTACCTAAATAATCCCCGAAACTGTTACAAAAGATGCCGGTGTAAAAATGGATATTGCTTTGTTATGATCTTTGGTGTACTGCATTGGCTGCGTTAAGTGTAGTTATTTCATTATTCATGCTACAATTTTAGGCTAGTCTGAAAGTGTAAGTATCAATTACGTAGTTTTTACACGAAACATTCATTGAAGTAAACAGAAATACATACTTTAACGCAAAACAGTCCCGCAACAAGTTTCGTGCAATAAGTAAGTAGACTTGCAAGACACGCCTTCGCAATAGTATCCAAGAATAAATGCCTATGTTTATTTACTTTTATAAAGTTAGGTTAATTCTTCGTGTTAGTTATAAGGTCATAAAAATTGTTAAATAGAGTAGTTGTAGAGAATTTAATTCTCTACAATATTGATAATAAATAAATACAAATAGCGTAAAAATAAATCGATTTTTGTGACCTTTGACCCCTGAGTTTTAAACTTGCGGACATCCAATTATATGTGACTTTTGAGAACAGTTTTAGGATGCCAAAATACAAGTTATTACGTGTAATATACTGGGTATATTACACGTAATAACTTCTATCTGTGGAAACTTTTAAATGGCCTTCTTGTATGTATTTTTGTTCTTATTGTACATGTTAGCTGTAAGTTTTCCTAATAAAACAAAATAAAATAAAATAAAATAAAAATAAAGTATGTCGATTTTCCGAGGTCAACCCCTAAATAATTGACTGGACTAGGGAATAAATAAGATGAAAATACGAGCAACCAGCTAGTAGGTATTTTCATTTAAAAACTAGTTTTCATACGCATTACGGGATTTAGGTACTTATTTAAATAAAAAAAATATCGGTATAATAAAATAATCAGGTTTTAGAAACGGACATAAGCTAAGTCCCTCTTCAAAAGGTCAAATGCTCTATATTATCTATTTTTAAGCTAACATACAACACAACTTTGATACAGCCGTTTTGGCGTTTATATATTCATTGATGGACAAAAATATTGCTTATTTCCTTTTAAGTGTCGCCCACCCAATAAATTCTGATTCGAGCGAGAGGTACATCTATACTCATAACATTAACATAACATATCGTGACGTGACGTGTGAAAAGTGTGTGACGCGTATTACACACTACACACCTACACTTCGCCAGTTATGTTTTGGTCCCAATGTAATAGGGGGCGAGTCTATTGCCATCTACCGGGCACATCATTAATCGATAATTAATTTATAATGCACACATAACTTCCAAAAGTCAGAGGTGTGTCCCGCGGGCTACCTGGAGATCGAACCCGAGACCATCGTCGCGGCAGTTCGTTACGTCCACCAGTAGGCTATCGCCGCTCTATACTCATATCTTATACTAATACATATATAAAGCTGAAGAGTTTGTTTGTTTGTTTGGTTGAACGCGCTAATCTCAGGAACTACTGGTCCAATTTGAAAAATTCTTTCAGTGTTTGATAGCCCATTCATCGAGGAAGGCTATAGGCTATAAAACATCACGCTATGAGTCACAGGAGCGGAGCAGTAGTCTAAAATAACGCGGGTGTAACCTCGGGCATCATCTAGTGTCAAATAAAGGTGAAGAGTTTGTTTGTAGGTTTGTTTTGTTTGGTACATACATACATACATAGACTCACGCCTGTTTCCCCGAAGGGGTAGGCAGAGGCATATTAAACGCCCACTTTTCGCCAGTGTTTTGATCCCACGTAATAGGTGGCGAGCCTATTGCCGCTTATCGGGATATTTTGTTTGCCAGAGCCTCGTCCGTTGATCGGCAGGTGCACCACTTGCAGGTGAGGTTGGCTTGGGACCCTGAGTTCTTGGTGGGAACCCTATGCACCCTATTTTGTTTGGTAGAACATGCAAATCTCAGGAAGGACTGATTCGATTACTACTATTTATACTTTTGGGCGCACTGTGTAATTAGCATGTAGGTATGTTCCTTTGAAACCGCAGGGGTGCGATAAAGAATGGATTGCCCGAATCTCACTCGGGTTCGTGCAGAAACGGTAAAATTTAAATAAATGTGCGTGCGTAGCAGCGTGAATCTTTAAGTAAATTATAAAATGTGTTTATTATCTCATCAGGCAGCGATAGTCTAGTGGAGATACCAACAGACTGCCATGGAGAGGGGTTCGAATCCACGGCGCGCAACAATGACTTTTCGGAGTTATGTGCTGCGTATTGAATTGTTAATTATCGCTTGTCCCGTGCCTCGGAGAGCACGTTAAGCCGTCGGTCCCGGCTGTCATGAAGATCTTTGACAGTCGTTACAGGGCGTCAGTACCTTCTAAATAAACTGAGACTAGTCTAAACCATGGAATATCGCTATCCCTTCGGGTTGCGGAGGTCAGACAAGCAGTCGCTCCGTGAAAAAGCTAATATTCAGCCAAATCCGGTTAGACTAGAAAGCGGAACCCAGGTTAAAACTGGGATAACGCTAGGAGGATGATGTTTATTATATCATCAGTGTTTATTATCCCTGAGAACTCTTATACAGGGCTGATACCTACTTAACTTTGTGGTGTAAATGTTTTTGTTTTTTATTTTGTAAACTGACTGATATCTGAATTACGTCATATTATATTTCTGTACCACGCACCAGGTAAAGTTACGAATGTAAACCATTTAGACAAAATTGTTTCTCTATTGGAATCGGTTTATCGGAAATTTCAATTCATGAATGCAAATATGCTATTTTATAGCACAAATTAAAATCGGTTAAGTTTTTCCAAAGGTTGTTCCGGACAAACACAGACACACATCATCAGCCTTTAACAGTCCACTGGTGAACTAGGCCTCTCCTTTGAAAGGAGGAATTAGCCTACTATACCACGCTGGCCAAACGGGTTGGTATAGGGTTTGTATCAAGTTTTCCTTCTCTTACAGTGCTGTTCTCTGCATAATATGATCCCTCTGTCGGCTCTTACGACACCCATGTGATGATATGGGGTGGTGACATTCCGTATTCTTAATCCGTCACAACACGGACAAACACACAGACAAAAATAATTATTAAATAAGTACTTAGTTGCCTTTATACAAGAAGGCTTGGTTTTATGCAAGTACGTATAAGAACTTAAGAAAATAAAGCTATCTTGTAATCACGGAGACACCTTTTAATTTTATTTACATCCTGAGTCAGCGGTTACACCGGCATTTTAATTACTACTGCTCCGCTCCCGTGGCTCATGGCGTGATGTGTAAGTCTATTTCTCATTCCTAGAATAAATGAGCTATCTAACACAAAAAACGTATTCAAATCGAATTAGTAGTTCCTGAGATAAATGCGTCCATACAAACAAACTAACAAGCATTTAAGCAGGTGTTTTTCCCGATCTTATGAAACACAGTAGGATAATACCTCTTTTCAAATCCGGCAGTAAGACTGATCCTAGTAATTATAGGCCAATATCGATATTACCTGCCTTTAGTAAGATTTTTTAAAAGATCATACTCAAGCAATTACTTAGACATTTTAATCTAAACAGCCTCCTTCATAGCGAGCAATATGGTTTTACCAAGGGTCACTCGACCATATGCAGGAGTAGCGTTACTTAAACACATATTCAGTGCATGGGAAAATGCTCAAAATGCTATTGGTGTGTTTTGCGACCTTTCGAAAGCATTCGATTGTGTCTGCCATGAAACGCTCTTATGCAAACTTAGACATTACGGCGTCCAGACTAAAGCATTGGATGTCATTAAGTCGTACTTAAGTGACGGAATTCAATGTGTTGAAATAAACGGCTCAAAATCCAGTGGCTTACCTGTTGATTTAGGAATGCCGCAAGGCAGCATCCTAGGGCCTTTCTTGTTTCTTGTTTACATAAACAATTTACCTTTTTACTTGAAAATCATTTGTGACGTTGTACTGTTTGCTGACGATATACATAGTCTCACGCCTATAACCCCGAAGAGGTAGGCAGAGGTGTATTTCTACACCCACTTTTCGCCAGATATACTTTAGTCCCACGTAATAAGGGGCGAGCCTATTGCCGCTGCTGGCACATTTCCAGACTCCGTGCTGCTACTGAGAATTTCGTGACAGAAAAACCCAATAACACTGCCCGACCCAGGTATCGAATCCGGGACCTCCCGATCCCACGCGCACATTTATGCCGCGAGACCAACGAGGCAGTCGTATCGGGTTTGATGTCAAGTTTTCCGTCTCTACGCAAAGATGGTATTTGCATCGTGTTATCCCTTAGTCGCCTCTTACGACACCCACGGGAAGATAGGGGGTGGTGACACTTGTATTCTATGCCGTCAACCACACGGCTTTGACGATACTTCTTTGATATTCAAAGTAGATAGAAATAAGGAACATTTTAACGAAATAAACAGTGCGCTCATTCAAGTAACTAAATGGTTTAATGTAAACAATCTAGTTCTGAACGCCAAAAAAACAAAATGTATTAAGTTTGCTCTGCCTAATGTCAGAAACCTTGGTCCTAGTATAGCTATAAATGATGATGTACTCGAAACATCTGAATGTACATTATTTCTAGGAATAACACTTGATTCGAAATTACAGTGGGGTGCGCATGTTACATATCTCTCAGAGAAACTTAGCTCAACTGCTTATGCCATTAAGAAGGTTCGTAGGTTGACTGATGTCGATACGGCTAGATTGGTTAATTTTAGCTATTTTCATAGTGTTATGTCATATGCCATACTATTATGGGGTAGGGCTGCTGACATCGAAAATATTTTTATATTGCAAAAACGGGCAGTTAGGGCCATTTACCAATTAAAGACAAGAGTCTCACTCAAAGAAAAATTAAAATATTGGTGTTCTTACTGTAGCATCACAATATATTTATGCCAGTGTTATGCATGTACGACTACATATAAATTCTTACAAAATGAATAGTGACATACACAATATTAATACTAGGCACAGGCACAAATTATGCGTACCGTATTTCCGTTTACACAAAACACATAGCTCTTTTATTGGGCTTAGTATTAGAATGTATAATAAAATACCATCTAATATTTTAGACTTGCCTTCAAGGTCGTTTCAGATAATAGTTAAAAATAATCTTACACTAAAGGCATATTATAGTGTAAATGAGTATTTTGACGACAAGTACGCTTGGAAATAAATATTCTTTCTTTATTAGGCCAAATTTTTTTGTTTATTAGGTCAATAAGCAGTTTTATAGTTTAGTTAATTACCGTATTTTCTTTCTTACTACATTTGCATTCTTGTTCTACTCTTATTATTATAATTTATCGGATTTGTAAGGTGAGGGTAGCTCGTGGTCATGAACTGCTAACTAATAGATTGTAAATTGCTGCTGGTTTATACTTTATATACCGTTACTTTTCGGGACATACTGTTCCACCATAGCCTCGAACACTCATGTTCGCGAGTTGCCTACATCAAAAGACGTAAGTGGATGCTCCTGTTTCACCATATTTACTTTGGGAGGCTTACCAAATGAACATAATAGGGTATTTGACTAAAAAAATCGAATTAGTCCGTCAGTTAGATTATCGAAAAATATTGGATACGTATTTTTTGTTTTATCAAATCAGTAAATAATTACGAAGATAAAACGCATCAAAGATGGAGAAACGTCTAAGAGTGGGGGCTTGAAACGTCACTTGCCAGTAAAAAGTGTACTGGCAGGTGACGTTACACGAGTTTTCAGCGAAGTTTGTAGTCTTCATTTTTGTTTACGTGACTAAAGAAAATATACGTGTCCAATATTTTTCGATAATCTAACTGACGGACTAATGAGATTTTTTTAGTCAAATACCCTATTTATTGCTTGAGTATGATATCAATAACTATTAAATTTTGCATTAGTAGATAACTCACAATGTGAAATAGTTGCAGCTCCTTACAAAGATAACATGTAAAACCATTATCCTCCTCCATGTGTCGTTCTCCTCATGACTGAGGGTCGTGATTCCCCTGCTGGGATGCAACTATTTGCTTCATCCTTGGCGTCATGGAGAGCGTCGTGCAGTTTGGTGTTCAGCGCTGTGCGGACCTGGTCAGACTATCTTATGGGACTACGTCCTCTAGGGCGTTTGCCGTCAACTTTACCAGTCACCATAAGTTGTTCCAAATTGTCACCTTTTTTCCGGGCAATATGGCCAAAGAATTCCAGAATCCTCTGCAGGCAAATAGTGGAAAGCCTTGTTTTGATGCCCAGTACCCGAAGGATGGAAAAAAAAACCATTATACTGGCAGTTAAAAAGAGTGGCCACGAGTTTTATTGCCCGTTCTTTCTCGTGGTTCTACCTATTGCATTGCGAAAGTGGCAGTAAATGTAAATGTAGAATCATCTCGTTATTAACTTAAATTTTTGACGTTCATAAGCGTCACTTTGTGGCCTAATGAATAAATGATTTTACTTTGACTTTGACGAGCTAGCTTTTGATCTTTATCATATTTGTATAGATGCGGTTTTCTCTATCTACGCGATTTCGATTCAATTTGCGTACGCTTTGTTGGAACCGGTTTATCAATGCATTTGTACAAAGATCATGTCTGCAATATAATATTACCCTATTTTTATCCATACAATTATTGCTTGCCCGTGCCTCCGAGAGCACGTTAAGCCGTCGGTCCGGGCTGTCATGAAGATCTTTGACAGTCCTTATAGGACGTGAGTACCTACCTCCAAATGAACTAACGCTAGTCTAAACCATGAAATATAGCTATCCCTTTGGGTTGCGAAGGTCAGACAGGCAGCCGCTCTGTGGAAAAGCTAATATTCAGTAAAATCCGGTTAAACTAGAAAGGACCGCAGGTTGAACCTGGGATAACGCTAGGAGAATGATGACAATACCAACGTAGGTGGACATATTTGAGGCGATTATGTGATATAAGTACCTAACATCAGTCCTCTCTATAAACTGTCCCACTGCTGGGCACGTGGGTATTGGCAGTCCTCACATTTGTTATGAGAACATTATGAAGAACTCTCGGACATGCACGATACGTGACGATGGTTTCCTTCACCGTTTAACAATTATTGCATTCTTAATCCGTCACCATACGGATATAACAGCCTGGTCACGACCTACAGCGTCGGGCGGCAGCAGCAGCAATTACGATGTAGGTACATGGCGCGCTTTAAAGCCGGTTGCAAACCGAAAACTAAGCTATGCCAAAGCTAAACTAAGCGAGCTAGGCTAAGCTATGCTAAGCTAAGCTAGAAATTAATGGCGTGCACACCAAGAGGTAAGCCAAAGCTCAGTCAGTGTTGCGAAGTTCGATTAGACGAGCGACTCTCGCCATATATATAATCGATGAAGAAAGTTCCGATGATGAATAGGTTACACATAGAAAAAAAAAAGATTAATACTGACTTTTAATTATTTAAGAAAAAGATCTGGAATGCCAGATCTTGGATATGTCAACACATTCAATCTCGGCACATAAATTGCTCCATATTCTCAAAAACACGACCGTGCATACTACAACGGACACTGGATCCCACTGGCGAAGGACGTGCGAAGGGCGTGCGGGGAAGGTGGGAGGGGCTTAGCTTAGCTTGTGTAGCTGCGCATCAGCATGCACAAATAACTTAGCTCCGCATATTTTAGTTAGCTCACATAGTTTAGTTCGCATATTTTGCGGTCGGCACACAAGTATGCAAAACTGCGTCAGCTATGCGAGCTAAGCTAAACTAACCTAGCTTAGCTCTTGGTCTGCAACCCATATTACTCTGAAGCGGCATCGCATCGGTCACGGCAGCGGGTCGTAACATGGCAATGCTGTTCTTTTCGGCGAGCTTCAAGTTCAAGGCAATGCGGGGGCATATTAGGTCCTTTTTTATTACCCGGCGTAGTAGCGGGTTTGTATTTGGGTGTGTTCCTGCCTTGCTGAAAGTCTGCTGCTGAAAGTTAGCTATTCCATAGAGCTACTGTCGTTTGACCTCCGCAACCCAAAGGCACCTAGATAGTCCATAGTTCAGATTAGTATCAGTTTATTGTATATGGGCACTGACACCAATGAATACAAATTTTTGCATAATAGAAGCATAATTCTTAAGGATATCGTGTGCCGATTAAAGTTAGGCGTGTTCACAACGGCTATAAAACAAAAACGCGTTTCAACGTTATGCTATAAATTAAGAGCAGACTATTTTTTATGCTATAATATATTAGTAATACACATTGTAGCAAAAATGCGACAGCGTTTGACGGCATGCTTTTTATTTGCGTGCAACAGATAGCAGATATATAACGGAGTGTTGTTTCGTTGGGTCTTGCGCGGATTTTGATTTATATAGAAACTAGCTTTTGCCCACAACTTCGTACAACAAACATCAAAATGATTCCACACTTGTCCAACTTTAGGCATATTTAAAACTATTATTTTGTATTGACTAACTATATTACACTTAAACTAAATATTCACAAGTAATTAACAACTTTTAACCATGTATATGTATATACACGCGACATAACAGACATAAAGATAAACATTCAAAAGTTCATAACGAAATGCGCGAGTGCTATAACACAAATTTGTAACACAGCACGCTGACAACAGAACCGAAAACGAACTGCGCTTTTGAAATGCTTTTTATCCGCGCCTGCGCTTTTAAGTACTTGCGCTTTTTCGTTTTGCTACATTAGATAGAGATAGCAAATCTCAAACTATGCGAAAGAAAGAGCGAGCAACATGACATGACAGTATGTAATCAGTATACATTTGATTTTCGCTCTTATTTTAATGGTGCAATAGTTGATTAATATAAATATACAAGACAAGATGACATCTTGTGGCGACGCAATAGAACTAACAGGTAACATCGATCATACCATATCCCATCAGTTTGTAATAATATCGCATTTTTGCATAGATGGCGTTACTTGTCTATACTCAAGTAACCTTCGTCAAAATATAAAAACGGATAGCATAGCAGATTGGAGTGGAAATAAAAAGCATACTGCTTCTGCTATATTTTGTAAACGACGTTTTTTTTCTGCTATGTAATATAACGAGCACCTTTAATTAAAGTTGGCGTATTGACGGTTGTCAGTGTAGTACGTAGTTGGCGCCGTTGGCGGCGCTGGCGTCGTTCTCCGTCTTTCTTGCTCTCGTAGTTAAGTGACACAGGAGAAACTTTCGTCTCTCTTGCACTCGTAGAGTCAGCTGTCACAGCGCGACTGCTACGCCGCCAAGCGGCAATATGGATCACACTGGTCACAGAAAGTTTGTCTTAAAAGCGCCAATAAGAAATACATCTCTATAAATAAATATCTATGCTCTATGCTGACACCCCGTAACGACTGTCAAAGATATTCATGACAGCCGCGACCGACGGTTTGACGTGCTTTTCAAGGCACGGGGAAATAAGCACATGTCGCATATAACTCCGTAAAGTGAGTGGTGCGCGCCTTGAATTCGAACCCGATCCCTCTGCATGGCAGTCTGATGGTATCTTCACTTGATAGTCGATATAAGGTCTTAATAATGATAATTTCATCCGGTTTCAGATACAACGGATACAATGAAACCTTGGACCCACGACAGCATATACT
Organism: Euclidia mi; assembly: GCA_944739405.2. Classification (NCBI taxonomy): domain Eukaryota; kingdom Metazoa; phylum Arthropoda; class Insecta; order Lepidoptera; family Erebidae; genus Euclidia; species Euclidia mi. The sequence goes on along the minus strand of OX123210.2, from coordinate 18,133,497 downwards.
TTAACGAAGAACTGGAGGAGAATGAGATGTTCTTCAAGCAGTACAATAACGTACCGATTGGGATTGAGTTCTGGGGCAAGAAAACTTTCATCACTGTGCCTAGGAGAAGGTTTGGTGAGTCATCATCATCATCATCAAACAAGCGTTTATGTCGTCGTTTGTCCCAGTTGTGATACCTACAAGACTGACACTGGGCCATGGGATCCACTTTCTTACGATACCATGCCACCATTTTGCCGTCTTTAGCATCTTTAAAATTAATAGTTAGTCAAAGTCAAAGTCATTTATTCAATCATTTATTCATCTATAGTCCGTTCACAGTTATTTTACCTCTAGCTGTTAGATTGGCCAACCTGGGCGTTGTGTTGCTATATTTAGTATCTAATACTCCCATTTTAAATATTATACAGTATTGCTAAAAACGTACTTTTTTTTATTGCCTACGCGATCGTATTAAATATTTGGAAGTACCTAATGTTTGTAACAAAACCTCTTGATATCGGCTTCGGCTATACGCATGTACATTTATTTTCTTACGAAATAACTAATTTCCTATGAAGATAAATAGTTATAATAAATATTTTGTCTATTTACGTCAATGTGAGGTTTTAATTATCAAATACGAAAACTGCCAATTTAATTATCACATTTATTTTGAATAAGAATGATCCATGCGGACTGCCAATGACAATTCGTAGCTGCTGTCAGATTCTCGGACTGCCAATGCTGATTCGTAACTGCTGTCAGATTCTGTATCAGACTCATAGTTTAATTCTATTATGAACCTGTCCATCGCAGCATCCATAGACCCATCTGTTTCACGAAGCTTGTCTTCAATGTGGCGCACATGTTCGCATTGTTTTTGCCACATGCCAGTCTTCTGCAGTGATAGATTGAAAAGCTTCTTCCGCTAAATTGACAATGTTGTTTGCCTCTTGTCCTATTTCACATAGGTACCTGTCATAGCTTTTATCTGATCCTAAAAAGATTCTCGGCACCTCATTCCTGTCAGTTGTTTCTCTGAGCGAAAACTTCTTTTCTTACACTTTGTATAGCCTAATACATTCTATCTGCATCCCGAATCCCTCGTTCAGTCACTCTTGCCTCAAATTTTGGCATTTTTAAGTCTGTCTGCAAAAATCATATAGACTACAACTAAGACTATAGAATTAAAGGCAGACAGAGCGCGCGGAACACTTGCGTGAGGCCACTAAAGCAAATACAAAATTGAAAAGCGAATACAAACTCGACTCAGTGCGCTGCGAAGCATCGCACAGTTCACACGCCACGATCGATCCAGCTTTTAAATTCATAAAATGCCGTCTTGCGTTTTTAAACATTGTAAAAGTTGTTTCTAAAAGCAAATACGGGAAGATGTAATATATTCTTACAGATAACTATGGATTATTTGACCGTTTTATAATATTATTTCTATAAAATTCGTATTTCGGCAGAAAATATGTAAGTGTTGCCTGTTTACGTCGACACCGTTTTCCCTGAATTAGGGAAAATGCACTTGTCAATTGATTATGTAGGTAATAATGATTGTCATGTTAATGAAAAATACATTAACGTATTGTAAAAGTATATTGTAGATTATATTTTTCTTATAAATATACTAATAGGATTTCCATTAGTATATACATTGTTTTGAGTTCGATCCCCAAACGATCCAAATATTCGTGTACACGCGGCTACTTGTCAAGCTATACACTTTGACCTTTGTACCGTTGTTAGACCTTTGTACCGTTCTTATGGCGTAGGGAATAAGTATCAAAATCGTACTTCGACTATTTAGCTTGACTTGGCGCCCTGTGTACAGAAACAGAAATTATTGATTGTAGCCATTATTTATTTTTAATTGCAATTTTTTTGGTTACGATTTATGATTATGATATTCATAATTTATTGTATGCATGACAAAATGTTTTTAGCTAATTAATATTTATGACGGAAGCCTATCTATTTATTTCTCAATTTACGAATAAAATTAGTTAAAACTTAACTCGGAGCCTACATTTTTTAAGAAATGTATTTATAAAAGCATACTTTAATGGTATCTTTTATTTGAATAATTTTCACAACAGCATTACATATTAAAAGCATTAATTAAATCTATGGTAAATTCTTCAAAACCACAAACGAATATAAAATATTACCTATGTAATATTTTTATATTCGTTTGCAAAAACTATATGCAAAATAGTGGGAGATTATTCATAATCTGGCAACTTTACACACACATAGACGCGCGTGTCCGTACAGTGCCAGTCGCCAAATGTCACGCACACATAGCTGTCAACGTGCCTCACTTAGTTGGAGGAATACGCTACATCTGGTTCTTGTTTGTTAAATCTGTGGACTACAATTACTTTCCTTATCATAAAAACCTATCTAATACAAAAAAACGCGATAGACGTATGTAAATAAGGATTTTCTCTCCATTCAAAAAATGTCTATAAGTATAGATAAGACTGACATTACACACTCATGGTGGTTACAGATGGACATTCTAGTTTCCACTAAAATTGGGTAAAATGTTATGCACTGGTAACATACCTGTCATCACAGAGTACCATACCAACATAAAGCAAACAAACACCGACATTTGTCAGAGGTAAAATAACTGTGAATGGACTGTAGGTCACAAGGTGACGCTTATGAACGTCAAATTTTAAAGTAAATTACTTAATGCTTCTACATTTACATTTACTGCCTCGTTCGCAAAGCAATAGGTAGAACCACGAGAAAGAATGGGCAATAAAACTCGTGGCCACTCTTTTTAATCGCCAGTGTTATGGTACATATTTTGTTTTTGTAAGGAGCTGCAACTGTTTCACATTGTAATTAATTACTTGTAAATAGTAATTAGGAACATACATAATACTTAAATAATTGATGCAGTTACCAAATTAAGTGCTGTAGTAGCCTTCCAGTGTTAATCTTGTGTAACAAGAGCATCCACTTACGTCTTATAATGTAGGCAACTCGCGATCATGTTAGTCTATTGGCACGCATATCGTCTCTCAAGACGATAAGCCAGCGTTTATTTTCTATCCCGTTTGCTGGGGTCCGGCGGAGCCGATATGACAAGACAATCATTTGACACGCTGGAACTGCATTGTATGTCATAAAACGTGGTCGCATCAGCATAGGCGAAATTCTTGAATTTTATCTGCTATATCAAGGACATGAAGGCTACTACAGAATTATTAATGCGGTCCTTCCGCGTGGCTCCACTTCCAGTGCGGTATTTTCATCTCCGTGACACGTAGACTGTGCTTGTACATATGTGTTCATTACATACATGTATTATGAATGTCACTAATATTTAGTATGCTATGGTTTAGGTTTAGAAGATAGAAGGAAGGACTTACGATTTATGGTTTTTCCTAAATAGAATTCCGAAGTAACAAAAGGAATTCATTTTCCAGGAATCGCCTCAACCCTAAACTACGTATCGGAAAAGTCAGGGTCTCCTCTCCTGAAGCCGTATCCAAATGTAGCGAGTGTCAGCTCCTTCGTGTCTGTGTATCGTCCCAGGGTCGACGTCTGTGATAGACTGTGGGCGGTCGACACTGGACTGCTGGAAGTACCTGGTAAGATAATCCTTCCTCTTTTTACGTTATAAGCAGCAAAACTTAAGAACCCATGATAAAACCTGGCTTGAGGTCCTGGCTCAAAAACGCACAACCTTGGTTTGCCAACGGTTTGGTTATTGCTGCCGCTTCCAGATCGGTCTATAGTAAAAAATGTGATAACTCTTCTCTTATAGACTCACGCCTGTATCCCCAAAGGGGTAGGCAGAGGTGTAATATTACACCCACATTTCGCCATGAATTTTTAGGTTCCACGTAACAGGGGGCGAGCCTATTGCCGTTACCGGGCACATCACTAGACTTCGAGCTGTTACTGAGAATTCAGAAAAACCCAGTAACACTCTTGCCCGACCCAGGAATCGAAACCGCGACCGCCGATCAGTAGTCGCATACGTTATGCACTGGACCACGGAGGCACTCTTCTGACGCCATTTCAATCACCTACTGTATAATATAATAAAATTATATACTGAGGTCTATCATGAATAGGGGGCAAACGAGTAGACGGATCGCTTGATAGCAAGCAATTACCGCCGCCTATGGACGCGAGCAATATCAAAGGAGTCACAAGTGCGTTGCCGCTCTTTGAGTTGGGAAAAGGAATAGGATAGGCCCTTGGTGTTGACATTCACGTCTGTAAGATCGAGGTATCATATTCCTCCAGTCAGAGAGAGAGTTTCCCGGGCAGTTTGGGTGATCGTGTCTGGTAAACTGCGCCACTATGATTGTGTGCCTAACTTCGAATGAAGCAATTCAAGATCTTCCAACTTCGTAGCAATCGTAGCTGTCCACTATGTTTAATTTTTTTCATAGACTCACGCCTGTATCCCCGAAGGGGTAGGCAGAGGTGTAATATTACACTCAAATTTCGCCATGAATTTTTAGGTCCCACGTAATAGGGGGCGAGCCTATTGCGGTACCGGGCACATAACCAGACTCCTTGCTGCTACTGAGAATTTCCTAACAAAAAATCCAATAACACTTTGCCCGACCCGGGAATCGAACCCGAGACCTCCCGATCCCACACGCACATTTATGCCACGAGACCAACAAGGTAGTCTAACGAGGCAGCATGTTTAATGTATCATAAATATTTGTAACATTTCAGATAATCGTCGCCAGATCAAACAGCCAGAGATCATCATCTTCGATTTGAAGACCGACAGAGAAATACTAAGATACCAACTTAAGCCTACCGACTTATCTAATGGAACTACTTCGGGTAAGACTACTAAACTTATCTTATGTTCACTAATTAATATAACTCAGCATTCTTGAATATTGTGGAGGCAGCGATAGCCGAGTGGATATACCAACAGACTGCCATGCAGAGGATATCCGGTTCGAATCCACGGCGCGCACCAATGACTTTTCGGAGTTATGTGCGTATTGAATTGTTAATTATCGCTTGTCCCGTGCCTCGGAGAGCACGTTAAGCCGTCGGTCCCGGTTGTCATGAAGATCTTTGACAGTCGTTACAGGGCGTCAGTACCTTCTAAATAAACTGACACTAGTCTAAACCATGGAATATCGCTATCCCTTCGGGTTGCGGGGGTCAGACAGGCAGTCGCTCCGTGGAAAAGCTAATATTCAGCCAAATCCGGTTAGACTAGAAAGCGGACCCCAGACTGAAACTGGGATAACGCTAAGAGAAAGCAGATTCTTGAATATTGTGCATCAGTGTGGGCCCAATCTACAAAATCCACATAGACCGGATAGAATCAGTTCAGAGACGTTTTATTAGGGCTCTATGTTCTAAGCTCGGCTTAAGGCGTAAACTACCGGACTATGAAACACGACTCTGTAAATTTAAAATTCTGACCCTCGAGAAGAGGAGATGGATAAGCGACATGTGCACTCTACACAAAATTGTGAATGGTTCGCTCGACAGCCAGTTAAGTATTAAGGTCCCAGTGAGGTCCGTACGAATCCCGCAACTCTTTATTATACCAATTAGCAATAACAACGTGTCTCAAAATAGTCCGATCTTGCGAATGTGCTCTCAGTATAACGCGTTATGCTCCAGGTTCGACATTTTTCACAACACATGTAAGACATTCAAACATCTCTTACATGAAGAATGTAAATCAAATAAATAAAGTACAAAATAGTCTGTAATGTTCATAGATTCTCATATTTTTCTGTTTGCTCTTTAACTGTTAACAAATGTTGTGTATAGCTATAATCGGACTATAGGCATAAGTATGGTGTATTGCGTAATATGTGGACAGATGTATTAGTTTATAGTCTGTTGCTGTACCTATGTAATAAAACAACTACAAATAGACAAAGCGCATTTCACTCCGACTGCAAATTTGCAGTCCGAATTCTGTTAGTACGACTGCAATAACTGCAAAGAACTCGTACGCAATTATAGTCGGTGTGCAGGTGGCGTGGAATTTGAAACAGTTGCGATGACAATCAACGTGCAGTTCAGAAGCAGTATAGAGCCTACTAGCACAAGCAAATGACGAGCAGCTAGAAAAATATTATAGACAACGAGTCCAATCCGTGATCACTACAACAGTGCCGAAATGTCCAATGCTCGTTTTGGAAGTTTTAATAATTAATAGTTTAATATGTTCTGTTATAGACAAAAGTCGGCTTTGCACGGCTTCAAGGGTCTCTGATTCACCAAGATCCTTTGCCCAGCAGTCTGTTAGTCTCAACTAACCAAGTCTCCTTCATAGAGTTTTGCTGGCAAACACCTATATTGTTAGGTCCAGAAAGCAGCCTTGCTGACTGCGTTGTCGGAGGCATTCATCTCTTGGAGTTCTGCCTACGTGATGTTTTCGGACACGTAGGGAACGATAATAACGAGATCGGAAACCTATTATCTTATACCGCATAAGCAAATAAAATCGGTACCGTCCGAGAGTCCCCATTTGAACATGTTCTCTTTAACACCGGTAGTCCTGAGTCCGGAGTTTATAAAACGCCTTCCAGACTGACCACGGCAATCTATGTCCAGGTGGAGGATTCTTGGCAGATGACACAAAAGGAGATGGTAGAAATGTCTTTTCACGCCATAAAAACTAGCCGCTACTCGTAAATATGCCTATCCCAGCAGCGATAGCTGAGTGGAGAGATCGACAGACTGCTACGCAGAGGGTTTCGGGATTGAATCCACGGCACGTACCAATGACTTTTCGAGGGAAAACATCGTGAGGAAACCTGCATGTCTGAGGGTTCTCCATAATGTTCTCGAAAGACATGTGAAGTCTGCCGACCCGCACTTGGTCAGCGTGGTGAGAGGCCCGTGCCCAGTAGTGGCACAGTATAAAGGGCTGATGATGATGAATTTTATTATGCCTTTATGTTCCAGGACTAACTTCCATAACAGTGGACGTCACGAAGTCAACGTGTGACGACGCCTACGCGTATATTAACGACTTAGCCGCAGGGGGTATGGTAGTGTTTTCTTTGAAACAGCGGGACAGTTGGCGGTTCTCTCATCCGAGTTTCACCTTTGACGATGGCGCTAGAGGATTTAAAATCGGCGGTAAGGATAATTTTATTCACGCAAATTCTAAAGAAAAATCGACGTAAAGTAACAGTACCTAAACTTTTGCGTTTCGTTCGGTGAGTGAGAGTGCCGGAGGCCCTATCCACTATCCCTTCTCCCTGATCCAACTCCTCATCCTATCCCTTTTCCCAACCCCAAGGGGCGGCAACGCACTTGTGACTCCTGTGGTGTTGCTTGTGTCCATGGGCGGCGGTAATTGCTTACCATCAGGCAATCCGTCTGCTCGTTTGCCGCCTATTACCATAAAAAAAAAACTATTATACTACGTTTTATTATTCAGACGAGACGCTAAAGCCCCACGATGGACTGCGAAGGGCTGTAAACAGTCCCAATAAGTTTTCTCTCTGAGACTGCCCCCGTGACTCAGTGGATAGCGTATGCGTCTGCTGATCGGGGGTCCTGGCTTTGATTCCCGGGTCGGGCAAAAGTGTTACTGAGTTTGTCGAATTCTCAGTAGCACCACGAAGCCTCGTAATGTGCCTGGTAACGGCAATAGGCTCGCCAATTTTACGTGGGACTTAAACATTCAAAGCATGTCGAAATAAGTGTATAATGTTACACCTCTGGCTACCTCTTCGGGGATACAGGCGTGAGACTATAAAAAGAAGTTTTCTCTAAGAAAATGCAATTTACTCTTCACAGAAAACACCATTGATTGGAAAGACGGTCTCTTCAGCATAGCTCTCTCGGACCCTGACAAGAACGGCATCAGAACAGCTTACTACCATCCCTTCATCGCTACCCAGGAGTTCTCCATCAGAACTGACATTTTGAAGAACAAGAATGGAGACTTTGAGAATAATTATAAGGTAGGATATACATACATATCGTCACGCCTTTTATCCCCTTAGGGGTAGGCAGAGGTGTATTTATACACCCACTTTTCGCCAGATATACTTTAGTCCCACGTAATAAGGGGCGAGCCTATTGCCGTACCGGGCACATTTCCAGACTCCGTGCTGCTACTGAGAATTTCGTGACGGAAAAACCCAATAGCACTGCTCGACCCAGGAATAGAACCCGGGACCTCCCGATCCCACGCGCACATTTATGCCGTGAGACCAACGAGGCAGTCGTATAGAGTTTGATGTCGAATTTTCCGTCTCTACGCAAAGATGGTATTTGCATCGTGTTATCCCTTAGTCGCCTCTTACGACACCCACGGGAAAATAGGGGGTGGTGACACTTGTATTCTATGCCGTCAACCACATGGCTCATTCTATGTCGTCAACCACACGGCAAGGTAGGATATTGAAGAGAAAATGTTTTTTACTTCTTAACCCAGTAGTGATTAGAGGTCGCCTCGCCGCTTCACACTGCGCCGAGTGTTGTGCGTTCGATCCTGTTACGAGACAACACTTTGTGTGATTCATAAATTGTTGTTTCGAGTCTGGGTATTCATTGTGTCTGTTACTTTTATATTCGTTTATTCCTCTGCGACACAGAAATTATTCCTAGAGCGGGAGATGTCATTAAAAAATGGTGAAAAAAAACAGAGCAAGGAATTTGAGACCTATTCCTATACTTTTCTTCTTCAATAGAAGGGCTGAGAAGGCAATGACAGAGGGATTGGGAATTGAGGGTAATGATATGATATATAATTTATATTTCGTCCACGCTTAGCCATCTTCCAATCACACGCTCCTTACGTATAATATGGATGTATTTACAAAAAAAGTAGGTATATATGTATGTTTTTCCATTGTCTAGTACCCATAGTACAAGCTCTGCTTAGTTTGGGACTAGATGGTGTTGTGTGAATGTGGTAGAATATTATTATTATTCGACTCTAGTGAGGAATGAAAGGGTTCGGTATTTGTACAAATTTTCATAAAAAAAATAGAAAAAAAAATGTCAAATAATAATATTAACTGATCCAGCGAACTTCGTACCGCCATATTTTTGTGCTTTATTTGTTATAGCTTTTGTCAATAATTTTTTTCTTGCAAAGCTTTTTCTGACAATAATGAACACATCAAGGAAATATTTATCCAATATGGCGCAGTCGTTGGAAAGGTATGCGCATACAAACATTTAGGTGATTCATTCCTATTCAAATAGATGATGACTAATTCATCATCATCATCATCAGCCCTTTAAGCTGTCCCACAATGAGAAGGATAAGGCCATAGTCCCATGACTAATTAATGATATAGAAATTTTCCTCCACAGCTAGAAGGCGTCCGCGGACCTTTCTCCCAGAGCTGTTCCCATGGCTACCACAGTGCGTCCAAGACCCTGCTCTTCGCCAACGTCGCTCAAGACGGGATCCTCTGCTGGAATGTGGAGAAACCTCTCACTCCGAAGAACACCGCGCTTGTGGCACAGGATCATAAGGCGTTGCTGTATATATCAGGTATGCATTGGTTTATAGGGTGCATAGGATTCCCATCAAGAACTTAGGGTCCCAAGTCAACCTCACCTGCAAGTGGTGCACCTGCCGATCAACGGACGAGGCGACGGCAAACAAAATATCCCGATGAGCGGCAATAGGCTCGCCACCTATTACGTGGGATCAAAACACTGGCGAAACGTGGGCGTTTAATATGCCTCTGCCTACCCCTTCGGGGAAACAGGCGTGAGTCTATGTATGTATGTATGTACATTGGTTTCTCAAGTGAACCTGATATGCTTATGTTTATTTAACCAATGTTTATTTCCATAAAAATGTCAAAAAATTTTGGACACGTCAGAAAGTCAGTAATAATATAAGAATAAGTAAATATAAATGCATAATTGAGCATTCTCGTAGAACTGCCTCGTTGGTCCCGCGGCATAAATGTGCGCGTGGGATTGGAAGGTCTCGGGTTCGATTCCCGGGTCGGGCAAAGTGTTATTGGGTTTTTCCGTTAGGAAATTCTCAGTAGCAGCACGGAGTCTGGTAATGTGCCCAGTACGGCAATAGACTCGCCCCCTGTTACGTGGGACCTAAAAATTCGTGGCGAAATGTGGGTGTAACATTACACCTCTGCTTACCCCTTCGGGGATACAAGCGTGAGTCTATAAATAAAAAAAATATAAAAATAAAAATTGAGCATTGGAAAAAGATGCCTGTTCAGAAAGTAGAGCCTCTGAGAAGAATCAGGCAAGAAACTCAGGGCCACTCTTTTCATCGTCCAATTTTATACAATTACTAGCCTTTTCCCGCGGTTTCACCCGCGTCCTGAGGGAACTACTTTGCGTACACGAAAAACCCAAATATCTTACGGACCCCTATTTTTCTAAAATGAAATATAGCCTATGTTACTCGCAGGTAATGTAGCTTTCTAATGGTGAAAGAATTTTTAAAATCGGTCCAGTAGTTTTTGAGTTTATCCATTACAAACAAACAAAAATACTAATTTTTCCTTCTTATAATATTAAAGTGTAGATATAATTATAAGTAACTACATTGCATTTTTCATATATGAGTTGGATTGTCCATAATGTTGTTGTTAATTAATATGGTTGTTTAAAAAATAATATAAAAGTACTAAACTAGACTAGCACAATACATACACAACAGCTCATATTCACAAAAAACTTAAAATATTGAGAAGGAAATAGCCCGGTGGACTGAACAAGTTGAACGGACCAACCAGTCCTTTTTGTTTGACGTGATCAATTAAATTGATGGGCAGAGGTCTCCTTTACACTTTTCCATTCTGGCCTTCTTGCTAACATCATTGATGCCAGTTATATTATAAGCCCCGTATGGTTGTGTTTCAGATTAGGTCTGATCAACGATAACCCAGCCTACTAGACGGCAGACGTAAGGCGAACACTTTCTGACAACACGTTAGACTTATACGTCTTACGTAAGAGCAATCCCAACACTAGTTATGAATTATGACGTACCGCAAATTCGAACCGGCCAATAAGAATGCATTTTTGTAGCCCCCTTCGCCCCGCATACTTCACCGCTTTGACAGAATTGTTTGTTTGTAGAAATGAAAACATTAGGTGTCTAGTTGTTGGCTGGGTTGTCGTTGGGTCTGATAGTTTGATCCCCAATACGCTCTGTTTAATAGCTCGTTGGCAAACCTTGAGTTTGTACTTCTGAGCATCGGTCAGTGACCACGCCTGGGCTCCGTAAGATAGGAACTGGTGTATATCACGACGTTTTGGGGTGGGTCACAAAAACGGAGTGAGTAAATATGTATCTAAATAATAATGTAATATTCTGCCACATACACACATCACCATCTAATCCCAAACTAAGCAGAGCTTAAAGTACAAGCTTATAGGTAGTGTTGCCCAAATGCAAGAACAAGACGAGACTTAGCCAGTCTTGGTCTTGGTCTTGCGCCAATACACCTGGTCTTGGTCTTGGTCTTGGTATTGCGCTCCCAGTCTTGGTCTTGTTCTTGGTCTTGCAGCAAGAGTCTTGCAAGTCTTGCAATTACCTATCAGTCTATTACTATTTATTAAAGTTTTTAAATCTTAGAAAAACGTATTAGAATTGGAACATTGTGAGCTTGAATTAACACAGCCATAGTAAAGATCAAGCAGATTAATAAATAACTGAAGATTTGATAAGAAATTCGAAAAATCAACTGACCTATATGTCGTTTTCCATGGAAGTAACTGTTTCTTAATAAACATTTATGATTTATAAGCTTACATTTGCTAAAACATGTAAAAAAAACAAATTAATTACAATAACTTGACTGTATTTTAAAGAACAATATCTGTCTAGAAAGAGATTGAACCCTCAACTTATATGAAATTTAATAAAAGAGTTTTACGATTTATCATTTATTTCAATAAAAAATAAAATACAACACAAATCAAACATAACAGTACACAACAGCTTTATCATTAGGTTATGTTACTTTATATCAATTCTTTTGACCAAGAATTAATACAAAGTAACCATCTGGCTGACTCATTACTTAACCTATTTCTATGTTTTCTAATTACTAATGATGCTTTAGAAAATAATCAATATAATATATATATATAATGTATCATAACCATGTACTTCCGAAAAGCGGCAAATTTCTTTGAGAAGTAAGTACAAAACCTTTGATGCCGCATTATCAAAGTGCCGATGGTTAAAACATAACTATGCATGCACTCAGTTTGATTTTAATGGATATTTTTTTATTCGCTATGTAGGTATGTTTATGGTACCTTTTAGTCGTAATGCGCATAGGTCCAGTTTTTCATATTCTTTGATACAGTTTTTTGCGTCTCATAGAATTCCTAAGCGTACCTATACACCGAACTGTTACACCTAACTACTCCGTGAAATAGCGCTAAGTCCTAGCTGCAAGACGCAAGAGTCTTGCAGGCTTAGTCTTGTTCTTGCTCAAGTCTTGCACGATCAGTCTTGGTCTTGGTCTTGCTAAAAATACGCGGTCTTGTTCTTGGTCTTGGTCTTGCAAAAACGCAAGAACAAGACCAAGACTGCAAGACCAAGACTGAATTTGGGCAACACTACTTATAGGCCACTAGATAATGGATAAACATACATATATGTATACTTAATTTTTTTGTAAAATCATACAAATTACTTATACATAGAAACACCCAGACCAAGACTAACATCCATGTCCATGCACACAAATGTTTGACTTGAGCGGGAATCGAACCCGCGACCATCGTCGTACACACTACTGCGTAAGCTCCGCCACTACGGCGTAGAGGAAACCGCACTTAGTGTTGTCGAGTCGTACCTGCGGCAGAGATTTCAGTGTGTCGATGTAAATGGGACTACATCCTCTAAATTACCTATACAGTTAGGCGTTCCACAAGGTTCAATTCTAGGTCCTTTTCTGTTCCTTGTATATATTAATGACTTACTTACCTTTTTATTTAAAAAACATCTGTGATGTCGTACTTTTTGCAGATGATACGTCACTTATTTTTAAAGTAGTCAGGAATAGGAATGAATTTGATGATGTAAATAATGCACTCATACAAGTTACACAATGGTTTACAGCAAACAACCTAGTACTTAATTCTAAAAAAACTAAATGTGTTAAATTTGCCTTACCTAACGTTAGACAACTGGGACCTAATATTATGCTAGATAGGGAGGAACTTGAGACAGTTGACTCTACAGTGTTTCTAGGCATTACATTAGATAATAAGTTACAATGGGGTGCACATATAGCATGTCTTGCAGGTAAGCTCAGCTCAGCAGCGTATGCTGTCAGAAAAGTTCGACAACTTACTGTGTCATGTCTTACGGCATTTTGTTATGGGGCAAAGCTGCGGATATTCAGAATATCTTTGTTCTACAGAAACGAGCGGTACGAGCAATATACATGTTAGGTGCTAAAGATACTCTTAGGGAACGCTTTAAGTCTATAGGAATTCTAACAGTAGCCTCGCAGTTCTTATTTGCTAATATATTGTATATTAGGCAAAATATAGGTTTATTTACTACAAAAAGTGACATACATAATATAAATACTCGAAACAGGCATAAGTTATATGCCCCTTATCATCGTTTACATAAAGTTAACAATTCTTTTGTAGGGCTAGGTATTCGTATTTACAATAAAATACCAATTAGTCTCTTAGAATTACCATTTAATACGTTTAAAAGTAAAATAAAAGACTGCCTTATTAGGAAAGGTTATTATACTGTTAATGATTATTTTAGTGATGAGGATAGATGGTCACTTACACTAGACAACTCATGATCTACTACTTATTTAGAATTTATATAGATACTTAGCATTTTTCAGTTTATTATTATATAACATTTCTAGTTCTTTTAAATTATTATTCGTTTATTATAATTAGGTCACTCCACTTACTACATTTACATTTGCATTGTTGTTCCACTAATTTTATTACAATTTACTGTACTGTAAGATGTAGATAACTCGTTATCATGGTCTGTGAACTAACGTTTTTGTGATTTTGTGTATTCATATATCGTCACTTCTGTAACATACATTTCCACCATATAGTCCTGAACATTGTCACGAGTTGTATACATTATAAGTCGTAAGTGGATGCTCCTGTTACACAATATTCGCTGTTCGCATTGGAAGGCTAACTAAAACACATAATTTAGTAAGTGCATTAATTACTTAAGTATTACGTCTGTAACTATTACTATTTACAAGTAATTTAGTACAATGTGTAACAGTTGCAGCTCCTTACAAAATTAAAAATGTGTACCATAATATTGGCGATTTAAAAGAGTGGCCTCGAGTTTTATTGCCCGTTCTTTCTCGTGGCTCTACCTATTGCTTTGCGAACGAGGCAGTAAATGTAAATGTAGAAGCATTAAGTAATTTAATTTTAAAATTGACGTTCATAAGCGTCACCTTGTGACCTAGATGAATAAATGATTTTGACTTTGACTTTGACGTAGCAGTCGCTTACACTCCCGCTGCGCCAACCGGTCGTTTTTGGCGTACCTATATGTTTTAAATATAGTGCCTCATCCTGTTTCAAATATCCCTATATGGCCCGCCGTTTCGACGAGGGCTACCCCAGGCGTTTTCACAGGATGATTGATCTAACGGTCTCTGGTGTAAGCCATGCGAAATAGACCCGTTATCACAAGCTTTTATTTACTTTCAACTGTCCCGATCAGTGGCGTAGCTAGCTTGGGTGGCACCCGGGGCGGTAACTGGCGAATGACCTTTTTTGTATTTTTTTAGTCGACACACCTAAAAATTCCGTGCTAACTCTCGTAGTGCTGAGCTAGTGCCTATGTTTTTGTACATTGTTCTTAGTTGAGTTTTGGGTGTCACCCCTTTTTTTGGATGGGTGGCACCCCAAAAAGGGTGGCACCCGGGGCGGTCCGCCCCCACCGCCCCCCCCTTCCTACGCCACTGGTCCCGATGTCTGTAATGGAATCGTGAAATGTGAAAAATATTTATAACTCTGTTCTAGATCTGAAGATAGTGGGTGACTGCGTTTACATTCTGGTGAACCAGATCACCAGGTTTATCTACTCACAGTTGGACCCCAACGAAATAAACTTCGTATTGTACCGGTATGTATCCAATATTGCCTAATCCATACTTAAATACTAGCATTATAAAAGAGGAAGTGTATATCCTTTAACTTCGGAGCGATGTTATCAATCATATTTAATTCATACATGATATTTAACAGGTAGTAGAGCCTTGCTGATTTCAGCATGAATGGGCCGGCGCGACCGGGGAAGTACTACCCTCTCGCAGAAAATCGACGTAAAGTAACAGTACTTAAACTGTTGCGTTTTGTTCGCTGAGTGAGAGTGCCGGAGGCCCTATACTATTCCTTTTCCCTCATCCAACTCCTCATCCTATCCCTTTTCCCGACCCCAAGGGTCGGCAACGCACTTGTGACTCCTGTGGTGTTGCTTGTGTTCATAGGCGGCGGCAGTTGCTTACCATCAGGCGATCCGAATGCTCATTTGCCGCCTATTACCATATAAAAAAAATTTAAAAATCTGTCTGTGTGTAGAACATTCTTGCGTTACTGACTGACTGCCAAATACCGCACATCTAAAACTATTTGGAGCAAGAAGCTGAAATTTGGCATGTATATTCATTGGGACTGTTCGGGTGCAAATTTCGAATTGGGCAGACATGCTTAAATTAAAAGAATGTGTGGACATGTTGTGGGGTAAAAGAAGATGCAGTGAGAAGCATCGAGAAAGGTATGCTAAGGTGGTTTGGGCACATGGAGAGGATGGATGACGAAAGACTGACCAAGCAGATATATAAGGTAAGTGTGAATGGGACAGGACGAAGGAAAGACCTAGGCGGCCGTTCTCTGACCAGATTGGAGAAATCCTAAAAACAGGACAGGTAAGAAGTACCCTGAACAGAAGAGCATGCATGAGGAATCTGATGGGAGTGATATGTCAGGATCGTTGCAAATGGCGTTCCGTAGTCTGTGCCTACCCCTCCGGGAAACAGGCGTGAGTCTATGTATGTATGTGAGGACGAAGCTGCGAACATTTTCTAATTTTATATACCTAAGAATTAACTTGATCTTATTTCTCTTTTTTATTAATTTATTATCAATTTCAGGGGCAAAGTAACAGATCTCATAAAGGGCACAGTTTGTGATGCTGGCCACGGTTCTGCGGATCACGTCTAATAGATACTTTATTATATTACATGTAAATAGTATTGTAAGCATTAAAATTTTATTATACAAAGAATGTATTTTTTAATTAAAATTCTACATAAATATTTATTTATCTATACATATAAATAAAATTGGAGTGTCTGTTTGTAATATTAAAATAACCGCTTTTTACTAAATGCATATGGATGTATACACGGTACATATACCGAAATGACATTCGCGTCTCGCTAATCTTTGGAACGGCTGGTCCAATTTTGACGGGACGTTCACTGGCGGATAGTTGATGTACCAAGGAGTAACTTAGGCTATAAATTAACCGGGTATGCGAAGAAGTTCCCTCAGGACGCGGGTGAAACCGCGGAAAACAGCTAGTGCTAAAATACATTCAAATCTGGCTAGATTAGTAAGCGGAACCCGGGACGTAACTGGTGTAATGCTAGGAGTACGATGAATGGATTCTTAAAAAAATAATTCTAGTTATCTTGGTAAGCGTCCGTGCGGTGACCAATTAAGAATACGGATTGTGACCGCCCCATATCATCCCATGGGTGTCGTAAGAGCCGACAGAGGGAGCATATTATGCATGGAACAGCATTGTAATACAAACCCTATACCAACCCGTTTGGCCAGTATGGTATAGTATGTCAATTCTTCCTTTCAAAGGAGAGGCCTAGTCCAGCAGTGGACTGTTAAAGGCTGATGATGATCTTGGTAAGTGTAGGATAGGATGCCTTTTGGCTAGGTGGAGTGACGATATGTAAAAGTAAAGTAACGGTGCGAGAGGTCCCTTCCCCTATTCATTCTCTCCTATACCACTCCTCCTATTTGTATTCCCAACCCATGATAGACATCACAGCTAGTACACAATATTACGCAACAAACGGTCACCCAACCACATGCTAATCTGTGCAAGCATTGCTTAACTTTGTCGATCTATTACGAAGGGCTAGCGAAGTCACTTTATGAGCGCTACACATTTTACAAAAAAGAGCACATTTTATACATATAAGTACCATACGTTTTGATCTTAGTATTCTAAACAATATACTTAATGGATTTGATTTTACTGAATAATTAATTGTCCGTGTGGTGACGGATTAAGAATACGGAATGTCACCACCCATATCATTCCATGGGTGTCGTAAAAGCCGACAGAGGGAGCATACTATGCAGAGAACAGCACTGTAAGAGAAGGAAAACTTGAAACAAACCCTATCCCAACCCGTTAGGCCAGCGTGGTATAGTAGGCCAATTCATCCTTTCAAAGGAGAGGCCTAGTCCAGTAGTGGACTGTATGGGGCTGATGATGATGATGATGAATAATTTATGTAAGTAAAACATCGTGCGGAAACCCGCATGTCTAAAAGTACCACATAATGTTCTCCAATGACTGACTGCCTCTGTGGTCCTGCGGTAGTGTAAGCGACTGCGGGTCATGAGGTTTCAGGTTCGATTCCCGGGTCGAACAAAAAGCGATATAGGGTTTTTCTGTTAGGAATTATCCAATTAAGTTCAGAGTCAGGGAGTTAGCGGTGTCACACCCCCGTGCCTCGGAAAGCACGTTGAGCCGTTGTTCCTGCGCCCAATCTCTCTCCGGTCGTGTCGCATGTGGCGTCCCATCGGACTATGAGAGTGAGGGAATAGAGAGTGGCAAGTCTCATAATAGACTAGCCGCCGTGGCCGAAATTGGTCAGGAGGACATTATTATTATTATAATGTTCTCCAAAGACATCCTCGAAAGCCATGGGAAGCCTGTATACCCTCACTTGGCCGGCGTAGTGAACTATGGTCTCATCCTTCTCATAATGAGAGTGGCTCGTGCCTTGTAGTGGGACAGTGGCTGATGATGAAGTAAACCTTATTTATTTATTTATAGACTCACGCCTGTATCCCCGAAGGGGTAGGCAGAGGTGTAATATTACACCCACATTTCGCCATGAATTTTTAGGTCCCACGTAATAGGGGGCCGTACCGGGCACATTACCAGACTCCGTGCTGCTACTGAGAATTTCCTAACGGAAAACCCAATAACACTTTGCCCTACCCGGGAATCGAACCCGAGACCTCCCAATCCCACGCGCACATTTATGCTGCGAGACCAACGAGGGAGTAAAGGTACAACAAATAAACTAGAAATCTCAATTCAACCCATTTATTCATGTACCTTCATAAAACTACGTAGAATTCTTCCCAATAGTACGCACCAGATCAACCAAATGGTTCACCTGAATCGCATAATTAGCTATCTGCTCATAAGCATTTATATGCTCTATAGGCTTCCAATTATCATAGAACTTATGCAGAGTGCCAGAAAACTCTTGGATAATGTCAAACTTTTCCTGAACCTCTCCCATTAAAAACCCAACTTCAAATGCTGAGGAGTTCACGTAATGTTTTCGGATGAGCTCTGCCCTTTTGACTTTTAAATCGCTGTCTCTCACTGTTTCGTACATTAGTCTGAAGAGTTTCAATCGCATGTTGTTTTCGTCGTCATCCATTTCTCCAGGTGCTGAGGCAACGGCGCCCGCGACGCTGGGTGATAGGCCTTCTTGGCGACGTTGGACTAGGGATTCTATTCCTACCCGCCTGAAACAAAGAACATATTCAAATTCAAATTCAAAATCCTTTATTCATTTGGGTCACAACGTGACGCTTATGAACGTCAAAATAATAAATTTATAAAATAATTACATATATACTCTACATTTACATTTACCGCCACGTTCGCAAAGCAATAGGTAGAACCATGAGAAAGAACGAGCAATAAAACTCACGGTCACTCTTTTTCATCGCCAGGTTTTGCTTAGTACACAATTTACATTTTGTAAGGTGCTGCAACTGTTACACCTTATATCACTTGTATATATTTACTATACATAATAATACTCAAGCATAATAGTTTTGGTTAGCCTCCTCAGAATAGACATGGTGAAACAGGAGCATCCACTTACATTATATATACCTAATAATGCAGACAATCCGCGAAAGTGATCAGAACCATGATGAAAATGATGCAGTTAAATATTAAAATCTAATACCAGCCCGCAAGACCGTCATCGACCAGTCATCGCAAGTAGCACCCGTTCACGAGTATGACTCATGTGCCAGCCATCATCCCTCTCGCCATATTAGAGGGACAGGGATATTAAAATATTTATCATAACAAAGTGCTGACAACATTCCTGCCCATCCAAAGGTTGCCTGTAAGAGATCGCCTGTGGTGATAAGGCCGCCGTTTACATAATCGTAGGTTTAAGTCACTTTATTACTCCTGTATTTTTGTGTGCAATCTTATACTTTACTAATATATAAAGCTGAAGAGTTTGTTTGTTTGAACGCGCTAATCTCAGGAACTACTGATCCGATTTGAAAAATTCTTTCAGTGTTAGATAGCCCATTTATTGAGAAAGGCTATAGGCTATATAACATCACGCTATGAGCGACGCAGCAGCAGTAGCCTTAAATTACGCGGGTGTAACCGCGGGCATCTTCTAGTAAAGTATATATCTATCTATCATATTTAGCATTGGTTTCAAAGCAGGCAGCTGTCTGCACAAAAATATAAAGTTTATTTTTAAGCTGGCAACAGGAACACTAGGATAGCCTAGTGGAGATGCTAAAGGTTCGAATCCCAGGCGCGCACTACTGACGTTTCGGAATCATGTGCGTATTGAATTGTTTATTATCGCTTGCCTTGCCTCGGAGAGCATGTCAAGCCGTCGGTCCCGGCTGTCATGAAGATCTTTGACAGTCGTTATAGGGAGTCAGTACCTTCAAATAAATTGATACTAAACCATGGAATCTCGCTATTCCTTTCGGTTGCAGAGGTGAAACAGCAGTCGCTCTGTGGAAATGTTGATATTCTGTAATATCTGGTTAGACCAGTAAGCGGACCTCGGGCTCCAAGGTGTGTAAGTCTTGAATGCAACCGGGATAACGCTAGGGCGATGATGATGTCGTAAGAACTCACTAATTTACTTACCGATTTGGATTTTTTATTGTTTGGTGTGTAATATTCGTCTGGTTCCACCTAAGTTTGAGGTATTTTTGAAGTGAATTCTGTTATAAATTTAGTTTAACATTATCGTCGGTTAAGAAAGTATAGTGACAATAAGAATTCAAAATGTCATTAGCCCATTTTATTATGTGGGTGTCATAAGGCGAATAAGGAAAATACATGAAGAATTTATTATAGTATTTTTTTTGACGACCGGTTGGCGCCGCGGGAGCGTAAGCGACTGCTACGCCGAAGGTCGCGGGTTCGATTCCCGCTCAAGTCAAACATTTGTGAGCCTGAACATGGATGTTTGTCTTGGTCTGGGTGTTTCTATGTATAATATGTATGTATTTACAAAAAAAGTATAAAAGTATGTCTATCCATTGTCTAGTACCCATAGAACAAGCTTCTGCTTAGTTTGGGATTAGATGGTGTTGTGTGAATGTGGTAGAATATTTTATAGACACACGCCTGTATATCCCCGAAGGGGTAGGCAGAGGTGTACTATTACACCAACATTTCGCCATGAATTTTTAGGTCCCACGTAATAGGGGGCAAGCCTATTGCCGTTACCGGGCACATCACCAGACTCCGGGCTGCTACTGAGGGTTTATTCCCATCCAGTAACACCCTAAAGTGTAACACTGTTACGCGTTGGGAATTTTTTTCCCAACGAGTAACACCCTCAGAATATGTGTTATGTTACCGGATGGGAATAAAAAGTTGCATCGAGTAACAGTTGTTACTGGTTGGGAAAACGCGCGGGTAAATTATCCCAACGAGTAACAGTGCTACTCGTTGGCAAAAGACGCGGGTAAATCATCCCATCAAGTAACAAATACCTACTGTTATTTTTGCATATTATTTAATCATATGTTTCAATCTAATTAGTATTAATATGATTATACTACATAATCACAGTTTTGTATATGATACATTTTATGATGTACCAAGACTACAAAACATCTAAAGAGATCTGTTAGGTAATAGATTTGTTTGTTTGTTATTAAATACCCTATGAATAATGTTGTTTCGTAATATAATAGGGTCAGGTGGGGCACAGTGTTACACGGGGTACAATGTTACAATGCATATATCTCTGTTCCTGTCTTTTACTTTTATGAAGTCGTACACACGTTTGCCAAGCTCACAAGCAGCCATCTTTAAACAACTGTCCTCGCCGCAGTTTTTAACGTGCTTAAAAAATAACAAACAAGAAAGGTTTGATTGTGATGAAACGACGAAAAAATCAGTTCAAAATTATTAATTTCTTTCCGGACGTATTGTATTTCGGTAAGAGATGGTAGTTTTTCTTTATTTCACACATATTTAGCTTCAAATTACCGTTGAGTAGTTTGTTGTAAATATAACCTAAAACACTCATTTATTTATTTTTATTTGGATTTGGTTACGGGGCACTGTGTGACACTGAATAAGTGTAACAAGTAAAGCTGGATATTGGAAAATTACTGACAAATATTGAATATGACGTTACCTACTTACGTAAAAGTGGCAAAATTGACAATCATTTTTACTTTCCTATTGAACCGGATATGGCAACGGTATCATTAGAGGATATTAAAATAGTGCTTCCGGTTGAAATGTTGCAGAAAGATAGACCAAATGTCAGTCAGATGTCTATATGTTCCCAAAGAATATTTTAAAGAAATTTAATATTTGTTAGATACATTGTTACATTCTTCTATAACTTTTAGTTTTTCTATTATTTTTATGTTGTAACATTGTGCCCCTAACCCTGTAACAGACCAGGGATGTTGCGGATATAGATTTTTCCACATCCACGGATGCGGATGCGGATTTTTGCAGACCCACATCCCCGGATGCGGATGCGGATGCGGATGCGGATGTGATGAAAATACCAATGCAAAGTTAGCTTTTTTATAGTAATAGGCGGCAAACGAGCAGACGGATCGCCTGATGGTAAGCAATTACCACCGCCCGTGGACACAAGCAACATCACAAGAGTCACTTGCCCGTTGCCGCCCCTTGGGGATGGGAAAAGGGATAGGATGAGGAGTGGGATGACGGAAAAGGAATAGGGGCTAGGGCCTCCGGCACTCTCACTCACCGAACTTACTTTACATCGATTTTCTGTGAGAGGGTAGTACTCCGTAGTAGAGTAGGGTTACTCCACATCGGTTCGTATATTAATCCTACGCTACTAAATAACTGTTCACTAGTAATACTAGCTGGTGGGGCTGACAAGAATTTGCATGCTATTTTAGATAAAAGCTTGAACTCGCTTCGATTAACACTCCACCACTTAAGTGGATTCTCATTTAAACCGATTCGCTTTTTATTGCGGAAAGCAAGTAATTCCTTAGAATTGCGCCAGGGCTGACAATTTCTGATGTTTCTTGTGTCTCATCTTCACTTGATGAATCGAGCATCATGGCAAGATTATTCTGTAAGCAGGACCTGATGTCCTGCACTGTGACTGACATTCGCATTCGCTGATGCTCCGCATCTATTTATGCGGATGCGAATGCGAATGCAGATGTCTGAATTGAAGCGGATGTTCCGCAATTGCGGATTCGGATACGAATATTCGCAACAACCCTGTAACAGACTACCCCAGATACGGGGCTGAGTGTTACAATCGACTGATTTAACTGAAGTGCAATTTAAATTAAGTAGATGTTAATAATATTAATGTTTGAGTTATTTTAATTATAGAGAGATTGTTAAAGTTTATTTCCATGCCAAAAACAAGCAGATTAAAACGATATTTTGTCACTATATTCAATTTTTTTTTGTAACACAGTACTCCACCTTACCCTACTTAAGTAACAAAATTTGCCTGTGGCACATTAGTAAATCACTTGTTCAAATTTCAAAAAAATGTTTTGACATCATATACAAAACTGTAATTATGTAGTATAATCATATTAATAATAATTAGATTGAAACATATGATTAAATAATATGCAAAAATAACAGTAGGTATTTGTTACTTGATGGGATGATTTACCCGCGTCTTTTGCCAACGAGTAGCACTGTTACTCGTTGGGATAATTTACCCGCGCGTTTTCCCAACCAGTAACAACTGTTACTCGATGCAACTTTTTATTCCCATCCGGTAACACATATTCTGAGGGTGTTACTCGTTGGGAAAAAAATTCCCAACGTGTAACAGTGTTACCATTAGGGTGTTACTGGATGGGAATAAACCCTACTGAGTATTCGGAAAAACCCAGTAAAACTTTTGCCCGACCCGGGTCTCGAACCCGGGCCTTCCGACACGCTACGCTACGCTATCCGCTGGACCACGGAGGCAGTCAACAAAATATAGCGACAGTAAGAATTCTAAATGTCATTACTCCAATTTATTCTATGGGTGTCGTTAGGAAAATACTTCAACTCAACAACAAACCCTGTACCAACCCGTCAGGCCAGCGTAGTATAGTAGACCAAATAATCCTGTTAATAATTACTGCCTCCGTGGTCCAGTGGATAACGTATGCGACTGCTGATCGGAGATCCCGGGTTCGATTCCCGGGTCGGGCAAAAGTGTTACTGGGTTTTTTCGAAATCTCAGTAGCAGCACGGAGTCTGGTAATGTGCCCGGTAACGGCAATAGGCTCGCCCCCTATTTCGTGGGACCTAACAATTCATGGCGAAACGTGGGTGTAATATTACACCCTCCCTACCCCTTCGGGGATAAAGTCGTAAGTCTATAAAAAAAAAATCCTATCGACTCACAGTGCTACTGTTAAGCAAATGATGAGAGTTTAGTCCAGCAGTGGACTGCGAATATAAGTATTATAACAATGATCTTCATCATACTCCAAGCGTTATGCCAGTTGTATCGTGGGGTCCGCTTACTAGTCTAACCGGATTTGACTGAATATTAGCTTCTCCACAGAGCGACTTCCTGTCTGACCTCCGCAACCCGAAGGAATGGCGATATTCCATGGTTAAGACTAGTGGTAGTTAATTCAGAGGTGCTGAATACTTATAATGACTTTCAAAGATCTTCATGACAACCGGGTCCGACGTTAACTTGCTTTCCGGGACACGGGGCAAGCGATAATGAACAATTTAAGACGCTGCCAACAGCCAAATAGGCTTGTCTCAAACAATTTTTTTTGCTAAATCCATAAAGTTTGTGACAGCGTACAAAATATATGTTAATCTTGAACATATTTCTGAGAACCCTATTGTATTCAAAACACGTTTTTGAAAAGTTTTCTCGGTACAAAAAATAGTAAACTCATCATCATTGTCTTGCCCTGGTCCCAATTTATTTGGGGTCGGTGCAGTATGTCCTTCGCTTCCATACTTCTCTGTCACCAGTCATCTGATCGTTTACCCCTTTCTCTTTCATATCCATCCTCACACAGTCCATCCATCTCTTCCTTGGCAGTCCTCTCCCTTTTCGTTCTTCTACATGCATATCCATCACTTTTTTACCTACATACATCTCATCTCTCCGCATAACATGTCCATACCAGGCCAATCGACTCCCTTTCACCTTTTCAGCTATGGGCGCCATTTACATAAAAAAATAATAAACTAACCTCTTAAAATGATCTTTCAACGAAAATATCTGTATTACTTATCAACGTAAGTTGGTAAAATTTATAACAATAACGTATCATTTTTAAATACAGAACTTGGTTGTTTTTTTATTTTTCACTACTCAACTTATTTTTAATTTATTTTATGGTTTGTAAAAAGTTCTGAACGTCCAGTCGTCGTTGCGCTTCTCTTTCTTATGTATACAATCCGACAGTGACAGCAGCAGCTCAACTCAATAGTGGTTGTACGCACACAACTTGGGAAAGTCAGTGGTGCGCGCCGTGGATTCGCACCCGAAACCCTCTACACTTCAGTCTATTGGTAGGTATCTCCACTAGGCTATCGCTGCTATAATAGATGATTACAAATATATTTATTGGCGATGCAAAGATTATCCACGCGCCTCTAGCGGCGAATTTGGAAGTTGTCCGGGTACGACACTTTTGACAGCTTTCAATACAACTTTGCTTTGAGTTTATTGTGGTAAATGTATTGAGCTGTCAAAAGTGTCGTACTCAGACAACTTCCAAATTCGCCGCTAGAGTCACTAGTTGGAATCTTAGCTTCGCCAATATTATGTAAGTATGTATAATAAATATTTAAAAAATGTTTATTTTTTGGCTGTCCATAGAGGGGTGTTAGTACCTACTCTTATGTATGGTAGTGATAGTTGGGTATGGCAGAACAGTCATGAAAGTAGAATAAATGCTGTAGAAATGAGAGCACTGCGAAGTATGTGTGGTGTTTCTTTGATTGACAGAGTAAAGAATTGTGTGATAAGAGAGTGTTGTGGGGTAAAAGAAGATGTAGTGACAAGCATCGAGAAAGGTATGCTAAGATGGTTTGGACACGTGGAGAGGATGGATGACGAAAGACTGACCAAGCAGATATATAAGGCAAGTGTGGAAGGGACAGGACGAAGGGGAAGACCTAGGCAGACGTTCTCTGACCAGATTGGAGACATCCTAAAAACAGGACAGGTTAGAAGCACCCTGAACAGAAGAGCATGCATGAGGAATCTGATGGGAGTGAATGAAGCAAGAGAGATATGTCAAGATCGTTGCAAATGGCGCTCCGTAGTCTCTGCCTACGCCTCCGGGAAATAGGCGTGAGTCTATGTATGTATGTCAGTTTATTTTTAAGCGCCTATTACAAGTTTTCTTTGCATCACCCAAAGGTTGACTGGTAGAAAATGTCTATGACATTAAGTCAGCATCTGTACACTTGTTTGTGCATAAAGATTTATAAATAAATACAATATTTACCTATAAGAGTCTGAAGAAGTTAAAGGCCGGTCCAGGTCTTTAAGCATCAGTAGTTTGATACTCCACGGCGCGTTTTCCAAAATGGTTTCGTTCAACGGCTTACCAGTCTGAGAGGGCATCTTCTGGCATACTGCAAACAAGTGGAAAATAGTATATAATTTTTTAGTTATTTATTTATTGGTGTAGTCCGTGTGGTGACGGATGAAGAATACGGAATGTCACCGCCCCATACCATCCCATGGGTGTCGTAAGAGCCGACAGAGGGAGCACCTTATGCAGAGAACAGCACTGTAAGAGAAGGAAAACCTATACCAACCGGCTAGCGTGGTATACTTAGTAGGGCAATTCCTCCTTTCAAAGGAGAGGCCTAGTCCAGCAGTGAACTGTTAAAGGCTGATGATGATAGACTCATGCCGATACGATCCCTGAAGGGTTAAGCAGATGTGTAGTATTACAGCCACATTTTGCCATGTTTGACTTTATAAATCCTACGTAATAGGGGGCGAGCCTATTGCTGTTACCATGTTAGCCTATTGCACTTTGCCAGACTACGTAATGTTACTGAGAAAACCCAGTAACCCAAATATTATGATTTATTATTTTTAGACTGCCTCCGTGGTGTGGATAGCGTATGCGACTGCTGATCGGAGGTCCCGGGTTCAATTCCCGGGTCGGGCAAAAGTGTTACTGGGTTTTCCGAATTCTCAGTAGCAGCACGGAATCTGTTGATGTGTCCGGTAACGGCAATAGGCTCGCCCCCTATTACGTGGTACCTAAAAATTCATGGCGAAATGTGGGTGTAGTATTACACGTACAGGCGTGAGCCTATAAAATATAATAAAAAATTAAATAACCCTATTAATTAACGATAACATTATGGACAATCCAGCTCATATATGGATGGATGGATGGACGGATGAGTCTATATATAAAAAAATATACATACATACATATCGTCACGCCTTTTATCCCCGAAGGGGGAGGCAGAGGTGTATTTCTACACCCACTTTTCGCCAGATATACTTTAGTCCCACGTAATAAGGGGCGAGCCTATTGCCGTACCGGGCACATTTCCAGACTCCGTGCTGCTACTGAGATTTTCGTGACAGAAAAACCCAATAACACTGCCCGACCCAGGAATCGAACCCGGGACCTCCCGATCCCACGCGCACATTTATGCCGCGAGACCAACGAGGCAGTCGTATAGAGTTTGATGTCGAGTTCTCCGTCTCTACGCAAAGATGGTATTTGCATCGTGTTATCCCTCAGTCGCCTCTTACGACACCCACGGGAAGATAGGGGGTGGTGACGCTTGTATTCTATGCCGTCAACCACACGGCCATAAAAAAAATATATTGATGTTTTTGGCGAGTCAATTAATAGTAGCAACTCAATCTTACAAAACCTGACTCTGAGTTTTGCACTCGATCGTCAGGGTGACAATAGACAGATCTACGGGAACAATTTCCAACCAAATTCACAATGGAATTAGAGGCAAACAAGTCTTTAGCTTTCTTAGATGTACTTGTCATCAGGAATAAAAACAACTCCTTAAGCCATACTGTGTATAGGAAAAAGACCCATACAAATAGGTACTTAAACGGTGAATCTCACCACCATCCTAAACAGTTAGCTACTGTAGGAATGTCTCTGTTTCAGAGAGCCCGCGGGATCTGTGACAAGAAACACCTGGACGCTGAGCTTCAACATGTCAGGCAAGTTCTGCAAGACAACAAGCTCCGACCGCCGCGCCACTGTCACAGATCCCAGAAGAAAGAAAAACCAGCCACAGTAGAAAGACAACCTGCTGTCCTCCCATACATCAAGGGCGTGACCGACAAAATTGGCTACATCTTGAAGCGAGCTTCTATCAAAACTTACTACAAGCCGCCAACGAAGATCAGTCAATTATTACCATCTGTCAAGTGTCAGTTACCCTTGCAAGAGGCCGGTGTCTACAAAATTGACTGTGAATGTGGGCTCTCATACATTGGACAAACCAAGAGAAGCATAGGCATTCGACTCAAAGAACATATAGCTGACATAAAACATAAACGCTCAACAAAGTCTGCTGTGTGTGAACATGTGGAACAAGGACCCAACCACTACCTGCGATTTGATGAACCACAGATACTCGCAAAAGAACATCGTTTTCTTCCAAGGATGATACGAGAGGCTATTGAAATTAAAAAACACCCTAATTTCAATAGGGAAGATGGTTGGAATGTTCCTCCAGCTTGGGACCCTGTCATAAGGCTAATGAAACCCAAGAAGGACAAAGTCACCAGAAGACCTAAGGACACTGTGAGCTCATTCTGCGTAAATAGTAACATCAGTAGTTGAAAAATGTTCGGGTACTTTGAGATAACTTATACATTCAAGAAAAAGACAAATATCACCTCAGTCTGCCGTGAACATGAATTCTGTAAAGAATTCGAAACGTCGGCTAGTAATAAATTAAAAATATAGTTTCTAGATCTTTAGTTTCAAATGTAATAACTTAGTGAAACCAATACAACGCGATAAAATCCGTAAACTGTAGTTTAATTTCAATTTCCAACTATACTTCCATGATTTCCATACATTTTCTAAATGCGCCCTCTGGCGGTCTGACCGTTACTATCCGCTTGAGTTACTTGAGCCCCAGAGGGTCTAGTATGAGTTTTGCACTCGATCGTCACGGTGACGATAGACTAGTCGACGAGAACAATTTCCATACATTTCCTCAAAGCGCCTCTGGCGGATAGTAGCGATCGATTAAGTCCGCTAGGAGGAAATTGTTTCCGTCGCCTAGTCTACCGTCAACGTGACAAGCGCGTGCAAACTCGTACTAAATCCCGTGATGTCATCTATCGAATCACGGAGAAAACGCTTATATATGCGACATCTTACGGCGCACAGCGCAACTACAAAGACGGACAACAATTCTAGAGCCCAAATCACGCTAGTAAAATTTGCTATTTAGCCACCCAATTAGGTGGAACCTAAAAATTCATGGCGAAATGTGGGTGTAATATTACACCTCTGCCTACCCCTTCGGGGATACAGGCGTGAGTCTATAAATAAATAAGTAAAAATTTGCTAGCACAATTACTATAAACTTTAACAGTGGTACACAGCATAGGTCGGTCGGTTCGGCTAAGAGTAGCATAACGCTGCGTTTTTATTCAAAAGCCTCGTCATAAGTCAGACAATAGATACAATAAACAAGGAGATATGCCCTGTAGACGAAAATGTATCCGATACCTGTGTCGCCAGTTTGCCACTTCCACGCGGCTACACATGCAGTTCACTAAAAGCAATATACAAACGCAGTCGCGCACACACTCGCAGTTTTTAAATGAAAGCTTCCAAAAACTCAATTATAAACCTTATCCTATCTTAATATATAAAATCCTTGCGTTACTGACTGACTGACAGACACGCTACAGCTGAAACTATTGGGCGCAGGAAGCTGAAATTTGGCATGCACATATGTTCCTTGGGGACCGTAGGGGTGCACTAAGAAGGGATTTCCCGAAATTCCCACGGGATCGGTTAAAACGGGAAATTCGAAAATATGTGCGTGCGAAGCCGCTAGCGTCGACTAGTAATAATATATTTTGGTAAATACACGCTACATACGCTATGCTCGATAGAACATAGCATGTATTTACCAAGCAACGTTCAACTATCGTTGTGCTGTGCATAGCGGCCGTACTACGCGATGCCTTAATAAAGTATCGTTTTGTCATAATTACATTGCTTGTCCAGTTATTTCGCGACAAATTTAGGTAGTAGTTAAAGAGCAATGTATTTATTGAAAAATAATACCGTCGTTTTGATATTTGAAAACAATAACAACATTATAATAATAACAGCCATTTGCTTGCGACATGATCACTTTGGGAATCTCGCGCGGACATCGACACCCTCTTGGCACTTCTCCTCTTATTTATATTTCTATGAGTCATACATACATACATAGACTCACGCCTGTTTTCCCGAAGGGGTAGGCAGAGGCATATTAAACGCCCACTTTTCGCCAGTGTTTTGATCCCACGTAATAGGTGGCGAGCCTATTGCCGCTTATTTTGTTTGCCAGAGCCTCGTCCGTTAATCGGCAGGTGCACCACTTGCAGGTGAGGTTGGCTTGGGACCCTAAGTTCTTGGTGGGAACCCTATGCACCTATGAGTCAGACGCTCTGATACTAGGGTAGATATTTATTATTATATTTGAGACCGCTAACTGGATGCCGCATGAGTGTCGCCTGAACTATATTCAGGGTCACAAGGTCATATGTAGGAATTATTTTGTGAGGGAAGAGGTGAACGACCGGTCTCGGTGACTCGATAAAACTTGGACAAGACCCTTGTTTAAATGCCAGGGCGGGACAATAGGGAATATGCGTGTGATTCAGATATAAGCGAACATATTCTTATGACATTCTTTATCGGTAAAGAAAGACACCACTAACATTATTTTATATTTAAACACTCTAAAATCGCAAATATTAATTAATAAAAGGCGGAAAATTTACGCGCGAAATTTAAAATGACAAAACGCAACGCTATTGCGTAAACACCAACGTGACGTCGTCACGGTTCGCAGAGGATATGTCAAAAGTGTCAAAACAGTACCAAACATGTACCAGACATTTGACAGAGTTGACAGTTAACAACTCAAACGTTGAGAACGCTGACGTAACCACAAAGCGCGCTAAAATGGGGGTGTTTAAACTAGCGTTATGTCATTGCAATTTTCAACATTTAATTTAAAGTAAAATGTTAACTTCTGCACGACTAATCTTTTTTTTACGGTATCATATTAACATAAATAAACGATAGCAACAATAAATAAAATTGGGCCAGTGCGAGTCGCACGAAGGGTTCCGTACCATCATCTATAAAAGAAAATCACATTCGTTGTATGTATACTTAAATTCTTTTTATGTTTCTACCTGTTTATTAAGATTGATTAACAAATTGCTTAAAATTACGTTTGTTGTATGGGAGCCCCCCTTTATTAATTACTTTTTTACTTAATTATTTATTTTGAAAGGTAATATACAAATACAATATTCTGTGAAAATTTTAAGCGTCTACCTGTTACAGTTAGTAATTTTGAGCAAAAAATACGAAAAAACCACGTTTTTTGGTAGGGACCCCCTCTTAATATTTTTGCGTTTCGTTCGGTGAGTGAGAGTGCCGGAGGCCCTAGCCCCTATTCCTTCTCCCCATCCCACTCCTTATCCTATCCCTTTTCCCAACCCTAAGGGGCGGCAACGCACTTGTGACTCCTGTGGTGTCGCTTGTGTCCATGGGCGGCGGTAATTGCTTACCATCAGGCAATCCGTCTGCTCGTTTGCCGCCTATTACAATAAAAAAAAAATGTCAGACAGACAGACACACAGCGGAGGCTTAGTAATAGGGTCTCGTTTTTTACCTTTTAGGTACGGAACCCTAAAAAGAACATGCATATTCCTATATATATATATATATATATATATATATATATATATATTCCTATATACTTATTTACCTAAAATTATTTCAAACAGTGGGCGATGATATAAGATCCTATTTTTTCATTAAATGTTACTGAGATAGTAAATCAGAATAAACGGTTAATTCATGCAAAATAAGACTGTATCGCTCAGTCACGGTACGTATGTGTGCTCGTGTGTGTTAGGCACTTTTTTTACGCATGATGAAAACCAAACTATTTACGGGCTAACCCCCCAGGCTGGGTCCCTAAAGGGGCTCAAGCTAGGGAGAGTGAGGGACTCCCCGACGAGAAGCGCCGGCCACTAAAACCACCATGGTGTTCCTCTATCCGATCTCATTGAATGGCGGGGTCACGGGAACTACGTCGTTAGCATTACTGTCACGACCCCGCCTGAGCTTGTGTAAGGCACCTTTTTTCTTTCTTTTAATTTACGTGTTCCTTATGTACCCGTGTTTTGGGGGGGTCGGGTAACACCGAAGCATTCCTCGCTACCCCCCGACGGGTATTGGCCTGACAGATGGTCAGGCGGGCCCCGAACAACACCCCCTTGGCGGCGGATGAAGGTGTTGGGCTCCGCCGTGAAAACACCCAGCGGCCACAGAGGATAGGGAGGACAGCAACGCAACACCGCATCTCCTCTTCCTCTGCGGCGCCACCACGACGCAACAAATGGTGCGCCCCCATTTGGTCGCGAGATATAGGGCGCCCGGCAACGCAACACCGACACGCCTCTCCTCCCGCGACCGCACCCGACTGCGAGGGACAGACAGAACTGTCCCCCGCACCCGCACTTTGGGACGCATCCTACGCAGGCCTCACCCAAGCCCGCGTGGAGCGTCCCCTCCCGGGATCCCGCTTAGCTTCACCGTGGGTGTACCTCAAACCCACGGTTACTGAGCCCCCCCACCACAACAAGGTGGAGATCCCACGGGGGTTAGGCACCTGCAAAGGCGATCAGCTGAGTGGCGGCGGCGGTCAATACATCGGGGTAATTTTCAAAGTGTACGACGACGAAAAAATATTTTTTAAATTTTAGTGACTTATTTTTTCATGTATTTGTATTTAGTTATAGTAGTATAATACGCCTTAGAATATTTTGCAAATGCAAATCAACACCCTGTATAGCTATTTTGCTTGGTAGCCCGCGATTAGTCCTTTAGTACATACAAAGACTCACGCCTGTTTCGCGGAGGTGTAGGCAGAGACTACGGAACGGCTTTTGCAACGATACTAACATATCTCTTTTGCTTCATTCACTCGCATCAAATAACTCATGCATGCTCTTCTGTTTAGGGTGCTTCTAACCTGTCCTGTTTTTAGGATGTCTCCAATCTGGTCAAAGAACATCCGACTAGGTTTTATAGTTTTATATCTTATCTTATACTTCTATACTAATACTAGCTGACCCAGCGAACTCCGTATCGCCTTTTTTAAGAGTTTTTATTTAATTCCCTTTTTTCCAAGCCCCTTTTCTAAAGTTACCATTGACTTAGCGCTTAATCTCTTATCATTCCAGGATCTATAAATGATGCAAAAACAAACATAGATTTTTATAATATAAAAATCTATGTTTGTTTTTGCATCATTTATAATATTGAATTCCCCATTCCTTAAAATATCGGAGACGATACCCAGATCGACTTACAAAAAAATCCCGTCCGCCATCTTTGATTTCCTATCCGCCATCTTTGATCACGAAATAGATGTTGTATTTAGATTCGCCATCCCTGAAAACATCGGAGACGATACCCATATTGATTTTTAAAATTTTTCCCAACCGCCATCTTTGATTTCCCATCCGCCATCTTGAATCACGAAATAGATGTTGTATTTGGATTCCCCATCCCTTCAAACATCGGAGACGATACCCATATTGATTTAAAAAAAAAATCCCATCCGCCACTTTTGATCACGAAATAGATGGTGTTTTTGAATTCCCCACTCCTTAAAATATCGGAGACGATACCCATATCGACTTTAAAAAATCCCGTCCACCATCTTTGATTTCTCATCCGCCATCTTTGATCACGAAATAGATGTTGGATTTGGATTCCCCATCCCTTCAAACATCGGAGACGATACCCATATTGATTTAAAAAAAAATCCCATCCGCCATCTTTGATCACGAAATAGATGGTGTTTTTTAATTCCTCATTCCTTAAAATATCGGAGACGATACCCATATCGACTTTAAAAAAATCCCGTCCGCCATCTTTGATTTCCTATCCGCCATCTTTGATCACGAAATAGATGTTGTATTTGGATTCACCATTCCTTAAATGGGCCTTTCCTTAGATGAGCTCAGCAGCACCGGCATCGGGTGTCATATAGATGGCGTGTGCGTGAATAACATCAGCTACGCTGATGATATGGTGCTGCTGAGCCCATCGATTGGTGCCTTACGAAGGCTTTTAAATATTTGTGAGTCCTACGCGGTGACTCATGGGCTCAAATACAACGCGAAAAAAAGTGAAGTAATGATATTCAGGCCGGACAACAAACGATACACATTCGTTCCGAAATTCACTTTATGTGGTACAGCTCTAAACAAAGTCGAGCAATTTAAGTATTTGGGCCACTGGGTCACTGAGGACCTTAAAGATAATGTTGATATTGAAAGGGAGCGCAGGGCGCTGTCTGTCCGCTGTAACATGTTGGCCCGCAGGTTTGCACGGTGCACGGGGACTGTCAAATTAGCGCTTTTTAAAGCGTACTGTCAGTCCTTTTACACCTGCAGCCTCTGGGTTAACTATACTCAGCGGGCTTACAGTGACTTGCGCGTTCAATATAATAACGCGTTCCGGGTGCTAATGGGGCTGCCGCGCTACTGCAGCGCCTCCGCGATGTTCGCGGCGGCTGACACTGACGGCTTTGCGGCTATCATGCGCAAACGGTGCGCTTCCATCATGCGCCGAATGCGTGACAGCCCCAATACTATCCTGTGCGCGTTGGTGGACCGATGGGATTCTCCGATGCTGGCTCGCTGGATCCGACTGCACGCAGTCGTGTAGTAATTAGCAGCCAGCATCGCAGTGTCCACCCGGAATTTTCAATTAAATTAATAGTGATTTTTTGATGATTTTTTGATTTCTTGATGATTTTTTTTTTTATTATTGTATAGTATATTATCTATTATTTTATTAATTTAATCTTTCTATATTTGGCAATCAATCACAATCACTATTACTAACATTAGTTTATAAGTTCGTTTTACTAACATATATGGATGTATTTTTTACTTATCTGAAATAAATGATTATTATTATTATTCACTTTATTCATCACATTTCTCATAGTTAATTTTATATTATTAAACTACATTAAAAATGTTTAAAAATATAAAAGGGACCACGGAGACCCACCGGTGTCGGGTACAGGGACCAAGCCACCGGTGGTTAGGGCCTCAGAGACAGGAACTTCCTCACGATGCGTGCCGTGTCGAGAAGAACTGCCTTCTGTATCAAGGACTTGATCCAGCTGCCTAGTGCGAGCCTCTTTAGATGTTGATCGAGGCTCTTGGCGATTAGCCCATTTACCGACACGACTATCGGCACAATGATCGCCGAATCCACATCCCACATGTCAACAATCTCGTGAGCTAGGTCCAAATATTTAATCTCCTTCTCTTTTTCTGCCTTCACGAGATTGCCGTCATGCGGTATGGTGATATCGATTATCATTGCGAGTCGCTCTGCTCGGTCTATCACTACAATATCAGGCTTATTGGCTACAATAGTCCTGTCTGTAATGATAGACCGATCCCAGTACAACAATGCACGACCATTCTCGAGAACTGGGTCGGGCACATATCTGTAGTACGGTACCTCTGAACCAACGAGATTATATTTAAGGGCTAGTTGCTGATGGATTATCCTGGCCACTTGGTTGTGTCTGTGCAAATACTGACCGTTGGCAAGACTCGAACAACCGGACACTATATGCCTGAGCGATTCCCCGGGTTGGTGACACGCCCGACATATGTCAACCGTCCCATCCCTCAGAATATACTTCCGGTAGTTGTTTGTCATGACAACTTCGTCCATAATTGCAAAGACAAAACCTTCGGTTTCTCCAAAGAGATCACCGAATCGCAGCCAGGAAATAGAAGCTTTAAAATGTACATCGGGCCCATGTAAGGCCCGGTAGAATCGTCCATGCAGCTCCTTGCCCCTCCATACTTCTCGTCGGTCCTCAGTACTAAGTACTGCAGGTTTGTGCCAGTTCTCTTTAGCCAGAGCGAGCGGGGTAAGCCCGGTATCAATTCCGACTACATCGCGATGCACATCCACACTCATCTGCAGAAAATAATCTCTGAGGTTGCACACCTCGCGGTTGTGGAGGGTCTTAGCACATAAAAAGCCTCGACCCCCACATTTCCGCGGGATGTACAGCCTCATTATTGATGAGCGTGGATGATGCATGCGAGATGCAGTCAGCATTGAACGGACTTTTCTATCCAGGGCATCTAGTTCAGTCTGGGTCCACCTGAGTATGCCGAAGGAATACATTAGGACTGGCATGGCCCACCCGTTGCAGGCTCGCACCTTGTTGCCGCCTGATAAAAGACTGTTAAGTACTTTTCTCAGGCGGCCAAAGAACCGAGCCTGCAACGTCTGTTTCATGTCAGTCTCAGAAATATTCAAAGACTGCGACATACCCAGGTATTTGTAGGTCTCAGTTGGGGAGAGGGATCTAAGTTGTATGGAATCTGAGAGTTGTATCCCTGCAGATTCCATAATCCTGCCTCTCTTCACATGCATGACCGCACATTTATCCACACCAAATTCCATCCTGATTGAATTACTAAAGGTTTCGGTTACCTTAAATAATGCAGTCAGTTGGAATTTGTTGGGGGCAAATAATTTCAGGTCATCCATAAAAAGGAGGTGAGATGTAACATGACCTCCTCTCCTCAACTGATAGCCTAGCCCTGAAGCCTCTAATAAGGTACTTAGGGGGTTCAGGGCAAGGCAAAACCACAGAGGACTCAGGCTGTCGCCCTGGTATATACCTCGCTCGATCCTTATTGGAGCACCGCAACTCAAGATCGATCGACACCCTGGATAGCGCAATACGGTCCTCCATTGCCCCATACACGCCCTTAAGAAGGTGCATAGAGTTGTATCTACTTTGTACAACTCTAGCACCCTCAAAAGCCACGCATGAGGCACGGAGTCGTACGCCTTTTTGTAATCTATCCAGCATGTCGATAGATTCTTTCGGTTACGGCGCACTTGTTGGCTAATGGCCATGTCAATCAATAGGAGCTCTTTAGTACCACGAGCCCCACTCTTACATCCATTTTGAGAAACAGATAGAATTGAATTATCAAATATATGTTTAGATAATTTCGTTCTCAAAATGGATGTAAGAAGTTTGTATAAAGTTGGTAGGCATGTAATTGGCCTATAATTCTTGGGGTCCGTGGTACTACCAGACTTATAAAGCAGGTGGGTAACGCCGGATGTTAAAAAATCAGGCAGCGACCCTGATTCCAAAGACGATTGAAATTGAGATGCTAAGCAAGCATGTGAACTTCGGAGCCACTTAAGCCAAAAATTGTGCAGCCCGTCCGGTCCCGCAGACTTCCAGTTCTGTAACGGACGGACTGCGCTGACTATGTCGTCGATAGTAATATTTATAGGCTCCATTATTGGAATTCGTTCACATGCTCGCTCAACATCCCCAATCCAATCACCCTCCGTATGGCTGACGGGTGTCGACCAAATGCTGCGCCAAAATGTAACAGTGGCATCATCATTCGGTCGACACCCATCGCCATTACTCGTCGAGGAATCAGGGTGCTCCCATGCCCTATACACCCGCTTTTCGTCTCTCTGGAATGTGCGATTAAGGCAATACCGGTCCACCCTTTTT
Source organism: Euclidia mi (assembly GCA_944739405.2). NCBI lineage: Eukaryota > Metazoa > Arthropoda > Insecta > Lepidoptera > Erebidae > Euclidia > Euclidia mi. The sequence goes on along the minus strand of OX123210.2, from coordinate 18,096,167 downwards.
TTATATCGCCTAATACGGTTTGCCCATGCACAAAGTTTTTGTTTCAGAAAGTCGATGCGCTCTGTAACTCGAGATAAATAATCTTGGGAACTGATACCAGTTCCCACGAAGGCCCGAGTCACAAAGCGCATCACTCTCGGTCGCGTATTACCGGTCCTAAAAGAACATAGCTTGCCAATGAGTGCCCTAGTCTCAGCGATACGACTCTCAATCCTGCGCTGCCAAGCTGGCATCGCAGCGGCCCGTCGAGTAGTAGTATTATCTACAGGGAATTTAACTCCCGCTACTCGACATGCCGCTGCAGCCGCACAATACAGGATTGAGTGTGTATCGCTGAGATTTTCACTATTCTCAAAATAAATTGACAATAGTGAATCCAGGGCACCCACTAGCGCTATGTTTTTCTTATGCATGGGCAACCGAGGCAAAAGAGGCCGAATATTTGGATTTATGGATCGGTATTCATCAATAGCACATTCCAAAGCGCTCCTTAAACGATCATTGTACTGGGTACTTACATGAGAAGTCTCGTCATCTATCTCTTCATCGGCGACATCAACCTGTTGTAGTTGTGCAACCGCCGTCTGAGTTCGCGATGGAGAAGTGATGGGGAGACTTCTCTGCAAGTCAGAGCGAAGTCTCTCAAGCACGTTGTCATCCAACAGACGACACCGTTGGATGGCCCGCACTTGATCCGATAGCCGTTGTGTTGACACGTTGACAGCTGGCTCAAGTGCCTGAAACAAAGGCAGCATACGATCACGGTAAGCACTGAGGTTAGTTCCTCCCTCTGTGGCCACAAAATATGCCCGCATGACGTTTTCATTCATTGAACTCGTCCATCTCATGCGGTGCACATCACCACCGGTAGCGGGGGCCCTGTTCGAGACCGGTGGGTCTCGGGGTCCCAAGCGTGTCGGTGGCCGGCCTCTCCCTCGCCGACGTACAGGTGGTGGCGACGTCGGCGGCGAGAAGTACTCGTCGCTCGACGAGCTCGACGCCTCTGCAATTGCCGACAACTCTGTTGTAGGTGCCGGCGGCTGCGAGGCGGAGCTGAGCGACGAGTCCGGGGGTGTAATTCGTGCAGCAGCTGCCCTAGCTCTTGTCAACATTTCATTTTCTCTTCGTATTTACATGTTTACCTTTGTTTATTTACAGTTTTCGTAGGGGATTTGTCATTGACGTAAGACGTCATCTTGAATAATGTTATTGTATTTACTTTTCATATTAATTTAATGGTTTCTTGATATAATTATGTGTTTATGCGGTAAAGAAGTCCTTCTTGTAGTAATAAAATATATATCTGAATCCAAAACTATGTTAAATAATACAGATATAAATATTCGAGAAAAATTATATGTCGTCTTGTTGACGTGTTGCTAGGTTGTATCTTATTATTATGTGTCTCTGTTACACGGCTATTCTTCTAACTTTTAGTGTCAAAAGAATAACCGGACCTTTGGGAGGCTTACACGGGGATATGGATCCAACGTGCAGAGGCCCGTAGAGAGCTTTAATCTAAAATGGGATGGGACACATGCCGCGGAGCCTCCACAACAGCACTATTGAGTACAGCTATGGACTAGCCGCAACACATGTAAGACTATTGTAATATGTGGAGCCTTATTTAATTGGTTTATGGGATTGGGTGTTTGATGGACTTGTAATTATTATGATTCTATGGATGAAAAACGGCACCTGCCTGTAATACTCTAATAGTATCCGTCCGCATGGCAGGTGGTGACTCGCCAACTCACTGGATGGGCCCTCTCTTAACAGCCGCCCAAAGCAAACAAACTCTGCCATAGAGGTAGCCAGAGGGCAACACCGGTGCGAGTGGCTAGGGGTGTCGAGCGGTGCGGCACCGGTTTCGCCATCGCGGGCCTCGTGACAACGGTGGCCCGGAGCGGGTTTCCCCGTAGTTACGCCCTTGAGAATGACACTTCCACCCCCGAGCCAGTAGCTCTTGCGGCTTCCCTCTTATTATTATTATTATTATTATTATTAAATCATCAGAGACGATACTCATATTGTTTTTTTTTAATTTTTCCCATCCGCCATTTTTGATTTACCATCCGCCATCTTGAATCACGAAATAGTAGTTGTATTTGGATTCCCCATCCCTTTAAACATCGGAGACGATACCAATATTGATTTTTTAAATTTTCCCATCCGCCATCTTTGATTGCCCATCTGCCATCTTTGATCATGAAATAGATGTTGTATTTCGATTCTCCACCTCTTAAAATATCGAAAGCGATACCCATATTGATATTTAAAATTTTCTCATCCGCCATCTTTGATTTCCCGTCCGCCATCTTGGATCACTAAATAAATTTCATATTATTAATCAGCGTCCCGAAAATCTCGAAAACGATACCCATATAGATTGTATCCTATTCGTTTAGCCTTTTTTGCCTTTGACCCAACCCTCCCCCTTCTCGTTTGACCATTTTATTATTTTTGTCTGGCCCCTAAAAGTTGTGGCGTAATTTTATATAGCCTTATAGCCTTTCGGCATAATTGGGCTATCATAGGCAATAACAATTTTGAAAATCCGACTGCTAGTTCCTGAGATTAGCCAATATTATCTTTTAGGTTTTTAAGCCTTTTGCCAGGTCCCAAAGGGCCGAAGCGCTATGTTATATAGCCTATAGCCTGCCGGAATAACTGGGCTATCGTATACAAAAATAATTTTTCAGATCCGACCGGTACTTCCTGAGATTAGCGTGTTCAAACAAACAAACAAACAAACAAACGTAAATATGGGTATCGTCTCTGATGATTTAAGGGATGGTGAATCCAAATACAACATCTATTTCGTGATCAAAGATGGCGGACAGGAAATCAAAGATGGCGGACGGGATTTTTTTTAAAGTCGATATGGGTCTGATCTCCGATATTTTAAGGAATGGGGAATTCAAAACCACCATCTATTTCGTGATCAAAGATGGCGGATGGGATTTTTTTTTAAATCAGTATGGGTATCATCTCCAATATTTAAAGGGATGGGGAATTCAAATCCGACATCTATTTCGTGATCAAAGATGGCGGATGAGAAATCAAAGATGGTGGACGGGATTTTTTAAAGTCGATATGGGTATCGTCTCCGATATTTTAAGGAGTGGGGAATTCAAAAACACCATCTATTTCGTGATCAAAAGTGGCGGTTGGGATTTTTTTTTAAAATCAATATGGGTATCGTCTCCGATGTTTGAAGGGATGGGGAATCCGAATACAACATCTATTTCGTGATTCAAGATGGCGGATGGGAAATCAAAAATGGCGATGGGAAAATTTAAAAAATCAATATGGGTATCGTCTCTGATGATTTAAGGGATGGTGAATCCAAATACAACATCTATTTCGTAATCAAAGATGGCGGATAGGAAATCAAAGATGGTGGATGGGATTTTTTTTAAGTCGATATGGGTATCGTCTCCGATATTTTAAGGAATGGGGAATTCAATATTATATGAAAATCTATGTTTGTTTTTGCATCATTTATAAACCCTGGAATGATAAGAGATTAAGCGCTAAGTCAATGGTTACTTTGGAAAAGGGGCTTGGAAAAAAGGGAATTAAATAAAAACTCTTAAAAAGGCGATACGGAGTTCGCTGGGTCAGCTAGTAACATATAAAGCTGAAAAGTTTGCTTGTTTGTTTGTTTGGTTGAACGCGCTAATCTCAGGAACTACTGGTCCGATTTGAAAAATTCTTACAGTGTTAGATAGCCCATTTATCGAGGAAGGCTATAGGCTGTATACCATCACGCTATGAGCGACGAGAGCAGAGCAGTAGCCTTAAATAACGTGGTTGTAACCGCGGGCATCCTCTATTATATATATTTTTGTGTTGTCCTTACTAGCCTATGCCGTATTTTTTACCGCAATGGTAAAATACATATATGACACAAACTGTGCAAGTAACACCAACTTTTCGACTTACCTACAAAATTTTGTTTTGATTCTGGCTGATTTTCGCATTCGTTGGTTGGTTTTACGTCTTTCTCCTAGCGTTATCCCAGTTTAAACCCGGGGTCCGCTTACTAGTCTAACCGGATTTGACTGAATAGTAGCTTTTCCACAAAACGACTGCCTGTCTGACCTTAGCAACCCGAAGGGATAGCGATATTCCATGGTTTAGACTAGTGTCAGTTTATTCAGAGATAGGTACTGACATCCTATAACGACTGTTAAAGATCTTCATGACAACCGGGACCGACGGCTTAACACGGGGGGCAAGCGATAATTAATAATTCAAGACGCACATAACTCCGAAAAGTCAGTAGTGCGCGCCTAGGATTCGAACTCGATACCCTCTGCATGGCAGTCTGTTGGTATCTCCACTAGGCTATCGCTGCCTGTTGGTTAGTTCTTACGTATGCAAAAATATACCCAGGTTGTTTATGAGGTTCCTCACGACACACGATTTATTCCTAGTGTGGGAGTTGTTTTAGAATGAATCATACTTGTGAGCCTTACACATAATGGATTGTCAATTGCTATGGTTTCATATACCGTTACATTCTGCTACATTCACTTCCAGCATAGTTCTGACAATGTTCCCGAGTTGCCTACACTATAACGTTTGTGACGGCGGAAAAAATATGTGTTAATCTTGAACATATTTCTGAGAACCCTGTTGTATTCAAAACACGTTTTTGAAAAGTTTTCTCGATACAAAAAATAGTAAACTAACCTCTTAAAATGATCTTTCAATAAAAATATCTGTATTACTTATCAACGTACGTTGGTAAAATTTATAACAATAACTATCATATTTAAATACAGAACTTGGTTGTTTTTAATTTTTCACTCAACATTACTCAACTTATCTTTAAGTAATTAATTTATTTTATGGTTTGTAAAAAGTTCAGGGGGTCTAGTACGAGTTAGCACTCGATCGTCACGGTGGACGATAGCCTAGTCGACGGGAATAATTTCCATACATTTTCTAAAAGCGCCACTAACGGAGAGTAGCGATCGATAGAGTCCGCTAGGGGGCGCATTTAGAAATTGTATGGAAATTGTTCCCGTCGACTAGTCTATCGTCCACCGTGACGATCAAGTGCAAACTCGTACTAGACCCTCCGTCGTCGTCGTCGCGCTTCTCTTTCTTATGTATACAATCGGACAGTGACAGCAGCAGCTCAACTCAATAGCGGTTGTCCTGAGATTAGCGCGTTCAAGCAAATAAATTCTGTAGCTTTTTAAGATAGATAGGTAAATTAAATGAAACATGTTATTCATTCAAAATATTCTTTATTGAGAGGGAAACAACAGAAATTACTTATAATATTATAAATATTGCAATAATTTCTCATATTATAATATTGGCATAGGTTTTTTTAATCAATCATTTAATATACCGCATTAACCCTAAAATTAACTTAATTATTTATTGTTGATTAATGACTAATAAATAATTACAATAAAATAAACACATGATTTGAAAACTCGTTTAAAATGTAGCACAATATAATTCTCATTTTACAATAATACAATATTATAAGTTGCATCAATATAACGCTGTATATGTATTTACTGGCTAAAATACATATAACTTTTTAATCGTGTATATTTTTGACTCGCCTGCCTCTGGTCTCGCGGCATAAATGTGCGCGTGGGATTGGGAGGTCTCGGGTTCGATCCCCAGGTCGGGCAAAGTGTTATTGGGTTTTTCCGTTAGGAAATTCTCAGTAGCAGCACGGAGTCTGGTAATGTGCCCGGTACGGCAATAGGCTCGCCCCCTATTACGTGGGTCCTAAAAATTAATGGCGAAATGTGGGTGTAATATTACACCTCTGCCTACCCCTTCGGGGATACAGGCGTGAGCCTATAAAAAAAAATTTGACTCGCTATTTCACAGAGGGTCTAGTATGAGTTTTACACGGTGACGATAGCCTACTCGACGGTAACAATTTTCATACATTTTTAAATACGCCCCCTAGCGGACTCTATCCATCGCTACTGTCCGTTAGGGGCGTTTAAAGAAAATGTATGGAAATTGTTCCCGTCACCTAGGCTATTGTCACCGTGACGATCGAGTGCAAAACTCATACTAGACCCTCTGGTCAGCTTACATTTATGTCTAGTATAAGAAATATACATAAGTAGATGAGCTCGGGGTTACTCGCGCATTTTTTAAGGCTACTGATCCGCTTCCGTGGCGTTGCATCACGCAATGAGCCACGGAAGCGGGGCAGTATAGCCTTCCTCGATAAATGAGCTAAAAAACACTGAAATAATTTTTAAAATCGGACCAGTAATTCCTGAGATTAGCGCGTTCAACCAAACAAACAAACTCTTCAGCTTTATATATTAGTATAAGATTTGCACTTAAAAATACAGGCTGTATTATATTAATATAATTACTATAAATAATTCATTATTATACTGGGTGGAAGGGACGGCGTAAAAAGTGAAAAAAATATTCGGAAAATTCATGATTTTTTTTCGGAAATTTCGCCCTCAGTACATGTACTGAATCACAGAGGGTCTAGTACGAGTTTGCACTCGATCGTCACGATGGACGATAGCCTAGTTGACGGGAACAGTTTCCATACATTTTCTAAATGCACCCCTAACGGAGAGTAGCGATCGATAGAGACCACTAGGGGGCGCATTTAGCCGCTAGTTATCGGTATACCGTCTCTTACACCCAGTACTTATAGCACACAACATGCCTATTCTGTGATTTGGATATAATAGCAGTTAGATTTGTGTTTACCGTTAGAACCGTCCAGGGGCGTCGCCAGTCGATTGCCTAGGGGGGGGGGGGGTCAAAATCGTCAGCCGATGGCCTAAGCGGGGGGGGGGGGGCAAATTGATAGGAGAATTGAGAAAAGTAGGTATTCAGAAAAGTATGAATTGTAGGGTCTTTTTAGTCTCTAGGGGGGTTGCCATGGGAGGAAGACTGGACAGCTTCTGTACCCGGTCTTGTTCCCGTAGGGTGCCTTTGGTCGGCAGTCGAGGTGGTTTTAGTGAAAAAACCACATACTCCGGCTCTCGTTTCCCCAGGAGCTGGAGATCCGAAGGGATTTTCCAACTAGTAAAAAAAAAGTCCGTGTGGTGACGGATTAAGAAAACGGAATGTCACCACCCCATATCATCCCATGGGTGTAGTAAGAGCCGACAGAGGGAGCATATTATGCAGAGAACAGCACTGTTAGGGAAGGAAAACTTGGTACAAACCCTATACCAACCCGTTTGGCCAGCGTGGTATAGAAGGCCAATTCCTCCTTTCAAAGGAGAGGCCTAGTCCAGCAGTGGACTGTTAAAGGCTGATGATGATGAATGAAATTTTTTAATGAAAGGAAGCATATTTGGAAATACAAAAGGAGATAGAACCTAGTACTGAGAAAAGTATGAGTAGTAGGGGTTTTTTAGTCTCTAGGGGGAGCAGCTACCATATGAACATCATTTACTGCTTGAGTATCATATCAATAGTTACTAAAAAATTTACTAGTAGATGTCTACAATGTGAAACAGTTGCAGCTCCTTACAAAAATAAAATGTACAACCATTATATTTGTTTGAAGGAATGGTCATGAGTTTTATTGCCCGTTCTTTCTCGTGGTTCTACCTATTGCATTGCGAACGTGGCAGTAAAAGTAAATGTAGAATCATTAAGTAATTAACTTAAATTTTGACGTTCATAAGCGTCACTTTGTGGCCTAGATGAATAAATGATTTTGACTTTGACGTTGACTTGAGCTGCCCTCCTCTGCCCCCCTTAGCGACGTCCCTTGGAACCGTCTACCAGTCGTCAATCTCCCATCCATACTCAATCGGCCAGCTCCATCCCGTCCTCGTCTTAGTGGTAAAAAAGTTTTTAACATACGCCCTAGTTGTCTCCTGCCACACCAGATTCCTGGTCTTCCTGATCCTCGTCCGTTTAGTTGTTGTATAAGTCGGTACGGTCCTTAGTAGCATTATCTCGTCTGTATCCAGTTCTTTAATAGATATTTCGCCTTTGCCATCCCTGGGGGGAGTGCCACCTGCTTCGGGGCCTGGTGGGGTCGTCTTCGTTCCTGCGTTTCCAGTAGTCACGGGTTCGGCTCTATCTCTGCCTCTCCCCCGCGTCTTGGAATTGGGGTCTTCGTAAGGTTCTACGAGGGTGGTTCTGACGTCGAATTTTCGTTCAATCTCGTGTGCCATGTTCACTGTAAAGAAACAAAGGAGATTATAGTGACAAGCATTGAGAAAGGCATGTTGAGATGGTTTGGGCACATGGAGAGGATGGATAACGATAGACTGACAAAGAAGATATATAAGGCAAGTGTGAATGGGACAGGACAAAGGAGACCTAGGCGGACGTTCTCTGACCAGATTGGAGACATCCTGGAAAAAGGACAAGTCAGAAGTACCCTTAACAGAAGAGCATGCATGAGAAACTTGATGGGAGTGAGTGAAGCAAGAGAGGTATGTCAGGATCGTTGCAAATGGCGTTCCGAGTCTCTGCCTACCCCTCCGTGAAACAGGCGTGAGTCTATGTATGTATGTTTTTTTATGGGCTCACGCTTTTATCCCCGAAGAGTCAGAGGTGGAGGACACTCACATTTCGATGTTATGATTTTAGGGCTCATTTAAAATTCATAACATATTGAAGAGTCTATAGCCGTTACCGGTCACTTTGCTAGATTCCGTGCCTGACCGCCGTTCAGCAAACACATACGCGATCGACTGGACCACGGGAGCACTCCAAATAAGACTATTGTCTATACACATAAATAACATTGGATTGTCTGTTTGTAATATTTAAATAACCGCTTTTTACTAAATGCATATGGATGTATACAAGGTACATCCGATATGATTTTTTTTTAATTGTTGTCTGTCTGTCTGTTTGTTCTTGCTAGTCTCTGGAACGGCGGGACCGATTTTGACGGGACTTTCCCTGGCGGATAGCTGATGTACCAAGGAGTAACTTAGGCTATAAATTAATCGGATACGCGAAGTAGTTCCCTCAGGACGCGAGTGAAACCGCGGGAAACAGCTATTATTAATATATTTTAGAAGAATACAGGCTTAAGTCTAGTATGGGATTCGGAGGGTGTAATGGGAGTTTTGATCGATTTGTGTGTCTGTTCTCGACGGGAACAATTTTCATACATTTTCTAAAAGCGCCCCTAGCGGATAGTATCGATCGGTAGTGACCGCTAGGGGGCGCAAGAAAAGGTATGGCAATTGTTCCCGTCGACTAGTCTATTGTCCACCGTGACGATCGAGTGCAAACTCGTATTAAACCCGCTGCTGGTTCGGACTAGGCCCTAAACGAGTAGGTGAGCAGCAGCATGTGCTTAGTTTGAATAGTTTTGTCGCTGGGCTACTTATCGAATGTTCGAGGGAGACGGACAATTATTTGCACTACTTGTTCGGGACAGCGAGCCTAATACTGGGTGACTAGTACGAGTTTGGTAGAGTTGCGTGTGGTTTTTCGACGAAGACAATCTGTATATACTAGGTTTTATGTAAAACACCGTTAACCTCTCAGGATTACTTTAGTAACATCATAATCAACAACTTTTGTTCTATGACTTTTTACAAAACATAATACATTAACCAAAAACAGACCTTCAAGATTTCGTTGTCCTATCTAACACATTTCAACTCGTGTATTTTGCTGTACCTACCTTCGCCCGCCGCCCGCACCCCTCGCTATTGTTCTATCGCATAGACTTCACAACATTTAGAGCGTTCAATTATTTAAATATTTTTATTTTTGTATGAAAATCGGATAAACTAAACTATGATGCAGTTTTTAAAGTCATAGAACAAAAGTTGTTCATTATGATTATAGTAACATAGTCCTGAGAGGTTAACGGTGTTTTACGAATAACCCTGTATAAACTTCTTGCGTTACTGACTGACTGACAGACAAGCTAGAGCCAAAACTATTGGCGCAAGAAGCTGAAAATTGGCATGTATTTTCCATCGGGACTTTAGAGGTGCACTAAGAAGAGACTTCCCTAAATTCCCCCGTGACCAGAAAAAAAGGGTAAAATTAAAATACAACGAGCTGCGGCCATTTATTTTTTTAAAAGCGCACTAGAAGATAGTAAGTGATATCAGTCGATACTACTAGGGGTTTTGGTACCTAGTAGAGCTTCCATAATTTCAGCATGAATGTGCGGCTCGATCGGGAAAGTACTACCCTCTCACAGAAAATCGACGTAAGGTGGCAATGTACTTGTGACTCTGTTGTTGCTTGTGCCCATGGGCATAGTACAAACAGAATAGTAAGATAGCTTCATACAAATCGGCCGCCGCCGCCGCCGCGCTGGTGTGAATGTATGCGTGAGTCGCCGGGGCGGCGCGGCGGCGTGTACGTACGCACTTTTCACGCACACAATCTCACGAGCGCGGAACGCTCGGCGCGGATTCAGTACGGGATGCGCCGCGCGTCTGATCGCGCGCATGCATGTAGGTACTACACTGCTCGCCCGCGACCATTGTTTATGTACATTCAGTTTTGTAATAAACGTTATTAATATTATACAATGTGTTAAACGACAGTAAATTAAACTTGTTACATTTTTCTCGCTATAAAGGGCATTTAGATAGTTATATAACGCTTAGCTAGTCAGCAGATATTTGAAAAAAAATATATGCAAACTTAAATTCGGTAGTATTCAGCGCAATCACTTAAAAAAACGGCGAAATAGCGCGCGCCGACAAAGCCAGCGGCGCCGCGGTGTAAACACGTGACAACCCGTGCGTCAACGCAAGAGTAGGCAATTAACTCGCCGAGCGGCCTTAGCTAGCTTACTATTCTGTTTTTACTATGCCATGGGCGACGATATTCGCTTACTATCAGGCGATGCCGCCAATCCAGTTACTTTTACGGTCCGGTCACGACCTACAGCAGCGGGCGGCAGCGCCAAGCGATTTCAATGTACCTACTACGTGGCGCGCTTTTCACCGCGTTGGTCGCGCGCCGTGACCGATGTCGCGTTAGAGTAAACGTTTTTTTACTATTATTATAATATTATTATTTAAAAGAAAACTATTAAATAAATAAAATAAAAATAAATAAAAACAAAAACTATTCTTATTTTTTTTCAAAATATCAATTTTTTTGGGCACGTTTCACGAAACGTGGCGAAAAAATAGTTTTTAATTATTTTTATAGTCTTATGGCTGTGTTTACGAATTCTCACGCCTATATTACCGAAAATGTTGCCAGATATTTTTTTAAAGTTTACTGAGTTTTTCAGAATTCTCAGTATTAGCCCGGAGTCTGGTGATGTACCGGGTAACGGCAATAGGCTCGCTCCCTACTACGTGGGACCTAAAAATTCATGGCGAAATGTGGGTGTAATATTTGCCCCTTCGGGGATAGAGTCGTGAATCTATAAAAAAAATTTTTTTTCGTTTTCAATTATAACCGGTGGTAAGACCTTAACTTACCTAAGTGTTCCACTTGCCAGTAGGCGTGTTCAATTTCCTCCAAATATATAATAAGTTCGAATGTAGTATATGAAGGAACCACCGATTCGCAAGTTTGAAATCTTTCAACCATCTTACGGTATTTCTCTTGTATTAACTGCACTAGATACCCCACCTGGAATAAAAAGTAAATTATAGCACTGATGCAGTGATGCGGTATGATGGAAGAATCAGTAGTAACTTTTTTTAACACGCTTTTTTTACGCCGGTGCGTGATTTCGTGAACGGATATCGCGAATCAGTTATTATACCAGGTATTTACATCAGAGAGTCCAGTATGAGTTTTGCACTTGATCGTCACGATCACGATAAACTAGTCGACCTAGCGCCAAAGAGCTCAGATATTTACATAGAGGCGCATTTCATATGGGGGCTTTGAAGACAAACTTTCTGGGACTCACATTGCCGCTTCACAGCTTAGCAGTTACGCTGCGGCAGCTGTGCCTCTCTCCCCCGGTGATTTTTTATTGCGGGAGCGAGAGAGACGGAGGACGATGCCAGCGCCGCCAACGGCGCCAACTACGAACTAAACTGGAGATAGTCCCCACTTGGAATCGGCACACGAAATCCTTAAGAACTGCGCTTCTATGTTAATCTGTATTCATTGCTAGCGCCCTCTGCCGTTCGCTACTGTCCACTAGTGGCACTTTTAGAAACTGTATGGAAATTGTTCCTGTCGACTAGTCACCGTGACAATCGAGTGCAAACTAGTACTAGACTCCATGGGCAATACCGTGCTACGGAGGGCACGTTAATTAGTTTATTTATTTTTATTTATAGTCTCACGCCTGTATCCCCGAAGGGGTAGGCAGAGGTGTAAATATTCCACCCACATTTCGCCATGAATTTTTTGGGTCCCACGTAATAGGGGGCGAGCCTATTGCCGTTACCGGGCACATCACCAGACTCCGGGCTGCTACTGAGTATTCGGAAAACCCAGTAACACTTTTGGCCGACCCGGGAATCGAAGCCGGTACCTTCAATCAGCAGTCGCATACGCTATCCACTGGACTACAGAGGCAGTACGTAAAGTAGTCTCGGTTTTAATTTAAGAACTAGAATCATTATGCCACTTCAGAGGCCTTTGGGCTGTCTGAAAGCTCTGACGCCAGAGTTAGATACACACTCACACTAGACTGCGGCGACAAAGGAAATTACACGAAGCGACCAGTACCTTGGCCAAATAGATACACAACTCGGTACAAACTTTGGACCAACCGTCTGACCAGTATGGTACATACATACATACATAGTCTCACGCCTATAACCCTGAAGAGGTAGGCAGAGGTGTATTTCTACACCCACTTTTCACCAGATATACTTTAGTCCCACGTAATAAGGGGCGAGCCTATTGCCGTACCGGGCACATTTCCAGACTCCGTGCTGCTACTGAGAATTTCGTGACAGAAAAACCCAATAACACTGCCCGACCCAGGAATCGAACCTGGGACCTCCCGATCCCACGCGCACATTTATGCCGCGAGACCAACGAGGCAGTCCACTAGTATGATATAGTAGACAAAATGCTGCTATTGAGTTATAGTACTACTGCGAAGCAAATTGGCCTGGTATGGACATGTTATACGAAGAGATAAGATGTACGTAGGTAAAAAAGTGATGAATATGCATGTAGAGCGACGAAAAAGGAGTGAGCGGCCAAGGAAAAGATGGATGGGCTATGTGAGGATGGATATGAAAGATAAAAGGGTAAACATTCGGATGCCTGGTGGCAGAGAAGTATGGAAGCGAAGGACATACTGCCCGACCCTAAATAGATTGGGACCAGGGCAAGACAATGATGATGTGAAGCAAAATAGAAGAGACATATGTCCAGGAGAAGATTGTGGAAGATAGCTTCTTAAGCTTTGGTTTCCTAGGAAAGCGGTGCCAAAAAATTTACTTTTACAAATAGATTTTCACATTTATGGGTCCATATTTATATAACAAATTAAATAGAGTCATAAGTTTATATACCTCAAACTATTATTATTGTAAAAAAACACTTTGTAATTATTTACAAGACATGCCATATGAACAGACAGAAGAGTTACTTGCAATATTAAAATAGAACTAAGAACATAACTGTATACAACTATTATTATTTTAGCTTAAGTTATTTTAATGTAGTTTTACCATATAAGATAGTTTTACTTGATCGCCTGAAGCACAGGTTTTTAACCTAGTACAGGCAAATATGTATTCATCCTTTAAATGTACTTATAAGACCTGAATTGTAAATGTTTTTGCACTATTTTGGAAATAAATAAATTTATTATTATTATTATTATTATTATTATCATATAGCGGCATTAGCGGCCGTAATACAGCGGTGAATGACGTCACTAGAACGTTGTCTATGTAAACAAAATGGCGCGGTTTCCTAGAAAGCGCTAACTGACACCGTAACGTCAAAAAGCGGTACCGCCATTTGCATAACGGTCGTCTTGTCGGTGTCAGATGGTTTCGTGAACGTTTCATTGATAGTCAAAGTCAAAGTCAAAAATCATTTATTCATCTAGGTCACAAGGTGACGCTTATGAACGTCAAATTTTAATGTACATTACTTAATGCTTCTACATTTACATTTACTGCCCATATTATAGCCCATATTATAGATAGCGGTGAACAAGGCGGTGAAGCTATTTTTTAAAAAAATGTATTTGTGTTTGTTTTACCGGAACAACGTATACAAAGATATATTCATTGCTCAGTAAACGGCGACGTACTAAAATCTCAAATGTACCTTCAGTAGGTACCACGAGATTTGAATAAATCGTCTTCCGCCATACGACTATTTTCTTTCTGAGGGTCTAGTCCGAGTTTGCACTCGATCGTCACGATCGACGATAGAATTGTCGCCGGGAACAATTTCCATACATTTTCCAAAAGCGCCACCTAACGGAGTGTTGCGATCGATAGAGACCGCTAGGGGGCGCATTTAGAAAATGTATGGAAATTGTTCCCGTCGACTAGCTATCGTCGATCGTGACGATCGAGTGCAAACTCGGACTAGACCCTCAGATGATAGTTCATCCTCCAAGTAAATTACTAAAGCTTAATCAAGGTCCTTGATTTTCTATCTTGGACACTTTTCGTTTGACGTTTGTTTTAAAAAATGACTGACGGTGTGTTAAAACGGCCGTGGAACTTTCCACATGTCGTCACCTTAAAGACTGCCGCCTTTTTGCGTCCGTAATATTACGGCCGCTATATGACGACACCGCTTTCCTAGGAAACCAAAGCTTTAGAATGAAATAGGATAGATACACTTTGCTTTCTTAACTCGTCACCACACGGACCAATTATCTATCAACTTTGACTGCACGGTTGACGTAGTGGATTAAGCGGCCGCCTCACAGCTTGACAATGCGCCGAAGTGTCGTGGGTTCGATCCCAAACGAGACAACACTTTGTGTGATCCATAAATTGTTGTTTCGAGTCTGGATATTCATTGTGTCCGTTAGTTGTATGTTTGTAAAGTCCCCCGCGACACAGGATTTATTCATAGGGAGATGTTATTTAAAAAAAAAAAAACATGTTTATATATTTACCTCAAAGGCCGGTTGGTTGATGCACAACTGCTTTATGTAATCAACGGATTCCATTCTTCTCCAACAGTTTGCCACTATATCTGACATTGAATTCTTGATGTATTCTGTGTGCGGAGCGATATATCGAAAGTACAGGGCTTCGCATCTTGGTAACACTATTTAAAAAAACCGTGTAACGAATAATTAAAAAAGCAAACAAATTGTTTTGTTTTTTTTTACTTTGAAGTAGTTGATTGAATCAGGCGTTACTTGGCGGAACTCCATTGTAACCTAATGGAACGAAAGAGGAACCCACCACGCACCCTCGGATTGACCACCCCAACTATTGCAATAGAAAAAGGTTGACAATACCGAACTCCTCTAAAAGGATAAGGGATATAGGAATGGTATGGGTTCCAGGAAGATACCTGACTTGCTGTATCCCGCTGTATGCGCCGACTATTCTTCGACACGTGTTTCGCCTCTGCACGAGGCATCCTCAGGAGCGATGGGCAACGACTGAGACTCAGTCCTGGCGCCCATACCATTCCTATATCAAGCGATATAGGAATGGTATGGGCTCCAGGACTGACCTTTTAGAGGAGTTCGGCATTGTCAACCTTTTTCTATTGCAATAGTTGGGGTGGTCAATTCGAGGGTGCGTGGTGGGTTCCTCTTTCCTTCCATTAGGTTACTTTGAAGTATAAAGAGGCCATCTTTAAAAAAAAAAATATCATAGTTTTAAATTCGTTCAAAATGTTTGACAGTGAAAGTACCTGTTTTATTATTGTATAGGCGGCAAAGGAGACGGATTGCCTGATGGTAAGCAATTACCGCGGCCCTTGGACACAAACAATACCACTCGAGTTACAAGAGCATTGCCACCTCTTGGGGTTGGGACAAGGGATAGGAGGAGGAATGGGATAAGGGAGAAGGAATAGGGGATGGGACCTCCGGCACTCTCACTCACCGATCGCAACGCTGCAATCAGCAAGGCTCTACCTATAAAAAAACTAAAACCTGATTCTTAAATAAGTTAATTTGCAACCTTATTTAGTCGCTTAGGCACGATAATGTTTAATTGTTAACTATACAGTATTTTAACTGCATACAAACAGTTGCAGGAGGTCTGAGTGTCTAGTACGAGTTTGCACTCGATCGTCACGGTGGACGATAACCTAGTCGACGGGAACTATTTACAACTAACATATATTTATTCTTTTTTATTGCGTCGCGCCTGTACCTCCGAAGGGGCAGGCAGAGGTGTACTATTACACCCACATTTAGTCATATTATGAATTCGTAGGCCCCACGTAATAAAGGCGAGCCTATTGCCGTTACCGGACACTTTACCGGACTCCGTGCAACTTACTCAGAATTCGGAAAAAAGGTCGGCAACACTATTGACTGACCCGAAAATCGAACCATCTTCTCAGGTAACGCATACGCTATCCACTAGACCACAGAGGAAGTCTGTATTAACTGCTTCACCTTTAACTGCTTCACAAAGTAAAATATTTATTGCAATTAAACTACAGTTTATGGATTTTATCGCGTTATATTGGTTTCACTGAATTATTACAACCGAATGATCTAGAAACTATTTTTTTTATTTATTACTAGCCGACGTTTCGAATTCTTTACAGGATTCATGGTCACGGCAGACTGAGGTGATATTTGTCTTTTTCTTGAATGTCATCGACAACCCAACCTACTAGACACCTAATGTTTTCATTTCTACAAACAAACAATTCTGTCAAAGCGGTGAGGTATGCGGGGCGAAGGGGGCTACAAAAATGCATTCTAATTGGCCGGTTCAAATTTGCGGTACGTCATAATTCATAACTAGTGTTGGGATCGGTCTTATGTAAGACGTATAAGTCTAACGTGTTGTCAGAAAGTGTTCGCCTTACGTCTGCCGTCTAGTAGGCTGGGTTATCGTTGTTCAATGTGTAAGTTATTTCAAAGTAGGTACCCGAACATTTTCCAATATTGGTGATACTATTACTTACGCATAAAATATTTAATTAATAATACTTACATGAGAAAAAATGGATATATGTTATTAAAACCATACACAAACGGTACGGTTTTAAAATATTGGGCGCCATCTTGAATTGGCTCACTGGCCTAACGGAGCATAGTTTGACACACGCTAGGAAAGTTTTCAAAGTTTTCTCGAACTATTTTAAAGAATATTATATAAGCGAATGCGAGAAAAGTAATTAATATTTTATACTCTTTGTTTTATAGTTTTCGGTATTTTAATTAGCAATTAGATAATAAATTTGATCACGTGTAATTGTAAAGCTGGTTGCCCACGTTGCGTGGATGTGAGGACTAACGCGCACCGCACTTCTGCAGTTACTCCGCTGGTCGGGTAACTTTAAAGGTGCGGTGCATGTCCGTTTGTAAAACCACGCACCGTGGGCAGCTAACTTAATATTTACATGTAAACGATTATTTTTCGATTAATTAAATCTATAGTGTTTATCGCCTATTAATAATTAATACATAATTTCACGTTTTTGTCTCCAAAGGGGTATCCAGAGAATAGTATGATATACAATAATTTCTATAACTATTAAACAAAAGGATTCATTAATACATATTAATTACCATAGAAAAATGATTGTATTTTTTTGTTTCTCACGTAAGTTTTAATTAAGTACTACAAGTTTTTATTTGTTGTTTCTTAATAGTTAGTATAACCGAGATAAATCGGAGAGCACGAAGTCGGTCCCGGTTGTCATGAAGATCTTTGACAGTCGTTACAGGGCGTCAGTACCTTCTAAATAAACGACACTAGTCATGGAATATCGCTATCCCTTCGGGTTTGGAGGTCAGACAGGCAGTCGCTCTGTGGGAAAGCTAATATTCAGCCAAGGCCGGTTAGACTAGTAAGCGGACCCAAGTTTTGTTTTCTATTTTTCACCACGTTCACACAACACCGTCTAGTCCCAAACTAAGCAGAAGCTTGTACTATCGGTACTAGACAATGGATAGACACACATATATACTTTTCTTGTAAATACATACATATTATACATAGAAACACCCAGACCAAGACATAAACATCCGTGTTCATGCACACAAATGTTTGACTTGAGCGGGAATCGAACCCGCGACATTCGGCGTAGCAGTTGCGGCGCCAACCGGTCGTCTTGTTTGAAACTGGGATAACGCTAAGTGAATGATGAATGAGTTAGTTTAACCACCATCGTCCTAGCGTTTTCCCTCGCGTTCAAGATGATTTTTTTATGAAATGGGCGGCAAACGAGCAGATGGATCGCCTGATGGTAAATAATTACCGACAGACTGCTATGCAGAGGGTCTCGGGTTCAAATCCACGCCTAGCACCAATAACTTTTCGAAGTTATATGCGTATTACATTGTTAATTATCGCTTGCTAACCGTTGAAGAAAAACATCGCGAGGAAATCTGCGTACCTGAGTGTTCTCTATATGGTTCTCAAAAGACGTGTGTCTACCAATCCCCGCTTGGCCAGCGTGGTGGCCCTTACCCTTCTCATAGTGAGTGCCGGAGGCCCTTGCCCAGCAGTGGGACAGTATACAGGGTGTATGGAACGGCGTACCGAAAACCGATACCAGTGATTCAATATGATACAACTTTTTTGTGTCATACTGAATCATGGCTTTGACACAAATAATTCAAAGTTGACTTATATGATACAACATTTTTGTGTCATACTGAATCATGGCTTTGACACAAATAATTCAAAGTTGACTTATATGATACAACATTTTTGTGTCATACTGAATCATTGCTTTGACACAAATAATTCAAAGTTGACTTATATGATACAACTTTTTTGTGTCATACTGAATCATGGCTTTGACACAAATAATTCAAAGTTGACTTATATGATACAACTTTTTTGTGTCATACTGAATCATGGCTTTGACACAAATAATTCAAAGTTGACTTATATGATACAACATTTTTGTGTCATACTGAATCATGGCTTTGACACAAATAATTCAAAGTTGACTTATATGATACAACTTTTTTGTGTCATACTGAATCATGGCTTTGACACAAATAATTCAAAGTTGACTTATATGATATAACTTTTTTGTGTCATACTGAATCATGGCTTTGATACAAATAATTCAAAGTTGACTTATATGATACAACATTTTTGTGTCATACTGAATCATGGCTTTGACACAAATAATTCAAAGTTGACTTATATGATACAACTTTTTTGTGTCATACTGAATCATGGCTTTGACACAAATAATTCAAAGTTGGCTTTAATTGCTTTATGTTTTTAAACTTCAAACTTCAAATGTTTACTGCAATCATGAGTATAGTCTGTGCGGAAAGAGATTGGCGTGGCGAAAATTGGAACTAACATTCGTTCGAGACCCTTTAGTAATTTTTAACTTATGTACGTACGATTGAAAATCCTTCTGTCTGTCTGAGTAATACAGGCTCAACAGATCAAGATTTTTAGTCGCACTATAATAAATTAACAATGTTGCCAACGTATTGTTGCGCCCTCAAATCAAAAGTCTGTTCTCTTTCCGCACAGACTCTACATAAGATGTTATTGTACAATGGTTATAGGTTCATACTTGATACCCTGTTAGGGCGCAGCAACACTATGTTATTATTTTATTAATTACTAGAGGACGCCAGCAGTTACGCCTGCAATTTTTTTAAATTTTAACCGTTTTGGCCGATCCCGTGAGATTTTCGCGAAATCCCTTCTTAGTGCACCCCTACGGTCCCCAAGGAACATACATGCCAAATTTCAGCTTCCTGCGCCCAATAGTTTCGGCTGTAGCGTGTCTGTCAGTCAGTCAGTAACGCAAGGATTTTATATATTAAGATTATTATATGTATTTTAATTAACTACCACATTATTTATTATTATATATTATACTGTATTCATATTTTACATTAGGTTACAGTTTAGTTCTGTCCTCGAAAAACTCTCATCTCTAACTCGTACATGATACTGAGGGGAGAGAGAGGAAAGAGATGAACCGACCCCCAATGGGTCGAATTTGCCGGGAAATGTTCATGAATTTTCCAAATCGTTTATGCGCGTGGTGTAAGGCATTACACCCAGAACATGCAGGGCCAATGAGGCAGCGATAGCTTAGTGGAGATACCAACAGACTGCCATGCAGAGGGTATCGGGTTCGACGTTGCACCGCGCGCACCAATGACTGTTCGGAGTTATGTGCGTATTGAATTGTTAATTATCGCTTGCCCCATGCCTCGGAGAGCACGTTAAGCCGTCGGTCCCGGTTGTCATGAAGATCTTTGACAGTCGTTACAGGGTGGCAGTACCTTCTAAAATAAATTGACAGTAGTCTTAACCATGGAATATCGCTATCCCTTCAGGTTGCGAAGGTCAGACAGGCAGTCGCTCCGTGGAAAAGCCAATATTCAGCCAAATCCGGTTAGACTAGTAAGCGGACCCCAGATTAGAAACTGGGATAACGCTAAGAGGATGATGCAGGGCCAAACTAAGCAGAGCTTGTACTATGGGTACTAGATAATGGATAAACATACATATATTATACACTTTTTTTTGTAAATACATACATATTATACATAGAAACACCCAGACCAAGACAAACATCCGTGTTCATGCACACAAACGTTTGACTTGAGCAGGAATCGAACCCGCGACCTTCGACATAGCAGTCGCTTACACTCCCGCTACGCCAACCGGCCGTCAAATATACAATGATAATAACTTTTCTGCCCCAACGTCTCTCTCTGATCCGATCAGCTCATTATGAGAATCCAAATAAATTTCAGTGTTCGCGTCATCATGTGGCCACGAGATCAGAGGTAAAACTACCCTGCCCCCCTACGATATGTACTTCATAACGGACTGGTGGAGATCTCGTACCGACGACCCCTACCTCAATGTAGGACCCCTACCTTTCAAGAAAAAGAAATATCAGACGGAAGTAGACAATAGGCAGGCAGAGATCATGGTCAATTTGACTGCGGAACTTATAAAAGGTATGATTATTTTTTTACTGCACAATACTTACAGTTTTTAATTATTAAAAGTATAATTAGTATTAAACATGTGTATCAACATCATCAGCCCTTTATACTGTCCCACTGCTGGGCACGGGCTTCTTCTCACTATGAGAAGGATAAGGCCATAGTCCACCACGCTGGCCAAGTGCGGTTTGGCAGACTTCACATGTCTTTCGAGAACATTATAGAGAACTCTCAGACATACAGGTTTCCTTACGATGTTTTCCTTCACCGTTTAGCAAGCGATAATTAACAATTTAATACGCATTTAACTTTGAAAAATCATTGGTGCGAGTCGAGGATTCGAACCTGAGACCCTCTGCGTAGCAGTCTGTCGGTCTCTCCACTCGGCTATCGCTGCTTCTCACATGTGTATACAGGATGTTGATTTGAATTTGCATAATTTTAAGGGCTGTATATACTACTATAACTGAATACAAATACATGAAAAATAGGTCACCAAAAGAAAAAATACATTTCGTCGTCATACACTTTGAAAATTAACTCAGTGTATTCACCGCCGCCGCCGCTCAGCTGATCGGCATTACAGGTGCCTAACACACATATCTAAGAAATCCAAAACAGCTATGATACGATTTTCCATCATGAAGTTCCAGTTTGTCTTCCAGCTCCATCATCAGATCAGTTTGACAGTACCATATTATTATATTGTCATCTAAACTACATACAACTGCCAATTTTCACTACCTTACGACCCTTGGAAGATGGTTAAATTCCATTACATAGTTAGTTACATACATGTTAAGTTCCAGTTCATACCTTCCGGCTCCATCATCAGTACCATATAATTGCATTGTCATCAGAACTACATACAGCTGCCAATTTTCATTACGCTACAACCCTTGGAAGATGGTTAAATTAGCTTAGATTCCATTACATAGTTACATACACGACGACCTAATAAAAGCGTGTTAAAAAAGTTAAGAAAAACAGGTTCATATATCATAAACCTATATAATCGATTTTAAACTTTCGCGATTTGTATACATCATACAAAATAAATTAGCGGGTCTTAATCGCGTACAACTAACTTATATAAGGTATAAATACCTATTTGGTTCCGACGTTTCGCTCGTCTTGCACCGAGCGTGGTCGCGGAGAGACTGATGAAAGCTCAGCGCCGTCTTGTGGAAGTGCGGGTTTCGGCACCTACCCTCACTTGGTCTTTATTTAAGTTCGCAATGTCGGTACTCCGACACAAGACGAGCGAAACGTCGGAACCAAATAGGTATTTATACCTTATATAAGTTAGTTGTACGCGATTAAGACCCGCTAATTTATTTTGTATGATGTAAACCTATATATTATGATTGTTCGTGTGGTGACGGATTAAGAATACGGAATGTCACCACCCTATATCATCCCATGGGTGTCGTAAGAGCCGACAGAGGGAGCATATTATGCAGAGAACAGCACTGTAAGAGAAGGACAACTTGATACAAACCCTATACCAACCCAGGCTTAGTCCAGCAGTAGACTGTAAAGGCTGATGATGATGATGATGATGATACAGAGACAAGTGAGCAACAACTCAGGCAGTTAAATTATTGCATGGCATGAGGAAGCTGTGTGTGTTGTTATTTCGGATGGGGATATTTTTTTTATAAACCCACGACTGTATCCTCGAAGGGGTAGGCAGAGGAGTAATATTACACTCACATTTCGCCATGAATATTTAGGTTCAACGTAATAGGGGGCGAGCGTATTGCCGTTACCGGGAACATCACCAGACTCCGTGCTACTACTGAGAATTTGGAAAAACCCAGTAACACTTTTGCCCGACCCGGGAATCGAACCCAGGACCTCCGATCAGCAGTCGCATACGCTATTCACTAGACCACGAAGGCAGATGATTATGAACCAAAATTGGAATTTTCCAGATTGCCAGATGAAACTAAGACACCAGCAGGTAATACAAGAGGAATACCAAAAGGACGAGAATTTCGAACTCGGGTTGATCGCCGCTACTGTTATGGAGAAGTTTACTCATATGGTGCAAATCTATCAGTGAGTATCATTTATACTTAATTTTATTTTTATTTATAGACTCACGCCTGTATCCCCGAAAGGGTAGGCAGGGGTGTAAATATTGTACCCACATTTCGCCAGGAATTTTTAGGTCCCACGTAATAGGGGGCGAGCCTATTGCCGTACCGGGCACATTACCAGACTCCGTGCTGCTACTGAGAATTTCCTAACGGAAAAACCCAATAACACTTTGCCCGACCCGGGAATCGTGTACCCTCATGTACCCGTGTGTCGGAGGGTCGGGTATCGCCGAAGCATTCGTTGCTACCCCCGACGGGTATTGGCCCGCCAGATGGTCAGGCGAGCCCTGAACAAAACCTCCTTGGCGGCGGATGAAGGTGTTGGGCTCCGCCGCCAAAACACCCAGCGGCCGCAGAGGATAGGGAGGACGGCAACTGCCAACACCACATCTCCTGTTCCTCTGCGGTCCACCGCGACGCAACAAATAGTGCGCCCCCATTTGGTCGCGGGAAATAGGGCGCGCGGCAACGCAACTCCGACACGCCTCTTCTCCCGCGACCGCGCCCGACTGCGAGGACAGACAGAACTGTCACCCGCACCCGCACCTTTGGACGCATCCTGCGCAGGCCCCTCCAAGCCCACGCGGAGCGTCCACTCCCGGGATCTCTCTTAGCTTCACCGCAGGTGTCCAAGCCACGGTTACTGAGACCCTCCACCACGACAAGGTGGAGTCCCCTTCGCCCTTTTTTTTTTTTTTTTGTTTTTTTTTTTTTGTTTTTTTTTGTTTTACGAGGTGGAAAATCCCTTCGGATCTCCGACTCTTGGGGGAAATAAGAGCCGGAGTATGTGGTGTTTCCACTAAAAACCACCTCGACTTCCGCCATGTACCCGTATGTCGGAGGGCGGGGCATCACCAAAGCACTCGTCGCCACCCTCC
Organism: Euclidia mi; assembly: GCA_944739405.2. Taxonomy (NCBI): domain Eukaryota; kingdom Metazoa; phylum Arthropoda; class Insecta; order Lepidoptera; family Erebidae; genus Euclidia; species Euclidia mi. The sequence goes on along the minus strand of OX123210.2, from coordinate 18,072,201 downwards.
GACGGGTATTGGCCCGCCAGATGGTCAGGCGGGCCCCGAACAAAACCCCCTTGGCGACGGATTAAGGTGTTGGACTCCGCCGCCAAAACGCCCAGCGGCCGCAGAGGATAGGGAGGACGGCAACGCAACACCGCATCTCCTCTTCCTCTGCGGCCCCACCGCGACGCATCGAATGGTGCGCCCCCATTTGGTCGCGGGAGATAGGGCGCGCGGCAACGCAACACCGACACGCCTCTCCTCCCGCGACCGCACCCGACTGCGAGGGACAGAAGAACTGTCCCTCGCACCCGCCCCTTTAGACGCATCCTGCGCAGGCCTCCGTCAAGCCCACGCGGAGCGTCCCCTCCTGGATCCCTCTTAGCTTCACCGCGGGTCACCAATCCACGGTTACTAGGCCCCCCCACCACGACAAGGTGGAGATCCCACGGGGGGGGAGTCCCCTTCGCCCTGCCCCAGGGCGGAGGGATTTTCCAACCCGACATTAAAAAAAAGAGACGCCAACATATGAAATTAAATTGTTATTTTATTTATTGAATTATTACGATGTTTTTAATTCTTTATCTATTTTCAAATATTGTTATTGTGATTTTTTTTAACTAGACTTGAAATTTAATTGTGTTGTTGTGCTATGGTTTTTTGATGAATTTATTGCAATTATTTTATTTGTATTCATAAAATTGTGTTGACTTTTTTTATTGACATTGATGAACTTTTAACTTTTTGACATTTTACTTTTATTGTGTTCTATTTAATGTATATTTTATGTGTATTTATATTAAAATTCAAACACAATTTTTGTGCTTAATGCTTGTGAATAAATGAAATGAAAAATTAAAACGGTAACGGCAATAGGCTTGCCCCTTTTTCCGTTGGACCTAAAATTAATAAGATGGTAAAATCATCATCATCGCCCTAGCGTTATCCCGGTTACATCCAAGACTGGCACGCCTTGGAGCCCGAAGTCCGCTTACTGGTCTAACCAGATATGACAGAATATCTACTTTACCACAGAGCGACTGCCGTTTGACCTCCGCTATCCAAACAAAGGGATAGCGATATTCCATGGTTAAACCAGTATCAGCTTATTTGAGGGTACTGACTCCCCACAACGACTGTCAAAGATCTTCATGACAGACGGGACCGACGGTTTAACGTGCTCTCCGAGGCACGGGGCAAGCGATAATTAACAATTTAATACACACTTCGAAAAGTCATTGGTGTGCGCCGAGGATTCGAACCCGATACTCTCTGCATGGCAGTCCGTTGGTATCTCCACATGTCCACTAGGCTATCGCTTCCTAATAATATGGTGAAATATGGGTGTAATATTTTACCGCTGATTACCCCTTCGGGGATCCAGGCGTGAGTATATAAAATGCTATTAATTTATTTATATTGTTATAGATTTGTAATTCGGCCGGACTATTGGCAAGACATCGATAATATGGAAATTACGTCTAACATTATAAGGAGCTACCAAGTCATGTGTAAGTATAAAAATACATACATACATAACTTCACGCCTTTTATCCCCGAAGGGGTAGGCAGAAGTGTATTACACACCCACACTTCGCCAGTTATGTTTCGGTTCCAATGTGGGGGCGAGCCTATTGCCATCTACCGGGCACATCATTAAGCGAGCGATAATTAATTTATAATACACACATAACTTGGAAAAGTCAGCGGTGTGTGCCCGGGGTACCTGGGGATCGAACCCGAGACTATCGTCTCGGCCGGCAGTCCATTACGTACACCACTGGGCTATCGACGCTTTAAGTATAAAAAAGGCCAAAGGAACGAAATTATGAAAGAAAAACTGCTAGAATAGCAGCTCATCATCATATCGGCCGAAAGACGTCCACTGCTGGACATATGCCTCCTCCAAGACTCTCCACATGAGCCTATCTTGATTCACCCGCATCCATCCGCTGCCCACGATCCTAACAAGTTCGTCAGTCCACCTTGCGGGAGGTTTCTCTGCTAAGACTTTCGGTGTGAAAACTCCGACACCAGAATGAGATTTTTTGATACTTTTTCTACCACCAGACGGCGCTTCATATGCGCCAGGTGACAGGTCCAAACGCTGTTAGCTAGCTCTGCATATAGGTACAGACAGTGGTATTAGATTTTAATATTTAACTGCATTATTTCCATCATGGTTCTGATCACTTTCGCGGATTGCCTGCATTATTAGGTATATATAATGTAAGTGGATGCTCCTGTTTCACCATGTCTATTCTGAGGAGGCTAACCAAAACTATTATGCTTAAGTATTATTATGTACAGTAAATATAATTATACAAGTGATATAGAAGGTGTAACAGTTGCAGCACCTTACAAAATGTAAATTGTGTATTATGCAAAACCTGGCGATGAAAAAGAGTGGCCGTGAGTTATATTGCCCGTTCTTTCTCATGGTTCTACCTATTGCTTTGCGAACGTGGCAGTAAATGTAAATGTAGAAGCATACAGTAATAATGTTTTAAATTTGAGTATAAGTAATTATTTTATAAATTTATTTTGAATTTGAATTTGACACACACATGAAGCAAACAAATACAGAGCAAACAGCTCAGATATTTACATAGAGGCGCATTTCCTATGGTCGCTCTGAAGACAAACTTTTAGTGACACAAATTGCCGCTTGGCAGCGTGGTGGTCACGCTGTGGGAGCTGTCTCTACGAGAACAAGAGAGACGAACGTTCCTCGAGTGTATCTTAACTGCGAGAGCAAGAGAGACGGAGAACGACGCCAGCGCCGCCAACGGCGCCAACTACGAACTAAACTGGAGACAGTAGCCCACTTGGAATCGGCACACGAAATCCTTAAGAACTGCGTTTCTATGTAAATCTGTATTCATTGCACAGAGGTACACAAATATAGGCGCTCTGGCACTTTTGACAAGTTTCTGGACCTGACGTCTCAGTGCTGCCGCGTAGTGGCCATCGTTTTAGAAAACCTTCATTGGCCAGACACTCACACGAAAAAAAAATTTTGTTTTTTTTTATATAGTAATAGGCTGCAAACTAGCAGACGGATCGCCTGATGGGAAGCAATTACCGCCGCCCGTGGACAGAAGCAACACCACAGGAGTCACAAGTGTGTTGCCGCCCCTTGATATTGGGAAAAGGGATAGGATGAGGAGTATGATGAGGGAGGAGGCATAGGAGATAGGGCCTCCGGCACTCTCACTCACCAAACGAAAAGCAACAGTTTAGGTACTGTTACTTTACGTCGATTTTCTGTGAGAGGGTAATACTTCCCCGGTCGAGCCGGCACATTCATGCTGAAATCAGCAAGGCTACCGTAGTTGTTCCTCACTATTACGTTTTTCTTCAGTTAGCGACTACAACGAAATAAGGATGGAGAAGAATTTGTTCTTTGAGAGGCTGAAGCAAAATTCGAAGAAGAGAGCAGAAGAAAAAAGAAGGAAGGAACAAGAGGAAGAAGAAAGAAGTAAGTAAGCGATTTAAAAGAGTGACCGTGAGTTTTATTGCCCGTTCTTTCTCATGGTTCTACCTATTGCATTGCGAACGTGGCAGTAAATGTAAATGTAGAATCATCTAATAATTAACTTTAATTTTTGTCGTTAATACGCGTCACTTTGTGGCCAAAATGAATAAATGATTTTGACTTTTGACTTTTATGTCAAAATTAGTTATTCACTTAGGCAATGAATACAGATTTACATAGAAGCACAGTTCTTAAGGATTTCGTGTGCCGATTCCAAGTGGGGACTGTCTCCTGTTTAGTTCGTAGTTGGCGCTGCTGGCGTCGTTCTCTGTCTCTCTTGCTCTCGTAGTTAAGATACACAGGAGGACCGTTCGTCTCTCTTACACTCGTAGAGACAGTTGTCACAGCGCGACTGCCACGCCGCCAAGCGGCAATTTGGGTCACAGAGAGTTTGTCTACAGAGCTCCCATAAGAAATGCGCCTCTATGTAAATATCTGAGCTCTTTAACTTAGGTCACAATTTGACGCTTATGTACTTAAAAACTCTTCATCATCATCATCGTCCTAGCGTTATCCTGGTAGAATGCAAGACTTACATGCCTTAACTCGATTTGACAGAATATCAGCTTTTTCGCGGAGCGACTGCCTGTCTGACCTCCGCAACCCAAAGGGATAGCGATATTCCATGGTTTAGACTAGAGTCAGTTTATTCATAGGCACTGACTCCCTAAAGAACTGTCCAAGATCTTCATGACAGCCAGGACCGATGGCTTCACGTGCTCTTCGAGGCAATTTACCATCCGAAAAGTCATCGAAGCGCGCCGTGGATTCGAACCTGAAACCCTCAGCATAGCTGTCTGTTGGTATTTCCACTAGGCTATCGTCCGTGTGGTGACGGATTAAGAATACGGATTGTCGGCACCCCATATCATCCCATGGGTGTCGTAAGAGCCGACAAAGGGACCATATTATGCAGAGAACAGCACTGTTAGAGAAGGAAAACTTGATACAAACTATACCAACCCGTTTGGCCAGCGTGGTATAGTAGGCCAATTCCTCCTTTCAAAGGAGAGGCCTAGTCCAGCAGTGGACTGTTAAGGGCTGGTGATGATCGCTGCCTTCTCCTAGATAATGTTTCGTTTCCCCGTTATTATTTCTGCTTAGTATGACTTGGGTGCATAGGGTTCCACCAAGAACTTAGGGTCCCAAGCCAACCTCACCTGCAAGTGGTGCACCTGCCGATCAACGGACGAGGCTCTGGCAAACAAAATGTCCCAATAAGCGGCAATAGGCTCGCCACCTATTACGTGGAATCAAAACACTGGCGAAAAGTGGGCGTTTAATATGCCTCTGCCTACCCCTTCGGGGAAACAGGCGTGAGTCTATGTATGTATGACTTGGCGCATTGCGCAAAACGAGTAGACTTCGTAGTACCACAACGTCGTAGCGCTCATAGCGCGACTTGGCTTGCAGTTCGTAACAGTTCGGCAAAGTTAAGCAACGCTTGCACAGGTCACCACTTGCATGGGTGACCGTGTGTGACATTTACATCTGAGCACTACCGTGCTTCGGAGGGCACGTAAAGCTGTCGGTCCCGGTTCTTGTCTAAGGCTAAGGATCGTAAGGCCATGTCGGAGGCCTTCGGGCGGTCTGATAACTCCGACACCAGAGTTTGCCACACACTCACACGAAAAACAAACAAAAGTAAACTTTTCGTTGATTCGTCTTTTATTTTTATAGTCTCACGCCTGTATCCCTGAAAGGGTAGGCAGAAGTGCAAATATTACACCCACATTTCGCCATGAATTTTTAGCTCCCACGTAATAAAGTATATGTATGTATTATCATAATATTTATATGATATGTATAAAAACTAGTGTAATGATGGATTAGATATTAATTATTTCAATCTTTGCAGTTTATACACCGGCCACAATCATCTCTGCACCCCCCTAAGGTTGACTGGCAGAAAATGCTGTATAGCATTAAGTCCGCCTTTGCATTTAAATTGCAGAAGTGTAAAAATAAAATAAATAAATAATAGGGGGCGAACCTATTGCCGTTACCGGGCACATCACCAGACTCCGGGTTGCAACTGACTTTTCGGGAAAACCCAGTAACACTTTTGCCCGACTCGGGAATCGAACCTGGGACCTCCGATCAGCACTCCCATACGCTATCCACTGGACCACGGCGGCAGTCTTTTGATACCGTGTATTACTTTGCAGAGAAGAAAAAGATGGCAGCCATGGAAGAAGGCCCTAAGGAAATTAGCTGGTCTGATCTGGCGCAGTTCAGCCCCAGCGAATTATCTGCGATGAAACAAGCTTACGGCTACAGAAGAAGTGGTCTATTAACGAACGCTACTGTGCAACAAGCTCACGAGGAATATAAGAGGGCTCTCAGGTTCTTGAATATCATCATTGTCCTTGGTCGTCTAGTACGAGTTTGCAATCAATTGTCACGGGGGTCTAGTACGAGTTTCCACTCGATTGTTACGCTGAATAGTGTCTTGTCGACGGGGAAAAATCCGTACATTTTCTAGCGGTCTCTACCGATCGCTACTATTCGCTAGGGGCGCTTTTACGCGGCGTCCTACGTGGCCCTACTACCAAAGAGGTTAGATGTTTACATAGAGGCGCATTTCCTATGGGCGCTCTGAAGACAAACTTTCTGTGACACAAATTGCCGCTTGGCGACGTGGCAGTCGCGCTGTGACAGTTGTCTCTACGAGAGCAAGAGAGACGAACCTTTACCATTAGAAAGCTACATTATCTGCGAGTAACATAGGCTATATTTTATTTTAGAAAAAATAGGGGTCCGTAAGATATTTGGGTTTTTCGGCTATGCGAAGTAGTTCCCTCAGGACGCGGGTGAAACCGCGGGAAACGGCTAGTCTATACATATTATAAAACAAAGTCCCCCGCCGCGGTGTCTGTCTGTCTGTTCGCTTAAAACTTGAAAAGTACTGATACAAATTTTTATACGGTTTTCAACAACATCGAGAGTGATCCCTGAGGAAGGTTTTAGTGTATAATAAATTTAGGTTTTGTGCAAACGGACGATATTACGACGATATGCTTTCCTCGAAAACGCTGCCAAAACCTTTCGAGCTATAACAGAACAATGTATGGTGAGATTGTACCTCTTAAATGTCTATCTTCCAAGGATAACCCACAATAAACATATTTTGCTTTTACATCTAATCTATACTAATATAATAAAGCGGAAGAGTTTGTTTGTTTGTTTGTTTGAACGCGCTAATCTCAGGAACTACCGGTCGGATCTGAAAAATTCTTTTTGTATACGATAGCCCAGTTATTCCGGAAGGCTATAGGCTATATAACATAACGCTTCGATCCTTTGGAGCCGGGCAAAAGGCTAAAAAGGCAAAAAGATAATGTCGGCTAACCTCAGGAACTAGCAGACGGATTTTAAAATTTGTAATTGCCTATGATAGCCCAACTATTCCGAAAGGCTATAAGGCTATATAAAATTACGCCACTACCTTTAGGGACCAGACAAAAGTAATAAAATGGTCAAACGAGAAGGGGGAGGGTTGGACCAAAGGCAAAAAAAGGCTAAACGAATAGGATACAATCTATATGGGTATCGTTTTCGCGATTTTCGGGACGCTCATTAATAATATGAAATTTATTTAATGATCCAAGATGGCGGACGGGAAATCAAAGATGGCGGACGAGAAAATTAAAAAAACTCAATATGGGTATCGCCTTCGATATTTTAAGGGGTGGGGAATCCAAATACAACATCTATTTTGTGATCCAAGATGGCGGATGGGAAATTAAAGATGGCAGATGGGAAAAATTTTAAAAATCAATATGGGTGTCGTCTCTGATGATTTAAGGGATGGTAAATCCAAATACAACTATTTCGTGATTCAAGATGGCGGATGGGAAATCAAAGATGGCGGACGGGATTTTTTTTGAAAGTCGATATGGGTATCGTCTCCGATAATTTAAGGAATGGGGAATTCAAAAACACCATCTATTTCGTGATCAAAGATGGCGGATGGGATTTTTTTTTTAAATCTATATGGGTATTGTCTCCGATGTTTGAAGGGATGGGGAATCCAAATACAACATCTATTTCGTGATTCAAGATAGCGGATGGGAAATCAAAGATGGTGGATGGGAAAAATTTAAAAAATCAGTATGGGTGTCGTCTCTGATGATTTAAGGGATAGTAAATCCAAATACAATATCTATTTCGTGATTCAAGATGGCGGATGGGAAATCAAAGATGGCGGACGGGATTTTGTTTGATAGTCGATATGGGTATCGTCTCCGATATTTTAAGGAATGGGGAATTCAAAAACACCATCTATTTCGTGATCAAAGATGGCGGATGGGAATATTTTTAAAAATCAATATGGGTATCGTCTCCGATGTTTAAAGGGATGGGGAATCCAAATACAACATCTATTTCGTGATTCAAGATGGCGGATGGGAAATCAAAGATGGTCGATGGGCAAAATTTTAAAAATCAATATGGGTGTCGTCTCTGATGATTTAAGGGATGGTGAATCCAAATACAACATCTATTTCGTGATCAATGATGGCGAATAGGAGATCAAAGATGGCGGACGGGATATTTTTTTGAAATTCGATATGGGTATCGTCTCCGATATTTTAAGCAATGGGGAATTCAATATAATTCAAAAATCTATGTTTGTTTGTTCATCATTTAATGACTCTGAAATGATAAAAGATTAAGCGCTAAGTCAATGGTGACTATGGAAAAGGGGCTTGGAAAAAAGGGAATTAAATAAAAACTCTTAAAAAGGCGATACGAAGTTCGCTGGGTCAGCTAGTATCTATACTAATATAATAAAGCGGAAGAGTTTGTTTGTTTGTTTGTTTGTTTGAACGCGCTAATCTCAGGAACTACCGGTCGGATCTGAAAAATTCTTTTTGTATACGATTGCCCAGTTATTCCGGAAGGCTATAGGTATATAGCCTTCCGGAATAACTGGGATAGGATATATATATATAACATAACGCTTTGACCCTTTGGGGCCGGGCAAAAGGCTAAAAAGGCTAAAACATAATGTCGGCTAATCTCAGGAACTGGCAGTCGGATTTTAAAAATTGTTATTGCCTATGATAGCCCAATTATTTCGAAAGGCTATAGGCTATATAAAATTACGCCACAACTTTTAGGGGCCAGACAAAAATAATAAAATGGTCAAACGAGAAGGGGGAGGGTTGGGTCAAAGGCAAAAAAGGCTAAAAGAATAGGATACAATCTACATGGGTATCGTTTTCGAGATTTTCGGGACGCTGATTAATAATATGAAATTTATTTAGTGATCCAAGATGGCGGACGGGAAATCAAAGATGGCGGATGTGAAAATTTTAAATATCAATATGGGTATCGCCTTCGATATTTTAAGGGGTGGAGAATCGAAATGCAACATCTATTTCGTGATCAAAGATGGCGGATGGGTAATCAAAGATGGCGGATGGGAAAATTAAAAAAAAATCAATATTTGTATCGTCTCCGACGTTAAAAGGGATGGGGAATCCTAATACAACATCTATTTCGTGATTTAAGATGGCGGATGGGAAATCAAAAATGGCGGATGGAAAAAATTTAAGAAATCAATATCGGTATCGTCTCTGATGATTTAAGGGATGGTGAATCCAAATACAACATCTATTTCGTGATCAAAGATGGCGGATAGGAAATCAAAGATGGCGGACGGGATTTTTTTTGAAAGTCGATATGGGTATCGTCTCCAATATTTTAAGGAATGGGGAATTCAAAACCACCATCTATTTCGTGATCAAAGGTGGCGGATGGGTTTTTTTTTTAAAATCAATATGAGTATCAATTCCAATATTTAAAGGGATGGGAAATCCAAATCCAACATCTATTTCGTGATCAAAGATGGCGGATGTGAAATCAAAAATGGCGGATGGGAAAAATTTAAAAAATCAATATGGGTATCGTCTCTGATGATTTAAGGGATGGTGAACCCAAATATAACATTTATTTCGTGATCAAAGATGGCGGATAGGAAATCAAAGATGGCGGACGGGATTTTTTTTTAAAGTCGATATGGGTATCGTCTCCGATATTTTTAGGAATGGGGAATTCAAAAACACCATCTATTTCGTGATCCAAGATGGCGGATGGGTTTTTTTTTTAAATCAATATGGGTATCGTCTCCGATGTTTTAAGGGATGGGGAATCCAAATACAACATCTATTTCGTGATTCAAGATGGCGGATGGGAAATCAAAGATGGCGGATGGGCAAAATTTAAAAAATCAATATGGGTATCATCTCTGATGATTTAAGGGATGGTGAATCCAAATACAACATCTATTTCGTGATCAAAGATGGCGGATAGGAAATCAAAGATGGCGGACGGGACTTTTTTTAAGCCGATATTGGTATCGTCTCCGATATTTTAAGGAATGGGCAATTCAATATTATATTCAAATCTATGTTTGTTTTTGCATCATTTATAGACCCTGGAATGATAAGAGATTAAGCGCTAAGTCAATGGTAACTTTGGAAAAGGGGCTTGGAAAACAGGGAATTAAATAAAAACTCTTAAAAAGGCGATACGGAGTTCGCTGGGTCAGCTAATAAAGCCGAAGAGTTTGTTTGTTTGTTTGTTTGAACGCGCTAATCTCAGGAACTGCCGGTCGGATCTGGAAAATTCTTTTTGTATACGATAGCCCAGTTATTCCGGCAGGCTATAGGCTATATAACATAACGCTTCGACCGTTTGGGGCCGGGCAAAAGGCTTAAAAGGCTAAAAGATAATGTCGGCTAATCTCAGGAACTAGCAGTCGGATTTTAAAAATTGTTATTGCCTATGATAGCCCAATTATCCCGAAAGGCTAGGCTGTGGCTATATAAATTACGCCACAACTTTTAGGGGCCAGACAAAAATAATAAAATGGTCAAACGAGAAGGGGGAGTGTTGGGTCAAAGGCAAAAAAAGGCTAAACGAATAGGATACAATCTATATGGGTATCGTTTTCGACATTTTCGGGACGCTGATTAATAATATGAAATTGATTTAGTGATCCAAGATGGCGGACGGAAAATCAAAGATGGCAGATGGGAAAATTTTAGAAATCAATATGGGTATCGCCGTCGATATTTTAAGGGGTGGGGAATCGAAATACAACATATATTATACTATTTCGTGACCAAAGATGGCGGATGGGAAATCAAAGATGGCGGATGGGAAAATTAAAAAAAAACACAATATTGGTATCGTCTGCGATGTTAAAAGGGATGAGGAATCAAAATACAACATCTGTTTCGTGATTCAAGATGGCGGATGGGAAATCAAAGATGGCGGAGGGGAAAAATTGAAAAAGTCAATATGGGTATCGTCTCTGATGATTTAAGGGATGGTGAATCCAAATACGACATCTATTTCGTGATCAAAGATGGCGGATAGGAAATCAAAGATGGCGGACGGGATTTTTTTTAAAAATCAATATGGGTATCATCTCCGATTTTTAAAGGGATGGGGAATCCAAATACAACATCTATTTCGTGATTCAAGATGGCGGAGGGGAAATAAAAGATGGCGGTTGGGAAAAATTTAAAAAATCAATATGGGTATCGTCTCTGATGATTTAAGGGATGGTGAATCCAAATACAACATCTATTTCGTGATCAAAGATGGCGGATAGGAAATCAAAGATGGCGGACGGATTTTTTTTTAAGTCGATATGGGTATCGTCTCCGATATTTTAAGGAATGGGGAATTCAATATTATATAAAAATCTATGTTTGTTTGTTCATCATTTAATGACTCTGAAATTATAAGAGATTAAGCTCTAAGTCAATGGTAACTTTGGAAAAGGGGCTTGGAAAAAGGGAATTAAATAAAAACTTAAAAAGCGATACGAAGTTCGCCGGGTCAGCTAGTTTGTAATAAAATGGTGACAGCGCGTCCAGTTCATCCGGAAATATCAAGGCAACTCGTGCCGCGTCGCATCGCACGTCACTTGCATTTATTAGTCACGACGGACGTAGGACACGTCAATAGGTATCAACCAAAGAAATATAACCTAAGGGTATCAACTGTTTGTTGTTTCCGCGCCGCGCCGCACTGCAACGCGTTCGTATCCAGACCGCTCACGTAGGACGCCGCGTTAGAAAATGTATGGAAATTGTTCCCGTCGACTAGTATATCGTCACCGTGACGATCGAGTGCAAAACTCATACTAGATCCCCTGTATATTATAATGTCCCACTGCTGGGCACGGGGGGCGTCTTCTCACTGTGAGAAGGGTAAGGTCATAGTCCATCGCACTAGCTAAGTTTGGGTTGGAAGACAAACATAGAACATGTACTACTTATACGGGGTGTAAAAAGACCCTTAAAAGTATTTAAATCCCATATTGTACCAATCATTAAGAATTTATCTTCTTCAGTACCGTACCTGGGAAATTACTGGTTTAGAAGATATTGAGGCTCAAAAGCAACATACACTAGTCTAAACCATGGAATATCGTACCCTTTGGGTTGCGGAGGTCAGACAGGCAGTCGCTCTGTGGAAAAGCTAATATTCAGCCCAATCCGATTAGACTGCCGGAGAGTGCCGGAGGCCCCATCCCCTATTCCTTCTCCCTCATCCCACTCCTCCTACTATCCCTCTTTTCAAATCCAAGGGGCGGCAACGCACTTGTGACTCCTGTGGTGTTGCTTGTGTTGATGGGCGGCGGTAATTTCTTACCATCAGTCGATCCGTCAGCTCGTTTGCCGCCAATTACTATAAAAAAAAAGACTAAAAAGCGGTTCCGGCGTTGAAATTGGGATAACGTTAGGAGGAGGACAAGGAGATTCATTGTGAGAAATGTTTTTTACTGTTTTTAGGCAAGCAAAATGGATGGAGAAATGGAAAGGATTCAATCCTGACAGAGAAGGAATACCAGTCGGGAAACAATTGGCTAAGGTTGGGTTACAAAATAATAGCGACTTCCTAGGGTTAAACCCCTTCTAGCATGCTACATCATCATCAGCATCCTAGCGGCATCCCAATTGCGATCCAAGGGCATCGCCTCGGAGCCCGGGGTTCACCATTCTAGCCAATGATATTGCAAGAAAGAGGTAGATACGTTACCTACGTAGTAATAAATCCGTAGAAACGGTACCTACACCATAGAGCATAGATATTTATATAGAGGCGCATTTCTTATAGGCGCTTTGTAGACAAACTTTCTGTAACCCAAATTCCCGCTTGGCGGCGTGGCAGTCGCGCTGTGACAGCTGTCTCCAAGGGCTGTCTCTATGAGTGCAAGAGAGACGAACTGATGACACCCGCCAACACGCCACTTGGAATCGGCACACGAAATACTTAAGAAATGCGCTTCTATTATGTAAATCTGTATTCATTGCCTACACTAACGACACGTCGATAACTCCATATCTATTTTATTATCGGTTGACAAGATGTGTCAGTTTCACTTTGACAGCTCGTGACTTCACACACATGTCAAACTTGCCAAGTGGCTTATGTTTAGCGTCCTGCTGTTGGTAAGCCTATAACTTATCTACTTCTTTTTACTTTTGTAACATCATTGATTCTAGCATTCTACAGAAGCATTAATAAAGTGAGACATTAATAGTCATGGTTTTATTTTGAATCAAACATCCTTCGCAATCCTCTGCTCTAGGCCTCTCCTAGATATTTTCTTTAGACACCACTTACAAAACCCATAGAATTGATTAGGATAATGACATACGTATTCTTAATTTGTCACCACACGGACGTATAATATACTCACACATCATCGGCCTTTAACAGTCAACTGCTGGACTGGGCCTCTGCTTTGAAAGGAGGAATTAGCCTACTATACCACGCTGGCCATACGGGTTGGTATAGGGTTTGTATCAAGTTTTCCTTCTCTTACAGTGCCGTTCTCTGCATAATATGCTCCCTCTGGCGGCTCTCACGACACCCATGGGATGATATGGGGTGGTGACATTCCGTATTCTTAATCCGTCACCACACGGACGTATATAATAATTATACTCCGCTATCATAATTCTATAGCAAAGGAGAACCTTCTTGATATATCTATTTATATAAAATCCTCGTGTCACAGTGTTAGCTTAAAATACTCCTCCGAAACGGCTGGACCGATTTGTATGATATTTTATATAAATATGTATATTCGGTAGGTCTGAGAATCGGCCGTAATCTATTTTTCCAACCCCTAAGTATTTTTCTTATTGGTCCAACCCAAAGATGTTCTTTTAAATTGTTTGTTCTCTATAAATAATTAATATGCCAAAAACAGGTTAGCTGGGTCACCTCTCTACATATACAACGTGTAAATGAAATAACGCACATCCTCAGACACCCCAATTAGAATAACTTGTTACAATCATAATGCATGCATTGAATTTTGTTTTTTATTTGCGTAAATATTGTTTTTTGAAGAAAGTATAAACTCGATTAGAAGTAAAAAGCGTGGTCACTATAAATTTGCGCACGCACACAAACACACGAAATGGTTGCTATGGTAAACAGACGACAGCGATCTGATAGGAACGAAATACGATACGGTATAAACAAAATGTTTCAAATTTAGTCTTTATACAACACTCTGATAGAGTGGGGTTTACAAGAATGATGTTTGAGTAATTTGTCAGCTACTGTTGATATTTCCAAAGATATGACTACCTATTTCTATCCATCACACTTTTCGGCTTTGGAGTGGACAGCCGACTTTGTATAAAATTATTTACATACATACATAGACTCACGCCTGTTTTCCCGAAGGGGTAGGCAGAGGCATATTAAACGCCCACTTTTCGCCAGTGCTTTGATCCCACGTAATAGGTGGCGAGCCTATTGCCGCTTATCGGGATATTTTGTTTGCCAGAGCCTCGTCCGTTAATCGGCAGGTGCACCACTTGCAGGTGAGGTTGGCTTGGGACCCTAAGATTTTGGTGGGAACCCTATGCACCCTAAAATTATTTATTGTTTGTTAATAACATGCACACGATTCATTGGTTCATAATATTGTAAATGACTATTTAGTTACCTAGCATTATTGATAGATAAAGTAAAAGAATATCAATGAGAGAATAAAGCAAGATCGACGTGTTAAAAGTTGTAAATTAATAGTTACATTAATAGAGATAATATCACATTATTTTAGTCCACTTAACCTTAACACTTCACTGTTCACGCATCACATCTTTTCACTGTTTCAAAAGCAGCTAATATGTATCAACTTAACTCCTAGGCACTTGTTGTCTCCTCACAATAAACTAGTGATTTAACATTTTCCCACAGTGAAAAAGTCCGGGGGCGACAAGTTAACATCAAGATGATGCAGAACGTTCCACACCAGCACCGTCATGTTGATAATTACAATTTTATTCACACAATTAAAATATTTTTCGCAACTCTCGCTGACAGATTCCCGATGGATGACTAGATACTTGTCATAACTTGTCTAAGCGCATCGCCAGCGCTTGTCATTGGCCAGCGCGGGCGACACATTACGTCTCGCTCTTGCCTGTTGATTATTACGTAAGCGAAAGATAGATGATAGATATTTTTGTGGTAAATTGTGTGTATTGTCTTTTGCCGATATTGTGTTGTACTAATGTGTGCGTTCGTGTGACCGAACGTCGAGCCATTAAACAAATGCATTTTAAAAGAAGGCGTTCTGCTTTGACTTAAGGTTTATTTTCGTATATTTCAACTTTTGAAATAAATGAGTGTCTATAATTTACGTTATTTTTATTATTTTAGAACAAAAAATAAACAATATTAAAAATGACAGTAATGGATTCAGTAGCCGATTCTGAACAAACTACTTTCAGGAAGTGTATTTAAATTTGTTACATGTTGTATATACTGGGTGGGTGTAAGGGACGGTGTACCGAAAATTGATACCAGTGATACTGAGACCCTTGGCGGTCGAATTTTCCGGGAAAAATCTAAGAACTCGTCAATTTTCCGAAAAAACAACGATGTAAATAGGAACACGCAAACTCGCACTATCAGCGGCTGCGGCCCTACAGCGGCGGGTGGTAGCGGCAGTTATTACGATGTACTGGTGCGCTTACTGTGCTGCGATGTCACGTCAGAGTAAACGCGCCATGTACAGTCAACAGCAAAAGTAGATGATCAAAATCAGAAATTCAATACTAATGAACGGAGTTCGCGTCAGAACTGTGTGGCATCGAAGTGATTCAAAAGTATGTGATTGTAAATGATACCAATAATTTACTACTAGTACAGCTGCCATATATTCGTGATCAGTTTTGACTCCAAAACTTATAAACTCAATTCACATCAGAACTAAGAAGTGAAAAAAATGTTTAAACCTAGTCAACAGTTAAAATCAAATATAAATGATGAAACTGAGGCCACGTAATCATGAGGCAAATAATTTATCCATTCTTATTTTTTTATTAACCCAGTAATTTAATTTGTTATATTTACGGAAAAAGAGTTGAATTAGATAAAAAATTGCATATTAAATATATTTTTTTAAAGACTCACGCCTTTATCCCCGAAGGGGTAGGCAGAGGTGTAATATTACACTCACATTTCGACATGACATTTTAGATCCGACGTAATAGGGGGCGAGCCTATTACCGCTACCGGGCACATCACCAGACTCCGTGCTGCTACTGAGAATTTGGAAAAACCCAGTAAAACTTTTGCCCGACCCGGGAATCGAACCCGAGACTTCCGATCCGCAGACGCATACGCTATCCACTGGACCACACAGTCTTTGTATATTTAATATAATTATGCCAAATTTCATCTCTCATGTATTTTGTTTTTTGTAACTTCTGTCAAATGTTTAAAAGTTACTGATGTGATACAAAACCATAATTCATACATACATACATAGACTCACGCCTGTTTCCCCGAAGGAGTAGGCAGAGGCATATTAAACGCCCACTTTTCGCCAGTGTTTTGATCCCACGTAATAGGTGGCGAGCCTATTGCCGCTTATCGGGATATTTTGTTTACCAGAGCCTCGTCCGTTGATATCGGCAGGTGCACCACTTGCAGGTGAGGTTGGCTTGGGACCCTAAGTTCTTAGTGGGAACCCTATGCACCCATAATTCAATAAATATTATTATCTTTGCATGTTTGTGCATTTATGTAAATGTTCAAAAGTAGCTGATGCGATACAAAATTATAACTCAATGATTGCTTTTGCCTAGTCGGCTACAATATATCTGTCACAGTACACAGCAAGTACACAGTGTACCTATCTGTCACAGAATAATGCTATGCCTTGTGTTTTGTTTCTTTTTCTTATGTTGTACTTTTTCAGTTTCTGTGACAAATAAATAGTTTTTCTAATATGTAAAAAAAACCGGAAGGTAGATTCATAATTTATCTTTAGGGCATTATTTATATTGACTTCGCGCTTTTGTCACAATGTTAGCAAGAGTTCTGTTGGAATAGTGCAAAAATCCAAGTATCGAAACTCTTTAATGTCAATCTGTGATTCGGCTGTCACGTACATGCGTACAATATATAAATTTGAATTTAGAATACAATATTGATGAATTTTACTGATCACAAATATATGGCAGCTGTACTAGTAGTAAATGATTGGTATAATTTACAATCACATACTTTTGAATCACTTCGATGCCACATAGTTCTGACGCGAACTACGTTCATTAGTATTGAATTTCTGATTTTGATCATCTACTTTTGCTGTTGACTGTACATGTTTAATTCTTAGAATTTTACAAAAATATTAATGCGGGTCGACTATAGTTACTATTTCATTACATTATATAGCAAAAAATGCAAAATAAAAATCGGAAAATTCATGAACATTTTCCGGAAAATTCAACCGCCAAGAGTCAGTATCATATACTAAATCACTGGTATCGGTTTTCGGTACACCGTCCCTTACACCCCGTATAAAAATCAATGTTTGCTGATTTGTCTTTTATATCCTCTGAAATGGTAAGAGATTGAGCACAGGGGCCCAATTCTGCTATTTTATATGACATTGAAATTATATTTTGAACGAAATGAGATTATATTTTGAACGAAATGAGATAATATTTTGAATTGACTGAGAATCGGTTATCTACTAACCTAGTGTCATTATCGTATAATTGTTCGTCGTTGACATATATTTTGACACTTGTTTCAATTTACGATCTCATTACAATTTCATTCAAATATCAGTTAATTTACAAGAATATAATTTGTGACACTGACATTATATCGAAACTGTATTTTGAACAAATATATTTAGGAGAATTGGGCCCCTGATGTCGTTGGTAAATTTGTTCTTGAAAAGGCGGTTCGGAGTTCGCCGAGTCAGCTAGTCTATATATAAAATTACTGCGTTACTGACTCATTAAGAGACAATGCACAACCAAAAAAGTATAGGGCGCCAGAAGCTGAAATTTGACATGTATGTTACTTGCAGATAGGTTTGCAAAGTCTCGACATTTTCCAAGTCCCAGGACACGAGACAGCCGATGTTCAAAACGGTTAAATTGGGCAGAAACGGTAGTAGAGCCTTTCTGATTTCAGCATGAATATGAATGGCTCGAACGGGGAAGTACTACCCTCTCACAGAAAAGAGACGTAAAGTTACAGTACCTAAAGTGTTGCGTTTCGTTCGGTGAGTGAGAGTGCCGGAGGCCTCCTTATCCTATCCCTTTTCTCAACCCCAAGGGGCGGCAACGCACTTGTGACTCCTGTGGTGTTGCTTGTGTCCATGGGCAGTAATTGCTTACCATCAGGCGATCCGTCTGCTCGTTTGCCGCTATTACTATAAAAAAGGAGGACGGAGTTCGTAGCTACGGACCGCCTCTAATATAATAATAATATAGGTATTCATCTTAAGTATTGGTAAGCATACTGCTGCGTTTCAGCGTGGATTATTGACATCGAACCAAATATCAACATGGCCAGCGTGGTATAGTCGGGCAACTTTTCCGATTGACTCACAGAAGGCTGGCTTATTTATAATTCGCAGATAGCTGAGTATTGCCGTGGCAATTACAAATGTTCTTTATATGTATAAACTAGAAGGTGCCTGCAGCTACGGCCAAAAATACTTTTCTTTACATTTAACTTTCCTATAAAATGTCTCTTCGCGACCACGTTCGGTGCAAGACGAGCGAAACGTCGGAAACAAATTGGTATTTATACCTTAAATAAGTCAATTGGACGCGATGAAGACCCGCTGATTTATTTTGTATGATGCAAATCGCGAAGGTTAGTAGTAAAAAAAAAAAAAAATATTTAACGTTCCCTCCCGTTCCGGTGGGAATTTCGAAAATCCTTCTAAGTGCATCTTTACGGTCCCCAACCGACATACATGCCAATTATCAGCTTCGAGCGGCCAATAGTTTTGATAATGCGTTGCGTGTCACTGATTCAGTTACATAATAATTTTATACATACAGATATGAAAATCGAAAAAGTAAATACTAAAATAAATTGGTAAAAACAGAACAAATAAATGAAAAGCAAGAACAAGTTACAAAATAAACAATATATTCTTGCCTCAATGATCTTAAAATTTATAGAGACTTCTTATGTAACAAACAAGAAGTTTATCGAAAACGGAACTATTGCTACTCATACATACAAAAACCTTTGGAGTTTATCTCTGAGAGAAAAATCAGAGATTTATTAAATTATTTTTCGGGCCCTTGCAAGCGAAATTCTGGAATTGGCTAAGAATGCGTGTTCTTATGAGCTCCTCTTTTGCATGCCGCGCTTATATAAGCAATTTGTAATAGTTTGTATCAATGCAAACGCAATAGGTGTTGTTATATATATAACAGTTATTTCTGTGTTTAATACACACTGGAATTTTTTACATTTTTGTTTTAAAAATGGCACCAAGCAATTTTTTCGAGCAACGTTGTTGTTATGTATTGTTGTCTCAAATTTTTTACCGCTTTTCTTTACTTTTTTATACATAAAGTACGCATATCGACATGTCCTCCTATTAAATGTGGCGATATAAACGCAAGGATTATGTTGAAAGGTTTAAATTTGCCAACAACTTACGTTAGCCATGCGTACTGATTGCTACCAATGCGCGCACGCCAGTTGGTTTAAATATTTCAAATGCTGAGACCCTTTGAACTACATTAAACAAACAGAAAATAACTTACAAAAACTTGTCGACTATCTTATTTTCTTTTTTTTGGCAAATCTTGCCCACTCTGTAGTTTTATATTGAGTACTATCTAATATATTTCCTTGTATTTGATGGAGGTGCGCTAGATTTTTTATTAATTTTAGGTAACAATCGGCGTCTTTTAAATCTACATTTAAATTCATCGTTACTATCTTTTTTCTTCGGTTTATTTAATTGTGTTGCTTCCACACTGCGAATCTTATTATTCCTAGCCATTACTTTTAAAGCTTGAAAGAAATTATCGGGTTGTCTATAGTTGTTACCACTAAGTTCTTTTTTTAACAGATTTAACAATTCTTTTTTCTGTTCTTTCTTAGATGCTTTTGTATTGATCGTCTTGGGGTATTCAGGAATAGTTCTTCGTTTCCTTATTTTAGAGTTCTTTTTCTGGTAATCAATTGGTGGAGATTTTGGTACATGTTTTTTCGTGCTCATATTTATTGGAGGCACTGATCTATTACATTTTGTGCTGTCTTGAATTTTGTTATCGTATACCTTGTAGCTCGTAGTGCTATTTTTATCCTTTTTACTTTCCTGATCCGAATTAGTTGTCTTAGTTTTAAAGCTTTTATCGCTTTGATATCTGCTTGCCGATTGACTAGGGTTATTTTTAACATTTTTCGCTGTTTGATTCGCGCCTACTGAATTATTTGATTTCTTTTTACATTTTACTAATTTAAGTTTTTTGGCGATTGTTTCATCAATCTCTAGACTGTTTTTTGAAGAATTCGCGCTGATTAAAGGTGCTTCTTCAAATGCCGTTCGAACGTTGTATACATCAAATGTAGTTTCAAGTAGATCGACAAAGAAGTTGAATATTTTTTTATCTTCTACTTTTTTATCCTCCTCTTTTGCTTCGCTATGCATCATGCCGGATTCCGGTTGTTCAATAATTCTAAACATATTATCATCTTTAGCTTCATCATGTGTTGATTCCGTTTGAGGCAAATATCCCGAAGATTCGATAGCTCCGAATTTGTCATAACTTGTGAGAGTATAATTTGACGGAGAACTATTAATATTCCTCTTAGCTTGGAGTACTACAATATCATCCTGCTCATTACTAATCTTGTTTAGTATTCTTGATCGGTATTTATAACTGTTGGCAGTAACTTCAGAGATTTCTTGTTGTCCTTTTTTCATATACTTTTGATTATTTTTGCTGCAATATTTTGCGTTGTTGGTATCTGGGCATAATGTTTCGTCACTATTATGAGACAGAATACTTGAAGCTGAAGTATGGAACTGGTTGGTACACGGTCGAGGGAAATATTTTAATCTGTCTGCTATAGTTTCCGCTGAAATACAATAATAATAACTTTAATTAATGTATTGGGAAAAGTAAGGACCTGATCGCAAGAATTATATTTTTTTAATTTGGCTGCACGGTTGGCGTAGTGGATGAAGCGGCCAACTCGCCGCTTGACACTTCGCCGAGTGTTGTGGGTTCGATATCTACACGAGACAACACTCTGGGTGTTAATTGTCTTCGTTAGATGTATGTTTGAAGTCAAGAGTTATATGCGTCTTGAATGATCAAATATCACTTACCCCGTGCCGCGGAAAGCACGCCCCGGCTGTCATAAATATCTTTGTCAGTCGTTGGGTGTTTAGTATATAATTATTGCTCCATGGTTTAGTGCCTCTAATAAACTGACACTACCCTAAACTTTGGAATATCGCTATCGCTTAGGGTTCAGAGGTTAGACAGGCAGTCACTCTGTGGAAAACCTAATCTTCAGTCAAAGCCGGTTCTACTGGTAAGCAGACCACGGGTTGCAATGGGGATAGCGCTAACACGCCTATAACCCCGAAGAGGTAGGCAGAGGTGTATTTCTACACCCACTTTTCGCCAGATATACTTTAGTCCCACGTAATAAGGGGCGAGCCTATTGCCGTACTGGGCACATTTCCAGACTCCGTGCTGCTACTGAGAATTTCGTGACAGATAAAACCCAATAACACTGCCCGACCCAGGAATCGAACCCGGGACCTCCCGATCCTACGCGCACATTTATGCCGCGAGACCAACGAGGCAGTCGTATAGGGTTTGATGTCGAGTTTTCCGTCTCTACGCAAAGATGGTTTTTGCATCGTGTTATCCCTTAGTCGCCTCTTACACCCACGGGAAGATAGGGGGTGGTGATACTTGTATTCTATGCCGTCAACCACACGGCTATGTATGTTATTTCTGTTATACGTATAAACACTTTGTAATATTGACATACGTATGAACAAAAATGTATACTTACGTGGTCCACTCAAAGAGATTTTCGTCGGCTTTTTTGCAACATACATGCCCCGTTTTTTCAACGCCATCGGTTTCAGAATCTCAGCATTGCTTTTGCTCTTCTTGTCATTACTTCTGCGTTTCGTTTTATTAGCATTTGTAGATCTCGATTTTGTCAAATGATTATTTGACTTATCCATATTGATTGTTAGTTTCAATGTTTACATTCTTAGATATTTTTTTGGTAATAACTAAGAATAATTACTTGTAAAACGTTTTTAATGATTTTGCCTCATTTTTTTTGAGAGCTTGGTAGCCATTTTAATAGTCTGACATTGGTCCATAAAAAGCATAGATTTATATGTACTAACCAAGGAACTTATACCTACTAACAGTAGGTATAAGTTCCTTGGTACTAACGTATAAAAAGGTACTCTGTGCATTGGCAATGGATACAGATTTACATAATAGAAGCGCATTTCTTAAGGATTTCGTGTGCCGATTCCAACTGGTGGCGTGTTGACGGTTGTCAGTGTAGTACGTAGTTGGCGCCGTTGGCGGCGCTGGCGTCGTTCTCCGTCTCTCTTGCTCTCGTAGTTAAGATACAAGGAGAAACTTTCGTCTCTCTTGCACTCGTAGAGTCAGCTGCAAAGAAATATAACCTAAGGCATAGAAGTAACACTAATTAACAACAGCGGTTGCTATGGTTGATATCTTCTTTCTAATGGCACATGCAGTATGATAGAAAGAGCTGTCGATAGGTTTAGCAGCACGCTCTTATAGCAGCCGCGTGGTAGGCAAACAGTAGACAAAACATAGAGTGAGGAAACCGAGTGTTGTTCGTAACAGTGATGATTTATCGATAAATATTTTTGGTCAAATGTCTAACTTTAGTATATGTCGATATATTTAAGCCGTAGAAGTAAACAACTAAAATATTGAAATTGTAGTTTTTGCTGTCGACGCAGGACAGTACTTTGCAAAGACTTGCCAGACAGACAGTACTAAAATAATTCACGTGTTTAATTGTTCGTTTTAGCCATAAAATCTATTGACAAAAAGTATTCATAAACTAATGAGCGATGCGTGGCGATGAGATGCTAAGAAACTGTCACTTAGGTTATGTATTGTACGAATTATACCAGATTGGCTAATGCGGCACGGCAGGCTTTGGCAATTTGTTTGCGTCGCATCATATCACGTTGCTTGCTATCGCTAACGTTGGACACTGCTCGATTTTTTTAGAGTTGTAGGTAATCCGACTGCCACGCCGAAGCTTGCGGGTTTGATTCCCGCTCAAGTCAAACATTTGTGTGCATGAATATGGATGTTTGTCTTGGTCTGGATGGTACTATGTATAATATGTAATATATTTACAGAAAAGTATATATGCATGTTTATCGATTGTCTAGTACTCGCAGTACAAGATATGCTTAGTTTGGGACCAGATAATGTTGTGTGAATGTGAAAGAATATTATATTTTATGGTAGAATATTATGTAGCGGACTACAAGACAAGACGTCTTTGATCAGTCAGGATAGCACTAATATGATAAATAATATAGAAGTAGGTAGATTAATTAAAATCGTTGTAATTATTATATTTTATTAATATGTTCAAACTAAAATTACACACTTTTTGTTTAGCTTTGGATAAATAATTCTACCGGGTGTGCAATGTCCGGGCATAAATGTAATGTAGGCAGAGCTTTCGGTTTTAAACGACGCCAGGTGCTTTCTGTCTTTAAAAACAGTATTTTTCAAAATGACGTGAACAAATACGGTGGTACTTCTGCTAAATCAAACTAGGCCGTCCAACGGCATTTATCCAAAGTTTTCTTGTGACGTCATTAATAGGCAACCTGTAATAAAAAACACCTTCTTAATAATAAAAAAATGCTACTCACATCCCTAATCCATCTACTATTTTATAGATGCAAAAATGTAAGCCTACACACACGCGGGTACACTGGAACACTTGGCTTTAGGTTAATAGACGCTACTTTTAAGGTAGGTATCTAAGTAAATTATGTACATTAAACTGCGCCTACTATCAAACGCGCGATAGAAAATTAGACCGCTAGACGTCTTTGTTTATTGCCAACTTAGCAAACGCGGCTACCCGCTGTCGCTTCCAGCGACAGTTTTACATTCATGTCCGATAGTTAGTTTCCGTATTTATCCCTCATTCAAAAAACATCGATATCTCCTTTCACTGTCAAATCCCATCACTAAGGCTATTAAATCAATAAATGTACAAAATAACAATTTGTGAGTTAAATTCATAACACATACGTATGCAAGCTGTTCCTTTGATTTGCAATACAATGATATTGTGTAAACTTAACACTCATTATAGCATTAATACGAGAAAAGTAAATAAATTTGTTGGAAAATTCCGACTCACTGCTAGAAGATAAAGTTTCTCCTGTTATTTCCGTTCCGAGAATAGCGGCATCCACATCCCGATATCACATACTCGATGTGTATTAATTAATGAGTACACTATTTAATTATTATAAGCTTACTTACTATTTAAATGCAAAAAAGTTATTAAAAATGTAAACACAAACGTCTAACAAATTTTACACTGATGACAGATCACAGCACGGCTATTTAGAGAATGTAGTCAAAGATATGAGTATGTAAAGAGTCTATGCCTCTTTAAATGAGACGCGTAATTTGACGTTATGATTAACCAACTAAGACCAACTGACATTACATGTTGCACGTTCGGTATAAGGAAAGGAGAAATACCAAATACGGCCTGTAGCGGCCAGAAAGTTGTGAATCGTTGAAATTAAACATATAATATTTAAAATTTATACACCGTTTTCGTTTCTTGATAGAGCTTCGGTGAACGATTTTAGTTTTTAAAGATTATTGTTTTGAATAGGCTATGGTGATAGCGGATGAATGTCTTATGTTGCCAGCATTAAACATAAAATGAAGTATGGTAGGCAGAAATTGTTTGAAGGAAATAATAGTTTTATTATTATATTAGAAAACAATATCTTTTATTTACTTTATAAATATATTTGTAAAAAGAATCAAGAAATATATAATTTATTATATATTCCTTAATTATTAATCGGTAAAAATCGTTTTGTTTTTTAATCGATAGTATAAATATTTTTTCAAACCATTTGCAACACATTTTTTATCTGTTATGTCATTCGTGTTGTTTAGTACTGCGCATCGTGAATATTTTACTCTGATTTTTTGGTGTTTTCGTACGGTTTTAATTGTAATGTAATTGAATATAAATTCAATAATAATGATCACTGCCTTCTACCCATGCTAAGAATATGCAGCGGTGTTTGTGATTGTGGTTAGTTTTTTTGGACGAGTATAGTACGAGGTTCCCTAGTACACAGGTGATTATTCATTATTATTGACCTCTCTTTATGTAGGTTTTGTTCTATATGACACAAAGACATACCTTTATTTACATCTAGGTATTATATTTATGTTAAAATTCAATTTTGAGGTATATTTAGTTGTGGAATAATTTCCATTTCAAATATCTCGTATCTTATTTCCACCAAGAGTTATTAAAAAAAAAATTAAACAGGGTAATAGAATAGTCATTTATCTTCAAAACACATAAGGTTTCGTGTTTGTCCTTGCCAGGCCCATAATGTATGGCCAAATGGTACATCTCCTTTATAGGGCATGTTCTCTCTAGTCTAAACGTCCAACCTCTTTGGTCAGCTGTCACAGCGCGACTGCCACGCCACCAAGCGGCAATATGGGTTACACTGGTCACAGAAAGGTTGTCTACAGAGCGCCCATAAGAAATGTGCCTCTATTTAAATATCTAGGCTCTATGGCATTGGTCTGACAAATAGGCAAAGATAACAATTTTGCAATTTTGTACAGAGAGGTTGGACTACGTTTAGACTAGAGAGAACATGCCCTATAAACCTTATACCGAACGTGCAACATGTAATGTCAGTTGGTCTTAGTTGGTTAATCATAACGTCAAATTACGCGTCTCATTTAAAGAGGCATAGACTCTTTACATACTCATATCTTTGACTACATTCTCTAAATAGCCGTGCTGTGATCTGGCATCAGTGTAAAATTTGTTGGACGTTTGTGTTTATATTTTTAATAACTTTTTTGCATTTAAATAGTAAGTAAGCTTATAATAATTAAATAGTGTACTCATTAATTAATACACATCGAGTATGTGATATCGGGATGTGGATGCCGCTATTCTCGGAACGGAAATAACAGGAGAAACTTTATCTTCTAGCAGTGAGTCAGAATTTTCCAACAAATTTATTTACTTTTCTCGTATTAATGCTATAATGAGTGTTAAGTTTACACAATATCATTGTATTGCAAATCAAAGGAATAGCTTGCATACGTATGTGTTATGAATTTAACTCACAAATTGTTATTTTGTACATTTATTGATTTAATAGCCTTAGTGATGGGATTTGACAGTGAAAGGAGATATCGATGTTTTTTGAATGAGGGATAAATACGGAAACTAACTATCGACATGAATGTAAAACTGTAGCTGGAAGCGACAGCGGGTAGCTGCGGTTGCTAAGTTGGCAATAAACAAAGACGTCCAGCGGTCTAATTTTCTATCGCGCGTTTGATAGTAAGCGCAGTTTAATGTACATAATTTACTTAGATACCTACCTAGCTTAAAAGTAACGTCTATTAACCTAAAGCCAAGTGTTACAGTGTACGCGCGTGTATGTAGGCTTACATTTTTGCATCTATAAAATAGTAGATGGATTAGGGTTGTGAGTAGCATTTTTTATTATTAAGAAGGTGTTTTTTATTACAGATTGCCTATTAATGACGTCACAAGAAAACTTTGGATAAATGCCGTTGGACAGCCTAGTTTGATTTAGCAGAAGTACCACCGTATTTGTTCACGTCATTTTGAGAAAGACTGTTTTTAAAGACAGAAAGCACCTGGCGTCGTTTAAAACCGAAAGCTACATTACATTTATGCCCGGACATTGCACACCCGGTAGAATTATTTATCCAAAGCTAAACAAAAAGTGTGTAATTTTAGTTTGAACATATTAATAAAATATAATAATTTCAACGATTTTAATTAATCTAACTACTTCTATATTATTTATCATATTAGTGCTATCCTGACTGATCAAAGACGTCTTGCCTTGTAGTCCGCTACATAATATTCTACCATAAAATATAATATTCTTTCACATTCACACAACATTATCTGGTCCCAAACTAAGCATATCTTGTACTGCGAGTACTAGACAATCGATAAACATCCATATAATATACTTTTCTGTAAATATATTACATATTATACATAGTACCATCCAGACCAAGACAAACATCCATATTCATGCACACAAATGGTTGAATTGAGCGGGAATCAAACCCGCAAGCTTCGGCGTGGCAGTCGGATTACCTACAACTCTAAAACAATCGAGCAGTGTCCAACGTTAGCGATAGCAAGCAACATGATATGATGCGACTCAAACAAATTGCCAAAGCCTGCCGTGCCGCATTAGCCAATCTGGTATAATTCGTACAATACATAATCTAAGTGACAGTTTCTTAGCATCGCATCGCAACGCATCGCTCATTAGTTTATGAATACTTTTTGTCAATAGATTTTATGGCTAAAACGAACAATTAAACACGTGATTTTTTAGTACTGTCTGTCTGGCAAGTCTTTGCAAAGCACTGTCCGGCGTCAACAGCAAAAACTACAATTTCAATATTTTTGTTGTTTACTCCTACGGCTTAAATATATCGACACATACTAAAGTTAGACATTTGACCAAAAATATTTATCGATAAATCATCACTGTTACGAACAACACTCGGTTTCCTAACTCTATGTTTTGTCTACTGTTTGCCTACCACGAGGCTGCTATAAGAGCGTGCTGCTAAACCTATCGACAGCTCTTTCTATCATACTGCATGTGCCATTAGAAATAATATATCAATCATAGCAACCGCTGTTGTTATTTAGTGTTACTTCTATGCCTTAGGTTACCTATATTTCTTTGATTTTGTAATTGAGCATAGACTTAGAGACTTGGATTACGTACCTTCACAAAATGAATTGGCCGCGTCCAGTTGTGAATTATTCTGTGTAAGGCCGCGTCCAGATATGACAAAAGCTAGCGTGAGGTTTGCGAGCTGCGCGTGTGCAGTGTTCGTGTATTTCATGTTCGCCTGCCACTTCTTCGCCGTTCAAGCCTAAACTATGCACCATGCGAGAGCGGCACGAGCGGACATATACACAGCGGTATGTATTGCATCGGTGAAATAGATTATCAACAACTGTGGATCCAGTCACCAATAAGTGTAAACACCGCCGCACTGACAAAGCTCAACAGTGTGTAGACGTCTTTACTGTAGTGTGGCGTACCAACATTACGGTAATAAAGAAAACAAATTAAAATCAAGTGAGGGTAGGTGCTAAAACCTGCACCATACAAGGACAGCGCTGAGCTCACAACAGTTCTGCCACGACAACGGCCGAAGCAAGTCGGTGGAAACGTCGGCAAATACCGAGGTATTAAATGCCTCTGTATTAAATATCGTAGTTATCGCGAGTAGGACCCACTAACGGCCATTTTTAATATTCGATCCATCCATGGATTTTGAGATTTGAAATTCGTGTTTGACATATTTTGTATTTGCTTATGTCATAAACGAATCTAAAATCTACAGATCTATCTATAGATCGAATATTGAATTCCGTAGTAAATAACATTGTATCATCATCGGGTAAGTATATTATGATTGATCATATCTTATTATTACCTCTCTTTTTACAGTATTTGTTTCTTTGTAGGCACCTAAGTACTATATTCTAAATAAAAGCTCGTAAAATAATATACTACTGGTATATTACTTAATCAAATGCTTATCTTTTCTCTACATACCGAATTATATACCAATACCAATAAAAGATTAATGCATGAGTACATCACTATTGACAGTCATTTCTTCTTTTGAAAAAATTGCGACATGAGTATTTCAAGAGGTAATAAATACAATACATCTGTCTCGGTTCCACATATGAAATTTTATACAAGTAAAAAGAAATAACGATAGGTTTCTTGTTTATGCTTAAAGCTATCACTCCATGTATACTTGCTCCTTGCTTACGCGATTTGTATAGATTATACAATGTTGGTTAGGAGCAGCGATAGCCTAGTGGAGAGACCGACGCCGTGACGGACTGCTACGCAGAGGGTCTCGGGTTCGAATCCACGGCGCGCACCAATGACTTGAGGTTATATGCGCATTAAATTGTTAATTATCACTTTCCAAACGGTGAAGGAAAACATCGTGAGGAAAAGTGTATGTCTAACTACGGAATTCGATATTCGATCTATAGATAGATCTGTAGATTTTAGATTCGTATTTGACATAAGCACCATACAAAATCCATGTATGGATCGAATATTGAAAATGGCTGTAAGAGTTCTCCATAATGCTCTCGAAAGACATGTGAAGTTTACCAACCCGCACTTGACCAGCGTGGTGGACAATGGTCTTACCCTTTTCATAGTACGGAGAGCCCCGTGCCCAGCAGTGGGACAGTTTATATACAGAGCCGATGATGATACAATGTTATTTACTACGGAATTCAATATTCGATCTATAGATAGATCTGTAGATTTTAGATTCGTTTATGACATAAGCCAATACAAAATATGTCAAACACGAATTTCAAATCTCAAAATCCATGGATGGATCGAATATTAAAAATGGCCGTTAGTGGGTCCTACTCGCGATAACTACGATATTTAATACAGAGGCATTTAATACCTCGGTATTTGCCGACGTTTCCACCGACTTGCTTCGGCCGTTGTCGTGGCAGAACTGTTGTGAGCTCAGCGCTGTCCTTGTATGGTGCAGGTTTTAGCACCTACCCTCACTTGATTTTAATTTGTTTTCTTTATTACCGTAATGTTGGTACGCCACACTACAGTAAAGACGTCTACACACTGTTGAGCTTTGTCAGTGCGGCGGTGTTTACACTTATTGGTGACTGGATCCACAGTTGTTGATAATCTATTTCACCGATGCAATACATACCGCTGTGTATATGTCCGCTCGTGCCGCTCTCGCATGGTGCATAGTTTAGGCTTGAACGGCGAAGAAGTGGCAGGCGAACATGAAATACACGAACACTGCACACGCGCAGCTCGCAAACCTCACGCTAGCTTTTGTCATATCTGGACGCGGCCTTACACAGAATAATTCACAACTGGACGCGGCCAATTCATTTTGTGAAGGTACGTAATCCAAGTCTCTAAGTCTATGCTCAATTACAAAATCAAAGAAATATAGGTAACCTAAGGCATAGAAGTAACACTAAATAACAACAGCGGTTGCTATGATTGATATATTATTTCTAATGGCACATGCAGTATGATAGAAAGAGCTGTCGATAGGTTTAGCAGCACGCTCTTATAGCAGCCTCGTGGTAGGCAAACAGTAGACAAAACATAGAGTTAGGAAACCGAGTGTTGTTCGTAACAGTGATGATTTATCGATAAATATTTTTGGTCAAATGTCTAACTTTAGTATGTGTCGATATATTTAAGCCGTAGGAGTAAACAACAAAAATATTGAAATTGTAGTTTTTGCTGTTGACGCCGGACAGTGCTTTGCAAAGACTTGCCAGACAGACAGTACTAAAAAATCACGTGTTTAATTGTTCGTTTTAGCCATAAAATCTATTGACAAAAAGTATTCATAAACTAATGAGCGATGCGTTGCGATGCGATGCTAAGAAACTGTCACTTAGATTATGTATTGTACGAATTATACCAGATTGGCTAATGCGGCACGGCAGGCTTTGGCAATTTGTTTGCGTCGCATCATATCATGTTGCTTGCTATCGCTAACGTTGGACACTGCTCGATTGTTTTAGAGTTGTAGGTAATCCGACTGCCACGCCGAAGCTTGCGGGTTTGATTCCCGCTCAATTCAACCATTTGTGTGCATGAATATGGATGTTTGTCTTGGTCTGGATGGTACTATGTATAATATGTAATATATTTACAGAAAAGTATATTATATGGATGTTTATCGATTGTCTAGTACTCGCAGTACAAGATATGCTTAGTTTGGGACCAGATAATGTTGTGTGAATGTGAAAGAATATTATATTTTATGGTAGAATATTATGTAGCGGACTACAAGGCAAGACGTCTTTGATCAGTCAGGATAGCACTAATATGATAAATAATATAGAAGTAGTTAGATTAATTAAAATCGTTGAAATTATTATATTTTATTAATATGTTCAAACTAAAATTACACACTTTTTGTTTAGCTTTGGATAAATAATTCTACCGGGTGTGCAATGTCCGGGCATAAATGTAATGTAGCTTTCGGTTTTAAACGACGCCAGGTGCTTTCTGTCTTTAAAAACAGTCTTTCTCAAAATGACGTGAACAAATACGGTGGTACTTCTGCTAAATCAAACTAGGCTGTCCAACGGCATTTATCCAAAGTTTTCTTGTGACGTCATTAATAGGCAATCTGTAATAAAAAACACCTTCTTAATAATAAAAAATGCTACTCACAACCCTAATCCATCTACTATTTTATAGATGCAAAAATGTAAGCCTACACACACGCGCGTACACTGTAACACTTGGCTTTAGGTTAATAGACGTTACTTTTAAGCTAGGTAGGTATCTAAGTAAATTATGTACATTAAACTGCGCTTACTATCAAACGCGCGATAGAAAATTAGACCGCTGGACGTCTTTGTTTATTGCCAACTTAGCAACCGCAGCTACCCGCTGTCGCTTCCAGCTACAGTTTTACATTCATGTCGATATTTAGTTTCCGTATTTATCCCTCATTCAAAAAACATCGATATCTCCTTTCACTGTCAAATCCCATCACTAAGGCTATTAAATCAATAAATGTACAAAATAACAATTTGTGAGTTAAATTCATAACACATACGTATGCAAGCTATTCCTTTGATTTGCAATACAATGATATTGTGTAAACTTAACACTCATTATAGCATTAATACGAGAAAAGTAAATAAATTTGTTGGAAAATTCTGACTCACTGCTAGAAGATAAAGTTTCTCCTGTTATTTCCGTTCCGAGAATAGCGGCATCCACATCCCGATATCACATACTCGATGTGTATTAATTAATGAGTACACTATTTAATTATTATAAGCTTACTTACTATTTAAATGCAAAAAAGTTATTAAAAATATAAACACAAACGTCCAACAAATTTTACACTGATGCCAGATCACAGCACGGCTATTTAACCTCAAGTCATTGGTGCGCGCCGTGGATTCGAACCCGAGACCCTCTGCGTAGCAGTCCGTCACGGCGTCGGTCTCTCCACTAGGCTATCGCTGCTCCTAACCAACATTGTATAATCTATACAAATCGCGTAAGTCAAGTAAGTTTAAAATAAAATTGTATAAGACCTATTTTATGAGAAAACCAAAGTGTCAAAATCTGAAGCATTGATTAAACGGATTATAATCTATGCACCACTTTTTTATACACAAACAATATGGTCGCACAGTAAATTAAACAATAGCGCAATAAAAAATAAAAATAAAACACTAAAAACATAAAAAAAATTACATATTTTGTAATAACGAAATAGCTTACAATAATACAAATGGCTCTCAACAAATTCGATAAATGAATCAGTATGAATATTTCGAAAAGTAATTTAGCAAAATCAAAGTCATCTAACGTGAATACAGCTGCGAAGCACGGCACCAGAAAAAATAATAAAAAAAGTAAAAGTAACGCGGAAATAAAGATTGCGTCGTTGAGGAAGAGAGGAGCGCAGGAGTATATAGAGAAGAAAGAAACAAACATGTCTTTGAATGAGCCAAGTATGTATCACTAATCATCATCGTAATCATCTTAAGGTCGGTTTCAATATTCGATATACTTGGGCTGTTGCCGCAACTCCACGTCTTGGCGTGTATTTTGCGTACGGGTGGAAATGGTCTTGTCATTCGAGCCACCCCAGCTCTTCGAGGAAGGCTAGCAGGCTCTTGATGTGGCCCACTGCTTCCCTCAGGGTGCTGTGTCTGGTCTGGTGCTGCTGCCTGTACTGTGAGACCTCAGGCAGTCGAGGAGCAGGTGGGCTGCCGTCTCGTCTGCTGCCATACAGGCTCTGCACAGCGGGCTGTCGGTGATTCCTATAGTAAATAGGTGTTTATTAAAGGATCCGTGTCCTGTGTAGGCGGCCGCGACTGTCCGAAGTTGTTGCTTGGTTGTTTGATATTCGATCTGTCCATAGATTTAGAGATTTGAGATAAATGTTTGGCATATTTTGTATGTAGCTTATGTCAAATAAGTAACTCAAATATTCAAATCCATGGACGGATCGAATGTTGAATTCAGCACGATCGAATGTTGAATACTAACGTCAATGAATACAGATTTACATAGAAGCGCAGTTCTTAAGGATTTCGTGTGCCGATTCCAAGTGGGGGCTGTCTCCAGTTTAGTTCGTAGTTGGCGCCGTTGGCGGCGCTGGCGTCGTTCTCCGTCTCTTCTCTCGCAGTTAAGATACACTCGAGGAACGTTTGTCTCTCTTGCTCTCGTAGAGACAGCTGTCACAGCGCGACTGCCACGCCGCGAGGCGGCAATTTGGGTCACAGAAAGTTTGTCTTCAGAGCGCCCATAGGAAATGCGCCTCTATGTAAATATCTGAGCTCTTTGCTTTCGTCTTGATGCCCGGAGTAGTCTACTAGTCTATTCAGATTTCACAGATGTTTTTTGTTTCCTTTTCTGTCTCGACTTTGGGGACCATTGGGCGGTAGTTATGACTATTATTTTGGCTTGATGAAGGGGGCCTCTATCTTTGTCATATTCTTAATTTACTATTCGTATAATTATGCGTCATTACTAAAGCTCATCTTGAGGCTTCGTTTGACAGAATGTGTCCTTTTTCATCGGTTTACCAATGTTATGTTGTTTTCATAATTTCTCATTTCTCTATGAATATTCTACCACAAGGAGCTTAAACTCAAGTTTGGTTTAAAATATAAGCTTCTTTATAACCTTTGATTTAATTTCAGCTCATACTGCACAACGGCATAGAATGAAATGTACACCAAGGGCTGGCAAGAAGCGTTTCCTCACTTCGGTTCTAAACATCCTATCGCCATCTATTATGAACGATCCTAACATGGCAAGTAATTCCAATAATAATACTAATGAACCCCAAAGAATGAAGTTAGATGATTTCATAGATGAATGTATTTCAACGAGAAAGAAACAGAAACATAGAAAAAAAATCGAAGATTTTCAAAGTGATATGGATGATTTTAAAGCACAGCAATCTAAAAATGAACTTAATCGTAATCCATCTGATGATTCTGAAGGGAGTGGTAATGAACCTGAAGATATCAAATGGTCAGAATTTCTGCCTCGATTGGTCCCAAGAACAAACAGTGAGATAGAGGAAGAAAAGAAGTTTAAAACGCAAGGACTCAGAACACACATTAATAACGCTACTGATGAGAATCAACTGAATAAAAATGAAAGTAAATTTTACAACTTATTTATTGACTTACTTGAAACTACCTTTAGTGTGTACAACGCTGAAGCAGATAAAGCAAAGACAATTGTAGCAAATGCATCAAAGAATAGTCTGGAAATTGATATGTCACTCCCTTTAATGCATAGTAAAGAAAAATTTCGAAACATACCTGATGATGATTCAGCGGATGTTAATCAGTCCAAAAAGTTTGGCGCTGTTAATCCGTACGACAATTGGGATAAAAGAATTTCAGATGATTATGATTATGATAGCTCAACAATACCTCTAAATACAAGCAATAGAAAACGTAAATTAAAATCCAATTCATTTGTTAATTATAACAAAAAGAAAAATGTAGAACCAATGACACGCAGCTTCGTTCATCAAAGATCGGTGCCGAACGGCAAGAAATTGTTGAGGAAGGATAAGAAACAGACACTGTTGAATATGTTCAAACAGCAATTGAGCAAAAGTACAGAAAGACAGCAAGAGCCACAAAATTTCTTTGAAGCTTTGCAATTGATGGCTAGAAATAAACGACAGAGGACGATACATTTTGAGAAAACGCCTAAAGAAGAAAGTGCTGAGTTTCGAAGCATGTTTAACAGACAGTCATTAATATCGCCAAAACCAAGCAGAAAATTTAGCAAAGCCCCAATGCGCACAAGCAAGTCTTTCCGATCAAGTCATGCGAATGCTTACAAAACATATATACCAGATTATACAAAATATATGCCAGACTTTTATCAAAGAAAGGAATCAAGACATTCTTTAAAAGTATTCGCTTTTGATGTTGAAACTCCTAAAGAAAATAACATCGGTGTACCTAATAGCCTATCTCGATCAGGTAAAGTTCTAAGAGAAGCTTCAAGCAATGAAGGTACATTGCATCTAAGTGACAGTAGTTCTGTCTGTGAAGTTATAAATCTTAATGATACGCTTGAAGTAATGCGCGTAAAAATGACGCGCAAAAAAAATAAATTTTAAGTAACAATAATTGAAAATATATTGAAAAAATTGAAATATTATGCAGTTTCATTCAAAATCCTGGTGTAACCGTTTCAGTAACTATCGCATCAGTTTTTGTCCCGCGTTTGTTAGGCGTAGCGCCTAGTGGAGATTCCAACAGACTGCCATGTAGAAGGTATAAGGTTCGTATACTCGGCCCGTACCACTGAGTTTTCGAAAATGTGCGTATATGTTCATCATCACTTGGAGTACGCTAAGATGACGCTGCATCAGTCCTTCTGCTTTTACGAAGATCTTTGACATCTTCAGCCAGTATATCCCTTTGGTCAGTTAGCAGTCGCTCTGTAGAAAAGCTAATATTCTGTCAAATGCGGTTAGAGTAGCGGGCAAGGCTGGCCACCAGGGCGAAATTCATGGATGTAACCGGTAAATACGACTATGATGAAGATGAGTTTTATCATGTCAGCCTAGAGACGTCCACTGCTGGACATAGGCCTCCCCCAAAGTTCTCGCCGATGACGCAGCAGGGGTAGGTCTCCCGCAAGATGGACGGACGATCTGGTTAAGATCGCGGGAAGCGGTTGGTTGCGGGCGGCTCAAAATCGGTCTGTGTGGAGAGAACCTTGGAGGAGGCCTAAGAAGAGTTTATTTGCTGCAAAAATCGTAACCATACAGGTCATTGCGACATGTTGTGACATATCACTGAATACGTTGTTCACCTCATAAACGTACTCAGAAGAACGCTTTTGTAGTCTATTTAAAACTGTCGTATTAGGTACCTTATAGTACCTAAGGCTGCTGCAGATTTGATGCTGTTTTGTCGTATGTGTCCCTCTATTAGGTCTCCTGTCTGCCATTATACATGGCTGGAGAGGCACATATATTCATCCTTTATAGTAGTACCGTTTTATGGAAACAAGCGGATTTTGGTAGGGAAGCGCAGACACGTCCACTTGTTCTTATTAGGGAGGACAGCAGAGAAGAGGATTAGCCACATTCTTCAAGTAATCAGTTCATTGAGTAGCAGGCTTTTTACTTTATGTTTACATTACTGTATATATTTTTTATAGACTCACGCCTGTATACCCGAAGGGGTAGGCAGAGGTGTAATATACACCCACATTTCGCCATGATTTTTTTTCCCACAATATAGCTGGCTAACCTATTGCCGTTACCGGGCACATCACTAGACTCCGGGCTGCTACTGAGTACACCTCTGCTTCCTCCTTCGGGGATACAGGCGTGAGACTAAAATAATAATAAATATTTTGTATCTGAGTTTATGTCAAATATATGTATAGCTAAATCATTCTACTCTAGTATCCAAATCCATGTGTAGATCGGATTCAATATCCGATCTATAGAGCCGGTCGATAGAGAGTAATAGCAATGAATACAGATTTACATAGAAGCACAGTTCTTATGGATTTCGTGTGCCGATTCTAAATGGGGACTGTCTCCAGTTCAGTTCGTAGTCATCTGGTGTCGCTCTCCGTCTCTCTCGCTCTCGTAGTTAAGGCGCTTACAACCGCTATTGAGTTGAGCTGTTGCTGTCACTATCGGATTGTATACATAAGAAAGAGATGCGCGACGAGGGGACGTTCAGAACTTTTTACAAACCATAAAATATATTAATTACAGAAAATGTATTGATTGGATTAAAAAATAAAACAGTATTTTGTTAGTATGTTGCTTGCTGAATAATTTTTCAAAAAATCAGAATGATTGTATGTATTTCAATATGGTTTTTATTCGTTAAAATATTTTTTAGAGGTATCTTTGTGATTTTTTTCTATCGATTAAAGTTAGTTGTATTATGTTTTCAATACACTACTTAACTAGATTATATCTTGAAGAATATTATACATTTTTCTGATTGTGTTAACTGCATTGAATCATACAAGTACTTTAAAGCATTATAAAACTCGCGTTTAGCTCTTGTAGTCCCCTTAAGATACACTGGAGGAGAGAAAGACAGCTGCCGCAGCGCGACTGCCACGCCGCCAAGCGACAATTTTCTTCGCATTCGCAGAAAGTTTGTCTTCAAAGCGTCCATATGAAATGCGCCTCTATGTAAATATCTGAGCCCTTTGGTAATAGTTAGAACAGGCGATATGTAAGCGTGTTTGGTGAAAATGTGTTGTTGATGGAAAGAGGAAGAACATTATTAAATTTTCTTAAGTTACACATGAGCATTATGCAGTTTAATTGACTGCGCCTATGTCCTTAATATTCTTTTTCTTTCTATCGCAGTGTTTACAGTTTGAGTCCGTTAATTGAATGTTTGTAAGATCCTAGGTCATCGTTTTCCTTTTGAAGTGAAACCAACTTTAAATCGATTCGGTATATTGGGGGACTCTACAAACATTAAATCGATAGACATAATTGTATAGTTTTCGCCAAACTTCTTAGTTCTTGTGCTCTCTGAAGTTGCACCACTGAGGTGTTTGCGCAGCTACAGTCAAAACGAAAATCTTTACAAAAAAATATACTTTTAATAGGTAAACCTACATATTTTTGTTACCATAATGACAAAATAAATAAATTAAGTTTTAGTTTATTGTGACAGCAAAATGATGAACCAAATGTGAACCAAGCTCTAATATTTAAGCAAAAAGATCTTGAAAACTGTACACATATGTATATTATCTACCAACATACATCACCATTCTCCTTATCGATTCACGGTAGAGATGAAGAATATTCTTGGTGGACGACAAACAATTAAACAAAATAGTAGGTAAGTGAATATTACAGACGTTTACGAGTACATAGGTACGTATAAAATAACAATAAACAAATGTAACTAAAACAACAACAAGCGAATAAAAACACAACATATAGGTACTTAAGTCTTAACAAATATATAATTTAAAGTTGCGTGG
Source organism: Euclidia mi (assembly GCA_944739405.2). Lineage (NCBI taxonomy): Eukaryota > Metazoa > Arthropoda > Insecta > Lepidoptera > Erebidae > Euclidia > Euclidia mi. Next base: position 18,033,952 of record OX123210.2, on the reverse strand, counting down.
CGCGTTTCTTAGTGAGTGTACTTTTACGTAAGATTCGAACACAAATTCAAATTTCAAATGCAATAGAACATATTATCCAAATGCAACCAATCATAGCCAAATGCGTCACGCTACGAATCGTGAAGTCCCCTCCCGCTACCCGCCCCTGTGCCGCTGACACCTAATTTTCGATTACTGCGCAGCTGCTACTATACGCAACAACTTCAGAGGGAACTAGAAATTTGGCGATACCTCTACATTCAGACGCGCAACAAATATTTGCTGTGTTTTCGGGTCGGGATCGAACCCACAATCTGTGTCAAGCGGTAAGGCGCCTACTTAAACCTAGTGGTTTGAGGCCATCCATCCATTCAAGTCATATTGCATAAACGGAAAAGTAAATAAAATACAGAAAACACTTGAAATTCACAAAAATTTATTAATTCATTAAGTGCATAACATTCTAACAAAATAACAATATTCATTTCACAATTTTATTTTACGACAATTTTTCCAAAATATTCAACTTTATTTGACGCTTTTTCACTTTATAAACCTACCCACTCTTTTATTATTTAACACAATAATTTATAAACTTGGTAGCTTAGCACGAATTTAGTAACCTCACAACTCGATTCGATCGACGTTTAATGTAATGACTTTGAAGGGTTTCATTTCACATCGATTCTTCATTGACTCTAGAAGTTATCTATCGCTTTAAGTACAGCCGATCACATAATGCTAATCCAATCGACGGGAAACGCAACGAATACTTGTACTACGCCCCAGTTTACTAGCTCGCTATAGGTACAACGATCTCATCTTGAAACTGATGGACCAGAGCGAACCTGAGGCCCAACGAGGGTCTTCTAAAGTGACGCTCACTATGCGGCAGCTCTGAGGCATCAGGTCCAGAAACCTGTCAAAACTGTCAAAGCCCCTATATTTTCGTACGTCTGTGTTTGTTTTCATTATGTGTGTGTACGCGTCTGTACATATCTGACGTCAGTTTGGACCTGACGCATACTAAGCGCCGTCTGGTGGTAGAAGAAATATCAAACACCCTCATTCTCATATTTTATATCACATTGAATTTATATTTTGAACGAAATGAGATTATATTTTTAATTAATTGACTGAGAATCGGTATTCCGCTAACCTAATGTCATTATCGTATAATTTGAAATAAACAAGTTCGGTGTTGACACATATTTTGACACTTGTTTCAATTTACGATCTCATTACAATTTCATTCAAATATCAGTTATAGACTCACGCCTGTATCCCCGAAGTGGTAGGCAGAGGTGTAATGTTACACCCACATTTCGCCATGATTTTTTTAGGTCCCACGTAATAGAGGGCGAGCCTATTGCCGTACCGGGCACATTACCAGACTCCGTGATTTTACTGAGAATTTCCTAACGGAAAAACCTAATAACATTTTGCCCGACCCGGGAATCGAACCCGAGACCTCCCAATCCCACGCGCACATTTATGCCGCGAGACCAACGAGGCAGTCAAATATCAGTTAATTTACGAGAATACCATTTGTGACGTAAGTATGACTGACATTATATCGAAACTAAATTTTGAACAAATTTATTTAGGAGAATTGGGTCCAAGAGTCGAATCGAAGTCAGATCTGAGTTCGCGATCATATTTTTATCCAAATTTCAGGAAGAAAGCATGGGCCTTAGTACGAATATTGCAATATCACGTCTAACTTCGATTCGAAAGGCATTGGGTGGTCTGATTGGCTGATGACTTCCAGCTGACTTTGTTCATCGGTGAGCTGAACGCTATTCGAATCGAGATGAAACATAAATGTTCTACATAAAGTTTCTAAATCCGTACCAAGCTTTCTGATAAGAAATACTATTTTCATGACTAAATTGACTATCTACACTATAAATAAGCGCACATTTTCCAAATATTTTACATTTCTTAGATGTTATATTCAAAATTGCACATTACTCTCCTTTTAGTAACTTGGATAGCCGAATATATCTACTCTAGATTTTTTTTGGTATGAAAAAATCATCGGTCAGATTCTAGCACTGAACCAAATTTACGCATAATACGCATCCTTAAATTTAAAATAATCTTTCTTATTTCACTCCTTAAAGTTTTATTTTCGCCACAATAGGCTGATCCGTCACAGAAAACTAATATATTTTTATGCTTGCATTTATTAAATTCAGTCCAGCCGTTTTGGTGTCGATCTTGAAATATTTTCGGAATAAAAATTTGCCCGTCTCCAAGGTATAATCTATTTGTAATATTCAGTTTAGTGAAAAATTTAAAAATACACACATACATACGTACTTAGACATTTCAAAATGCAAACATCAACCATAGAAAGACCAAATGTGCATAACCTTTTGAACGCCACTGTCATAAAGATGATAATTGAAAATTATTGTGACAAACCAAAATATAACCAACATGTACTATGCAAGTCCCATTTTAGCTTGCCACATGACAATAGCGATCAAAAGTCACCTAATTTTACGAATAGATTTATTTACATCCTTAATCTATTAGCCCCTAACTTCAGATATGTTACCTTTGAGTAATTTTAATTCTTCCCGTGTACCTTTCGTCATTATAATTCGAATAAATAAGTTCAGGCGACATTGGTCTTTGCAACGCGTTGCGGAGGGTCTGTAAAATTAATTTTTCGTCGTTCTGAAATTTTTCTCTGTTCCTCTTTTTCGATATCGCTGCGAAAGTGGTATTGACCCAAGCTTCGTAATAAGGTTTCGTGTGTTTGTCTACGGATGATGGCGCCCATCTTGCTACTTCTGTCGGTGGTGATCTGGAAACAGGGTTATGGGTTATATTTATATAATTATTATTTTTCAAATTAAACGATTACAAAGGCAAGTGCCAAATTCATTTGCTCAATGGATTTGGATTTGCGAAAATCCGTAAACTGTAGTTTAATATCAAACACCTATTTATTATTATTATGCATTTTATTCCTTTTATTTTTGGTATTTCGAAACATCAAGGTCTAGAATTGCAAAACTAAACTATATGTCCCCTCTACAACTTTTTGCAGTTTACTGCTGGACTTCAGCCATTAGAGTCAATAGGAGGTTTGCCCTTCTGTATTACCAAAGAGCTCAGAAATTTACATAGAGGTGCATTTATTATGGGCGCTCTGTATACAAACTTTCTGTGACCCAAATTGCCGCTTGGCGGCGTGGCAGTCGCGCTGTGACAGTTGTCTCTACAAGTGCAAGAGAGACGAACGTTCCTCCTGTGTATCTTAACTACGAGAGCAAGAGAGACGCAGAACGACGCCAGTGCCGCCAACGGCGCCAACTACGAACTACACTGGTGACAGTCGCAACTTGGAATCGGCACACGAAATCCTTAAGAAATGCGCTTCTATGTAAATCTGTATTCAGTGGTATTACGCAGGTCAGACTGGTTGGTACAGGGTTCTAAATGGCGAGTTTTCTGTCTCGACATCTACTGAATTAAGCGGGACGGCAATTCGACATCATCATCATCATATCAGCCAAAAGACGTCCACTGCTGGACATACGCTTCCCCCAAGGCTCTTTCACATAGACCGATCCTGAGTCACCCGCATCCATCCGCCGCCCGCATACGACGTCCTGTGCGTGGCCGCCATTCCAGAACTTTTCTGCTCCAACGGCCATCGGTTCTTCTGGCTATGTGCCCTGTCCACTGGAACTTCAGCCTGACTATTCGGAGAGCTGGAGAGCCATGTCGGTGACTTTGGTTCACCTGCGGATCTCCTCATTTCTGATTCGATCTCGCAGAATTCAGAATACAATTTGCCATAATTATTGTATTCTAAATCCGTCATTATACGGATATCATATCTACTATCTAACTATCACTAACTATACTTACCTGGATCTATATGACCCCTCCCTCGACGGCGTACTTTTGTATTTCTTATCACGATGCCGCAATCTCTTCTTTCCAACACCTTCAATCTCCTCATGAACACTGATCTTGCTTACAGTCAATTTGTTTTTCAACGAACTAACATCAGTCGTTCTTGAAACATTCTTTTGCGCTGTTTCATTAGGTATTTTGATTTGTAGGGGAGTCGGTTTCTGTCTTTGTTCTCCAAAAGTCACTGCTTTGTAGACTCTGGTAGTGTCATTCCTAGTCATGATCGTCTTTATAATGGGCCTCTTGCGTTGTGTGTTTGGTTCTTTCTTGGCTTTCTTAGGTTCTTTTAAAGATTCTTTGGTAGAATTGTCAGATAAATCTTTTTCTTTGTCTTTTATTTGTGTAACGTCTTCGGATTTCTTTGTGTTGTCACCGGTCGATACTGTAAAGTAAATTTCATTTGGTATTAGTTAACGAGTAGGTGCAAAACTTCAGTCGTGGTCTAAAAATATTTACAATCATCATCGTCTTGCCCTGGTCCCAATTTATTTGGGGTCGGCGCAATATGTCCTTCGCTTCCATACTTCTCTGTCACCAGTCATCCGATCGTTTATACCTTTCTCTTTCATATCCATCGTCACACAGTCCGTCCATCTTTTCCTTGGCTGCCCTCTCCCTTTTCGTCCTTCTACGTGCATATTCATCACTTTATTACCTACGTACATCTCATCTCTTCGCATAACATGTCCATACCAAGCCAATCGACTCCCTTTTCATCAATGGGCGCCACTTTCGAAATATTTACCAGCTATTAATAATTAATTACTAATATGGTAAGAAACCGATTTAATAATAAACTCGTTACATTCATTTAATATTGTTTGTTGAATATGATTTTAGATTATCCGAACGGACAGTCCCAACCAATTTGGCTACTATGATGCAACAAATTTTGTCAGAACAACCATTTGAAGTTGCTGTTTTTGTTCGTGCTCATTGTCACATGAATTATTCATTGCGTGGCCGTTAATTTCAAACAGTGAAATGATTAAAGAAACCCCCTTGATTCACACTGCATAATTTTTGCTTTATTACTGTCCACTGTGATGAAGCAAAAATTGGGCAGCAAGGTAATTGGTAATAGTGTTACGAATGGCGATATTTTAAGAATAACGCCATCTATCGGTAGAAGAGAGAACTAGAAGAGAAGGGATATATTGATGGTTTAAATTGTTCCAGCTATTCTCTACTAGATGGCGTTGCTGTTAAATACTGGCATAATCAATGTTGTGTCTGGGATGGACGAGAATATTCTAGGGAAGACTAGTATACACGAGTTATGTTATCCGGTCCATATAAATAGGACTCGGATTCACGCACTAGGACAGTTCAGTTGAATAAACGGAGCGATAAACATCGAGCGAAGGATCTGAAGAGAAAGGGTGTTTAGTAGTGTGAAATTGTGTTTTATTAGTGTATACTTTTTTCTTGTTTTATTAGTAATTAAGTGTGTTGTTTAATAAAGTACAGTTTAGTAGCATAGTGACTTTAATTTATCGCCGCATCCCACTCGTAACAATAGTTATTAAAGAGAAGTAAAGAACACTTACCATTTTTCACGTTGTCTTTCGTAGGAACGTGTTCTATCTTTGCGGTGAAAGTGTTAGTATCTTCCTTTTTCAGGGCATTCGTCGGCAGATTGGTCGTATGAGAGTTAAGTCTGGTTGTGTACCGGTCCCGAACGCGTTTCAGATACGCTGGTCTGCTGCAGAGCTGTTCTTTTTCAGCTTCTAGGATTAATTTCGGTTTTGCTTTGTATTCGTTGATTACGTTTAATTTAGATTTCTCAGACCTGAAACGAGAAAATACATCGATTAGTTAACTGGCATTTTATTTATTTATTTATTTATTTATTAACTTTATATACACACATAGCGTATAAAGGTGGACTTAATGCCTTAGGCATTTTCTGCCAGTCTACCTTAGAGTGGTGCAGAGATTAATGGTAGGTGTATTTAAAAGTGGAGTTTGACTTTATTATATTATATTTAATAGATATGATGGATGAGCATACATTACATAACATTAAATAATAATAATATTACATACATACATCGAATATGGAAATGCATACATATACTTACATGCACATACATATTATATATACATATATAAATAAAAACATATAAATGTTACGATACTTCTGCTAACTTAGCCAATAAAAGCTGCTTTACCTTTGTCTTAAAGCAATACCTAGTAGTGGACGTCCTGATTTCGAGAGGAAGGTCATTCCAAAGAAGAATAGCTTGAGTAGGAAAAGAAGAGTGGATGAAAGAAGATCTATGTGAAGGACAAAGAAGGAGAAGGTTATTAGTTGAACGAAGGTTACGATCGTGGTTGCTGCATAAGTACTGGAAGTAAGAACTTAAATAGTTGGGAGTATTGGGAGACATAAGGATAGAATAGAGAGTAGTGAGAGCACGCAGACTGCGTCTTTGACGAATAGGAAGCCACTTCAACTGGGAACGATAAGTAGACACGTGGTCATACTTGCGAAGATTGAAAATAAATCGAATGCAGTTATTGAGAAGACGGTCAAGTTTATTAAGAAGATCTGCATTCAGGTCATAGTAGCATACATCACCATAGTCGATCAAGGGAAATACCAAAGTTTGCACAAGCATTGTCTTAGTTTTGGGTCTTAGGAAGTTCCTTAGGCGATAGATAGCACGTAGAGTACCGGTAATCTTTTTGCTAGTTTGAGTGACGTGGTTTCGCCAGCTTAACGTACAGTCCATGTGTAGGCCAAGGTTTTTGACTACTGGGCACATATTTATGATATTACCATCATAAACTATTGGTGGCAAAGTTGAGACGTCCATTGTGGTTTAAGCGACCGCCTCACCGCTTGACACTGCGCAAGTGATGTGGGTTCGATTCCCTCACCCGATAACACTTTTGTGTGATCCAGAAAATCTTGTTTCGAGTCTTGTGTCCGTTGCTAGTATGTTTTTACAGTCCCCCGCAACACAGCCTATATACCCTATATACCTAGTGCGAGTGTTTTCTTTCAAAATAAGTAAGATAATAATGTCAGCCTAGAGACGTCCTGTGCAGGACATAGGCCTCCCCCAAGGTTCTCCACACAGACCAAATGAGAGCCGCCCGCATCCAACCGCTTCCCGCAATCTTAACCAAATCGTCGGTCCACCTTGCGGGAGGCCTACCCCTGCTGCGTCGTCCGGTACGTCGCGGCCACTCTAGAACCCGCCTGCCCCAACTGCCATCGGTTCTTCGAGCTATGTGCTCTGCCCATTGCCACTTCAGCCTGGCTATTCGGAGAGCTATGTCGGTGACTTTGGTTCTCCTGCGGATCTCATCATTTCTGATTCGATCTCGCAGGGAAACTCCGAGCATAGCTCTCTCCTTGATCCTCTGAGTGACCTTGAGCTTTTGGATAAGGCCCATAGTTAGCGACCACGTCTCAGCGCCGTAGATCATCACTGGCAACACATACTGGTCAAAGACTTTCGTCTTGAGACACTGCGGGATATTTGACGTGAACGCTGCCCAACCGAATTGGATTGTTTGGATGAAGGAAGATAATAAATAAATAAAAAATATTTATTAAGGTCTAGAGAACGCCAGCAGCTACGCCTGCTTTTTTTTTTAAATTTAGTTTTGGCCGATCCCGTGGGAATTTCGGGAAATCCCTTCTTAGTGCACCCCTATGGTCCCCAAAGAACATACATGCCAAATTTCAGCTTCCTGTACCCATAGTTTCGGCTGTAGCGTGTCTGTCAGTCAGTCAGTAACGCAAGGATTTTATATATTAAGATTTCGCTCTAGGAATAAATTCTGTGTCGTGGGGGACTTAACAGAAATTTGGTCAACGGACAGAAAAATATTCTTATATTGGGAAAAACAATTTGTGAAGCACATAAAGTGAAGTCTCTTGTAGGAATCGAACCTACAACACTCGGCACAGCACTAAAGGGTAAGGCGACCGCTTATGCCAATAGGCCATACATCATCTTCAGCCCTTTATACTGTCCCACTGTTGGGCACGAGCCTCTACTCACAATGAGAAGGGTAAGGCCATAGTCCACCACGCTGGCCAAGCGCGGTTGGGCAGACTTCACATGTCTTTCGAGAACATTATGGAGAACTCTCAGACATGCAGGTTTCCTCACGATGTTTTCCTTCACCGATTAGCAAGCGAGAATTAACAATTTAATACGCACTTAACTTCGAAAAGTCATTGGTGCGTGCCGTGGATTTGATCCCGAGACCCTCTGCAGCGAAAGCTGAGTGGAGAGACCGACAGACTTGCAGAGGATCTCGGGTTCGAATCTCACGTAAGTCAATAATTATTGTTATTTGCGTTGAGTGCAATATAGTTCTGTGCAAATTATTTTTTTTATTATTGCTTGTCCCGTATCCCATTATGCCCTCGGTCCTGGTTGTCATGAATATCTTTGACTGTCGAGGTGAGGAATCAGTACATCTAAATAATATACTGACACTAGGTTTTTTTATGTAATAATAGGCGGCAAACGAGCAGACGGATCGCCTGATGGTGAGCAATTACCGCCGCCCATGGACACAAGCAACACCACAGGAGTCACAAGTGCGTTGTCGCCCTTTGGGGTTGGGAAAAGGGATAGGATAAGGATTGGGATGAGGAAGAAGGAATAGGGGATAGGGCCTCCGGCACTCTCACTCACCGAACAAAACGCAACAGTTTAGGTACTGTTACTTTACGTCGATTTTCTGTAAGAGGGTAGTACTTCCCCGGTCGAGCCGGCCCATTCATGCTGAAATCAGCAAGGCTCTACTACCAAAAAAAATCTATGGCTAATCTATGGAACATAGTTATTGCCAAAGAGCTCACTATATTTACATAGAGGCGCATTTCCTATGGGCGCTCTGAAGACAAACTTTCTGTGACCCAAATTGCCGCGGCGTGGCAGTCGCGCTGTGACAGCTGTCTCTACGAGAGCAATAGAGACGAATGTTCCTCGAGTGTATCTTAACTACGAGAGCAAGAAAGACGGAGAACGCCGCCAACGGTGCCAACTACGAACTAAACTGGACACAGTTCCCACTTCAGACTGCCTCCGTGGTCCGGTGGATAGCGTATGCGACTGCTGATCGGAGGTCCCGGGTTCGATTCCCGGGTCAGGCAAAAAGTGTTACTGGGTTTTTCCGAATACTCAGTAGCAGCCCGGAGTCTGGTGATGTGCCCGGTAACGGCAATAGGCTCGCCCCCTATTACGTGGGACCTAAAAATTCATGGCGAAATGTGGGTGTAATATTTACACCTCTGCCTACCCCTTCAGGGATACAGGCGTGAGACTATATAAAAAAAAAGTTCGCACTTGGAATCGGCACATGAAATCCTTAAGAACTGCGCTTCTACGTAAATCTGTGTTCATTGCTATTGCTCTGGCTTGCGGCGGTCAGACGGCAGTTTCTCTGTAAATAAGCTAATTTGCTGTCAAATATGATAAGAGAATAAATTGAACCCTGGGCTCAAGAAGAAAAGTGTCGGATGTAACTGGGATAACGCTAAAACAATGATAAATCATCATCTCAGCTTAAAGACGTCAGCTCAACGACAACCCAGCCTACTAGACACCTAATGTTTTCATTTCTACAAACAAACAATTCTGTCAAAGCGGTGAGGTATGCGGGGCGAAGGGGGCTACAAAAATGCATTCTAATTGGCCGGTTCAAATTTGCGGAACGTCATAATTCATAACTAGTGTTGGGATTGGTCTAATGTAAGACGTATAAGTCTAACGTGTTGTCAGAAAGTGTTCGCCTTACGTCTGCCGTCTAGTAGGCTGGGTTGTCGTTGCGTCAGCTGCTGGATACAACCCTACCTCAAGACAAGACTGATCTGAGTCTTCACACGGACTGATCTTGGGCGCCACGCACAGAACGATAATAACATAACATAACTTCACGCCTGTTATCCCCGCACTAAGGGGTAGGCAGAGGTGTATTACACAGCCAAACTTCGCCAGTTATGTTTCGGTCCCAATGTAATAGGGGGCAAGCCTATAGCCATGTACCGGGCACATTATTAAGCGAGCGATTTTTTAATACACACATAGCTTCGAAAAGTCAGAGGTGTGCCCGGGGTACCTGGGGATCGAACCCAAGACCATCGTCTCAGGAGTCTGTTACGTGCACCACTAGGCTATCGCCGCTTAGAACCATAATATTATATTAAACTAGACGACGCCAGCAGCTTCTTCTTTCTCTTAGCGTTATCCCAGTTTCAATCTGGGGTCCGCTTTCTAGTCTAACCGGATTTGACTGAGTATTAGCTTTTCCACGGAGCGACTGTCTGTCTGACCTCCGCAACCCGAAGGGATAGCGATATTCCATGGTTTAGACTAGTGTCAGTTTTATTTAGAAGGTACTGACGCCCTGTAACGATTGTCAAAGATCTTCATGACAACCGGGACCGACGGCTTAACGTGCTCTCCGAGGCACGGGACAAGCGATAATTAACAATTCAATACGCACATAACTCCGAAAAGTCATTGGTGCGCGCCGTGGATTCGAACCCGATACCCTCTGCATGGCAGTCTGTTGGTATACCCACTCGGCTATCGCCGCCACACACACACACACACACGACGCCAGCAGCTACGCCTGCATTTTTTTAAAATTTTCCCGTTTTGGCCGATCCCGTGGGAATTTCGGGTAATCCCTTCTTAGTGCACCCCTACGGTCCCCAAGGAACATACATGCCAAATTTCAGCTTCCTGCGCACAATAGTTTCGGCTGTAGCGTGTCTGTCAGTCAGTCAGTAACGCAAGGATTTTATATATTAAGATTACATAATACGAAAAGGCTATGTTTACCTTTGAAAAGATGATATTTTCCTTGAATCACCGCCAGCAAAAGCTCCATTTGTAGTATTATCTTTCTTTCGACTGTCATTCTTCGTTACAGTTTTCAGATCACCTCCATCTTCAACTTTTACGGTTATTATTTTTTTATCCATTTGTTCGTGTCTTTTTTTCTTTTTATTATCCATTTGTTTTCAATATAATTAAATATATTCACTGAAAATTTATCAAATCTGAAAAAGGTTGTGCACTTAAGTTTTATCGGAACGCCAAATAGATTTTATTTTCAAAAACAGCCACAGACTCAAAATGTTTAATATTTATAGCTGTAAAAGAGTTCTTATGTTTTATATTTGAACTATTTTAGAGTGAAACTACAGCTTGAATATTATTTGATTAACGTTGTTGCTTGTTTAATGTTACTTACAGAGTTATTTGTAAAACACCGTTAACCTCTCGGACTATGTTACTAACATCATAATCAACAACTTTTGTTCTTTGACTTTTAAAGATTCATCACATTTTAGTTCATCAGATTTTCATACAAAAATAAAAATATTTAAATTGAACGTTCTAAATGTTGTGAAGTCTATGCGATAGAACAATAGCGAGGGTTGCAGGCGGCGGGCGGCCGGCGGCGGCGGGGGCGCGCAGGCGTAGGTAGGTACAGCAAAATACACGAGTTGAAATGTGTTAGACAGGACAACGAAATCTTAAAGGTTTGTTTTTGGTGAATGTATTAACTTTTGTTTTATGACTTTTTGTAAAAAGTCATAAAACAAAAGTTGTTGATTAAGATGTCAGTAACCTAGTCTAACACGATGCAAATACCATCTTTGCGTAGAGACGGAAAACTCGACATCAAACCCTATAAGACTGCCTCGTTGGTCTCGCGGCATAAATGTGTGCGTGGGATTGGGAGGTCCCGGGTTCGATTCCTGGTTCGGGCAGTGTTATTGGGTTTTTCTGTCACGAAATTCTCAGTAGCACACTAGCAGCACGGAGTCTGGAAATGTGCCCGGTAGGTAGGTACGGCAATAGGTTCGCCCCTTATTACGTGGGACTAAAGTATATCTGGCGAAAAGTGGGTGTAGAAATACACCTCTGCCTACCCCTTCGGGGATAAAAGGCGTGACGATATGTATGTATGTATGTAACCTAGTCCTGAGAGGTGAACGGTGTTTTACAAATAACCCTGTAATTTTCTCTGAATCTAAAATCAGCACTAATGACTTTTCGTTTAAGTAATAGTCAGTATTCATGCTGTTATGTGCACCTTTTATTATTTTGCCTATGCACCACCTAAAGGGGGGTGAGAGCCCATTCGCCCCTTCATACGAATTTGGCCACCTGGCATAGAATGCTTTAGACATTATATGCGCATTTGTGCATTAAATTGCTACCTAGTATTTTATTAAATATTTTTTTTTTATTTATAGACTCCCGCCTGTATCCCCGAAGGGGTAGGCAGAGGTGTAATATTCACCCACATTTCGGCAGGAATTTTTAGGTCCCACGTAATAGGGGGCGAGCCTATTACCGTACCGGGCACATTACCAGACTCCGTGCTGCTACTGAGAATTTCCTAACGGAAAAACCCAATAACACTTTGCCCGACCCAGGAATCGAACCCGAGACCAACGAGGCAGTCAATAAATATTTTTTGTTTATAATGAATATCAGTAACGCTTACGTCTTGTGCCTATCTATGGCGTTACCCCGAATTTTCGTATGATCTTGTAACGTTGCACATGGTTCAACGCTATTGAGTTAAATAAAATATCAATATATCGGTAAAAATAACAGTATGTATATTTCTGTAAAAGAATCTATACAGCTTTTCGCAAAAAGGAAAAGAAAACTTATTTTAAACAATTTCGACTCTAAACCAAGATAGAAGAAGGGTCGCGAAATTCTAATGTGATGTCCTGAAAACACGTGTTTCTGGCGTCGCTCAGGGAAGAGAGAGACTTTTTTAAACTTTCGCGACTGGTGTACATCATACAAAATAAATTAGCGGGTCTTAATCGCGTACAATTAATTTATTTAAGGTATAAATACCTATTTGTTTCCGACGTTTCGCTCGTCTTGCACCGAGCGTGGTTGCGGAGAGACTGATGAGAGCTCAGCGCCGTCTTGTGGAAGTGCGGGTTTCGGCACCTACCCTCACTTGGTCTTTATTTAAGTTCGCACTATCGGTACTCCGACACACTACACTAATGACGTCTACACTCTGTTGAGATTTATCACTGCGGCGGTGTTTACAGTTGCTGATGACTAGATTCCAAGTAGCCGATAATCTATATTCATCCTCCCGGTTGAAATTGTTATATTTCTTGATTTCTACCGCTTCACGTACTATCCTGGCGTAATAGTGACGATCAGTGGATAAGTCTTGTGGTTGATGCAGTTCTATCCAGTGGTTTGGTCCAGACTCCAACAAATGCGCAGCTATAGCCGCTGCACAGCTGCGATATGTTCCTTTACTCTTTCAGCGATTGTACGCTTAAATAAAGACCGTAGTGAGGGTAGGTGCCGAAACCCGCACTTCCACAAGACGGCGCTGAGCTCTCGTCAGTCTCTCCGCGACCACGCTCGGTGCAAGACGAGCGAAACGTCGGAAACAAATAGGTATTTATACATACATACATACATAGACTCACGCCTGTTTCCCCGAAGGGGTAGGTAGAGGCATATTAAACGCCCACTTTTCGCCAGTGTTTTGATCCCACGTAATAGGTGGCGAGCCTATTGCCGCTTATTGGGCGATTTTGTTTGCCAGAGCCTCGTCCGTTGATCGGCAGGTGCACCACTTGCAGGTGAGGCTGGCTTGGGACCCTAAGTTCTTGGTGGGAACCCTATGCACCCTACCAATGAGGTATTTATACCTTAAATAAATTAATTGTACGCGATTAAGACCCGCTAATTTATTTTGTATGAAGAGAGAAGACTTTAGCTTGGATTGCTGCACAGCCGGAGAGAGAGCCGACACTCACTCCACGTTTGCTCGAAACGGCCAGCCAAAAGTAGTAGGGACGAGCGCGTCAGCTACGACGTCACAATCTATTCTATTATTATAGAGCTGATAAGTTCGTTATGTTGAAATTGCGAATAGTTTGATGATTTATACAGGTTGACTGGTAGTTTCCTGCAAGTGAAATGAATTATACAAGTATTTTTATCCACTGAAACATGTCAAAATAATGGTAGTTTCATTCATCAATTAATGTTAAAACTTTATTTTACATTTTTTATCGACAATTTATTGATAATAAGTATTCAACTTGACAGCGAAAAACTATGACGTCACTATGTCCTATTTCATACAAACGTTAGCGTTTGATTTGACTAGTTGGAAACAACCCTATTCCCTTCTAGGTGATTCTAGGGTCATGGAGTATTTATAACCTAGAATGGTTTAATTAAGTGTACGGCTTTTTTTCTCTCAATTATTTATTTGAGAGTTTTAACTCCCCTAAAAGACTTTCCAAGATAAACACGACGTCCGGTACCAACTGGCTGAACATTGCTCTTCGAATCACGGGACAAGTGGAAATTAAAACCTTAATATGCATTTAACGTACAAAAAATAGTGAATTACATACATACATATACTCACGCCTTTTTCCCGTCGGGGTAGGCAGAGACAACGGAACGCCACTTGCTTCTATCCTTACAAACCTCACGCGCTTCCTTTACATTCATTACTCTTTTCATACATGCTCGCCGGTTGCGGGTGCTTCGGACCTTGCCGTTTTTCAGAACGTCACCAATTTGGTCGACGAGGTCAGCCGCGACCGGCTTGCCCATACACGTTTGCCTCATATATTTGGTGCGTCATTCTTTCTTCACTCATTCGCTCCACGTGTCCAAACCATCTCAGCATTCCTTTCTCAATTCTTGTCACAACATCTTCTTTCAGGCCACATCGCTCTCGTATTACTGCATTCGGAATTCTATCAATCAGTCTCACCCCACACATACTACGCAGTGATCGCATCTCAACTGCGTTAATTCTGCTTTCATGCTTTTTCTGCCATACCCAACACTCACTACCATACATCAGCGTGAATTATGCTAAGAATTAGAACCCAAGACCCTATGCATTCCTACTAATAAATCAGTGCTGACAAAGCATAATGCATAAGCAAATGTTTTGCCGAGCGAGTTATCCAGAAGCACTTCATAGAAATAAAAGCAGCTATTACTCAAAATTCACAGCAACTGGCTTAGACTATTATACCTTTTTGGATAGCAGGTAATACCAGGAAGTTATGCCAGCACTTTACATAACATTCCACATATATTTTTTTCCAAATACCTAATTGCATTTTTGTAGAGTCATTTTATTTTATACGAAAAAATTTTGTGTGTTTTTGGCTCTATTTTCAAATTCCACATTGAGTTAGTAGCCTTATTTTATTTTAAAAGATGGGCTATTTAATTGTCTATTAAATAAGGCCCAATTTGCTACCAATAATAGTCAAAATAATTTTTTTGAAGATATTTATAACAAAAAATTGGAATTTGCTCAATAAATCTTAAAAGTTGTGCATTTTGGACTCCATATGTACGGGGTAAAATACTCCATTATGGCCGTAGAATCACCTCCTGATCCTGAAGGGAATACGAGCAATTACAAATCATCCTTTATATCATGTACTGAAGAACTATGGATGCCCAGAATTATTACCTACCTACAAGCAGAAATATGAGAAGAGCGACCTCCCTTTACAATTTGTCTAACTATATAATTATATTTGATACATCAATGACTCTGCCGATTGATAGTTAAATGGAGGAGACAGTTTTTAATTAAGTTAAAAGAACAGGTGCATAGGGTTCCCACCAAGAACTTAGGGTCCCAAGCCAACCTCACCTGCAAGTGGTGCACCTGCCGATAAACGGACGAGGCTCTGGCAAACAAAATATCCCGATAAGCGGCAATAGGCTCGCCACCTATTACGTGGGATCAAAACACTGGCGAAAAGTGGGCGTTTAATATGCCTCTGCCTACCCCTTCGGGGAAACAGGCGTGAGTCTATGTATGTTAAAAGAACAAATCCGAAATTAGCAATGAAGTTGGTATCAGCGAATCGGGAAATTGATAACTTATCCATAGAAACTGAGAACTCAAAAACCAAATACAGAAATAATAATATAAAAACACTGTTGAAATGTATAAGACAGTCAGTGTCTCTGGAGAAAGTGTAACAAAAATTTTTAGAGAGAGGAGAATAAAACGACCTAATTACCGTAATATAGTAGACATGTTGTGCATGTCTACTATATTATAGGGCGTCGCCAGCTGATTGCTGAGGGAGGGGGGGGGGGGACAAGGACGCCAATCGATGGCCTAGAGCAGCGGTCGGAAACACGCGGCCCGCGAGGGTTCTACTACACGCCTGCCCAGCGTGGTGACTACCGTGACTATGGGCCAAAACCCCCCATGAAACATAGCCAAAGAAAACGGCCCCTAGTTCCCGCCGCCTTACTATTTCAAGTCACGTCAGTGGCTTTGGTCCACGGCAAGGTAGGCGGTGCAAAGAATCCCCGGACTACGGACAGCTGCCAACACCAATTGACCCTAGCTACGTACAATGGACACAGTTTACGGCTTGACGAAAGCCTCCAAATTCTTGAGGTACAATATTAGACAAGATACGGTGGCATCTTCTGGGTCTATCAGAAGTCCAAAGAGAGGGAGAGGACGCGATAACCTTTGCATCTATTCTACTTCAGTAAGGGACGCAACGATCCCAAGGTGGCGTAGGGTTTCTCGTTAACAAAGCCCTCCGTGTCAACATGACTGAGGTCTGTAGCGTCTCGACCCGGGTAGCATACCTTGTAGTGAAACTGATCGAGAGATACTCTCTTAAGGTGGTACAGGTACCTATAGGCGCCGACATCAAGTAGCTTAGATGAAGAGGTGGACATCATATACAACGATGTACATCGCACCACAAAGACACATTTCACTGTAGTCATGGACTTCAACGCAAAGGCATAATCGGGGCAGTAGGTGAACTGGAAATGCTACATTTTCGGAATAGGCGACTAGATATGAAGTCTGAATTTTCAAGCGAGACTCTGGAACTGATTTGACGGCAAGCACCGGGGGCTTCCTCGTCAGACCCAAACTCCCTCCATAGAAAGATCCGGAGCTTAGTAAGGTGACCTCCGTAGCTGGAACACTCGCCTCGTATAGAAAGTGATTGAGCAAAATCGGGAGTCAAAAGTCTTCTCCAAAACACTGGGGAGGAGTCATTTGACATAGCTGACTACCTCGAAGGGTAATACCGTCACATCAGCCCCAGAGATACTCGCTGAACTTAAGGACTTCTATGACACTCTGTATGCCTTGCATGCACCGAAGCCTGCACCAGACACGAGCGATCCTAGAGCCCGACTTACCCACCACTTTACATTGGATCTCCCTGATGTAGATGTCGATGAAATCGATGCGGCTCTCAGAAAGCTCAACACTGGTAAGGCGCACGGGGAAGATGGAGTAGCCTCTAAGCTCCTTAAGGCTGGAAGAGAATCGTAGAGGTTTTCCTCCTCTGAGGAGCTTAGAAGGCTATGGCATAGCCTTCTAAGGTCCAGGTCCAGGGGTACGAGGTCATGCTTTGCCGATGACCTGGTAATTATGGCAGAGTTGCTGCAAGACTTGCAGAAAATGCTTTTCAGTCGCAATACTGCCTCAAGACTTATTGGGCTCGGGATAAATCTGGACAAGATCCAAGCTCATGATTAATGAACACAACGTCCCGGAACCAATTTATATTGAAGATGAAGCCTTTGAAGTTGTCCAGGAGTATGTATACCTGGGGCAAAAGTTGTAGCTAGGTAGATACAACTTTGAGAGTGAAATCATCAGAAGAGTATAGCTGGGCTGGGTAGCATATATGGGCAGTTGCTTCATATCTTCGTGTCATCTTAGTCACAATGTCTAAAGACCTAGGTGTTCAACCAATGCGACCTGCCAGTCATGCCGTACGTAGCTAAGACGTGAAACATGACATGTCACTCAGACAGCTATGGAACGATCAATGCTGGGGATCTCGCTGAGGGACAAAGTCCGGAACGAGATTATGCAGCCGAAGATCAAAATTACTGAAATAATAATTCAGAGGTGTAGCAAACTAAAGCGGCAGTGGGTTGGACAAATCTGTCCCAGAACCGATGGGAGGTTAAGTTGGCAGGTTCTCGTGAGACGTTCCTGCGCCACATGGACTACCTACTTGAGGAGGGTAGCTGGTCGATCAGGTCTTGTGAGGCAGGCAGAGAAGCCGTTTCATCAGGTTTTAATAGATGCCGAAAAAGCCTTTGAATGCATCGAAACTTAGGCTGCTCTGTAGTGACTGCAGCGCTACCATGTGGATTGAAAAAGTGGAGGTGTTAAGAAAACCAAATAACAACGATTTCCGTTCAAACTCTGAACAACTAAACAACACCCATCCAATAGCTTCGAGGGATAGGACGGGGTGACACTATATTCCCGAAACTCTTCACCAACACTAGAGGAGATCTTCAATTCGCTGCAGTCGGATGGAATAGGCATCAATGTCAATGGTAGCCATGTCATGCGTCTCCGGTTTAGCAGAATTGCTGCAAGACTTGTAAAAAGGGGAGGGGCTTGGCAAGTGGATATAGAAAATGAGAAAAGTATAAATTGTAGGGCTTTTTGAATATCTAGGGAGGCCAGCTGCACCCTCCTGCCCCCCTCTTGGCGACTCATATGGACACACAGCACACTTGAGACCCTTGAAAAAAGCTCCACTAGCTCCGAGAAAACAACAAATGTCCAAAAAATGGAAGCAGGTGTTGAACAAAAAAGCTACAAAATGTTTCTGAACGAATAAAACGTCAAATCTATCAACTGTCAAAGTCTGTAGAAAATAAACTTTTTGTTTATTTTGAACACAAAAAGTTAAAACTATAAAGTTAATAAGTAATTATAATATAATTATTTAAAATATATAATACTTATTTATGTGACACGAGAAGGAGTTTGTATATTGGTGGATGATCAAGGGCGTAAGTAACAACAAAATGTACAGGAGTTACTTGGTGTTAGATTTCTGGTTAGCTGTTATTGGAAACATGGTGCGCCGCTTCCGAATGTGTTATCGTTATTGACTTTATTATTGTTCTTAGTGGTACAAACGACAAATATCCACAAGTTATTGTTTTTAATTAAACGTTTTCTGACAGATACGGCAGATACCTACATGTATTATAATTATTATCTGTGACATACATAACTAACGTACCTAATTATTTCTGAAGTACCCACTGTCTAACAAGTTCTTAAATGAACGTAAAGTAAACTATGATTTAAACTTTATCTGTTCTAAATACATTTATATGTGCCACATTTGTTGATATGAATTATATAGCTGTTGGCTGCCAATGCCCCATACTTTTTCACAGTATAGGTGTCAAGCTCTACCTAAGGAAATATTGACTATAAACTACACAGATAAGAGGTAAACAACAACCCTGAACATGATTCTCCAGCTTTAAAATATAAGTGCAAAATATCAATGGCTTGATGTCTAAATCAGATCTGCTTACACTTACCCTTAGGTCTCTCACAGATGATGACAAAACAGTGTTTTATGTATAACCCAAAGAAATATAGCCTTAAGGCATAGAAGTAACACTAAATAACAACAGCGGTTGCTATGATTGATATCTTCTTTCTAATGGCACATGCAGTATGATAGAAAGAGCTGTCGATACCTTTAGCAGCACGCTCTTATAGCAGCCTCTTGGTAGGCAAACAGTAGACAAAACATAGAGTTAGGAAACCGAGTGTTGTTCGTAACAGTGATGATTTATCGATAAATATTTTTGGTTAAATGTCTAACTTTAGTATGTGTCAATATATTTAAGCTGTAGAAGTAAACAGCTAAAATATTGAAATTGTAGTTTTTGCTGTTGACACCGGACAGTGCTTTGCAAAAACTTGCCAGACAGACAGTACTAAAAAAATTCACGTGTTTAATTGTTTGTTTTAGCCATAAAATCTATTGACAAAAAGTATTCATAAACTAATGAGCGATGCGTTGCGATGAGATGCTAAGAAACTGTCACTTAGATTATGTATTGTACGAATTATACCAGATTGGCTAATGCGGCAGGCTTTGGCAATTTGTGTGCGTCGCATCATATCACGTTGCTTGCTATCGCTTACGTTGGACACTGATGATTTTTTTAGAGTTGTAAGTAATCCGATTTGTGATCCGCCAGCACAAATGATTCGCCTTTATGTACCTAAATATTAGTACAGCAGTGAACTACTTTGACAACCCAGTTGGCGTGAGTGCAACCGACTGTCACGCCGAAGCCTGCGGGTACGATTCAGTTTTACATTCATGTCCGATAGTTTGTTTCCGTATTTATCCCTCATTCAAAAAACATCGATATCTCCTTTCACTGTCAAATCCCATCACTCCTTAATGATGGGATTTGACAGCACGGCTATTTAGAGAATGCAGTCAAAGATATGAGTCTGTAAGGAGTCTATGCCTCTTTAAATGAGACGCGTAATTTGACGTTATGATTAACCAACTACGACCAACTGACATTACATGTTGCACGTTCGGTACAAGGAAAAATGGCGAGCATGTTCTCTCTAGTCTAAACGTCCAACCTCTCTGGTATAACCAAACAGAATATGACTACCAAAGATACAGATAATTTTATTATGTTAAAAATATCAAATTATACATTAGGTTCTTGTGTTTTAGTCCATAACTCACTAAATTGTATCATATTACTTACATAGTAACTATTTAGTAATCTGTGATATTACTAACATTAATGAATTTTCAATGGAATATAACGGAATGCTCTGGTATTGAGCATAAAATAAACATATTATTATTGTGCATAATAAATAATTATAGGCCTCCAAAGGCAAGTATTGTTGAAATAAATAAGTTCTTTGTTGGTACTTGGTAGCATGGTCTGTTTCCACAACGGGATCCCTTCTTTTTGCATAAGGTTCTTTGTCCTAATATACTTCGGCCACAGATTTGAATTATCCAGATGGAGTCATCTGTCATATTTGTTCGACGCGGAGTGTAGCCGGTCACATGTCATTGGGTATGCAGACGTCACTTCCTCACACTCACCAGTGTTGCCACCTCAAGAACAGTTCACCTGCTTTGCGGGAAAATTATGAAACGTAAAGCGTGTTACCTTATTAGGCTATTGTTTATTTTTAAATCACAGAATGGAATAGTAATAAATCATTTATTTTGACAAATTTGTGTTATTGGTGATTATATCATATCTGATTTAAATATTTACTGTTACTATAATTATATTAGTAGGGATGTACCTAAGTACCACACTTTGACCACATGAGTAAATAAACCGAACAGAGAGACAGCTTCTTAAGAGCTTGTAAATTTGTTACCTATTTTGGTAGGGTTGTCACAATAGGTTAAGACAAATCGCTTGTTCGGTATACGACAGATTCTGGATTGGACAGATTCGTGATTCGGCAGATTCCCAACTCGACAGATTCGTGGATTGGGCAGATTCTTGGACTCAACCGATTCTCTATACGGCAGACGTACAGTTGTAAATAAAATAGCGAGTGGAACCACAAAAGGCATGGACCCGAAACTTTTAAAAGCACGGAATAAAAAAAATATACATTTGTTACCAACGAAACGACGTGACAACGTGATTTATTTGACATTCCCAACGATACCACTAATATTGTTGAATATTTTTCTGGTAATATGATCTATTTTGCTAATTAGGAATCTCCTTTAGCTATTATGTGCCACTAGTTTTACCACGGGGATAGGTACCTAAAATAAGTTTAAAAAGAAATTGTGTAAAACAAATGAACGTCTACAAAACAATAAAATATAAAGTGATCAACCATCGATACCGCTTACAAAAAACAGGTGCATGCGATTTTCGACCTTATTGACAATTCATGACAGACTTTTTTTTGGTATTTTCTTGCTTTCTGACATTGATACGTTAATAAAATTATAAATTCTGAATTACGTCAATAAGGTCGAAAATCGCATGCACCTGTTTTTTGTAAGCCCTATCGATGACCGATCACTTTCTGATAGTCATTGGTTTTGTAAACGTTAATTGCTTTTACACAATTTCACAACTAATGATTTCATGTGGATCCCCTGGGGGATCGGGCTAGAAGATCCTGGTGGACAACATGCAAACACATTAAGTATTACGTTGCCAACATTGACAATATTTATTTCAAGATCGAAATATTCGCGAAACTTTTGCTCGAGATATTCAACAAATGCGATAAAATTATCAGGAGGTATAATTAAAAATCCCAATTGTACGTTACCATCGTTAAAAACTTAATAATGACTGAACTATTTCATCTAGTATTATTCATACACACAGTACAATAAACAACCATTATTAATAATAAAATACCACGTTTTTACATGAAAATATTAAAACTTGCAACGTACAAAACGTGCGTCGTAATAACCCTGACATTGTCAACGGCCTGTGCCTACGTAAACCAGATTTTTCCAGTATCGCCGCGTACACGACAAGCGGCCAGTGGTCACGCACACATGCGCCGCGTGCTTGTAGTAGTGCAACCGATTCTCGCTGTTGTATTAAGCGTGGTCTCTGTTCCGTTTATCTACTCATGTGCTTTGACCCCGGCTCAGCCAGCGTGAACTTTATTTTATAAAATGTATATAAATATATTTGACACAGAAAACAAGTTTAATCAGCCGATCAATTAAATACCTAGCCACTGATAGTGATAACTGATTTAAATACTTATTAACTGTTGTAAAAATTGAATTGAAATCAACAAAAACAAATTAGGTATATATGTTAGGTACATATGAAGGTATTTGGGATAGGTAGGTACTAGAAAGGTGACACGTGATTTCACGTGAACAATAATTTGATCAACAATAAATTACGCTACTAAGTACTAATACAATTAAATAAAATTACCCAAATCGCAATATCATGACGAAAATACCAAATAAAATAAAATAGGTAACTCTATAGGTAAATAGGATCCTTACTCAATATGGGGTAATCGTTCGAGGACACACTGACAACACTCACAAAATGGCGCAGCAATGTTATGATAATTTTGACAATAATCATGAAATATTTTATTAATCAATTATTGAATATGCTACTTACACATAAAATGTGATTGAATCTTTTTTTAATATGGGTATATTTGGCAGAATTTTACATTTATAAATTTTACACGATGGCTTAATAAAATTAAAAGTATGTAAGCGTAATGTGATGTTTTGAATGACGTAACGCCCGGTACGCTCATTTTGAGCAGAGTCGTTTGGCTTCACTTTGACAAGCGATCGCTCCTTCTGGTATAATTTACAATTCTGTGACTTCGGCATAACGATTTTGGCACAATTTGTTTTGGCATAATAACACTTCGGCATATTTTTTTTAGGCATACATTTTATGTTGGCATAATCATTTTAAAGACTAATTTGTTTTGGCATAAATTTGATTTGCATAACGTTAGTAGGCCTAATGTCTATTAGCATAACGTTAGTAGGCCTAATGACTATTAGCATAACATTTATACAATTATATATTTAACTTGTAAAAAATGTATATGCTGTGCAACATAAGTTAGTGACAGAACTGAATTGCTGCAAAACCGACTCCACATAGACTTGTTTGTACTACTTACCCCTAGAGTGTTATTTAAAATCGCGTAGGCGCGTGGGGCCGCCGGAGGCCCGCAGCGCCGGAGCCGTGACAGAAGCCCTGCCTGCTGCATGTTGCATGATGCATGCTTGCTTGCATGCTGCATGCTTGCTTGCATGCTGCATGCGTGCTTGTTTGCTGCATGCTTGCTTGCATGCTTGCTTGCATGCTTGCTTGCGTGCTTGCTTGCATGCTTGCTTGCATGCTTCATGCTTCCTACAGCGAAAAATATGCCAAAGATACATTGCCAAAGTTATTATATCCAATTTGTATTGTATTGTAATCATTATGCGTAAATAACACATCACATTCACATCTTTGGAGTTATTTAAACATAAATTAAAAGTTATACTAATTGAGAAGGCTTATTACAGTGTTTCTGAGTATCTTGCCGATAGATTGTAACTACATATTTGACCAAATAATTATTAATATTATGTTAACTGTAAGTCAATTCGTATTTACCTAGTATTTTATACATAAATAATTTGACATTGTTATTACTGTAATTGACTAAAAGTATATTATTTTTGTTATAGATAAATCGTGTAAAAAATTGACCACTATTATGACTTGTTTTATATAATTTATTTTAAAATATAATAATGAATGAATAAAATTTTATTTAATAATTCGCATACCATAAGGTTAATATGTTGGCACTATTAATTGTATTTGTCATCTATGTTTTCAACCCATATTAGCGAATAAAGATTTGAATTTGAATTTGAATAAATTTATGCTTTAGGATTTTAAGCTTTAGGATATTATGCTTAAAAAAGTTATGCTTTAGAACTTTATGCTTAATAAATTTATGCTTTAGAATATTATGCTTAATCATTATTATGGTTAGAGAAATTATGCTTAAAAAATTATGCGTAAGCTGTTATGCGTAATTATAATATGCGAAAATATAATTATGCCAAACAAAATTATGCTAAGTTATATTAGGTCTTAAAATTTTATGCAAATGGATAGGGAACCTTCCACAACTCCACATCCAGTCGTGTATTTTGCGTGCGGGTGGGAATAGTGTTGTCACACGAGCCATCCCAGCTCCTCGAGGAAGTCCAGCAGAATCTTGATGTGGCCCACTGCTTCTCTCAGGGTGTTGTGTCTGGTCAAGTCCTGCTGCCTATACTGTGAGACCTCAGGGCAGTCGAGGAGCAGGTGGGCTGCCGTCTCGTCTGCTGCCATACAGGCTCTGCACAGTGGGCTGTCAGTGATACCTATAGTAAATAGAAGCTTATTAAAGGCACCGTTTCCTGTGTAGGTGGTTGTGACTGTCTGCAGTTGTTGTTTGGACAGCCGGAGGACTTGTTTGGCTATCTTACCGTCTGCTGCGGGAAGAGCCTCCTTGGTCTGCCTACATGTTTCAATACCAATCCAAGGCTGGTTGTGCAGGGGTTCTGGTTCTATTTCTTACCAGGTATAAAAACCAGAAGGGAGGGGAATAATGTGCTCGGGTCCCACCACCTCTAAAGTGGCAAGCCTCTTCTGGCAAGTACGTCGGCTGCGTCATTCCCTCTTGAGCCACTGTGGCCCTTGATCCATTGCAGTGTTAGTTTGTTTTACTTAAACATGTTGTCAGTTGTTCTTAACATAAACATCGCCAAAGTTCCGGTTTTTTCTCTTTATCAGATTGATCACAGTAGTACATTCGTAAGTCTGTGCGACTGATAAAGTCAATTGACCAATCAAAAGACGCGGGGCAATCACCACAAGCTCAACTCATAATAAACCTAGATTTCTTATAATATCAAAATTGCGGTCCTAGATTTATTATTATATCACTATTGGGGCCTATTGATAATATCACTGAAAAGATCCCTAAAAAAATTATGCGAATCAGTCGTTATTGAGTATAATCTGTGTAATTATAATTTCACTAGTGATATTATAATATCACCATTTTTACTAAATCCCTGCGACATATGTACTGTTCCATTTACTTCGGGTGTTTCCATTAGTCGCCTCTTACTCCACCCATAACATTAAAATTGGCAAGTGGCAAGTGGCACTTAATATTTTTAACCCGATATCACATTGAATGAAAATTCATCTTTATATATATATTTTTTATAGACTCACGCCTGTATCCCCGAAGGGGTAGGCAGAGGTGTAATATATATAACACCCACATTTCGCCATGAATTTTTAGGTCCCACGTAAGTGGGCGAGCCTATTGCCTTACCGGGCACATTACCAGACTCCGTGCTGCTACTGAGAATTTCCTAACGGAAAAACCCAATAACACTTTGCCCGACCCGCGAATCGAACCCGAGACCTCCCAATGCCACACGAACATTTATGCCGCGAGATCAACAAGGCAGTCTATCTTTATATGTCTTGCTTTTCAGACTGACTTACCAACGCATACCCAAAACTACTGGTCCCAAGACCGGAGGCCAGGCCCGAAGACGTTATTATGAGCGGTCCGTTGCAGAACATGGTTCGTCTGGAGGCCTCCACTGTGACCTCATCAGCTGACTTACCCATGACCCAAACTTTTGCTGCGGTGATGCCTGTCTCTGTTAATTTTAGAAGACAGCAGGAGGTCTGGTGGTCAGACAGCATTGCGCAGCTACGAGCACTTTGCGTGGCTGCGCGGCGTCGATACGCCCGGTTCCGGAGGAGACGTTGTCGGCCTCCCGATTTTACTGCTAGAGAGACAGAATTGTACGAGGAGTACAAGACAGCCAAACGTGTCCTTAAGGAAGCTATATGGCAAGCTAAACTCGACGCCAAGGCCAACCAACAGCTGCTGGAGTCTCCGGACCGTAAACTTGAGAGAGAGACGTGTCAACCTCGTAGCTCCGAGAGTGACGATTGTCAAACAACATAAACAGAGGGTCTAGTACGAGTTTGCACTCCCCTCTTCTGGCAAGTACGTCGGCTGCATCATTCCCTCTTGAGTCACTGTGGCCCTTGATCCATTGCAGTGTTAGTTTGTTTTACTTAAACATGTTGTCAGTTGTTCTTAACATAAACATCGCCAAAGTTCCGGTTTTTTCTCTTTATCAGATTGATCACAGTAGTACATTCGTAAGTCTGTGCGACTGATAAAGTCAATTGACCAATCAAAAGACGCGGGGCAATCACCACAAGCTCAACTCATAATAAACCTAGATTTCTTATAATATCAAAATTGCGGTCCTAGATTTATTATTATATCACTATTGCGGCCTATTGACATTACAATATCACTGAAAAGATCCTGTAAAATTATGCGAATCAGTCGTTATTGAGTATAATCTGTGTAATTATAATTTCACTAGTGATATTATAATATCACCATTTTTACTAAATCCCTGCGACATATGTACTGTTCCATTTACTTCGGGTGTTTCCATTAGTCGCCTCTTACTCCACCCATAACATTAAAATTGGCAAGTGGCAAGTGGCACTTAATATTTTTAACCCGATATCACATTGAATGAAAATTCATCTTTATATATATATTTTTTATAGACTCACGCCTGTATCCCCGAAGGGGTAGGCAGAGGTGTAATATATATAACACCCACATTTCGCCATGAATTTTTAGGTCCCACGTAAGTGGGCGAGCCTATTGCCTTACCGGGCACATTACCAGACTCCGTGCTGCTACTGAGAATTTCCTAACGGAAAAACCCAATAACACTTTGCCCGACCCGCGAATCGAACCCGAGACCTCCCAATGCCACACGAACATTTATGCCGCGAGATCAACAAGGCAGTCTATCTTTATATGTCTTGCTTTTCAGACTGACTTACCAACGCATACCCAAAACTACTGGTCCCAAGACCGGAGGCCAGGCCCGAAGACGTTATTATGAGCGGTCCGTTGCAGAACATGGTTCGTCTGGAGGCCTCCACTGTGACCTCATCAGCTGACTTACCTATGACCCAAACTTTTGCTGCGGTGATGCCTGTCTCTGTTAATTTTAGAAGACAGCAGGAGGTCTGGTGGTCAGACAGCATTGCGCAGCTACGAGCACTTTGCGTGGCTGCGCGGCGTCGATACGCCCGGTTCCGGAGGAGACGTTGTCGGCCTCCCGATTTTACTGCTAGAGAGACAGAATTGTACGAGGAGTACAAGACAGCCAAACGTGTCCTTAAGGAAGCTATATGGCAAGCTAAACTCGACGCCAAGGCCAACCAACAGCTGCTGGAGTCTCCGGACCGTAAACTTGAGAGAGAGACGTGTACCACTCGCAGCTCCGAGAGTGACGATCAAACAACATAAACAGTAAGCCTGTGATGGCGAGCTCAGAGGCCGCATATCACCTGCCAGAGGCTGAGATTTTTTTATTTGTTAACTTGCGATAAAATGACTGTGCCTCAAGCTTAGTTGCTTCGGTTTCTTATTGCTAATTTATTAATTAAAAGATCCATAAACGAGTTTTTGTTTTTGTCACGACGCAACACGTTGCTTCTGTTTCGACCAGCTAATCCACCATCCCGCTCGCGTTCTATGTATTCTAGACACAAGACCACAAATCTCTTTTAAACAGAGGGTCTACCACGAGTTTTACCCACGATTGTCACGGCCAACGGGGACGATAGCCTAGTCGACGGATTTCCATACATTTTTTCAAAGCGCCCCTAGCGGACAGTAGCAATCGCTAAATGTATGGAAATTGTTCCCGTCGACTAGTCTATCGTCACCGTGTATTCCGTGTAAAACTCGTACTAGACTCTCAGAGGGTCTAGTATGAGTTTTGCACTCGATCGTCACGATCGAGGAGAGCTAGTCGACGGGAACAATTTCTATACATTTTCCAAAGGCGCCTCTAACGGAGAGTAGCGATCGATAGAGACCGCTAGGGGGCGCATTTAGAAAATGTATGGAAATTGTTCCCGTCGACTAGCTCTCCTCGATCGTGACGATCGAGTGCAAAACTCATACTAGACCCTCAGTTATAAATTAAAGTTGGCGCATGTAACGCCATCTATTGATGAGTAGCATCAATTATGTGACCATTGACTAATATAATAAACTTAATATTTCAGCGCTTATCCGAATAATGTTAACTCAATCAAATACAAAACTTCACGTATATCTACAGAATGTACAACTGACAAATAAATTGTAGTATGTACAGAAATTAAATATTTACTGTTGCTCCACGATAACAACCCACATCAGTGAGGAACAAAGAATATCAAGTTTAATATTTAAACCACAGATGGCGCCACATATTATTATGCCCTAAATGAATAGGATGGTTAGTTCAAAATTTGTACACGACGCCATCTGTAATCGTTCTGTTCAACCAAGTTACATATGCAAGCATTAGCTACTTGTTCAGGTACTAAAGCAAGCAACTACGAGTACTGTTTGCATAACTTAGTTCAGCAGTTTTATGCCAGGTGGCGCTTTAGTAAAACTTTGAACTCTCTTAGGTAATAAATAGATAAGTGCATCTAGGGTTCCTAGGAGCTAAGTGCCTGCACGATGCATTACAACGTCACTGCGCAGGGTCAGTTTGATTGATCGGCTCATTCATTGTTAGTGCCATTGAGGAGGTACTACTTGTAAATGCTATGAAATATGTTTCGTGAATTATAACGGTAATGCATATTTACATTATTAGACTATAGCTAACATTCGTTTTGATTGTACGAGTGCGAATTATGTGAAGTTAGAGATATCGTGGAAACGTGGAAGCCACACTTGATAAATAGCTGGCGTTAATTTGAAATGCACCACAAATAAGTACTAAAAACTTTTTCGTGGCTAATCCGACAACATAACCACTAGATGCGATAGGTAAGAAACTTTGGTCATTAATCAGTAAAACACCGCTGCCAAATGAACTATTTGCTCCGAAGAAGAAACTTCTCTTAGCAAATATTACAGAAACATCGAATATAACAATGTAGGTACATAAGGTCATCGGCAATTAGAATTTGACAAAGCAATACATTATCACTGTAGAGCATGCAGTCTATAATAACGCGCGAATACTTCCAGTTGGGTAACTGTTTCAACTTGAATAGAAGATAGTATACTACATACTTTTATCACGTTGAATATGGACTGAATTGACTTTTCACAGAAATGCTCTGAATGATTACTTTTCACAGAAATGGTCTGAATCGACTTTTCACAGAAATCAAACCACGATAGATACAATCTCCTCGCTCGAATTTTTATGAAGTCCAGCATTCGACCCTACTGCGACAGTAATGCCCATAGTGTACTGACGCTTCAAATGGTCTTTTTTCATCACTAAGGTTAAAATGTCCATAATGACACAGAAGTACCGCTCGCGCTGTAACGATCAAAGAGCTGAGATACTACTAAACTTCAGGCCTGACGTAACGACTCATTCATATCTTTGTTAAAACAATTTGAAGTCAACAATTCATCGCTAAAGTCATTGATATCGAAGTTATATCGACGATTATACGCCGCATCAACTATGGAAGTAGAATTATTTTAACGATTTGTACCAAAGAATTCAACTTTAGAATACCACCATTTTAACATACATACTGTAGTACTCTATAGACAATTATCGTTCTTTAATCAGTAAAACATCGTCAACAATCTTAATATATCACCTCTACGGTATATAACGTACAAGCTGGATGACATAAGAACTGTGGAAAGCTTTATGTGATCCCTAGGAATTACCTCTTCAAAACGCTGCGGTATTACCGCGATCATGAAATGGATCTTTTTTATATAAGGTGATCTACCAGGCCTTTTCACACAACATTCCTGATAACCACGTGTAAATACTGGACATATTTTAGTGGAACTATTAACCTAAAATGAGGTTGATTGCGACAGGGCCGTGCCGACCCTATCCAGCGCCTGTGTGCGAAATCTATGAAGCGCCTGTGCAGTGGCGTACTGCGGATGACCTTTTCTTTTTTAGTCATTACTTAACAATTCCGGCCTAAGTTTAGTTTTATATGAGGGCCTTCCTACGCCACTGCGCCTGTGTGCGAAATCTGTGAAGCGCCTTTTTGGCATCGTTTTTCGAAAATAACTGTTATAGTTTACGCATAATTATCTCGGCGCGCGGCGCCCCTGTCACCCTGGCGCCTGTGTGCGCCGCACACATTGCACATATGGACGGTTCGGCCCTGGATTGCGAGAAAACTTGAATATAGCGATATCACCTTTATAATTGAAATTAAATATAAGTATCTCAATTCAATACTTCATTAAAACATCATGTCACCTCCTTCCCCACCTTCTTTTTGACTTTAAATAAAAATAACGATAAGTATATTTTGTTCTAATTATCTAGAAGCACAAATCAAAACTGGACTTTAGAAACAATGACGGCATTAAATAACCAGACAAGTATAAATAACGCAAAAGACTGCTTTAATTTTAATCCTTAAACTTAAATGGGACTTAACGAAATGTACACGATATATCATAAATTCATAACATAACATAACTTCACGCCTTTCATCCCCGAAGGGGTATGCAGACGTGTATTATACACCCATACCTTATATATCCTTATATTCTTCAAAATAAAAACATTTTCAAAACAGGTTAAACCGACGCAGGACTTTGATGTAACAAAGAATCGAATTTAGAACCGTCTCCTTTCTTAGAAGTGTGAAAGGAACTTCTGTACCATGTAGGTACTTAGTATCTTGGGCATTCATAAGACAACGATTGAAACCACACATGACCGAAAATAAAAAAGACAGAGCCTAAGACAACCAGACAACACATCACAACAATTAGAAAATCAATAACACATTACAAATCCTTCTAACTTTCCATGAGACATTTTCAATCCACAATTACCAAGTGAAATATGACCGTAAGTATAACAAAAATAGCTTCCTCAACCGAACTCATGAAAACCGAATAAGATGCAAGTTGCTGCACTCTATACACACTTGTAAATAAATGCAATAATATCACTCGACGACAATTTTTCTTCGCTTGCGTCTAGGACGTTTGGCATGACATGACGCTCGCAGCCAGCTAGTTGGAGCCAATCTTGCTAACTTCTAATAAAATGCACACACGACCAATAAACTAATTTTAGACTCTATGGTTACAATATTATATTAAGCCTTATCACTTTGTAATGAATACAACATATTTCAGAGATAATATGCCGTATTAGAGTGTTAGTAAGTACCTCGCCAAAGAAATGAACAGTGAATGAGAGCTTGAGAGCCAGAGCCAATCAATCAAATGGAACCTGCGCAGTACCGTCGTCGCAGTACCGCGCATGCACCAGAGGCGGGGCTAGACAGAAAAAAAGCAAGCAGCTGGGTATTCATAATTTTACGCCAAACGCCATCTTTTATTGGCCCTTTGAAATAAGTTGTGCTTGTCGCAAATGAACTATTTTTGTTAAATTGTGTAAAGCGCTACCTGTTGATGTATTCTTGAAACTCATGACACGTTAAACTCGTCATGTCTGGGCTAGATCGTTGGAATTATTGTACAGTTGAGGTCACTAACTACTAGAAAATAAAAGGCTCATAAATATTATAGACCTCGTATATTCTTAATTATATGTTCTACTGCCCTTACAGGTAATAATACACCTCCAACTACTACTTCTAATATGCGAACATGAATGTTTAAAATAATTGCAAATATAAGGAGCCTCGTGGCAAGTAGCATACTTACTTAGTAAATGATTACATAAAAAAAATCAATTCTATAACATGTCACAAGATCTCTTACAAGAGTAAAATATGTTTATTATATGATTTACAGATATCAACCTACGAAGACTTCCTCTAGTTAACTAAAAAGTAGACATTTTCTGAACGTTGTCACACTGATGTTGAACTCGTGTGTTGTTTATAACTAAAGCGCGAAAAATGCATCTGGAACACTGCAGACTTCTCTCGACTTGAGTAGGATTTGTCAGAATGTTCTCGAAGAAGGCAGTAGTACCTCCGGTTCATACAGAGAATGGCGCTGTCAGTTTCTTTGTCGTAAAGCTATTAAAACTACTTCTGATGCGCCACTATTTGAAAAGCTGTAACAAATAAACAAAAACAGCGTTAGTTTTACCTTCGTCTAAGCCTGACATTTCGCCACTGGCGATGGCTGCCAGTAAGGGGCATCATCGTCCTGGCGCTATCCCAGTTGCTTCCCTTTCCCTTTGGAAGCCGGGTCGCTTACACAGTAAACCTAATCTTACCTAACCAAATTTGATAGAATATTAGCTTTTCTACGACGAACTGCCACTGACCTCTGCATCCCACAAGGATAGCAATGTGCCAAGGTTTATTTAGTAGTCTGTCTCATCACAACGTCTGTAAAAGATCTTCATGACAGCCAAGACCGACAGCATAACGTGCTCTCCAGGGCAAAGGGCAAAAGATAAATAACAATTAAATACGTAACTCCCAAAAGTCACGCACCGTGGAATTGAACCCGTGGCGTGGCAGTCAGTTGGTATCTGCTCCACTAGACTATCGCTGCCTTAGCAAGCAATGATAAGATGTATAAATAGGCAGCGATAGCCGAGTGGATATACCAACAGACTGCCATGCAGAGGGTTTCGGGTTCGAATCCACGGCACGCACCAATGACTTTTCGGAGTTATGTGCGTATTGAATTGATAATTATCGCTTGTCCCGTGCTTTGGAGAGCACGTTAAGCCGTCGGTCCCGGTTGTCATGAAGATCTTTGACAGTCGTTACAGGGCGTCAGTACCTTCTAAATAAACTGACACTAGTCTAAACCATGGAATATCGCTATCGCTTCGGGTTGCGGAGGTCAGACAGGCAGTCGCTCTGCGGAAAAGCTAATATTCAGCCAAATCCGGTTAGACTAGTAAGCGGACCCCAGATTGTAACTGGGATAACGCTAGGAGAAAGAAGAAGACGTTACCGTTGGTGGGTGTGTCGTGATCGCGTGTCGTCGCTCGTGAACGTTCCTCCTCGTAAGACAAGCGCGGACGACGAAGCGGCGCCGGCTTCTGTATCCTATAAACAACATAACAAGCTGAGTGTACACATCACATACACTATGTAATACGTACACACCACAACACACAGCGAGCTGAGCACACAGTGTAGCATGAGCTGTGTTTGTAACTAGACTGTACAAAGACAGTAGTAGAAGTACAGATGAACTCTATTTCACTAGTTGCGTTGTTGCGTTGCAACATAAAGCTATAAAGAATAATCTACCAGAGGCCAGAATAAATATCTTAACACGAAAATATTTTACTTTTTCATCACGAATTCATTCACAGGTAGGTATTCCATCAGACAACATTCACGCGGAGAGAACAACGGCCGCCGTTGACGGCTACTCCTTCTAACTTTCCATGAAAGGCTCTCAGTCAGTCTACAATTACAAATTGTATGACCGTAAGTGTCATAAAGACAGCTTCCTCAACCGAACTCATGAAAACTGAATAAGATGCAACTATTACTGAACTCTATACACACAATGTAAATACCACAATATTATAACACTTTTTTTTTTATTAAATATAGGTTCGCGTTTGACCACTGTCATGCCTGATGGTAAGCAATGATGCGATCTAGGATGTAGCACGCTTACCTAGAAGATGCCTATTCACTTGCGTCTTGACTCGCAGACGATATCTCTAACTTCACATAATTCGCACTCGTACAATCAAAACGAATGTTAGCTATAGTCTAATAATGTAAATATGCATTACCGTTATAATTCACGAAACATATTTCATAGCATTTACAAGTAGTACCTCCTCAATGGCACTAACAATGAATGAGCCGATCAATCAAACTGACCCTGCGCAGTGACGTTGTAATGCATCGTGCAGGCACTTAGCTCCTAGGAACCCTAGATGCACTTATCTATTTATTACCTAAGAGAGTTCAAAGTTTTACTAAAGCGCCACCTGGCATAAAACTGCTGAACTAAGTTATGCAAACAGTACTCGTAGTTGCTTGCTTTAGTACCTGAACAAGTAGCTAATGCTTGCATATGTAACTTGGTTGAACAGAACGATTACAGATGGCGTCGTGTACAAATTTTGAACTAACCATCCTATTCATTTAGGGCATAATAATATGTGGCGCCATCTGTGGTTTAAATATTAAACTTGATATTCTTTGTTCCTCACTGATGTGGGTTGTTATCGTGGAGCAACAGTAAATATTTAATTTCTGTACATACTACAATTTATTTGTCAGTTGTACATTCTGTAGATATACGTGAAGTTTTGTATTTGATTGAGTTAACATTATTCGGATAAGCGCTGAAATATTAAGTTTATTATATTAGTCAATGGTCACATAATTGATGCTACTCATCAATAGATGGCGTTACATGCGCCAACTTTAATTTATAACTGAGGGTCTAGTATGAGTTTTGCACTCGATCGTCACGATCGAGGAGAGCTAGTCGACGGGAACAATTTCCATACATTTTCCAAAGGCGCCTCTAACGGAGAGTAGCGATCGATAGAGACCGCTAGGGGGCGCATTTAGAAAATGTATGGAAATTGTTCCCGTCGACTAGCTCTCCTCGATCGTGACGATCGAGTGCAAAACTCATACTAGACCCTCAGTTATAAATTAAAGTTGGCGCATGTAACGCCATCTATTGATGAGTAGCATCAATTATGTGACCATTGACTAATATAATAAACTTAATATTTCAGCGCTTATCCGAATAATGTTAACTCAATCAAATACAAAACTTCACGTATATCTACAGAATGTACAACTGACAAATAAATTGTAGTATGTACAGAAATTAAATATTTACTGTTGCTCCACGATAACAACCCACATCAGTGAGGAACAAAGAATATCAAGTTTAATATTTAAACCACAGATGGCGCCACATATTATTATGCCCTAAATGAATAGGATGGTTAGTTCAAAATTTGTACACGACGCCATCTGTAATCGTTCTGTTCAACCAAGTTACATATGCAAGCATTAGCTACTTGTTCAGGTACTAAAGCAAGCAACTACGAGTACTGTTTGCATAACTTAGTTCAGCAGTTTTATGCCAGGTGGCGCTTTAGTAAAACTTTGAACTCTCTTAGGTAATAAATAGATAAGTGCATCTAGGGTTCCTAGGAGCTAAGTGCCTGCACGATGCATTACAACGTCACTGCGCAGGGTCAGTTTGATTGATCGGCTCATTCATTGTTAGTGCCATTGAGGAGGTACTACTTGTAAATGCTATGAAATATGTTTCGTGAATTATAACGGTAATGCATATTTACATTATTAGACTATAGCTAACATTCGTTTTGATTGTACGAGTGCGAATTATGTGAAGTTAGAGATATCGTCTGCGAGTCAAGACGCAAGTGAATAGGCATCTTCTAGGTAAGCGTGCTACATCCTAGATCGCATCATTGCTTACCATCAGGCATGACAGTGGTCAAACGCGAACCTATATTTAATAAAAAAAAAAAGTGTTATAATATTGTGGTATTTACATTGTGTGTATAGAGTTCAGTAATAGTTGCATCTTATTCAGTTTTCATGAGTTCGGTTGAGGAAGCTGTCTTTATGACACTTACGGTCATACAATTTGTAATTGTAGACTGACTGAGAGCCTTTCATGGAAAGTTAGAAGGAGTAGCCGTCGACGGCGGCCGTTGTTCTCTCCGCGTGAATGTTGTCTGATGGAATACCTACCTGTGAATGAATTCGTGATGAAAAAGTAAAATATTTTCGTGTTAAGATATTTATTCTGGCCTCTGGTAGATTATTCTTTATAGCTTTATGTTGCAACGCAACAACGCAACTAGTGAAATAGAGTTCATCTGTACTTCTACTACTGTCTTTGTACAGTCTAGTTACAAACACAGCTCATGCTACACTGTGTGCTCAGCTCGCTGTGTGTTGTGGTGTGTACGTATTACATAGTGTATGTGATGTGTACACTCAGCTTGTTATGTTGTTTATAGGATACAGAAGCCGGCGCCGCTTCGTCGTCCGCGCTTGTCTTACGAGGAGGAACGTTCACGAGCGACGACACGCGATCACGACACACCCACCAACGGTAACGTCTTCTTCTTTCTCCTAGCGTTATCCCAGTTACAATCTGGGGTCCGCTTACTAGTCTAACCGGATTTGGCTGAATATTAGCTTTTCCGCAGAGCGACTGCCTGTCTGACCTCCGCAACCCGAAGCGATAGCGATATTCCATGGTTTAGACTAGTGTCAGTTTATTTAGAAGGTACTGACGCCCTGTAACGACTGTCAAAGATCTTCATGACAACCGGGACCGACGGCTTAACGTGCTCTCCAAAGCACGGGACAAGCGATAATTATCAATTCAATACGCACATAACTCCGAAAAGTCATTGGTGCGTGCCGTGGATTCGAACCCGAAACCCTCTGCATGGCAGTCTGTTGGTATATCCACTCGGCTATCGCTGCCTATTTATACATCTTAGGGTCTAGTCCGAGTTTGCACTCGATCGTCACGATCGACGATAGCTAGTCGACGGGAACAATTTCCATACATTTTCTAAATGCGCCCCCTAGCGGTCTCTATCGATCGCAACACTCCGTTAGGTGGCGGTTTTGGAAAATGTATGGAAATTGTTCCCGGCGACAATTCTATCGTCGATCGTGACGATCGAGTGCAAACTCGGACTAGACCCTCTGATCATTGCTTGCTAAGGCAGCGATAGTCTAGTGGAGCAGATACCAACTGACTGCCACGCCACGGGTTCAATTCCACGGTGCGTGACTTTTGGGAGTTACGTATTTAATTGTTATTTATCTTTTGCCCTTTGCCCTGGAGAGCACGTTATGCTGTCGGTCTTGGCTGTCATGAAGATCTTTTACAGACGTTGTGATGAGACAGACTACTAAATAAACCTTGGCACATTGCTATCCTTGTGGGATGCAGAGGTCAGTGGCAGTTCGTCGTAGAAAAGCTAATATTCTATCAAATTTGGTTAGGTAAGATTAGGTTTACTGTGTAAGCGACCCGGCTTCCAAAGGGAAAGGGAAGCAACTGGGATAGCGCCAGGACGATGATGCCCCTTACTGGCAGCCATCGCCAGTGGCGAAATGTCAGGCTTAGACGAAGGTAAAACTAACGCTGTTTTTGTTTATTTGTTACAGCTTTTCAAATAGTGGCGCATCAGAAGTAGTTTTAATAGCTTTACGACAAAGAAACTGACAGCGCCATTCTCTGTATGAACCGGAGGTACTACTGCCTTCTTCGAGAACATTCTGACAAATCCTACTCAAGTCGAGAGAAGTCTGCAGTGTTCCAGATGCATTTTTCGCGCTTTAGTTATAAACAACACACGAGTTCAACATCAGTGTGACAACGTTCAGAAAATGTCTACTTTTTAGTTAACTAGAGGAAGTCTTCGTAGGTTGATATCTGTAAATCATATAATAAACATATTTTACTCTTGTAAGAGATCTTGTGACATGTTATAGAATTGATTTTTTTTATGTAATCATTTACTAAGTAAGTATGCTACTTGCCACGAGGCTCCTTATATTTGCAATTATTTTAAACATTCATGTTCGCATATTAGAAGTAGTAGTTGGAGGTGTATTATTACCTGTAAGGGCAGTAGAACATATAATTAAGAATATACGAGGTCTATAATATTTATGAGCCTTTTATTTTCTAGTAGTTAGTGACCTCAACTGTACAATAATTCCAACGATCTAGCCCAGACATGACGAGTTTAACGTGTCATGAGTTTCAAGAATACATCAACAGGTAGCGCTTTACACAATTTAACAAAAATAGTTCATTTGCGACAAGCACAACTTATTTCAAAGGGCCAATAAAAGATGGCGTTTGGCGTAAAATTATGAATACCCAGCTGCTTGCTTTTTTTCTGTCTAGCCCCGCCTCTGGTGCATGCGCGGTACTGCGACGACGGTACTGCGCAGGTTCCATTTGATTGATTGGCTCTGGCTCTCAAGCTCTCATTCACTGTTCATTTCTTTGGCGAGGTACTTACTAACACTCTAATACGGCATATTATCTCTGAAATATGTTGTATTCATTACAAAGTGATAAGGCTTAATATAATATTGTAACCATAGAGTCTAAAATTAGTTTATTGGTCGTGTGTGCATTTTATTAGAAGTTAGCAAGATTGGCTCCAACTAGCTGGCTGCGAGCGTCATGTCATGCCAAACGTCCTAGACGCAAGCGAAGAAAAATTGTCGTCGAGTGATATTATTGCATTTATTTACAAGTGTGTATAGAGTGCAGCAACTTGCATCTTATTCGGTTTTCATGAGTTCGGTTGAGGAAGCTATTTTTGTTATACTTACGGTCATATTTCACTTGGTAATTGTGGATTGAAAATGTCTCATGGAAAGTTAGAAGGATTTGTAATGTGTTATTGATTTTCTAATTGTTGTGATGTGTTGTCTGGTTGTCTTAGGCTCTGTCTTTTTTATTTTCGGTCATGTGTGGTTTCAATCGTTGTCTTATGAATGCCCAAGATACTAAGTACCTACATGGTACAGAAGTTCCTTTCACACTTCTAAGAAAGGAGACGGTTCTAAATTCGATTCTTTGTTACATCAAAGTCCTGCGTCGGTTTAACCTGTTTTGAAAATGTTTTTATTTTGAAGAATATAAGGATATATAAGGTATGGGTGTATAATACACGTCTGCATACCCCTTCGGGGATGAAAGGCGTGAAGTTATGTTATGTTATGAATTTATGATATATCGTGTACATTTCGTTAAGTCCCATTTAAGTTTAAGGATTAAAATTAAAGCAGTCTTTTGCGTTATTTATACTTGTCTGGTTATTTAATGCCGTCATTGTTTCTAAAGTCCAGTTTTGATTTGTGCTTCTAGATAATTAGAACAAAATATACTTATCGTTATTTTTATTTAAAGTCAAAAAGAAGGTGGGGAAGGAGGTGACATGATGTTTTAATGAAGTATTGAATTGAGATACTTATATTTAATTTCAATTATAAAGGTGATATCGCTATATTCAAGTTTTCTCGCAATCCAGGGCCGAACCGTCCATATGTGCAATGTGTGCGGCGCACACAGGCGCCAGGGTGACAGGGGCGCCGCGCGCCGAGATAATTATGCGTAAACTATAACAGTTATTTTCGAAAAACGATGCCAAAAAGGCGCTTCACAGATTTCGCACACAGGCGCAGTGGCGTAGGAAGGCCCTCATATAAAACTAAACTTAGGCCGGAATTGTTAAGTAATGACTAAAAAAGAAAAGGTCATCCGCAGTACGCCACTGCACAGGCGCTTCATAGATTTCGCACACAGGCGCTGGATAGGGTCGGCACGGCCCTGTCGCAATCAACCTCATTTTAGGTTAATAGTTCCACTAAAATATGACCAGTATTTACACGTGGTTATCAGGAATGTTGTGTGAAAAGGCCTGGTAGATCACCTTATATAAAAAAGATCCATTTCATGATCGCGGTAATACCGCAGCGTTTTGAAGAGGTAATTCCTAGGGATCACATAAAGCTTTCCACAGTTCTTATGTCATCCAGCTTGTACGTTATATACCGTAGAGGTGATATATTAAGATTGTTGACGATGTTTTACTGATTAAAGAACGATAATTGTCTATAGAGTACTACAGTATGTATGTTAAAATGGTGGTATTCTAAAGTTGAATTCTTTGGTGCAAATCGTTAAAATAATTCTACTTCCATAGTTGATGCGGCGTATAATCGTCGATATAACTTCGATATCAATGACTTTAGCGATGAATTGTTGACTTCAAATTGTTTTAACAAAGATATGAATGAGTCGTTACGTCAGGCCTGAAGTTTAGTAGTATCTCAGCTCTTTGATCGTTACAGCGCGAGCGGTACTTCTGTGTCATTATGGACATTTTAACCTTAGTGATGAAAAAAGACCATTTGAAGCGTCAGTACACTATGGGCATTACTGTCGCAGTAGGGTCGAATGCTGGACTTCATAAAAATTCGAGCGAGGAGATTGTATCTATCGTGGTTTGATTTCTGTGAAAAGTCGATTCAGACCATTTCTGTGAAAAGTAATCATTCAGAGCATTTCTGTGAAAAGTCAATTCAGTCCATATTCAACGTGATAAAAGTATGTAGTATACTATCTTCTATTCAAGTTGAAACAGTTACCCAACTGGAAGTATTCGCGCGTTATTATAGACTGCATGCTCTACAGTGATAATGTATTGCTTTGTCAAATTCTAATTGCCGATGACCTTATGTACCTACATTGTTATATTCGATGTTTCTGTAATATTTGCTAAGAGAAGTTTCTTCTTCGGAGCAAATAGTTCATTTGGCAGCGGTGTTTTACTGATTAATGACCAAAGTTTCTTACCTATCGCATCTAGTGGTTATGTTGTCGGATTAGCCACGAAAAAGTTTTTAGTACTTATTTGTGGTGCATTTCAAATTAACGCCAGCTATTTATCAAGTGTGGCTTCCACGTTTCGCTTGAAGTTTAGAAGTATTAAAGCTTTATAATCACTTTTTACTGTTCCTACGGGATATACATATACCACGTACCTTTGTTTTGAGTTTATGATCGTTACAGCGATGGCTCAGATGCGCCATTGAGATTATTGTATTCTTAGTGATGATTTAAAGACCAGAGTGGTTTCATTTGAGTCGTCAGGACTTTCTGGGCATTTACTGACGCAGTAGGGACGAATGATGGACTTTATAAAATAATCCATAAAGCCGCTGTACTATTATTTTTCATGATTATAGTTCTTACAAACAATTTCGTTTTTTTACTATGCTAAGGGACCATCTTCGCGGTTCTATTCTATGACAATTTAAGTAATTACTGTATGCTGTAACTAAATTATGAGCTATTTATCATATATACAAACAAAATAAATCTACTTATATAACTAAACTATCCTAAGCTAAACTATAAAAACTAAATAATTAATGATAACAAAAGAAAAAAAAAAACAATAAAAAAAAGGAAATTGACTACGACGCGTCAAGAAATTCCTCCGCAACGCTGTCAGCATTGCCACGTTGAATAGCAGTGCTTAATCTTTCTGCGAAATATAAACCAGCCCTCTGGTCACGGGAAGCGTCGATCAGTCTTTTCGCGATTTCTTTGTAAAGAGCGCGTGCACTAGGGCCCCGTGGCCCCAGCGTTTCGACCCCAAACGGCTCAAAAACGTAATTACCAGATAGGTTTCCGTATTTGCGCCGTTTGAGGGTCTCCGCTGATGCAGCAGCAGCGCCAGCCGATCCAGCTGTACTTGGAAGATGTGATGGCGCAAGGGTATCGACACATGTCGCGTCCCATACCAGAGGCCTGCCCATCTTCCAAGGTAATAAGGACATACCATCTGGTCTCTTCCCATCGTCGCGCACCAAGCCATTCGGTTCAAGATGAGCTGGTACTCCGGCGGTGACAAGAGCTCGACGTAGTATGTCGTTAATGTGGGCATGTCGGGAAATACGTCCAGCACTTCTGCTGCACGATAAGCCATGGTGGCCAAGACTGTCAACGGCTTCACCACAGTTTATGAAATAAAATTATGTAATAGGTATAAAAAAAAAATTAATTACTGCGTAACATCTATTTCTAAATATCTACATTAAAATTTCTTATTTAGAACAACCAATTTTTACTGGTGAGGTTAATTGATACAAACCTGCATAAATTATTTCATTAATGACGTCGTTAACGTGGCTTAAAATAGAGCATTGAGGCAGTTACCACATATTTGACTAAAAGATGATCCCGTGGTTACACCCGCGTTTTTAGGCGCTTCTGCTCCGCTACCGATTTTATATAGCTTTTCTTGATAAACGGGCTACCTAACACTGAAATGATATTTCAAATCGGACCAGTATTTCCTGAGATTAGCGCGTTAAAGCAAACAAACAAACTCTTCAGTCTTAGATAATATTAGTAGGTACAGATTTGCGGCAATCGTCGTCACCAATGTTGTCTATTTCAGTCGATATGGCAATATCAATAAATCTGGACGTGGCTGCAGATTGTGTGCTATGGCTTTCAAAGCTCATTGCTGTACATATTTTCTGGCCACAAGTGTTCTCGAGAAGTGCAAAAAATGGCTACTGGCCGTGGCCGGTACAAACAAAATAATCGCATAGGTATGTACGTAGGTAAGTACAGAGCCGAACATCGTTTCACCGATGAAAGATCAAATTCATAAATCAATAATGTTCAGAATGTGTATCAGTCTTTTGTTTTCTATGATTTAATTCTACTTAAAGATCACGACCATTGAAATTGCCATAACTACATTCATCAAATTGCTTTTTTCATGTTGATGTTAGTGAACAAGTTCATAATTTGTATATAACTATATACTACTAAGGTGTCACGATGGGTTTACATGGCAGGTGTTCTTCGTTCATGGTTTGTATGTACCTAATTGTGTAACGTAGTTCGTGCTGCTATAAACGTGACATTGTCATTGTACTTCCTTATCACACTCCAATTTAGGTGATATGTTTGTGATGACCACAGTCAAAGATCGACGTTTTCCAGGCATCAGAGCCAGTTCACTATATGAATTCCTCATGAATAGACATAAGTTTCATTCTGAATGAAATTTTTAGCTCTGAATTTGGACTCAATATTTAAACGAATGTTGCTTTTACGCAAATTCTATATTTATCGAAATCCTCGTTGTCTTTTTAGTGTTGGATTTATATTGTCTATTCGAGGCTATTGTACATTTTAGATTATTATAAGTAAGGAAGTTGCTGAAGCCATTATGTTATGAGTACCTGAGCCACTACCACGTACCTACATTTGTTCCACGCGTCATAAAAAAATGTTTTGCGGGTTATATGTCCAGCGTGTATCTGAAAGTACACGACAATTTACTGATTAAAGGTCAATTTTATTTATCAGGCGTCTTAAGGATAATCCTGTTTCAACAATAGGCGCTACGAAGTTTTATGTTTCATATGCGAATTTATCACAATTTTTTAGATGACTTTGGTATCGATATAATATAATGGTAAATACCTACTATGAATTTTGTTGTGATGTCGACATTGTACTGGATCCAATGCCACATTGTCACGATTTTGTCGTATTCCAGTTTATGATGAAAAGACACTTGGAATTCTGATCGTTTGTAACTCAGAGTAACCTTCGTATTT
Organism: Euclidia mi; assembly: GCA_944739405.2. Classification (NCBI taxonomy): domain Eukaryota; kingdom Metazoa; phylum Arthropoda; class Insecta; order Lepidoptera; family Erebidae; genus Euclidia; species Euclidia mi. The sequence continues at coordinate 17,990,450 of OX123210.2, read as the reverse complement.
AACATCATTGTATGCCATTGGGATCAATGTTGCCCCATAAGAGACAATTTTCCACTATCTATCAGTGACAGTGTTTCCTAAGCGTGCACGACTAAAGAGGACAGAGAGAGTCCTCCCGATAAAGTGACGTACATACATACATAGACTCACGTCTGTTTCCCGAAGGGGTAGGCAGAGACTACGGAACGCTATTTGCTACACTCATATCATATAATACCTCTCTTGTTAATTCACTCCCATCAAGTTTCTCATGCATGATCTTCTGTTTAGGGTACTTCTGACCTAAAGCGTCGTGTTACTGATAAAAGATGGGAAGAATAAATTAACGATTTTTAAAAGTTTCGCTAAAGTCGAATATACTGCTGCCTAAAACAAATCAATTGACAGAACTAGTCGGTTCTTGAATGAAAGCAGAGCAGTCGATATTTCACAGCTTTGCACTATTACGCTGCGCTGTTTTTTCTCATTCCAATCAGGAAAAAGTGATTCTTTTTTATAATTATCTATGAGCATTTGCAGCAAATTTTAACATAGCGAGACGAAGTTTGTTCTCTTTTGCAAATAGCTGCTGTTATTCTGATTTATATGTTCCTGCGTGTTATACTGATTAAACACCAACTTTTCATTAACGCTTTACAGATGAAGGCGGTTGTTCGGTTCACACGATGATTGACGTTTGATGTCCATTGATTGATTGATAAGGAGCAATGATATCTTGTTATATATGTGATCCTTCCAATTCAGTACGTGGCAGCAGCTACAATATTTTAACTAGTTAGCTCATTTCCGTCCACGGTACTGTTTCTTATTTATTGCCAGATACAGGCACCACTACTGACTTAATCATTAACACATTTCTAAATTTCCATGCAACGCAGTCAGTCTACAATTAATTACAAAGTGTAGTATGACCGTAAGTATCATAAAGACAGGTTCCTCAACCGAACTCATGAGCACCAAATAAGATGCAACTATCACTGCTTTCTATACCTACACACTTGTGTACAACTAATTTGCACTCGTACAATCAAAACTTATTTTGGGATATAATAACTGTTATGTGTGCATTTCTATTATTATCAGCTCGTAATTGAGAAAATATATTTAAGAGTATTTATAGGTTGTTCCTATGGGGTATAATAATAAAAATATACCCACGCAAATTGTGTTTTACCTTGGAGAGCGGACTAATATACAGTCTTGCTGGAGTATTTCTTTGGTGCTGCTCCAACTTTGCCCGTCTTCAAAAAGATGCCTTTTTTTTATTTTCACTTAAAAAATTACGGATAATCTATCGGATTTCGTCCCATTTTGCGCAAAGTTCAGATAATTCACGGTTTTAACAGGAATTTTCTTGTTAAATCGACGGCTTTAACAAGAATTTACGTACGTAAAATATGTTGTATCTATGCATTTCGCAATTCAGACCATATTCCGATTTCCACACATTTTCCTACTTGTGGCACATCGGTTTGGATGGTCTTCATTGTCACCCATGTTGTCTATTTAAGTCGATTCAAATAATTTTAACACAAGACGTGGCTGCGGCTATGGTGATTTCAGTGGCCAGTATATGGAGTGACAGGTGATTGAAGCTGAATAACGTTTAACCGATTAAAGATCAAATTAATAAATCAAGTATGTTCAGAATGTGTATCAGTCTTTTATTTTCTAGGTAATTGCATAAATATATTTTGATCTGGTCAAAGATCACGACCGCTGAAATTGCTATGACTATCAACCAAATTGCTTCTTGGATGTTGGTGTTATTGAACAAGTTCATAGTTTGTACTACCAAGGTGTCACGTTGGGTTTATATGACACGTGTTATTTTTGTTCATGGTTTGTATGTGTAAACAAGCATACGACGTGTAATTATGTAGTTCGTGGTGATATAAACGTAGGGGACGGTAGATGAAAGTCCGATGCTGAATGGCGTTTTACTGATTAAAGATCAACAGATTCTGTTTCATTTGTATTTTGGGATGGGTTCCTTAAATTTAACTTTAATGGGAGAGGATCTATTCGGAAATAACCTTTTTAGCTCAATGTTAGCAGATTTTGCGCGCTTAGCTATGGCTTTCCAGGGTGAAAGACGATACCGACATTTTCAGTCTTTTCCTCCACGTTCTATCTACAGGGATATCCTCCTCCGAGGAGCTGAAGGAGTCACTGAAACTTTTTGCAGCTGAACGTTTTTACGGCTGGTACTAGTGCTTTCGCATTGGTCAATTTCTTTGGCCTTTTTATGCGTTTTAAACGTGGCTTCCTTTTTAATAATACAGATGTAGTTTGTTCACTGTCTAGGACAGCATCTGTCGTTTTACAACACGACAATCGCTCCATTGGGGAGACGGGAGTGGAGGTTTTAGATAACTTTTCCTAAGATGTGAGGTTAAACCCACGAATATTTTTTCTAGCCTTTAATAGTCCTCTGCTGGACTAGGCCTCTCCTTTGAAAGGAGGAATTGGCCTACTATGCCACGCTGGCCAAACGGGTTGGCATAGGGTTTGTATCAAATTTTGCATCTCTGACAGTGCTGTTGTCTGCATACCATGTTCCCTCTGTCGGCCCTTACGACACCCATGGGATGATATGGGGTGGTGACAATTCTTATTCTTAATCCGTCACCACACGGACAACTTACTTACTTGAACAGTAATATGCATCAGTATGCAGTTTGATACAGATGGCAGTTATTTATCTCTGTCATCAAGTGTGTCTCTAACGTCGTGCTTGCGTTACATCTTAACTTATTGATCGCAATAGCGATACTCCTGGATCATTACTTATTCCTAGCAATGATGCAATGATAATAGACCAGATTCATCTAATCGAAGATCCATATAAATGCTGTTGGAAGTAGACGCCAAGAGTGCGGCTGCCTGCGTTTCACTGAGTCAAGATCGTGTAAGTTGCTTATTTCTTTTCAACATCAACATTGGTTTTCACAACATCAGTTTTCAGAAGAAGTGCTACTACCAGCTAAATGTACCTAATGGTGTATCCTGTGACACCATAGAATATTGTGTATTAAATATGACTTGAATAAGATTCGAAGTAACAACTACGGGGAATAAAAAATCTAGCATTAGTAGTTGAGTTAGTTATTTCCTAGTATTCGATATTTATTTACACATGTGTAGTCTACTTGTGAAGTTGTTGCTGTCAGTTTCACGTCTTTATCAAATGTTTCTGAAATGTTATACTTATTATCAGAAGGAACAAATTGAATACATAGGTATCTTCTTCAAAGGTGGAACAGTTTGACGCAAAGTTTTTGTATTTAGCATCTCCCAGGCCTATTTCATCAGCGCTTGATGGAGCCTAAAATAAATCTTCACCAAATTGAGTCGCCATGATAATTATTATATTTCAAGAGCAATAAAAACAAATTCTATCTTCTACTAATCAACATAGTTTTTTGTCGATAGTTCAAGTAAAATAATTTCACTAATTATCAATGTTGTGTTATGTTTGTATTTCAATAGCTGTGATCGGTAACTGTTTATGTTCACTTTAAATAAACTACTAAAGTATATCTGGCGAAAAGTGGGTGTAGAAATACACCTCTGCCTACCTCTTCGGGGTTATAGGCGTGACACTATGTATGTATGTAAATTAAACAGACCCAATCCATGATCATGGTAATACCGCTGCGCTTTGAAGGTATAAGTATGAATCATGTAAAGCTTCCACAGCTTAAAGGTCATCCAGCAGGTACATACACCGTCGAGACGATATTTTACAAAACTGTATGATTAAATAGTGTGTGGCGACGTTGTGTCTTCATGTATCTTTTTTTAATATTCTACCACATTCACACAACACCATCTAGTCCCAAACCACAGATAATATAATACTATACACCCAAACTAAGCAGAAGCTTGTACAATGGGTACTAGAAAAGGATAATCATAATCATATAATTGTACTTTTTATTTGTAAATACTTACGTGTTATACATAGAAACATCTAGACCACGACAAACATCGATGTTCACGCATACAAATGTTTGTCTTGAGTGGGAATCGATCCCGCGACATTCAGCGTGGCAGTTGTTTATATTCCCGCTACGCCACCGGATCACTTTATTTATGTGGTGACGTTGTGTGTTCGTGTACCATGTACACATGTGTTGTACCTACATTGTGCAGTTGTTATCATACGACATACGGTTTTATCATACAAACATTTGTAAACTTGAAATTTTATTGCATGTTCGAGATCTAAAGTGATGATACACCGATTGAAGATCAAATTATTTATGATGAATCCTATAGACAATCGATGGTTCATATTGACTTGGCACCAAATGGTTTACTGCAATACACTTTTTGGACCGGTATTTGCTGTTATAGGTATCGGGGGACGATGTCTTTGTAGTACAAATATCGCAGTATTTGCCGTCAGTGTAGCGTCTTTTCTATTATCTTCAGCTTTTTAACATCACATTTCAATTTCGTTTACTAAGGTGAAATAACTACTCCGTATACATTGTGAATAAAATAATCCTTTGCAGATATCTCATGGTCTTATCTTAGGGGTTATAAGAGCCCAACGTTGGATGTTGCACTGATTCTTGACCAGTAGTTAGTTTTCGCGAGAATTCTATAGGAGTTTCAACATAATTTGAATAATTCTGCCCAGTCGTCGTTGAAAACGTAGAGTTTTTACTTTTTATTTTCATTGAACCATTATCGAGGTTTACAAGTTTCACAGTATTGTATTCTCGAGATGTATTGAGGATCATTACAAACTGTTACGGCTTTAAATTCCTCAGCAGGTAATTATGTTTTACTGATACCTACTACCAATTTAGGTGTAAGGTTATGTACTACATAATGACCACATATCAAGGAGTAAGAAAGTTTATAATTAAGGTAATTTTTATCTTAAGGAACATTTTAATTCATCAGTTTCAATGATATCCAATGAAAGACAAATTCGCTGTCAGTGGCAGAGTTTTCCGAACACGGCAAAATTGCGACTCCCACGTTTTTCTGATTCAAGATTGTATAAGCAACTAATAAGTTTTCAAAAGAATGTATCCTGAGTCGAGTCCACTTTAGTAGATCAAAGTAACATCATAAACAATGGCGACGGCAATGTTTCTGTGAAACAACTGATGGATTTTCTTCAATAGACTTCGACTTTACCGAGTTAGTTCGTCATGGACGCTGTCTGTTCTGATTACATAATCAAGGGCCTTCTGTGGATTAAATTGCCGTTTTCTAAAAAGATAAAAATTAAATATAATGTTCCAGGCCATTCATATGTACCACATAGCTACAGAGGAAGTTAAACACATGTCCAACGCAGAATGATGTTTTACTGATTAAAGACCAATGTAAATGGAGGAATTTGTGAAGTTCATTCTCTGAGATTTCTGCGTTTGTTCTCAGCCCTGGGAATTTTTTGACGCTCTTTCAATGGCCAGTTAAAATCCAAATTAAATTGCCATGCATTCCAAAAAGCTGATCTAAAGGCTCCTGACACACAGTGCTGGCAGCACGGGCTGCCGGCTTTTGCCGCGCGGCACGTGCCGCCGGCTTTTGCCGGGCGTTTGTGCCGCCGGCATCTGCCGCAGAAAGCCGCCGAGCATCATTAAAACGTGTATAACGACCATACACAAGTAGTAAGTTGCAACCCGCGCGGTACGCTGGTATACCCGGGCGGCCATGCCGGCGGCTCGTCTGTGCGGCAAAGCCGTGCAGGAAGCACGCGGCTTGGCCGGTGGCAAGGCCGGCGGCCAAGCCGCCGTGTCACAGTATAAATATGGAACAGTACGGAAACTACCAACAAACATTCAAAACGGCACACTCACACAAACATGCGCATCGACGAGACCCCTAAGCGGTTCTCGCGGTGTTGTCAGTAGTGAGTGCCGCGTCAAGGCGTGTGGTCACGTTACGCTTATTTCCGCGACCTTTTAAAAATGCCACGAGCGTATTGTGTAGTATTCTGCTGTTTGAACTAGTCTTCATCAAAACCGGAGCTATCGTTTTTTAAACTTCCTGCTGACTATGAAAGGGCAGAATGATTTATTGTTATAATAATAAAATTGTACTGGAATTATACGTCCGTGTGATAGATCATAATAAATTCGTGAACCTAACTCAAAACGTAAATCTAAGATGGCGGCTGAAATCGATTAGAAGTATCAACTTTTTCGTCCTGGGTGTCGTTTTATGGTTTTCGAGGGTGTTAAAGCCGATAGTGCTGTCAAAATGGAAATCCAAGATGGCGGCTGCAATAAATTATCAACTTTTTCGTCATGGGTGTCGTTTTCATGGTTTTCGAGGGTGTTATAGCTGATAGTGCTGTCAAAATAGAAATTCAAGATGGCGGCTGCAATAAATTATCAACTTTTTCGTCATGGGTGTAGTTTCATGGTTTTTGAGGTTGTTAAAGCTGATAGTGCTGTCAAAATGGAAATCCAAGATGGCGGCTGCAATAAATTATCAACTTTTTCGACATGGGTGTCGTTTTCATGGCTTTTGAGGGTGTTAAAGCTGATAGTGCTGTCAAAATAAAAATCCAAGATGGCGGCTGCAATAAATTATCAACTTTTTCGTTATGGGTGTCGTTTTCATGATTTTCGAGGGTGTTAAAGCCGTCAAAATGTAATAAAAAAAGTATTCTTTTACATAAATTGTATGTTTACCTTCCTCCCGACCAGTAATAAAAAGTGGCCATCAGCTTGAATTGTTTTGTTTACCCACACCTTTTCTGGTAAAAATGACAGAGAATATTTTGTTATGGCTTGATATCTCGAGAAGATTTGATGAACAGACCGCCTCAAAACTGTACTGTTTGTGAAGAACATTTCAATGCTAGGGATATTCTAACGGACACCTATCGCAAACAACTTAAAACTAATTCATTACCATCTCTTCATTTACCGCCTTTACAAAAAAAAATTATAATAAAAATGTTAACCGAAGCTCCGAAGGTGGTTGAAATCTGTACAAAGACAGAAGAAAATGTAAAACTTCTAGCGACTGACAGTAGTCAAACTTCCAGATCTCTTTCATTGGACACGCCTCGGAAAAGAAAACTAAATCCGATCTTTTAAAATGTAGAAAAAAAATATACCAAAAATATATTTGATGCACCCCATCTCATAAAACTGGTTTGCAACAATTTGATTACCTAAGACGTCCATTTCCAGGATCTTGTAGCTCCCCCCCGTGGGATCTCCACCTTGTCGTGGTGGGGGGGCTCAGTAACCGTGGATTGGTGACCCGCGGTGAAGCTAAGAGGGATCCAGGAGGGGACGCTCCGCGTGGGCTTGACGGGGCCTGCGCAGGATGCGTCCAACGGTGCGGGTGCGGGGGACAGTTCTGTCTGTCCCTCGCAGTCGGGTGCGATCGCGGGAGGAGAGGCGTGTCGGTGTTGCGTTGCCGCGCGCCCTATCTCCCGCGACCAAATGGGGGCGCACCATTCGATGCGTCGCGGTGGGGCCGCAGAGGAAGAGGAGATGCGGTGTTGCGTTGCCGTCCTCCCTATCCTCTGCGGCCGCTGGGTGTTTTGGCGGCGGAGCCCAACACCTTAATCCGCCGCCAAGGGGGTTTTGTTCGGGGCCCGCCTGACCGTCTGGCGGGCCGATACCCGTCGGGGGGTTGCGACGTATGCTTGGGCGAAACTCGACCCTCCGACACACGGGTACATGAGGCACACGGGTTGGTTTTTAGTCAGTAAGAGTCTGACAGTCCCCTTCGCCCATCCCCCAGGGCGGAGGGACTCCATGAGGATTTTCCAACCCGAAACAAAAAAAAAAAAAAAAGGATCTTGTAGCTAAATACGAGCACATCATAAAATTTTATGAAAATGATAAACAAAAGAACCAACAAACAGCCACATATATCCAGCAAATTTAGAAAAAAATGAAAGTTCGCTTTTCTACTCAATTTTTAAGTAATTCTGTTGCCGCTGGTAAATCTACTTACGTAGATTTTAATTATATTCAAGAATCCGGGAGGAACACTGCTTTACGTAAGTTTTCCGTATTTTACACACTCGTATTTTAACTTAACTGACGCCATGAAATAACTTAGGTAGGTATTTAAATTTTATTTGTAAACTAGTTATTAGATTGATTGATCACCACAGAAACAAATATTAAAAAAAAAAACAATATCAAAAAAGTGACAACCCTAATACTTCAATGGCGCGTAGGTAATTATTTTATCAACTAGGCTTAGTTGCCATACTGTTCCATATTTATACTGTGGCCGTGTGGCGTGTTTTACGCAGCCTTTGTGTGAATATATTTTATCTCCGGTGAGTCTTTATGTTAGTGTCGTTTGTTACTAAGCATGCGTTCATCTTGCTAAATGTTACTGATTTTTCATATCGACTGTGATTGTGTGAGTTTGCATACTGTTACTGGTTTTTCATATTGATTGTGATTAATATTCAAGACAGCCGGGTCAGTCGAGTTACTATGCATGCTCTATGATGCACAGAAACTTTTATTTATTTATTTTATTTATTAACACTTCCTGCAATTACAATGCAAAAGGCGGACTTAATGCTAAGCAGCATTTTCTGCCAGTCAACCTTCGGGTGGTGCAGAAATGACTGTGGCAGGTATTTAAACTATAAAGATGAAATATTTAATTATTTGGTTAAAATCCATTAGCATACATATCTATGCATATATACGTATATATATATATATATATATATATAACAAAAATTATATTATATAAATAATACATATTATAGTAATAAATACATACAATTTACATATATTTAATACACAATGTAACACACGTGAGAGATGGTTTTATTATGGCCTTACCAAGAGACAGTTTGATAAAATACTGGCGCACCTTAGCCCTAAACGTGAATCGATTAGTTGCCATCCTGATCTCGAGAGGGAGCGCATTCCAAAGAAGTATAGCTTGTACCGCAAAAGAAGAGTGTACACGGCTTGAGCTATGAGAAGGACACTGAAGAAGAGAATTATTGAACTTTTGATGATAATGATTATTCATTATCCGTGGATACAGCGATGATAATGTCTGTATCTACGTTCCTTCTCCTGGATGCTCCATTCTTCAGTTGTCGTTGTCTGAAGACCAACTCTATTTAAGAGGGCTTCACAGTATCATATCATTTTGTTCACTGTGAAGAAACCCATGTTTCTTTTTCAATTAGGGCTCAGTAAGCTAAAGTATTTATTAACTTTGTAAGGATTTCTCCTTCGAGCTTAATTCTTGTACGGCTGGTACGTTTTGTACGTTATCATTCTGTACTGACGCACGACGTCGTTTTACCGATTAAAGATCAATATGTGTCTATTAATATGTATGTTTGGAGGTCGATAGCTATTGTAAGATAGAACGAACCACGATATTCTATGATCATGTTCTTTCCTTCCAATCCTGTTACCCCGTCCGTAACATTTGGTGTCAGAAGTGGGATTGGAAGGATTGAAGATGCCAGTCATGGCAAGGGAAAGGGCCACGGCACTAGTAAGGGCTGCTGCTCAAGAAGACGGTGACTTCAAGCCGGAAGTTGCGACCGAATGAGTGTCCATTCCTTTGCAAGAAAGCGGCTCCGAAGGAAGGGTACCTACGTCCGGCAGCGCAGCTAGCCAGCTATCCCTCGCAGACCTTGCAGCAATATTCCAGCAAACCTTGCAGCAACTTAAATGCGATCTTCAAACACAACTTCAGGAGAACTCGCAGCAGCTTGGCGAGATAATGGAGAGCCAGGATGAGATTCGCCGTTATATATCGGCGAACGCCCGTAAGATCGCCGAGATGGAGATGTGTATCGGTGAAGTGCAATCTCGCGTGGCTACAATAGAGGAAGAGATACAGTCTTGCAAGGCGTCAGTATCGGATGAGGTGCAGTCCCACATGGCGTCAGTATCGGAAGAGATACACATAGCTACCGCATAGCTACCGTAGAGGAGTAGTTCAGAAGGATAAAGACTAACGTCCCTTCGGTCACTGTAATTTTAAAGTCCCTTCTTACGACGGTGCTTCATCCTGGGAGGCGTGCAGGATGCAATTTGAAGCCGCTTCTTTTAGCAACGGTTGGAATAAGGAACGGGATAAGTATGCACTCACCCTAGCGTAACGAGATGATGCAATATCAGTGCTAAAGTCTATGGGGAAAGACGCCACATATAAGATAAATTAGATAAGATAAGATTTTTATTTGTCAGAAAACACACAGATACAAAATATACTGATACTAAGTTAAACTTAAGTCTAGGATTTTCCAATTTAATGGAAGGACACAAATCTCCTGGACTAGTTAGAAAACTGTATCACAGGAGGTTGGGTCCCTCTTTCAAAATTATATTTAGGTAGGTATACTAAATAGTACAATATAATTAAAATATCCAAGAGCAGACTTAGTTTCTAATTTAGAGATAAATTCAATAAAAAAATATTATATAATACATTACTTTCGCGTGCTAATCATTTTATACAAGAAGCAAACGAGGCGCAATTTACTAATTGTGGATCAGCAGTATAGCTAATAGTGTCGATGTTGTTATGCCTTTAGCATTTATTCATTGCGATTATAAACTATACGTGTGCATTTTATAAAACAAATGAATTCACAATATTACAATGTTCGTAGGTCACTATGCTAATGGAATGTTGTTAACTACGTAAATGAATGAATAAGTTTGGACATAAAGATTAAAAAATTATAAGTAGATTAATTACGTAGGATGATTAAAACACTAAGTCTCACACTAAATAACGGAACGTAGGCGTCAATGGTTATAATAATATAGCTATATTGCGGCGCTTGTAGGTGCCTCCATAGTCTATCGTATTAATGTACCTGATTTCGGCAGCTTTTCTGGCCGAGCAGTCACCGTCACCCGTTGAGTGGTTACTCGGTTTGTTGAAGCGCAGACACGTCGCACATTTTGGCGCTTGCGATTTCTTGTTGCAGTCCTGGATCGAATGACCTTCTTCACCACAATGTCCGCACGTAGAGGCCTCATTCTTGCAAGACTTAGCCGCATGACCGTACTGCTGACACTTATAGCACCTGGTTACAAGAGTGAAGTCTCACACCGGACAGGAAATCAAGTTGATACATATCCTGTTCTGAGTGATTGTGGCTTTACGGATTACGGCTGTTACTTCTAGTATAAAATTGCAGAAATCAGAGTCTCTATTGCCAGATTTGTGACTAAATTTTATTGAAGACAAAAATGTATCAAGTGTCATCCCTGCTAATTTCCCAGCGACATTCTGCTCAAAAATACATCTATAGATCTCAGGTTCGCTCATTGTTGTCGGGACACCAATAATAATAATACGCGGTTTGCGCTTGTATGGTTCATCGATCTTTAGGCCTGATGCAGCGAGTTGTACCGGTTGTTTCAATTTTTCGATGTCATTTTTTGTTTCTGTGCTAATTATAACTCCTCCATTCCTGGTCTTTCGATTCGGCTTTATGATTTTATGAACCATACTTTTTGTGTCCTCGCTTGTTTTTGAAGCATTGGTAGGGTAAATAGCTACCGAGCTCAGATTATTCAACCGAATGTAGTTGTTAGCTCCCTTTTTCATCATATCCGCAAGTGAAGTGCTAGCTGGAGCTTGTTTGGTGCTCGATTCCTGGATGGACTGCTTGATCCGGGCTAGCTCCTCCATAAGGTCTTGCTTTTCTGTCATAGCTGTAAGGGCTTGGTGGTTCTGTAAGGCTTTTAGTTTCAATGATTGTTATTAGGTGATCATTCGGGACACACCCTGTGCAACATTGCGGCAGTTGGTATTGACTTTCAATAAAAAATAAGTAAAAAAACATATTCCAGTGGACTAAATTGTGACTCTATACCATTCTCAAGTCGCCTTGAACACACACAAAAAATTTCATCGAAATCGATCCAGTCGTTTAGGAGGAGTTCAGTGACATACGCCATACACACGCACACAAGAAATATATATATTAAGATTATCTGGACAATCGAAACAACCACGTTGTTACAAGCGTACTGACGATTTGACGATAACGGCCACAGCAAATAGGTTTCCAGGTGCTTCTTCAGTTTTCCCTTGTTTCAACTTAAAAGGCCTGTTCCTTTAGTTGTCTTATAGGCCCCGTGTGTACTTCTTCTTCTTCTTCTGCCTGCCCTGTTCCCATATTACTTGGGGTCGGCGCAGAATGTCTTTCTCTTATAGTACTTATAGTCCAATAAAAACTGAAACGGTATAACTCATCAAGTAAATGCCTACTAAACCTGACGAGGATTGCCGAGAGTTGCCTTCTTTGCGATGTTTTACTGATTCAAAGCTTAAGGTCTTAATATGTTCTCCTGTAGTTGATATTTTATTGCATGATCAAATACAGTACCAAATCTCTGACGATTTTCAGGAGAGAGAAGTTGTCCTCATTTCATACCAGTCTAATACTTTTGAATTTAGGCGCAATGTTTAACAGTTGAAACAAATGGGACGGTATTTTCACTTAGGACGTTATTTTCGCCACACACAGGCTTATGTGTTACTTAAAAAAAACTTATATTTACAATCATAAAATGTTGCGTATTTTATGAATGGGGATCTGATGATCTGATGGTAGACCAAATTCATTTCAAACTCTCTTAAATCTGTGAGACTTCGAAACACTTTACTGATTAAAGATCATACGTGTGAATATTTTGTTCTACATTAGTTCATGATAAATGTTATGCCGACCGCTTTATTTTCTAACGTGATTCCTTTTGTGACAAAAATTCAATGGTGAGCTCGTGTTTAGTGCCACGTTGTTTGCATGTGTCATTTATATTCACGGTTTCTATGACACAAGTATTTACTGCGCCTTTGATATGCCTTTTGCGTCGTTTTCAGTACCTACGACAGGCACAACCGTTTTTCAAAGTACGCGTGAGGTGATCTATTTTCAATTTCTATTTTCAGTTTTTAAAACATTTCTGTAAAGTGCGTTCGGGCCAAAGATCTTGAGATCTGCGTTATTCCCTTATATATGGCTGTTTCGAAAGGATGCATTAAAATGTTGCATGCCCCGAGTGACGAAGTCCTGATTAAAGACCAAATTTATTTATCAAGAGCCTTAATGGTTTTGCTACTCCAACATAGACGCTATGAAATTTTAATTTTATGGTTGCATTAAATCCAGCAAATTCGTTTTTAGCATTTTTGATATTGTCTAAGATGCTGTTTTATGCAATACAGCTAGATATTGTACTGACGCTGATATTTTGTGAAAACGTAATCTTAGTTTTGTGTGATACTCTCACGATTATTCTATTACATTCGGCGGTATTGGAATTCTGCTGCTCATAAAGGTTTCCTACGAGGCTTGGTAAATTTTCATCGTCGTAATGTGTTTCTGAGCTGCCTTTAAGGTTTCTTTGTATACCGTCATATGATAATCACAGAGAATTTCAATCATTTGAAATTCAATGTCAGTTTTTGAAGGAGACTTTTATGCTGTTAGGATTAGAATCAATGGCACCCAACGTGGGACAAATAATACCTGTCCGTGACGGTGCTTCCCATAAGCTCGCTTCTGAAGTCCTACATTAGATGGCGAGAGCTCGACTCCTGACGATTGTTTACTGTTTTAAGAATCTAATTCTAATCTAATTATCACACTGCGACATAGTTAAGTGATTTCATTGTCAGCTGTACAGTTGAACGGTAACATTTCTCTTGTTGAAATCTTGTTTGTCATTAATTTGTATTCGTAAATTTTGTGATACAATTATTATTGTACACAAACCCATCTGGTATTTCATATGCATTGATATTTGCGCTATAAACTTCACAGAGAACTGTACCACCCACAAAGTTGACCAGTTTACTAATCTTCTAGTAAACTTCAGAGTGAGAGAATAGAATACCTGCTTGCCACGTGATATAAGGTTCAAGTTTAACGTCGGAGCAAAGTTTGCCTTTTCAGGGCTGTACCTTTGTCATTAGTTGCAACTGTTTTCATTTATAAATCTTATGTATTTCAAATAATATTCGCAAATGTGGTACATTCGGTGTCGTGTTCGGTGATTGCGCTGTGAAGTTACTCCATTCAGTTTTAGTGATTAAAAGCCTTTTAAGTGATTTAACAGTGTTGATCCTTTGTAGCCTTGGCTTTCGGTCCGTTGGGAGACCGCAGGTACTCACTAACGTTGAATGTAAAAAAAAATTCTGTCGATATTCACCGATTACAGATCAACAGTTTCGTTATACGCTTGAAGCAAATAAGTAGGTAATTCTACTTCCTTTATGATTCTTCATCATTACATAGCATAAAACAAAGTCTGTATTTTGTCTGTCTGTCCCTATGTATAATTAAATCTTAAAAACTACGCAACGGATTTTAATGCGATTAATTTTTTAATAGATAGAATGATTCAAGAGGAAGGTTTATATGTATAATTGACACGGGCGAAGCCGCTGGCGACGTTTAGTAATTAATATATCAATATTTGGTGTCTCCTCGAGTTATGCGCTGGGCTCGTTCATGAGCTATTAAGAAATTATACCTATTCTGCGACGTTTGGCATTTATTCGTTATCTTAACACGTCATCTTTCACATCCTTGTCAAGTCCTATTTTCTGATGATCACAGTTGATATAGATAATTCATAATTCAAGAAAATCATATTTCCTCAACATACTTACTTAAGTATCTTTACATATATTTCGTTCCATCCAAGAATAACATGTAATCTTTTGGTGTATCTTATAAGCTATGCGGTAAAGGGCCTGCGTTTATCTCCAGGCATTTCACTGGTTAAAGATCAATAGGTACAGTGTTTGAATACATAAGGAGTTAGTGGTAAAAAGTGCGGTTGCCTTAATAACTTGTAGTCTTAAAGGAAACCGGAATTTAAAAAATTAAAACATCCATTCGTTAATTGTATATGCAACGTGGTTCACGTGTGTAGTGCCACGTTGTCTTCGCGAGTCATTTGTGTTCAATGTTTCTGTGACACAAGTGTCGTACATTGTGCAGTATTGTTGTCTTCACTGGATATTTAAATGTCATTTCTTGTTCAATTACTAGCAAAATATCTCATGAAAGGTAATACAGTAGTATCCTGTTCATGTTTTACTGTTTAAAGATCATAATTCTATGTTCAATTGCTGTATAATGAATTTGTTGCCGTATTCTACTATTTGGCGGCTTTCTATATTATATTTCCATCCTGTGAAGACGTGACGTTCAGAAATATTCCTAATGTTAAGGAGTTTGATAATTCCTCATCTACTGCATTTGGTTATTTCCTATAAAAATGGTGTGTTTTCGTTGAATAGCTCCTTATGCAGATTACAACAATGCATTAGAGTAATATGCACAGCACACGTGACGATACGTCGATGAATGTTCTACAGTCGGCTCAGTCCGCTTTACCTGCTCGCTCAGTAGTACCTACTGGTTTTATGACTTTTGTATTGACATTGAATGATTTGGCCATATATGACAACAGCTAACGGATCTGCTTTCTAAGTGATCCTCAGATTATGAAAAGTGTTGTGTATTTTAATAGATACCTAATATTTACGTAGAGAGTGAAGGGTAGGTGCTTTGCAACGATGTTTTACTGATTAGTGCTGGTGATTCTGCGTTACTTGTCAAGAATTCCATAGTCTGATGCAAAGAAGGACAAAATCTCTCAGTATTTATTGTATTGAACTACTTTAGCCACCCCGCTGATGCTGTAAACAAGCATGTGTTGTGGAGCGTAGATCTCAATAAACGTTCATCGAATATAAAAGAACATTAAACTCAGACATTCATTGAGAATGCATGAATTGGTTGAAACACGTAATGTACACATATATTAAAACAAAACATATGTCAATTAGTTCAATGGTACCCAATGCGAGATAAGGTTTTGCCTTTCAGAGATAATTTTTCCCTAGATATTTCTAATAACAGACGAACAGACGATGGCGACTAAAGTTTCGGTGAAATTGTGTCGGTGCCTATGGCACGATTTTATAAAATATTTACGGGTTTTAACATTTGTATAAGGAACCGTGATACTTACAGTGTTCTTTTATGTGGAGAACTTAGTACTATTTATATTAGAAGCGAGTGGCCGTCAAAGGAACTTATGAGCTTTTGCACAAAATAAAATGTTGCTTGATTGAAGTGATTACAAATCCGGTCACATTTTGGTGTAGCGAAGCAAAATACTGGCTTCGGTCATCTGGGAGATCCCAGATGACCGAAGCCAGTATTTCGCTTATGCTAGAGCATTGCAGCTGCAGGCTCATAATTATGTCAAGATGTCTTTTCAATCGGATGCTGGTATCACAGATCATACTTCAATTTCTCGCATATTTGACCGTGTTTTAAACTTGATTGTCTCGACTGATGTTTTACTGAATATAGACCATTTATTCGTAGTAGGCAACTTGGCGACAATTCGCTCGTGTCCAAATTTTTGTATGTGGACAGTTTTAACACTAGAGAGAACGGATTATTAATTTCTACTCTGCATAAGAGAATTTCGGCCGTTTGTCTTCTATTGTCTGACGACCAAAAAACCTGACACACAACTTTAAAGTCATCCAGCAAGTACATACACCGCTGTAGAGACGATATTTTACAAAACTGTATGTTTGTGGGGCGATGTTGTGTTTTCGTGTATCTTTTTTATAATATTCTACCAAATTCACACAACACCATCTAGTCCCAAACTAAGCAAAAGCTTGTATAATACATACATATATAATTTTTATTTGTAAATACTTACGTGTTATACAAAGAAACATCTAGACCACGACAAACATCGATGTTCACGCATACAAATGCTTGTCTTGAGTGGGGATCGATCCCGCGACATTCAGCGTGGCAGCCGTTTACACTCCCGTTACGCTACCGGGTCACTTTGTTTGTGTGGTGACGTTGTGTATTCGTGTACTATGTACACATGTGTTGTACCTACATTGTGCAGTTGTTATCATACGACATACGGTTTTATCATACAAACATTTGTAAACTTGAAATTTTATTGCATGTTCGAGATCTAAAGTGATGATACACCGATTGAAGATCAAATTATTTATGATGAATCCTATAGACAATCGATGGGCCATATTGACTTGGCACCAAATGGTTTACTGCAATACACTTTTTGGACCGGTATTTGCTGTTATAGGTATCGGGGGACGATGTCTTTGTAGTACAAATATCGCAGTATTTGCCGTCAGTGTAGCGTCTTTTCTATTATCTTCAGCTTTTTACCATCACATTTCAATTTCGTTTACTAAGGTGAAATAACTACTCCGTATACATTGTGAATTAAATAATCCTTTGCAGATATCTCATGGTCTTATCTTAGAGGTTACAAAAGTCCAATGTCGGATGTTCCACTGATTATTGACCAGTAGTTAGTTTTCGCGAGAATTATATAGGGGTTTCAACAGAATTTGAATAATTTTGCCCAGTCGTCATGTTTAAGAGAATGAAAACGTACAATTTTTACTTTTTCTTTTCATTTAACCATTATAGAGGTTTACAAGTTTCAATGTATTAATGTATTTTCGAGATGTATTGAGGATCATTACAAACTGTTACGGCTTTAAACTCCTCAGCAGGTAATTATGTTTTACTGATACTGCCAATTTTGGTGTAAGGTTATGTACCACATGATGACCACTGATCAAGGATTAAGAAAGTTTATAATCAAGGTAATTTTTATCTTATGGAACATTTTGATTCTTCAGTTTCATTTATGTCCAATGAAAGACAAATTCGCTGTCAATGGCAGACTTTTCCGAACACGGCAAAAGTGCGACTCCCTACGACGTTTTACTGATTCAACATCATATAAGTAACTACTATTTTTTCAAAACAATACTGTATCCTGTTATTATTAGATTTATATTCCACTACAGTAGATCAAAGCTACGTCAGATGCGGTGGCGACGACAATGCTTCCGTGAAACAACTGATGGAGTTTCTTCAATATATTTCAACTTTACCGAGTTTGTTCATCATGGACGCTGTGTGTACAGATCACATAGTCACCAACATTCTGCGGATTTCATTGCCGTTTTTGAGTGACTTAATTAATTTGCCTTTAATGCCCGCCGATACGTGTTTTGCACAAAACGATAGGAATATCCTTAACTCTTTCAGGCTTTTATTATGTACATCATAACTATAGAGAGCGGTAGTCAAATGCCCAAAGCAGAATGACGTTTTACTGATTAAAGAACAATGTAATTCGAGGCATTTATAACTGAAAGAAGTTGTTGATGCGGCTTTAACTAGTTTCAAACTCAAGTCTAAGAGGGTATGTAAACGTATGTTTTAGAGATTGAAGGTCTCTATAAGCTTTTGTTATAAATGTAATGTTGTAAGCTGTAACACCTTGTAAGTAAGGCATCAAGAACTTGTACTGAATATAACTAGAATAAGATTCGAAGAAACATCTACTTGGACTACTAAAGAATATGTTCATTTTTATAAGCATTTAGTCAGTATCGAGGTTACAAAGTGTCATTGGATTTCGAGTACAGTGATACTATGACTTAAATTCTTCTAGCTAAAGAGGCGGCTAAGATGATTTCCTTTTTAAAGGATGTTTTAAATTCCTTTTTTCTACGAATATTGATGTTACTGATCGTAAGGTTTGCTCCGACGGTTTAGCGTGGGATGCACCAGCCGTGGCCAAGAATGACGATGCAGAGTGATGCAAGAATGATGCAGCATGTACTTATTAATGTAACTTGTACGTTATTCGTTGACTATTATAAATGTGAAAAGTGAATAATGGCTGTCAGAAATTTGTTATATGACACGTCGCTGTTTGTCTGTTGTGTACTCAGGACGAGGTTTGTTAACATAAAGACTCAACAGAGACGGCATCGCTTCGAGCGACGTTTTACCGATTAAAGATCAAATTTTAAATCAATAATCTTCAGAATGTGTATCAGTCTTTTGTTTTCTAAGTACCAAATTGGTAGAAAATGATTTCGATCTAGTCAAAGATTATGACCGCGAATATTGCTATGAGTACATTCACCACATTGCTTCTTGGATGTTGGTGTTATTGAACAAGTACACAGTTTGTACTACCAAGGTGTCACGTTGGGCCTTTATGACATGTGTTGTTATTGTTCATGGTTTGTACGTGCAAACAAGCATACGACGTGTAATTGTGTAGTTCGTGCTGCTATAAACGCAGCTTTGTCATTGCACATCACATTCCAATTTCTGTGATGTGTTTGTGATGACCACAGTCAAGATCAACGTCTTCCATATTATGTTGTATCGAGGATTCGACTCGTTCAATATTATCTTAATCTTAGTAATATTTAAACTATCGACTTCATAGTTAAGGGTATATGTAATCTGTTGCTGTAAGTCTGCACTGGTTAAAACCAATTTCGCTTAGAGTCCTCTGGATCTTTTTGGTCGTAGGTTGTAGGTGTGGGTATTCTTGATTCTAGTTACGGCTAGTACGTTTTGGATCTTGAAAAATGGACGCTTGACGTGACTGTACTGATTAAAGACCTTGAGAAGAATATTTGTGTATTAAAATCGTTCGTAGGTCGATGTATATCTGACAAAATGATACTATGATATATGTACTATTATCATTTTGCATCTTCGGACTGGACATAATCTGACATCTTATGAAAATATCTTCGGCAATTTTCTTAGGGTGGGTTAATTTGCTGACAAGTATTTCTAAACTGCGTTTCAACCGTAAAAGGGAAGAGATAAGCTTTTATGTACATTCGTAGGGGACGGTAGATGAAAGTCCGATGCTGAATGACTTTTTGCTGACTAACGATCAACAGATTTTGTTTCACTCATCGCCAACGCTGGAAATTTATTCAATATTTAAGCATAGTTTTTGAACATTAATTGTACTACTAACTTGGAACATTTTAACTTCACAGAGAAAGAAGATATTTCATGTGGTTTCTTCGTAAAGACTTAACTCACCACTGAATCGTGAAAAGCTTCCAATTGTCCCAGTCACACAGCAGGTACTTATTGCAATAAGTACACCTGCGGGTCTAGTACGAGTTTGCACTCGATCGTCACGGTGGACGATAGCCTAGTCGAAAATGTATGGAAATTGTTCCCGTCGACTAGGCTATCGTCCACCGTGACTATCGAGTGCAAACTCGCACTAGACCCTCTGGTGACAGTTCTTAAGCCACCCTGTGACTTTATCGTCAACGGACACAAGGTTGATTCCGGAAAAAAAGTATCTCTGAATTTCGACGCAACATTTATTCGAATTTTGCTTTTACGCAAAAACAATATTTATCGAGATTCTTGCGGCCTCTTTAATGTTGGATTCATATTGACTATACGAGGCTGCTGCGTAATTTAGATTGTTATAACTAAGGATGTGGCTCAAGCTATTACGTTTTGAGTACCTGAGGCTCTGTATCTAGCTTAGTTCTGGTCACAGACCTGTGTATGCTCCACGTGACATATAAACATGTTTTGTGAGTTATAGGTGCTGCATGTACTTGCTGGTTATATAAACAGAGGGAAGAGATCAATCAGGGCATTAAGACTAACATTATTTCCAAATGTTCTGAGCACTGTATCACTGTGTCTGTATGTTTGTTCGGAATGTATTCATTGTAATGCTACTTAACTCGGGTAACTATTTACTGATTAAAGCTCAATTATTTTTACCGGGAGTGTTAGGGATAATCCCGCTTCGACATATGTATATACGCTATGACGATTTAAATAATATTTCGTCGCGTACCT
Source organism: Euclidia mi (assembly GCA_944739405.2). Lineage (NCBI taxonomy): Eukaryota > Metazoa > Arthropoda > Insecta > Lepidoptera > Erebidae > Euclidia > Euclidia mi. Next base: position 17,969,734 of record OX123210.2, on the reverse strand, counting down.
TCTATCACACACCTGTTTACCTACTATAAAGTATACATTGCACCGAAATTGTTGTTTCGTGAAGGGAATAATCGAAGCTTTTGTGATACAAGTCATTGTCACAGTTATTTCATAATATTCTGACAATTCACATTTCAACTTCTTCTATTCACGATGAAATAATAGCTTTCTATGTGGCTTAGTGGTCACTGCTTCGACATATTTGTCGTATGATGACCACAGATCGAGGATTTAGATAGATTATAAAAAATCATTAGTTTCAATGATTACCAAAGTGGTACAATTTTACCCTGTCAGTGACATTCGTCCCTGGCACGATAATAGTTATTCAGTAGACGCCAAGAGTGCGACTGCAAGCGACGTTTTACCGAGTCAAGATCTTGTAACTTGCTCATTTCTTGTCAACTTCAACATCGGTTTTCAGAAGAAGTACTAGGTAATACCAGCTAAATGTAATGGTGTAAGCTGTGACCTCTTAAAAGTTGTGCATTAAATAATTATGACTAGAATAAGTATTAGAAAATAAACCATATTAGTACACCAGAAACACTTTAATCAATAGAACGAGGGTAAAGAACATTATAAGCATTTGTTACACATTCTAATTACATATTTGACACTCAGATGTATTTTTATATCGAGCAGATATTAATTGCAAATATAATTTTAAGCCTTTTGAAATATAGGTAATCGGTTAAACAATAGTAGGGCAAACTTAGCACAGTGACTGTGCTCTCTAAAAATGATAAAGGAAAATAACAATAGAGCCTATTAAACAACTTATCCGTTCCACGGTTGTCAGCCAAGTGGGCGAGCGTCCCCGGTCACCATGTTCAAGTCGCCATTTTGTATTCGAACTCACAGCCGCAACGCAACGTATTTGAATTACACTTTTTTCGAAAGTGACGCTCGCACAACGATGTTGCCAACATAAGATAAGATGAAACAACTAGATGATATAATTGAGAACCAATATTGGAAATTAGGTTGGTATCTTCCAAATATTCTATATTTATTAATTATTAACACGCGTGTGCTACGTTGTCGAGTTGTTGCTGTCAGTGCATGACATAAAAGACATATTACCGTAACAACACTGGTACTTTATTCTACTGGTACTTCTAGCCGTAGTTCTTCCGTTCTTCTAGTGTATAACAAAATGTAACTATCCTGGTCGAGTACTATCCTTTATAGAGTATTGTCACATGAGTAGATAAACGGAACAGAGAAACAGCTTCATACAACAGCGCGAATCGGTTGCACTACTACGAGCACGCGGCTTATGTGTGCGTGACCACTGGCCGCTTGTCGTGTACGCGGCGAGAGTGGAAAGAACCGGTTTACGTAGGCACAGGCAGTTGACAATCTTAGGGTTAATACGACGCACGTTGTTTGTTTTGTACGTTGCAAGTTTTAATATTTTAATGTAAAAAAGTGGTGTTTTATTATTAATAATGGTTGTTTATTGTTCTGTGTGTATGAATAATACTAGATGAAATAATTAAATCATTATAAAGATTTTAACAATGGTAACGTACAATTGGGTTTTTTAATTAGGTATAACTCCTGATAATTTTGTCGCATTTGTTGAATTGCTCGAGCAAAAGTTTCACGAATATTTCGATCTTGAAATAAATATTGTCAATGTTGGCAACGAAATACTTAACAACTCATTAGTTGTGAAATAGTGTAAAATCAATAAATGTTTTCAAAACCAATGACTATCAGAAAGTGATCAGCCATCGATAGGGATTACAAAAAACAGGTGCATGCAATTTTCGACCTTATTGACGTAACTCAGAATTTACAATTTTAATAACGTATCAATGTCAGAAAGCAAGAAAATACCAAATAAAAGTCTGTCATGAATTGTCAATAAGGTCGAAAATCGCATGCACCTGTTTTTTGTAAGCCCTATCGATGGTTGATCATTTTTATAGTCATTTGTTTTGTAGACGTTCATTTGTCTTACACAATTTCTTTTTAAACTTATTTTAGATACCTATTCCCGTGGTAAAACTAGTGGCCATAATAGCTAAAGGAGATTCCTATGTTTATTATCAAAATAGATCATATTACCAGAAAATATTCAACACGATTAGTGGTAAGTATCGTTGGGAATGTCAAATAAATCACATCGTCACGTCGTGTCCTTGGTAACAAATGTAAATTTTTATTCCGTGCTTTTAAAAGTTTCAGGTGCATGCCTTTTTTGGTTCTACTCGCTATTTTATTTACAACAGCTGTACTTCTGCCGTATAGCGAATCCGTCGAGTCCAAGAATCTGCCCAATCGACGAATCTGTCGAGTTGGGAATCTGCCAAATCACGAATCTGTCCAATCCAGAATCTGTCGTATACCGAACAAGCGATTTGTCTTAACCTATTGTGGCAACCCTACCAAAATAGGTAACAAATTTACAAGCTCTTAAGAAGCTGTCTCTCTGTTCGGTTTATTTACTCATGTGGTATTGTGACGGCCGGTGTCATGCCAAGCTGTCATCACTACCGTTGCCAAGGACTTCTGACGTCTACACGACAAACTATCCGGTCATCAAACACAATAATTTATTAGCAAAGAGGTTTGAAGACTATTTTATTACTTGGAAATGAGTTTTTAGTTCGATGACGTATACACTCTGTCAAGTATTCGCCAAATTCACCAGTCATTGACAACAAGGCGATGGCCGTGCGGATAACACATTCCTTTCACGTTCTGAAGGCGTAGGTTCAAATCCCAGTCATAACTGTTATGTGGATTATGGTTTTTATGAAATTTGGAAAATGTTTATGAATATTTGGCAAATATTTAAAAGATTATTTAAATATTTCGAGTAAAAATTAGAAAATTCTAGAAACTTCAGGAAGGAATGGAAAGGTTAAAAAGAAACAGGAGATGGAAACACAAATTTAAATATTTCGAATAAAGATTAGAAAATTCTAGAAACTTCAAGAAGGAATGGAAAGGTTAAAAAGAGACAGGAGATGAAAAAACAATTGAATAACGAAAAGACAATCGAAATTAGTAGATCTAGAACATTCTTAGGGGTATGTAAGGCGGTGTAGACGCGCTAAGCGCCAGCTTAAGTTGAAAAGTGGTAAAGTGAAGAAGAAAGGAAAGAAGTAAAAGGAAGAAAGAAGAAGTAGTAAAATAAAGTGAAGTGAAAGTATAGTGCAGTAAAGTGCAGTGAAGTGCAGTGAAAAGTGCAGTGCAAAAGACGCTAGTGTTGGTGCTGTCCGCGTCGAAATTAAACGGCGCGTCGTGTGTGAAGTCGAATAAAGTATCATCAGTGCTACTCGGTGTTTCCTTCCAATCCCGTTACCCCGTCCGTAACAGTATCAAAAAATCGACATTAGATCGACTTGAACATTTCTTGTATTGAACTGCATCATTTTAGTATTTACATATATGTTAAACAATATTTTATTATTCGTCGCTTATTTCCTACAGCCATTAACACGGCACTCAATTTCGCTTTGAAGGTATAAGTATGAATTATATAAAGCTTCCACAGCTTTAAAGTCATCCAGCAGGTACATACACCGCTGTAGAGACGATATTTTATAAAACTGTATGTTTGTGGGGCGACGTTGTGTTTTCGTGTATTTTTTTTTATACTATTCTACCAAATTCACACAACACCATCTAGTCCCAAACTAAGCAGAAGCTTGTACAATGGGTACTAGAAAATGGATAATCATATTTATTTGTAAATACTTACGTGTTATACATAGAAGCATCTAGACCACGACAAACATCGATGTTCACACATAGGCATACAAATGTTTGACTTGAGTGGGGATCGATCCCGCGACATTCAGCGTGGCAGCCGTTTACTAAGCTACCACGAACTTATGAGCTTTTGTACAAAATAAAATGTTACTTGATTGAAGTGATTATAAATATGATCACATTTTGGTGTAGCGAAGCGAAATACTGGCTTCGGTCATCTGGGATCTATGCCAAGTGTAAAAAATGTGTAGTGTCTTGTTCATTTAACAATTTCAAATCACATTACAATTTCTCAAACACATGTGATACTATTGACTCAAATGACACTTAGCGATGTACCCTAATGTCGAGGCGCTGATTCGTTTCTCTGTAGATGCAGCGTGTACTTATCTATATAACTTGTACGTGGTTCGTTGACTATTATAAATGTGAATACACACTGCCAGCAATTTCTTATAATCTCTGATTGTCTGTTTTGTACTCAGAACGAGGTTTGTTCACATAAACTCTCAGCAAAGACGACATCGCTTCAAGCGACGGTTTACCGGTTAAAGATCAAATTCAAGTTCCTAATAGGAGTTTTAAATTCTAATATATGGTTTGGATCTCCATTTTCCTCGGTCAAAGAGACATTTCTGAAGCCTCTCGCGTGGTTAAGTCTACTTCAAGTTACAGTTTAATGTATTCCGTGCATGGTACATTAGTATGATGCTCTTGTAATTTTTTTACAAGGAGTTGTCTTAAAGAAATGCAAATAATGGTGAGATGGCAATGTTGGCCTACGTGAAACGGACCAAATTAATTCATAGCCAGAGAATTAATAATAACATATTGACATTAATACGACGCTGTCTGACTGATAAATACACAGTACAACGCCCACTATCTTCTTTTGGCCAATATTGTCCCAAGTTGCGTTATACTGATTAAAGATCAAGTATTTTAAGGGATTCCTTTGTGTTTTTGAATGGATTGCGTAGTAAAATATCAATAACATCAATAAGTTAGATGTTATTTGGCGGTAGTCATGTTTTACTTCCAGATTAATTTGTGACAAACGCTTTCAATAATACAATCAAGGTAATATTTCAATCAGAGTAAACCAGCGTCACAGCATCCCGGGGAAATGATAACGTACTGATGAAACATCAAGTGTAATTATGAATGAAGCGATACGTTATAGTTCAATGTTCGCCATCAGTTCCTTGTGTGTGACGTCACAACAGTTGCGTGTTCACTGATGTTCGTAATATATAGATCGTTCTGTATAGGTACATCATTATGCTAGAGCATTGCAGCTGCAGGCTCATAATTATGTCAAGATGTATTTTTAATCGGATACTGATATCCCATTTCAATTTCTCAAACATGTGACCATTGTTTCGACTGACTTTTACTGATAACAGATCATATCATCGGTAACTTAGCAACAATTTGCATATATCTAAGTAATTTAATCTGTGACTAGAGGACGCCAGCAGAGCTACGCCTGCATTTTTTTTTAATTTACCCGTTTTGGCCGATCCCGTGTTAATTTCGGAAAATCCCTTCTTAGTGCACCCCTACGGTCCCCAAGGAACTTACATGCCAAATTCCAGCTTCCTGCGCCCAATAGTTTCGGCTGTAGCGTGTCTGTCAGTCAGTCAGTAACGCAAGGATTTTATATATTAAGATAAGTTCAATGTCCACACCTATCTTCCTTCAAACTTACCCAATTTAAATGAGCATACCATCAAATGAAAGAGCTCTTTTCAGCGCGTGTTATAGGCCTATAACGAAACGCCTACCTGAATGAGAACCAGATATATAGAAGCAGAAAGTCATTAACTACGGCTACGAAAACGTAAAAAATGTATGGGAGAAAACTGTTTTTGCATATTACTTGATGAATAGAAAAAGAAAGAAAGAAAAGAAAAAAATATTTTATTCTTAACACGCACACAAATAAAAAACACCATGAAAAAAAAAACAGTACAAAAAAAAAACAATAAAAACAATTTAGAAATATATATAAGTGTGGCGTGTCAGAATAGGGCATAGTTCAGCATTTGTCAGGCAGATGCCTGACGCTGATTTTCAACTATGCCCTTGAGTGACTCACGCAAGCGTCAAACTAAACAACACTAGGTACAAAATAATGCAGTAATTAATAAACATAATAGTTAAATAATAATACTTATATGAATAAATATCATGCATACATACTTTAAACAAATAAATAAACATTACGTTTAACTAGGTACATATAATAAATATTTATAAACGGTACGTATACATACAAAAGTTAAATACATCAACGGGGAATCGAACGAGAGCACGGCGTCGTGGGCGCAGGCAACACCGGCCGCGGCTGCGCATCTCTCGCACTCGGCAGTACTCGGCACAGTGTCCGAGTCGGCATCGACGCGACTACACGCTGCCCGAGTGCACAGCCGCGGCACAGCGCACCACACAGCGGGCGCATGTCATAATAAGCCCCGCGCCGCGCATTGCGAATAAACAAACAATAATATAACAACAACATAACTATAACAACTGTGATAACAGTATGTAAAACGGTATGAACAAAATTTTCATTTCCTTTAAGGTTTCTTACGTGGAGTGCCCGTGAGATAACACTACAAAACAAGCAGGATGGTGGACAACTAAAACTAACCGTGTAAAAGAATATAGCGACACGGGAATGCATGGCAGTTAATCGACGCGGACACGACGACTTCAACTAAAACTATAAATAAGATGAACAACAATCAACACAATCGCGCACACACACAAACGCAACCAACACAACCACAACACAACACACACAAGTGCCCCGCCCAGGTAGTATGCGATGTGATGGTTATAACTATAACAAGGATGTGTTTATGTTGGTCATACCTAGCTTCCGCTGCGCCTCAATAAGATACTGACGAACGTGTTTTTTGAAAGTATGTACTGTCTTTAGTAATCTAAAAGGCGGTGGTAAGTTATTCCATATCTTAGAGGCGGCGTAGCGGAAGCTGCCCCTAAAGGCGTTCGTCTTATGAGGCAGTATCGACAGCTGTAGGGAGCACTGCCTTCTTGCGTATTCTCGACCACTAGCCACCCAGCCCAGTTTGTTGTACAAATAAATAGGCTCTTTGAAGTTAACAACGGTAAACATAAGTGTGGCTAAATGTAGTTTGCGTCTGGCCTTCATTTTTAAGATGTAATTTTTATTTAAATATGGCGTCACGTGGCATCTACGTGGTATACTAAAACAGTACCTAGCACAAGCGTTTTGGACTCTCTGTATAAGCCGGTCAGTACGTGAGAGCAGACGCGGCCCGTATACCGTATCCGCGTAATTTAATTTAGACAACACCAGTGTCTCGATCAGCCTCACACGTAGATCTTCCGATAAGTAGGGACGCACTTTATACAGAACCTTCAGTCTGTAAAAGCAGTTTTGTACGAGTTCAGCGACGTGCTTTTCGTACCTGAGACTGTCATCCAATTTAAGGCCAAGGTTACGAGCTTCCTCTACTCTGCTGATTGTTTCGCCTTGAAGGGTTATGTTAGGGAGTTTCAAAGATGATAGGTGTTTTTTAGTACCAAAAACCATATATTTCGTTTTAGATGGATTGAGTACCAGGCAGTTGTGCGCAGCCCATTCAACAATACGTCGTAGGTCGTCGTTAAGCTCTGCTATAGCCTTCTCGCAATCGGCCTGTTTGAAGGAGATGTATAATTGGATATCATCAGCGTAAATATGGTAATTTGTATATTTCATACAATTTGTTATATCCGCGCAATACAAAATAAACAAAATAGGGCCCAATATAGATCCCTGAGGGACTCCTCTAGTGAGAGGCTCCAATTCAGAGCATGCAGAAGAGCCATCGTTTTGACGCAGTTCCACCCGCTGATAACGGTAGGACAGGTAACTATGGAACCATTGGACCGTTTTACTGTCGAAACCATAGTATGACAGCTTTGACAGCAACAGCGAAGTATGTATACTGTCAAAAGCGCGGGAAAAGTCTAATAGTACGAGTACTGTGCACATACCCTGGTCTTGAGCCCATAATATATTGTCCGTAACATCAAGTAGAGCGGTAACGGTACCACGACGCTTACGGAAACCCGACTGTAACATTGGCAGTATGTTATGTTTTTCTAGGTATCCTGTCAACTGCGTACAAACTACTTTTTCTACGATTTTTGACAGACAAGGCAGAATACTAATGGGTCGTAGGTCTTTGACATCCATTGGGCTGGAGTTCTTGGGCAAGGGTCTAACAGACGCTATCTTCCAGATATCAGGACAAGTAGAGGAATCTAATGATTTGTTTACGATACTTGTGATGGCAGACAAAGTATAGGGCAATGACAACATAATCATCTCTAGATTTATGCCATCGTAGCCCTCTGCATTAGATTTAAGGTCCATGATATATTTTAGGACGACGTCTTTGCTCACAGGTGCTAGGGTGAAGACAGTATCAGTGTAACGGTGGAACTCATAAAATGTCATATCCGAGATGTGGACCAATGGATTGCCGGGAACGTCCAAAAAATGACGATTGATTTCGTTAGGGTCGGAAAACTGGCTTGGAAGCTCCCTAACTCTGTTATTAGGCAATACAGTGCTTTTAAGATTTTTCCATAAGTTTTTAGGATCATTGATTTTTTTATTAATGTTAAATTTAAAATAAGCTACTTTTTCATAATGCAGAGATTTCGAAACCAATGACTTCAACTGCTTGTAGTACTCCTTACTGCTTTCAGTTTTACATTTTCGGTATTTTCCTAATGCGTCATCACGTAACGACATCATGAGCTTCACCGTTTCCGTTATCCACGGGTAAGATGGTTCTCTGATGAAGCAAGTTTTAATAGGCGCATAGGTGTCAAACACGGTAATCATAAGCGAGTTAAGCCTATCCACCATCATGTTAACTGACGTAGACAGCCAAACACTATCCCAATCAATCCTAGACAGGCAACCATGCAGGCTATCAACGCAAATTTGCTTGAAAGGTCTAAATTGGACCTTATAAGGCTTAAACTTATCTCGCCGTACATGAAACTCGCATACAATCACAGAATGACCGTTAATTTGCTTATAGGGCTCAACATAAATGCGTTTCGCAGGCAAACTTGCACACACCAAATCTATAAGAGACTCGCTCGTTTCAGTGAAATGGGTCGGGGCTGAAACGAGCTGATTAAGTTGTAGGCAGGACAGAAATTCAGTTACCTTTATAGCTCTTTGGTCATTTTTATTTAGTAGGTTTATATTAAAATCTCCTAACAATATACATATGTCGGTTTTGTCTAGTGACGTTATGCTGTCTGTCATGGCATCAAGGAATAGATCTAAATCGAGCCAAGGAGGGCGGTAGGCCGTGCCGATAGCGATCTTTTTACCATTTATTGTAAGTTTAAGCCACATTTGTTCTACTGACTCGTGCCTTGGATCAATAGCAACATGTAGCGGACGTACACTGAGACCGCGCTGTACGTAAAAACCGACCCCACCACCGCGGCCCGAGCGCACGCTCGCCGGTCGGGGGACATGACGCAGTCGGTAGCCGGGCACAATAGGCGCGCGCCCCTCCTCTCCGGGCCGTAACCATGTTTCGTTAATGGCAAGTATGTCGAAACCATGTAATTGCACCATAGCCGTAAAATCATCATGGTTTGTGCCTAAGGACCCTGCATTAAATAAACCAATTTTTAAGTTTTTAGCAACCATTATTTATCGATTCTATGCTGCTCTTTCATGAGTTACTAATGACATACAATAACATAGCAAGCTCGACCGTGTAATAGGTACATGTGAGGAACGTAGACTAGAAGATTCAGTGTACGGTATATACATATACAATATTAAATGTGGATAACGTATTTTAGTATGTAAGATAATATAATGTAAATATATATATACATTTGGGTAGACTATTTTCATTCCATGTAGTATATAATAGTGTAAATAATTTGTGAATACTATAAGATAAATAACAGTGAACAAGGGAAAATATAAAAAGAAAATATTATGTAAATAAACATCAGAAGCGCTTAACCAGATTACAGTAAACAATGTATAATGGTGCATTAACATCTTAATAAAGGACGCATATAATTTAATTAAATTATAAGTTTGGCATGCTATATAAACTAAATGCATAGGCTTTTTAAACAAAACCTTAAAGGGCGATGGGTAATGGTACAAGGCATTTGGCCTTCTGCATGAAAAGAATAAGAAACACATTAAGGCTATAAAAAGTCTAATCATGGCCAAAAACTTTGTGAAGGTCAGCTTCGTTGCGAATATTGAGAGCTTTATCGCCCTCATTTTTACGTACGAGCACACGGCCGCGCCTACACCATACAAACTTCCAGCCTCCCTTTTGTGCAGCTTCTCGTACCCTCCGAAATAACTGTCTGTTCTTCCAGGTGAGACGCTCGTTGAGGTAGAAGCGGCGCGCTGGCCCAGCCAGGCCCAGGTCAGCTGATGTAGCACCGCGGCGCACGCGCGCACCCGCCAACAGCTCGTCGCGGACGTTGCGGCGCGCGAGCCGCACGGCGAGAGGGCGGGGCCGGCGCTCCGGCCCGCCAGCATCCGTGGACACGATGTGACGAGGCCCAGCGCGCTCGGCACTCACGATGTCTCGCTCCTCCAAATGTACTCCAAGTTTGACAGCTATTTGAAGTGTCAGATTTACACAGCTTTCTCCGCTGACCTCCGGTAGATTGGCAATTTCTATGTCATTTGCCAATAACTCCTGGTCCCGATTGTCGATCTCCTGCCGCAGCTGCTCGATGACGTCGCTCATATCCACCCGCTCCAGAGGCTCCCGCTTCTCGAGGACGGTAACTCGATCATCGAGGTTTTTTAAATTGTTTTGACAGTCTTTTAAAGACTGTCTTATTAGAGCGACCTCATCCCTAAAGGATTGCAGATCCCGGTTTACGTCCCGCAAATTGTCCCGGAAAATTTGTAGTTCCGTCCTAATCTCACACATGACGTCGTGCATAGTTTCGGTGGATGTTATGTGCGACTCGACCGGTAAAGGAGGACTTCGGAGCTCAGGAACGGGCGTCCCTGAGGCACAATTCATCGGCTCGACCACAACACTTTGGTGGCTGATCGCCGGTATGCTACATCCCCTTACAGGTGTCTCAGTCTTATTGTCCGTTGCCCGATGCTTCTTGCACTCCGGACACTGCCAAGTAGGGGCGATAGCACCCGAAACGGGTAACGCCACACATCGTCTGTGGTACACCCCGCCACACTTGTGACATCTAGCGGCACCGATGTCAGACGCCGCGATAAATCGACCGCAACCACCACACGTCTTGGTCATCGTTGACAATGTAAGCTCAGTGCCTCAACGTTGTCACAGTGAAATGTTAGATGGCGCTGCTGACACTTTATTATTTTATGGTGTTTTTTAAACGAAAATAGATCGCGCAGATCACTAGGTGGACTGACACCGTAAGGCTAGGGGGCGCGCACACTAGGAGTTCACACTGTATTATGATTAATCAACGATTAACTATAGTCACTGTCTATTTTACAAAGACGGGTAGATAGTCACTGTCTAAGGGGCCCGTGTATATTATAAACTAGTTTTTTACTATTATCACTGCACAGAAACACACGCACACAATGTATATAGTGTATATAATAAAATAACAACTTTTACTAAATAAATACTTTGATTTCAAAAGGTCTTTCAATTTAAAAAACGTAAACAAACAACAGAGCTATATGTACTAGTTTGACATCCGTGACGTCACTCCCTGAATAGGTATGCTAGTTAGGTAATTTCTAATGATTGATGACAAATCTAAGCAGCGAGAGCTTTCATTTAAAAAAAATCATGCGAATCGGTTGGGTAGAACGGGCTGGCCGACTCGTAGTATAAAACACAAATTCTTTTTATATATAGATTTTATCCATGTGGACAGTTTCAGCATCAGATATCATGGCTTATTAACATTCTGTTTCGCTTGTTCATATTCTATAGTATTATGACTTATGACCAATAGATCTGACTATACACAAACTAGCTCCGTCATTCTACCTTTATCATTTGAGATGTATATTATGTATGCCTATAAAATTTGAACAGTTGTTTCGATTTTCCTAGTGTCCCATGGATTTTTGTATTCAGAAATAGGAAGAAGGGATAAGGGAGAATGAAAAAGGGTTCGATTCGAACCTCCGGCACTCTCTCCCGCGCGACGAAACGCAACAGTATAGTCACTGTTACTTTACTTCGATATTCTGTGAAAGAGAAGTACTTCCCGGTCGAGCCGGCCCATTCGTGCTAAAATCAGCAAGGCTGGTGTCCTGTTTTGCACCAAATTATGCGAGTGCGTGCTTTTTGGTAAGAGTTGTTTTTAACATAACGCTTTCTGACTCGTATAAATTGCGTTTAAGTAATCAAACTTCTTTAGTTGAAATTGCTCCAAGAAGCCATATACCTATTGATTGAAGACCAAATAAAATATTTCAAAAGAGATTAAATATTTTCAATTTTTAATCTCTTTTTACGTTTTTTTTGTTTATATACTACTTAGACATTAAGATTAGATTAAGCTTCATGTAGATTATAAAATTATGTTTATTTAATAAAATTATAATTATGCGATGTAAAACAAGACAATTGCAGTAATGGATTTTGCAGTTTTGTTGACTGTGTTTAATCGTTCAACTAAATTATTTATAGTGAAGTATAACATATTGTAATGTAGATTGTTATTTCGCGGTAACCGTTAATTATTTATATAGCGGTCATGTCAAACGAAGCTTTGCTAATTCAATTATTCATGTTGCGTATTCTTTAGGTTTATTACAACCGATAAGCCAGCAAGCAAGAATCAGAGAGTGAAAGCAATTTACAAAGAAATATTGATGAAATTGTTTCTATGAAACATCAGAGATATTTCTCAATTAATTACAACCGAGATCGCGCATCACGACACAATAAATTATCACAAATATCTTAGCAACAGAGAATGACGAAAGATTAACTTGTATCGACGTTCAACTGATCAGTTAGTGTGTAATGAAATGGCTCGATGAGTAATGGAGCCATATCTTATAATGATCTCACATGTGTCAAATAATGTTACTTGTAACTTTTCTACCGATATTGGCTTCACCAGTTCTATTTTAGCATTTCCCAAACCACTTTTTAATTACTATAAAACAATATTATTCTAATGCGACGTTTAATTAGTATGTTTTCGTCATTGTAGCAATTACTTAAAACACTTTCGCTGCTTTGTTATATGTCATTTTGTGATGACCGAGATCACCATATTTAATGCAAATAAACAAATTAATTAATCAAAATTGATCTAATGGGTAAGCTACATGCAGCACACGTTCAATGAAACGATGTCGTTTCGAGCGACGACCTACTGATTAAAGTCTTAAAGCATCCGAAGCGATGATGCACTGATTATAGACCATATTCGTTGTATTTATGTCTAGTGAAATTTTGTTGAAATTTCCAAAGCTTTGTAGACTGCTAGATTAATTGAAACTTGTTTTTATATCGTCTCACCTATATCCCCGAAGGGACAGGCAGAGGTGTAATTATATTACACCCACATTTCGCCATGAATTATAGGTACCACGTAGTAGAGGGCGAGCCCATTGCCGTTACTGGCCACATTGCCAGACTCCGTGCTGCTACTGAGAAATATTATACCGGGCGAACTTTATACCGCTAGTGCTCATTTATATCATTTGAAAGCTCATTAAATTACGATATTTTATTTTCGACGAAATATTATAGTATTTAGCTCGAAAGTGGCCAAACCGCATCGAGCGCTTCGCACATGCGCAATACAACACATCAGTGCGCAGGGTCAGTTTGATTGATCGGCGCCTCATTCATTGTCAGCTTCGTTGGCGGAGCACTTACTTGTAAACGCTCTGAAATATATTTGGGGGATTATAATGGTAATGCACAATTATTAGACTTAACTTCATTTGAATTCCACGAGTGCGTATTATGTGAAGTTAGAAATATTATCTACTAGTTATATTTTTGTATTTACAAGTGTGAATAGAGTGCAGTAATAGTTGCATCTTATTCAGTGTTCATGAGTTCGGTTGAGGAAGCTGTCTTTATGATACTTGCGGTCATATTACACTCTGTAATTGAGGACTCTTTTCATTGAAATTTGGAAGGATTTGTAGTGTGTTACTGATGTCCTTATTGTTGTGATGCATTGTCTGGTTGTCATAGGCTCGGTATTTTTAATTTTCGGTCATGTGTGATTTCAGTGAGTTGTCTCATGAATAACTAAGTGTATGGTACGGAAGTTGCTTTTATACGACTCCTAAGAAAGGAGACGGTTCTCAATTCGGTTGTATTTATTATGTTTGTTACTTAAGAAGTCCTGCGTCGTTTTAACGTATTTCGAAAATTATATGTTTGTTGAGAAGAATATAATTACATCTTTAATAATATTACTCAATCGCTCAAGTTATAATAATAAGTGGTCACTGAGATATCTATGTAGTTTAAGATATGACGACATTTTTATTCTAGACCAGCGGGAAGTTCTAATCATATTGATTGTCACTATCTTTTGCCTGCCAGTCTAATGTTTCATTTATAAAACTGAATTATTACCATAACGATACTGTCAGGAATAAAATAATTTACTTCGATCATACCTTTTTGCTACACTGAAAGGAATCTCTCATTCTTAACTAAAAAAGAGTCATGTCCTTGAAACTCCCCTCGCAAATAGATTACAACCCCTTGCTTTAATCACTTTAAAGGTTGTTCTGTCAACCAAATAGCTGTTGTTCTTCTGATTAATATTTTCCAGCGTGTTTTACTGATTAAATACTAAATGATTTAGGTATCACTTTATGGATGACGGCGGTAGTTGGATTTGATCGCTTGTTTAGCAGCTATTATGTCTTGTTGGATATGAAATTTATCGAACATCAAAATATAATATGGTTGTCTATATATTAGAACTGTCGTGAGTGTGAGTTACATCGAACTTTTGCAGTTTGTTGTAACGTACTAAAAACTATTTAAATTTAAACAAAAACATATAATTATGTTCTATTTCTATTTCTAGAAGTGATACGTGACTTAGATGGAAGATTTTAGTATATGCTGTGATGGTCCGAAGCTTATTCATCAGCCTAATTTTTGATGTGGTTTGTGACAAACTTAAGTTGTGTAGTTTGTGACTAAGTAAAGATGAGTAGAGTTGTAGCCTTTGCTATACATGAGATTTTTTTTATAGATTCACGCCTGTATCCCCGAAGCGGAAGGCAGAGGTGTAATATTACACCCACATTTCGCCATGAATTTTTAGGTCCCACGTAATAGGGGGCGAGCCTATTGCCGTGCCGGGCACGTTACCAGACTCCGTGCTGCTACTGAAAGTTTCCTAACGGAAAAATCCCAATAACACTTAGCCCGACCCGGGAATCGAACCCGAGACTTCCCAATCCCACGCGCACATTTATGCCGCGAGACCAACGAGGCAGGCAATACATGAGACGTGATAACTTTTTGAATATGTGTGCTAGATTATTTCGTCTTAGCCACTTATTTTACTAAACGTGATGACTCTTTCCTCAAACAATATTTTTCTCGTGCGATTTCGACGCCGCTATACTGATTAAAGATCATACGTGTGAATATTATGTTTTACGTTAGTTCATTAAAGATTTTATGCGCTTCATTGTCTGATGTGAATACTTTTATGAAGGACATACTTATTAAATTCAATGTTAAGCGTTCTATGTATTTAGGATTACCTTTTGTTTTCGTGTGTCATTTATGTTCTGAATTTCTGTGTAACAAGCATTTTTCACTGAGCCTTTAATATACCTTTGGCGACGATTTCAATTACTATGACAGGGTCACAAACGTTTTTAAAAGTACCCGTAAGATGCTATTTTCAATTCAAGAAATTAAGTTAAACGGTCTGTGGAAACCTTCCTAAGTGTTTTTATTATGCTTAACATGTGACTGTTTCGATGTCTTTCTTTGTTTCGGATTCTAACGCACTGGGCTCACAAACAAGTCATGTGAAGAGCGCGAGTCTTAGAAAGTTCACCGCTTTTTAAAACATTTCGTTAAGTGCGTGTCGGTACAAAGAGCTTCATGTCAATCGAGCTCAGTGGCTATTGCAGAGGTCTCGAATCGGTCGGTGTGGAATGAATTCATTAAAATATTGCATGGTTCGAATGACGAGGTACTGATTAAAGACCAAATTTATTTATCAAGAGCTTTGATGGTTTTGCCACTCCAACATAGACGCTATGACATTTAAATTTAATGGTTGCGTAAATTCTGCAAATCCGTTTTAAGCATTGTTCAAATTGTCAAAAATGCTATTTTATGCAACACAATTAGACATTGTACTAGCGCTGATGTTTCGAAAAAAGTAATCGAAGCTTTGTGTGATACTTTCACGATTATTCTATTACATTCGGCCATCTTGCAATTCTATTGCTAATAAAGACTGCCTACGAGGCTTAGTAGATTTTTGCCATCGTTATATGTTTTTGAGCAGCCTAACTGTTTCGTCATATTCCGACATGTAATAATCACAGATTTCGATCGTTTGAAATTCGAGGTCAGTGTTTTTGTAGGAGACTTTTATGCTGTTAGAGCTAGAGTCATAGACAACCAACGTGGTACAAATTCACCTGTCAGTGACGGTGCTTCCCATATGCTCGCTCCTGAAGTCTTACATTGGATGGCGAGAGCTCGACTCTTGACGATGTTTTACTGTTTAAAGACTAATAATTATCACACTGGGACATAGTTAAGTGTTCGATAACAGTCATTTTGTTCTGTGTTATTTCTCATGTTGGCTTGTTTTTTACATTCGTGGATTTCGTGATGCAAGTGTTGTCATAATACCTTTCTGGTACTGCATATATTTATTACCACACTGCAACATAGTTCAGTGTTTCTGGAGTTTGTAGAAAAGTTGCACTGTGACATTTCTCTTGTTGGAGTCTTGTTTGTTATTTATATTCGTGGATTTCGCGATACAAGTCTCGTCAATTTTCTGGTATTTCATATATTCTATATGCAAAAGTTAAAAACTTACACTGTAATTGTCTTACACTAGTAACATAACAGAGCATACAACTATGTCCTCCAACCACCCACAAAGTTGACCAGTTCACTCAACTTATATTAGAGTTCAGAGGGAAAGAAGTTAAAATCTTCTTGCGAGTGCGGAGGAGTTGATGTATTTCATATCAGATGTAACGAGTATCAACTTAAAAATAATGTTTGACAGTCGGAGCAAATTTTCCTGTTCAGTGCTGTATGTTTGTCATTGGTTCCGACTGTTTTCATGTCGAATTCTTATGAATTAGTAAAATGTTATGCTTATAGTACAGTAATTCATTGCGACGCAAAGTTACTTAAATTAGATTTACTGATTAAAGATCAATTTTAGGGAGTGATTGAAAATTGTTATTCCTTTGTAGCCTTGGTATGAGGTATGTTAGGGCCGTACTGGGGTTTTCGTTCTTCCTCTTAATTGTGTAACATTTGTAACATCGTGAGGAAGTGAAATTTGAGACAGGTCATTTACTAAAGATAATAAGACTCTAAGTTGACTTATCGTCTTGTACACTTAATTAGGATTAATTTGTACACACTACATCGTACATTAATATTCAAATAATGTAGTCACCCTGTTTTTTGATTTTGAGCTGCGTTTTCATTACGCAGAAGGCGACGCCGCGACGTGTTTTGTATTCATGGAATAATGTTTAACAGTCAGAGTAAACTTTCACATCAAGAAGTTTATGCTTGTCGCGCGACTTTTTCTATTGTAACACATTATGAGCACAACTAACATGATAATATACGACGTCTTCTTTAGTTCTAGGCTCACAAGGAAACCATGTGAAGAGCGCGAGTCTTAGAAAGTTCACCACTTTAAAACATTCGGTGAAGTGCGTGTTTGGCCACTCAGTGGCCAAACACGCACTTCACCGAAGCCACCCAGTTTCGTGGATTTGACAACTGAGTTATTCCCTCTATATAGCTGTATCGAGGGCATTAATTAATGTGTTGCATACCCAAAATGTCGATGTACGTAGGTACTGATTAAAAGTCTAATTTTGTTATCAGGAGCCTTAAAGATTATGGCACTCTGAAATTGACGTCATGACGACATAAAAAATATTATATATATTTGGGTACGTGAATCTTGTCATTGATGCCGATTTATACAACACGGATCTGTCTACTATAAAGTATACATTGTATTGTACCTGATGATTCATGGTTCCACTAATCAAAATTTCTGTGACACAAGTCACATTGTCAGAGTTCTTATATTCTATTACATAATTATGTCCATTTCAGAAATATTCCATTTCTTATTACTACGCCTTGAGGTGACTTTCTATTTTCGTCATCGTAATGACTGTGTTTCTGAACTGCCTTCATGGTTTCGTCATATTCCATTTTGGGTCGACCATATATCTGAGTTAAATGATCGTTTATGATCTTTTATATTTGGGAGATATTTATGCCTTTAGTTTCAATGATGCTTGATAAGTGACAAAGATTTAGCTCGTATTTGTGATCTTCCGTATTTGTGATAGTGTTTTCAAGACCATGCCACTAAATACGAACATGAGACCGTGAGAATTCGACGTCCGACGATGATATATTGATTATAGTTAGTCCATAAAAATATTATGACACTTAAGAAGAGTCCTGTCCGTGCCATTAGTATGTCCTGTATCGAACAACATATGAAATTTCTGGCTGTTGTTTAGTGACATGCATTCTGTTATTCATCAGGGGTATAACCTGAAGTCTGTTGGCCAAATCAGTAATTGTATTGTAAGTAGTGAGCGATGACAGATCACATTTCAATTTCCGATAACTTTGGTGAAGATATGATGCTGTGTGCTGCGTCTTAATTCACACATCACATCGTAAAATTAAGCGTGTATCACAAATTTGTCTATTTTAACATTTCACTGGATTGACATGGTATGGCTATGGGCCAATCGTATATTGTTCCATGAATTTCTCGTCTCCCAGCTAGTATTTCACAGTAATTTCAAATAAGGCGACAGGGTTAGGTCGGATGACGACACTGATTAAAGATCAACTGTATAGGTTACAATACCGTTTTATACATCACTCCTGTTCTACGTTATTGTGTACTAGCCGATTTGTGGCGAGTATATCTTTTGTAAATTGTAACAGATAGATAACTGAGTGGGACGTTTTTCTGATTAAAGTTCACACACATATACATTGCGAATCCCTCATCTTTTTGCAGGAAGTTTCCCACAAGACGATTCAAAACTTAATATTATGTGTATCATGCGCAGTTTGGTGGTCGGGTTTTGTCTCCAATTATGTACTGAAAATGTCTCTGAGTGTTAAGTGTGGAAAATATTAAAACGCTTTATACCAAGACTAAACAATTAGAAAAAATCGAAATGGCATTTCAGAGGTTCTTTCGCCTTTGTTTAAATCTGGTCTTCGGCCAATCGTATATTGTTCCATGAATTTCTCGTCTCCCAGCAAGTATTTCACAGTAATTTAAAAAAAGTCGACATGGTTATGTCGGATGACGACACTGATTAAAGATCAACTGTTTAGGTTACAATACCATTTTATACAGCACTCTTGTTCTACGTTATTGTGTACTAGTCGATTTGTGGCGAGTATATCTTTTGTAAATTGTAACAGATAGATAACTGAGTAGGGTGTTTTTCTGATTAAAGTTCACGCACATAAATATAACGAATTCCTCACCTTTTTCAGGAAGTTTCTCACAAGACGATTCAATAATTAAAATAACGTGTATCATGCGCACTTTGGTGGCCGGGTTTTGTCTTCAATTATGTACTGAAAATGTCTTTGAGTGTGAAGTGTGGAAAATATTCAAAACTCTTTATACCAAGACTATACAATTAGAAAAAATGGAAATGGCATTTCAGAGTTTCTTTTGCCTTTGTTTAAATCTGGCCTTTGGCCAATCGTATATTGTTCCATGAATTTCTCGTCTCCCAGCTAGTATTTCACAGTAATTTCCAAAATGTCAACAGGGTTATGTCGTATGACGACACTGATTAAAGATCAACTGTTTAGGTTACAATACCATTTTATACAGCACTCTTGTTCTACGTTATTGTGTACTCGTCGATTTTTGGCGAGTATATCTTTTGTAAATTGTAACAGATAGATAACTGAGTAGGATGTTTTTCTGATTAAAGTTCACGCACATAAATATAACGAATCCCT
Organism: Euclidia mi; assembly: GCA_944739405.2. Lineage (NCBI taxonomy): Eukaryota > Metazoa > Arthropoda > Insecta > Lepidoptera > Erebidae > Euclidia > Euclidia mi. The sequence goes on along the minus strand of OX123210.2, from coordinate 17,949,731 downwards.
CACGTTTTTCAGGAAGTTTCCCACAAGACGATTCAATAATTAAAATTACGTGTATCATGCGCAGTTTGGTGGCCGGGTTTTGTCTTCAATTATGTACTGAAAATGTCTCTGAGTGTGAAGTGTGGAAAATATTCAAAACGCTTTATACCAAGACTATATAATTAGAAAAAATGGAAATGGCATTTCAGAGGTTTTTTTGCCTTTGTTTAAATCTGGCCTTCGGCCAATCGTATATTGTTCCATGAATTTCTCGTCTCCCAGCTAGTATTTCACAGTAATTTAAAAAAAGTCGACATGGTTATGTCGGATGACGACAATGATTAAAGATCAACTGTTTAGGTTACAATACCATTTTATACAGCACTTTTTTTCTACGTTATTGTGTACTAGTCGATTTGTGGCGAGTATATCTTTTGTAAATTGTAACAGATAGATAACTGAGTGGGATGTTTTTCTGATTAAAGTTCACACACATATACATTGCGAATCTCTCATCTTTTTGCAGGAAGTTTCCCACAAGACGATTCGAAACTTAAAATAATGTGTATCATGCGTAGTTTGGTGGTCGGGTTTTGTCTCTAATTATGAACCGAAAATGTCTCTGAATGTTAAGTGTGGAAAATATTAAAACGCTTAATACCAAGACTAAACAATTAGAAAAAATCCGAATGGCATTATAGGAGCTCTTTCGCCTGTGTTTAAATCTGGCCTTCGGCCAATCGTATATTGTGCCATGAATGCCTCGTCTTACGGCTAGTATTTCACAGTTATTTCAAATAAGGCGACAAGGTTATGTCGGATGACGACACTGATTAAAGATCAACTGTTAAGGTTACAATACCATTTTACAGCACTCTTAATCTACGTTATTGTGTACTAGTCGATTTGTAGCGTGTATATCTTTTGTAAATTGTAACAGATAGATAACTGAGTGGGACGTTTTTCTGATTAAAGTTCACACACATATACATTGCGAATCCCTCATCTTTTTGCAGGAATTTTCCCACAAGACGATTCAAAACTTAATATTATGTGTATCATGCGCAGGTTGGTGGTCGGGTTTTGTCTCCAATTATGTACTGAAAATTTCTCTGAGTGTTAAGTGTGGAAAATATTAAAACGATTTATACCAAGACTAAACAATTAGAAAAAATCCAAATGGCATTTCAGAAGCTCTTTCGCCTTTGTTTAAATCTGGCCTACGGCCAATCGTATATTGTTCCATGAATTTCTCGTCTCCCAGCTAGTATTTCACAGTTATTTCAAATAAGGCGACAGGGTTATGTCGGATGACGACACTGATTAAAGATCAAATTTATAGGTTACAATACCATTTTATACGGCACTTTTTTCTACGTTATTGTGTACTAGTCGATTTGTGGCGAGTATATCTTTTGTAAATTGTAACAGATAGATAACTGAGTGGGACGTTTTTCTGATTAAAGTTCACACACATATACATTGCGAATCCCTCATCTTTTTGCAGGAAGTTTTCCACAAGACGATTCAAAACTTAAAATTATGTGTATCATGCGCAGTTTGATATTCGGGTTTTGTCTCCAATTATGTACTGAAAATGTCTCTGAGTGTTAAGTGTGGAAAATATTAAAACGCTTTATACCAAGACCAAACAATTAGAAAAAATCCAAATGGCATTTCAGAAGCTCTTTCGCCTTTATTTAAATCTGGCCTTCTGCCAATCGAATATTTTTCCATGAATTTCTCGTCTCCTAGCTAGTATTTCACAGTAATTTCAAAAAAGTCGACAGGGTTAAGTCGGATGACGACACTGATTAAAGATCAACTGTTTAGGTTACTATATCATTTTATACAGCACTCTTAATCTACGTTATTGTGTACTAGTCGATTTGTGGCGAGTATATCTTTTGTAAATTGTAACAGATAGATAACTGAGTGGGACGTTTTTCTGATTAAAGTTCACACACATATACATTGCGAATCCCATATCTTTTTGCAGGAAGTTTCCTACAAGACGATTCAAAACTTAATATTATGTGTATCATGCGCAGTTTGGTGGTCGGGTTTTGTCTCCAATTATGTACTGAAAATGTCTCTGAGTGTTAAGTGTGGAAAATGTTCAAAACGCTTTATACCAAGACTAAACAATTAGAAAAAATCCAAATGGCATTTCAGAAGCTCTTTCACCTTTGTTCAAATCTGGCCTTCGGCCAATCGTATATTGTTCCATGAATTTCTCGTCTGCCGGCAAGTATTTCACAGTTATTTCAAATAAGGCGACAGGGTTATGTCGGATGACGACACTGATTAAAGATCAACTGTATAGGTTACAATACCATTTTATACAGCACTCTTGTTCTACGTTATTGTGTACTAGTCGATTTGTGGCGAGTATATCTTTTGTAAATTGTAACAGATAGATAACTGAGTGGGATGTTTTTCTGATTAAAGTTCACACACATATACATTGCGAATCTCTCATCTTTTTGCAGGAAGTTTCCCACAAGACGATTCGAAACTTAAAATAATGTGTATCATGCGCAGTTTGGTGGTCGGGTTTTGTCTCTAATTATGAACCGAAAATGTCTCTGAGTGTGAAGTGTGGAAAATATTCAAAACACTTTATACCAAGACTATACAATTAGAAAAAATGGAAATGGCATTTCAGAGGTTCTTTTGCCTTTGTTTAAATCTGGCCTTCGGCCAATCGCATATTGTTCCATGAGTGCCTCGTCTTCCGGCTAGTATTTCACAGTTATTTCAAATAAGGCGACAGGGTTATGTCGGATGACGACACTGATTAAAGATCAACTGTTTAGGTTACAATACCATTTTACAGCACTCTTGTTGTACGTTATTGTGTACTAGTCGATTTGTGGCGTGTATATCTTTTGTAAATTGTAACAGATAGATAACTGAGTGAGACGTTTTTCTGATTAAAGTTCACACACATATACATTGCGAATCCCTCATATTTTTGCAGAAATTTTCCCACAAGACGATTCAAAATTTAATATTATGTGTATCATGCGCAGTTTGGTGGTCGGGTTTTGTCTCCAATTATGTACTGAACATTTCTCTGAGTGTTAATTGTGGAAAATATTAAAACGATTTATACCAAGACTAAACAATTAGAAAAAATCCAAATGGCATTTCAGAAGCTCTTTCGCCTTTGTTTAAATCTGGCCTACGGCCAATCGTATATTGTTCCATGAATTTCTCGTCTCCCAGCTAGTATTTCACAGTTATTTCTAATAAGGCGACAGGGTTATGTCGGATGACGACACTAATTAAAGGTCAACTGTATAGGTTACAATACTATTTTATATAGCACTTTTGTTCTACGTTATTGTGTACTAGTCGATTTGTGGCGAGTATATCTTTTGTAAATTGTAACAGATAGATAACTGAGTGGGACGTTTTTCCGATTAAAGTTCACACATATATACATTGCGAATTCCTCATCTTTTTGCAGGAAGTTTCCCACAAGACGATTCAAAACTTAAAATTATGTGTATCATGCGCAGTTTGGTGGTCGGGTTTTGTCTCCAATTATGTACTGAAAATGTCTCTGAGTGTTAAGTGTGGAAAATATTAAAACGCTTTAAACCAAGACCAAACAATTAGAAAAAATCCAAATGGCATTTCAGAAGCTCTTTCGCCTTTGTTTAAATCTGGCCTTCAGCCAATTGAATATTGTTCCATGAATTTCTCGTCTCCCAGCTAGTATTTCACAGTAATTTCAAAAAAGTCGACAGGGTTATGTCGGATGACGACACTGATTAAAGATTATTTATTTAGGTTACATACCATTATATACAGCACTCTTGTTCTACGTTATTGTGTACTAGTTGATTTGTGGCGAGTATATCTTTTGTAAATTGTAACAGATAGATAACTGAGTGGGACGTTTTTCTGATTAAAGTTCACACACATATACATTGCGAATCCCTTATCTTTTTGCAGGAAGTTTCCCACAAGACGCTTCAAAACTTAAAATCATGTTTATCATGCGCAGTTTGGTGGTTGGGTTTTTTCCCCAATTATTTACTGAAAATGTCTCTGAGTGTTAAGTGTGGAAAATATTAAAACGCTTTATACCAAGACCAAACAATTAGAAAAAATCCAAATGGCATTTCAGAAGCTCTTTTGCATTTTTTTAAATCTGGCCTTCGGCCTATCGAATATTGTTCCATGAACTTCTCGTCTGCCAGCTAGTATTTCACAGTAATTTCAAAAAAGTCGACAGGGTTATATCGGATGACGACACTGATTTAAGATCAACTTTTTAGGTTACAAGACCATTATATACATCACTCTTGTTCTACTTTATTGTGTACTAGTCGATTTGTGGCGAATATATCTTTTGTAAATTGTAACAGATAAATAAATGAGTGGGATGTTTTTCTGATTAAAGTTCACACACATATACATTGCGAATCCCTCATATTTTTGCAGGAAGTTTCCAACAAGACGATTCAAAACTTAAAATTATGTGTATCATGCGCAGTTTAGTGGTCGGTTTTTTCTCCAATTATGTACTGAAAATGTATCTGAGTGTTAAGTGTGGAAAATATTAAAACGCTTTATACTAAGACTAAACAATTAGAAAAATCCAAATGGCATTTAAGAAGCTCTTTCGCCTTTGTTTAAATCTGGCCTTCGGCCAATCGATTATTGTTCCATAAATTTCTCGTCTCCCAGCTAGTATTTCACAGTAATTTCAAAAAAGTCGACAGGGTTATGTCGGATGACGACACTGATTAAAGATCAGCTGTTGAGTTTACAAGACCATTATATACATCACTCTTGTTCTACATTATTGTGTACTAGTCGATTTGTGGCGAGTATATCTTTTGTAAATAAATAGTAACAGATAAAGAACTGAGTGGGACGTTTTTCTGATTAAAGTTCACACACATATACATTGCGAATCCCTCATCTTTTGCAGGAAGTTTTCCACAAGACGATTCAAAACTTAAAATTATGTGTATCATGCGCAGTTTAGTATTCGGGTTTTGTCTCCAATTATGTACTGAAAATGTCTCTGAGTGTAAAGTGTGTAAAATATTAAAACGCTTTATACTAAGACTAAACAATTAGAAAAATCCAAATGGCATTTAAGAAGCTCTTTCGCCTTTGTTTTAATCTGGCCTTCGGCCAATCGATTATTGTTCCATGAATTTCTCGTCTCCCAGCTAGTATTTCACAGCAATTTCAAAAAAGTCGACAGGGTTATGTAGGATGACGACACTGATTAAAGATGAACTGTTTAGGTTACAATACCATTATATACAGCACTCTTATTCTACGTTATTGTGTACTAGTCGATTTGTGGCGAGTATATCTTTTGTAAATTGTAACAGATAGATACCTGAATGGGACGTTTTTCTGATAAAAGTTCACACACCTATACATTGCGAATCCCTCATCTTTTTGCAGGAAGTTTCCCACAAGACGATTCAAAACTTAAAATTATGTGTATCATCCGCAGTTTGATAGTCGGGTTTTTTCTCCAATTATGTACTGAAAATGTCTCTGAGTGTTAAGTGTGGAAAATATTAAAACGCTTTATACCAAGACCAAACAATTAGAAAAAATCCAAATGGCATTTCAGAAGCTCTTTTGTCTTTTTTTAAATCTGGCCTTCGGCCAATCGAATATTGTTCCATGAATTTCTCGTCTCCCAGCTAGTATTTCACAGCAATTTCAAAAATGTCGACAGGGTTATGTAGGATGACGACACTGATTAAAGATTATTTATTTAGGTTACAATACCATTATATACAGCACTCTTGTTCTACGTTATTGTGTACTCGTCGATTTGTGGCGAGTATATCTTTTGTAAATTGTAACAGATAGATAACTGAGTGGGACGTTTTTCTGATTGAAGTTCACACACATATACATTGCGAATCCCTCATCTTTTTGCAGGAAGTTTCCCACAAGACGATTCAAAACTTAAAATCATGTGTATCATGCGCAGTTTGGTGGTCGAGTTTTGTCTCCAATTATGTACTGAAAATGTCTCTAAGTATTAAGTGTGGAAAATATTAAAACGCTTTATACCAAGACCAAACAATTAGAAAAAATCCAAATGGCATTTCAGAAGCTCTTTTGTCTTTTTTTAAATCTGGCCTTCGGCCAATCGAATATTGTTCCATGAATTTCTCGTCTCCCAGCTAGTATTTCACAGTAATTTCAAAAACGTCGATAGGGTTATGTCGGATGACGACACTGATTAAAGATCAACTATTTAGGTTACAATACCATTTTATACAGCACTCTTGTTCTACGTTATTGTGTACTAGTCGATTTGTGGCGAGTATATCTTTTGTAAATTGTAACAGATAGATAACTGAGTAGGGTGTTTTTCTGATTAAAGTTCACGCACATAAATATAACGAATTCCTCACCTTTTTCAGGAAGTTTCTCACAAGACGATTCAATAATTAAAATAACGTGTATCATGCGCACTTTGGTGGCCGGGTTTTGTCTTCAATTATGTACTGAAAATGTCTCTGAGTGTTAAGTGTGGAAAAAATTAAAACGCTTTATACCAAGACCAAACAATTAGAAAAAATCCAAATGGCATTTCAGAAGCTCTTTTGCCTTTGTTTAAATCTGGCCTTCGGCCAATCGAATATTGTTCCATGAATTTCTCGTCTCCCAGTTCACAGTAATTTCAAAAAAGTCGACAGGGTTATGTCGGATGACGACAATGATTAAAGATCAGCTGTTTAGGTTACAAGACCATTATATACATCACTCTTGTTCTACGTTATTGTGTACTAGTTGATTTGTGGCGAGTATATCTTTTGTAAATTGTAACAGATAGATAACTGAGTAGAACGATTTTCTGATTAAAGTTCACACACATATATACAACGCATCCCTCACCTTTTTCAGGAAGTTTCCCACAAGACGATTCAAAAATAAAAATTATGTGTATCATGCGCAGTTTGTTTGCCGGTTTTTTTTCTCCAATTATGTACTGAAAATGTCTCTGAGTGTTTAGTGTGGAAAATATTAAAACGCTTTATACCAAGACCAAACAATTAGAAAAAATCCAAATGGCATTTCAGGAGCTCTTTTGCCTTTTTTTAAATCTGGCCTTCGGCCAATCGAATATTGTTCCATGAATTTCTCGTCTCCCAGCTAGTATTTCACAGTAATTTCAAATAAGTCGACAGGGTTATGTCGGATGACGACAATGATTAAAGATCAGCTGTTTAGGTTACAAGACCATTATATACATCACTCTTGTTCTACGTTATTGTGTACTAGTTGATTTGTGGCGAGTATATCTTTTGTAAATTGTAACAGATAGATAACTGAGTAGAACGATTTTCTGATTAAAGTTCACACACATATATACAACGCATCCCTCACCTTTTTCAGGAAGTTTCCCACAAGACGATTCAAAAATAAAAATAATGTGTATCATGCGCAGTTTGTTGGCCGGTTTTTTTTCTCCAATTATGTACTGAAAATGTCTCTGAGTGTTAAGTGTGGAAAATATTAAAACGCTTTATACCAAGACCAAACAATTAGAAAAAATCCAAATGGCATTTCAGGAGCTCTTTTGCCTTTTTTTAAATCTGCCCTTCGGCCAATCGAATATTGTTCCATGAATTTCTCGTCTCCCAGCTAGTATTTCACAGTAATTTCAAAAAAGTCGACAGGGTTATGTCGGATGACGACACTGATTAAAGATCAGCTGTTTAGGTTACAAGGCCATTATATACACCACTCTCGTTCTACGTTATTGTGTACTAGTCGATTTGTGGCGAGTATATCTTTTGTAAATTGTAACAGATAGATAACTGAGTGGGACGTTTTTCTGATTAAAGTTCACACACATATATACAACGCATCCCTCACCTTTTTTACGAAGTTTCCCACAAGACGATTCAAAAATAAAAATTATGTGTATCATGCGCAGTTTGGTATTCGGGTTTTGTCTCCAATTATGTACTGAAAATGTCTCTGAGTGTAAAGTGAGGAAAATATTAAAACGCTTCATACTAAGACTAAACAATTAGAAAAATCCAAATGGCATTTCAGAAGTTCTTTCGCCTTTATTTAAATCTGGCCTTCGGCCAATCGAGTATTGTTCCATGAATTTTTCGTCTCCCAGCTAGTATTTCACAGTAATTTCAAAAAAGTCGACAGGGTTATGTCGGATGACGACACTGATTAAAGATTATTTATTTAGGTTACAATACCATTATATACAGCACTCTTGTTCTACGTTATTGTGTACTCGTCGATTTGTGGCGAGTATATCTTTTGTAAATTGTAACAGATAGATAACTGAGTGGGACGTTTTTCTGATTAAAGTTCACACACATATACATTGCGAATCCCTCATCTTTTTGCAGGAAGTTTCCCACAAGACGATTCAAAACTTAAAATCATGTGTATCATGCGCAGTTTGGTGGTCGAGTTTTGTCTCCAATTATGTACTGAAAATGTCTCTAAGTGTTAAGTGTGGAATATATTAAAACGCTTTATACCAAGACCAAACAATTAGAAAAAATCCAAATGGCATTTCAGAAGCTCTTTTGCCTTTTTTTAAATCTTGCCTTCGGCCAATCGAATATTGTTCCATGAATTTCTCGTCTCCCAGCTAGTATTTCACGGTAATTTCAAAAACGTCGTTAGGGTTATGTCGGATGACGACACTGATTAAAGATCAACTGTTTAGGTTACAATACCATTTTATACAGCACTCTTGTTCTACGTTATTGTGTACTAGTCGATTTGTGGCGAGTATATCTTTTGTAAATTGTAACAGATAGTTAACTGAGTGGGACGTTATTCTGATTAAAGTCCACACACATATACATTGCGAATCCCTCATCTTTTTGCAGGAAGTTTCCCACAAGACGATTCAAAATTTAAAATTATGTGTATCATGCGCAGTTTGGTGGTCGAGTTTTGTCTCCAATTATGTACTGAAAATGTCTCTGAGTGTTAAGTGTGGAAAATATTAAAACGCTTTATACTAAAACTAAACAATTAGAAAAATCCAAATGGCATTTAAGAAGCTCTTTCACCTTTGTTTAAATCTGGCCTTCGGCCAATCGATTATTGTTCCATGAATTTTTCGTCTCCCAGCTAGTATTTCACAGCAATTTTTAAAAAGTCGACAGGGTTATGTCGGATGACGACACTGATTAAAGATCAACTGTTTAGGTTACAATACCATTTTACGCAGCACTCTTGTTTTACGTTATTGTGTACTAGTCGATTTGTGGCGAGTATATCTTTTGTAAATTGTAACAGATAGATACCTGAGTGGGACGTTTTTCTGATAAAAGTTCACACACATATACATTGCGAATCCCTCATCTTTTTGCAGGAAGTTTCCCACAAGACAATTCAAAACTTAAAATTATGTGTATCATCCGCAGTTTGGTGGTCGGGTTTTGTCTCCAATTATGTACTGAAAATGTCTCTGAGTGTTAAGTGTGGAAAATATTAAAACGCTTTATACCAAGACCAAACAATTAGAAAAAATCCAAATGGCATTTCAGAAGCTCTTTCGCCTTCATTTAAATCTGGCCTTCGGCCAATCGAATATTTTTCCATGAATTTCTCGTCTCCCAGCTAGTATTTCACAGTAATTTCAAAAAAGTCAACAGGGTTATGTCGGATGACGACACTGATTAAAGATCAACTGTTTAGGTTACTATATCATTTTATACAGCACACTTGTTCTACGTTATTGTGTACTAGTCGATTTGTGGCGAGTATATCTTTTGTAAATTGTAACAGATAGATACCTGAGTGGGACGTTTTTCTGATAAAAGTTCACACACATATACATTGCGAATCCCTCATCTTTTGCAGGAAGTTTCCCACAAGACGATTCAAAACTTAAAATTATGTGTATCATCCGCAGTTTGGTGGTCGGGTTTTTTCTCCAATTATGTACTGAAAATGTCTCTAAGTGTTAAGTTTGGAAAATATTAAAACGCTCTATACCAAGACCAAACAATTAGAAAAAATCCAAATGGCATTTCAGAAGCTCTTTTGCCTTTTTTTAAATCTGGCCTTCGGCCAATCGAATGTTGTTCTTTGAATTTCTCGTCTCCCAGCTAGTATTTCACAGTAATTTCAAAAAAGTCGACAGGGTTATGTCGGATTACGACACTGATTAAAGATCAGCTGTTTAGATTACAAGACCATTATATACATCACTCTTGTTCTACGTTATTGTGTACTAGTCGATTTGTGGCGTGTATATCTTTTGTAAATAGTAACAGATAAAGAACTGAGTGGGACGTTTTTCTGATTAAAGTTCACACACATATACATTGCGAATCCCTCATCTTTTTGCAGGAAGTTTTCTACAAGACGATTCAAAACTTAAAATTATGTGTATCATGCGCAGTTTGGTATTCGGGTTTTGTCTCCAATTATGTACTGAAAATGTCTCTGAGTGTTAAGTGTGGAAAATAATAAAACGCTTTATACCAAGACCAAACAATTAGAAAAATTCAAAATGGCATTTCAGAAGCTCTTTCGCCTTTATTTAAATCTGGCCTTCAGCCAATTGAATATTGTTCCATGAATTTCTCGTCTCCCAGCTAGCATTTCACAGTAATTTCAAAAAAGTCGACAGGGTTATGTCGGATGACGACACTGATTAAAGATCAACTGTTTAGGTTACAAGGCCATTATATACACCACTCTCGTTCTACGTTATTGTGTACTAGTCGATTTGTGGCGAGTATATCTTTTGTAAATTGTAACAGATAGATAACTGAGTAGAACGATTTTCTGATTAAAGTTCACACACATTTATACAACGCATCCCTCACCTTTTTCAGGAAGTTTTCCACAAGACGATTCAAAAATAAAAATTATTCGTATCATGCGCAGTTTGGTGGCCGGTTTTTGTCTCCGATTATGTACTGAAAATGTCTCTGAGTGTTAAGTGTGGAAAATATTAAAACGCTTTATACCAAGACTAAACAATTAGAAAAATCAAAATGGCATTTCAAAAGCTCTTTCGCCTTTGTTTAAATCTGGCCTTCGGCCAATCGAATATTGTTCCATGTATTTCTCGGCTCCCAGCTAGTATTTCACAGTAATTTCAAAAAAGTCGACAGGGTTATGTCGGATGACGACAATGATTAAAGATCAACTGTTTAGGTTACAAGGCCATTATATACACCACTCTCGTTCTGCGTTATTGTGTACTAGTCGATTTGTGGCGAGTATATATTTTGTAAATTGTAACAGATACATAACTGAGTGGGACGTTTTTCTGACTAAAGTTCACACACATATACATTGCGAATCCCTCATCTTTTTGCAGGAAGTTTCCCACAAGACGATTCGAAACTTAAAATCATGTGTATCATGCGCAGTTTAGTGGTCGGGTTTTTTCTCCAATTATGTACTGAAAATGTATCTGAGTTTTAAGTGTGGAAAATATTAAAACGCTTTATACTAAGACTAAACAATTAGAAAAATCCAAATGGCATTTAAGAAGCTCTTTCGCCTTTGTTTAAATCTAGCCTTCGGCCAATCGAATATTGTTCCATGAATTTCTCGTCTCCCAGCTAGTATTTCACAGTAATTTCAAAAAAGTCGACAGGGTTATGTCGGATGACGACACTGATTAAAGATCAACTGTTTAGGTTACAATACCATTTTACACAGCACAGCACTCTTGTTTTACGATATTGTGTACTAGTCGATTTGTGGCGAGTATATCTGTTGTAAATTGTAACAGATAGATAACTGAGTGGGACGTTTTTCTGATTAAAGTTCACACACATATACATTGCGAATCCCTCATCTTTTTGCAGGAAGTTTCCCACAAGACGATTCAAAAATAAAAATTATGTGTATCATGCGCAGTTTGGTGGTTGGGTTTTTTCTCCAATTATGTACTGAAAATGTCTCTGAGTCTTAAGCGTGGAAAATATTAAAACGCTTTATACCAAGACCAAACAATTAGAAAAAATTCAAATGGCATTTCAGAAGCTCTTTTGCCTTTTTTTTAAATCTAGCCTTCGGCCAATCGAATATTGTTCCATGAATTTCTCGTCTCCCAGCTAGTATTTCACAGTAATTTCAAAAAAGTCGACAGGGTTATGTCGGATGACGACACTGATTAAAGATCAACTGTTTAGGTTACAATACCATTTTATACAGTACTCTTGTTCTACGTTATTGTGTACTAGTCGATTTGTGGCGAGTATATCTTTTGTAAATTGTAACAGATAGATAACTGAGAGGGGCGTTTTTCTGATTAATGTTCACACACATATACGTTGCGAATCCCTCATCTTTTTGCAGGAAGTTTCCCACAAGACGATTCAAAAATAAAAATTATGTGTATCATGCGCAGTTTGGTGGTTGGGTTTTTTCTCCAATTATGTACTGAAAATGTCTCTGAGTCTTAAGCGTGGAAAATATTAAAACGCTTTATACCAAGACCAAACAATTAGAAAAAATTCAAATGGCATTTCAGAAGCTCTTTTGCCTTTTTTTTAAATCTAGCCTTCGGCCAATCGAATATTGTTCCATGAATTTCTCGTCTCCCAGCTAGTATTTCACAGTAATTTCAAAAAAGTCGACAGGGTTATGTCGGATGACGACACTGATTAAAGATCAACTGTTTAGGTTACAATACCATTTTATACAGTACTCTTGTTCTACGTTATTGTGTACTAGTCGATTTGTGGCGAGTATATCTTTAGTAAATTGTAACAGATAGATAACTGAGAGGGGCGTTTTTCTGATTAATGTTCACACACATATACGTTGCGAATCCCTCATCTTTTTGCAGGAAGTTTCCCACAAGACGATTCAAAACTTAAAATCATGTGTATCATGCGCAGTTTGGTGGTTGGGTTTTTTCTCCAATTATGTACTGAAAATGTCTCTGAGTCTTAAGCGTGGAAAATATTAAAACGCTTTATACCAAGACCAAACAATTAGAAAAAATTCAAATGGCATTTCAGAAGCTCTTTTGCCTTTTTTTTAAATCTAGCCTTCGGCCAATCGAATATTGTTCCATGAATTTCTCGTCTCCCAGCTAGTATTTCACAGTAATTTCAAAAAAGTCGACAGGGTTATGTCGGATGACGACACTGATTAAAGATCAACTGTTAAGGTTACAATACCATTTTATACAGTACTCTTGTTCTACGTTATTGTGTACTAGTCGATTTGTGGCGAGTATATCTTTTGTAAATTGTAACAGATAGATAACTGAGAGGGGCGTTTTTCTGATTAATGTTCACACACATATACGTTGCGAATCCCTCATCTTTTTGCAGGAAGTTTCCCACAAGACGATTCAAAACTTAAAATCATGTGTATCATGCGCAGTTTAGTGGTCGGGTTTTTTCTCCAATTATGTACTGAAAATGTATCTGAGTTTTAAGTGTGGAAAATATGAAAACGCTTTATACTAAGACTAAACAATTAGAAAAATCCAAATGGCATTTAAGAAGCTCTTTCGCCTTTGTTTAAATCTGGCCTTCGGCCAATCGAATATTGTTCCATGAATTTCTCGTCTCCCAGCTAGTATTTCACAGTAATTTCAAAAAAGTCGACAGGGTTATGTTGGATGACGACACTGATTAAAGATGAACTGTTTAGGTTACAATACCATTTTATAAAGCACTCTTGTTCTACGTTATTGTGCACTAGTTGATTTGTGGCGATTATATCTTTTGTAAATTGTAACAGATAGAGAACTGAGTAGGACATTTTTCTGATTAAAGTTCACACACATATATCACGGATCCCTTACCTTTTTCAGGAAGTTGCCCACAAGACGACTAAAAATTTAAATCAAGTGTATCATGCGCAGTTTGTTGGTCGGGCTTTGTCTCCAATTATGTACTGAAAATGTTTCTGAGTGTTAAATGTGGAAAATATTAAAACGCTTTATACCAAGACTTTTTATCTTAAGATTTATGATGGCAGATGTTGCTCAGTTATCATCATATGATACTTTCTGTATACTTTTTATGTTAATCATAGTAATTGTAAATTACATTAAGTGATAAAGTATGCCATGGCGGTTTCAACACCGCTTACTGGTTGTACAGCATTTTCTCTTTAGGGATTTTACAAAGGTTTTCGATGTTATTGGCACATGGTGTCCCATATAACGGGTCATGTTCAATTCCTGACCTAGGAGCCCCTTATTGTTTCACTGTTTATAGACAAATTTATCATACATGTGGCGTCCATTAGAGTAATTCACTGACCTTGAAGTGTTCTACTCTGGCCTCATCTGTATAACTCTAGTGATGAGATTGTTACAGGTGTTTTGTACCTTACATAATCTATTTTATGATAAGCTTGATGAAGAAGAAATAGCATATTTTATAAGTCGCTGCAAATAAATTTAATTGCATTTGTAATATTCCTTTAAACACAAGATTTAATGAGCTTTGATTATTTTGTGTTCTATGAACACCGGAAAATAGTATCACTGATGTCACAAAATAAACTCTTTCTGGCACATGACTGTAGACAGTCAATTAACTAATTGAGTAATTCATGACGTCATTTACGCGGTTTTTCACAACATTTTGTGTTACGCTAGTGTTTCCATTTAAATGCACATGCGGCTACATTTTGATAATATACTTACTTAAAATGTTGTGCATTTGGTGCAGTCAATTTTACTGATTAACCTCCCTAGCGTCGCTCGAACAACCTGGACCAAATTTACTTAGTGATTGAAAAGTGTTGATCCTTTGTAGCACAAGTGTTGTGTTGCGGCCTCATCCTCGGTGAACTCAACATTTTGCGTGTCTTTGGGTCGGAACGAATGTTTCTAAAATTTCATCATCATCATCAGCCTGGCCGTAGTCCACTGCTGGATATAGGCCTCTCCAATGGCACGATACTGAACCCGATTTTCGGCTCTTTGTGACCAGCTGCTGCCAGCCATTGTGTGTATATCGTCACATGTACATTTTAGTAAAATGTAAGAGGTTCATATTTGTGGCCACTATTGGCCCGTTTATTACTCAAGTCAAATTTTGCTAATTCCAACACAGCCGCCAACAGTAATTGTATTTAAGGCGACTGTATTTCGTAGATCTTGGTGACTATCAGCAGCTTCGTGAACTGCAGTAGAGGATAAGTTTTTTGACCGAAAGTCTTTCTTCATAAATTAAATAAAAGTCGAGTCACTCATTTTCGTGTGAAATTTCGGGGAATAGACTTACTGATTAAAGATCAAATTTGTTATGTAAGTGGCATGACGTGGATAGTTACGACGCCCACCGACATCGGCATTCTGGAGCAAAAGCCATATTAACATGTTTTAACTGCATGATTTTAAATATTTCAGTGATTCTTTTCACGACATCACGGATCACGTGATTTTGCCGTCAAACGGATTTCTTCACTAGTGGAATTTTTTTGTGGATTTTTCTATTGCCAGAAAGTTTGAAGATGTGATTGGACTCAATAAAATCACCATGGTTAAAAACGTTCGGCTGCTTCATTCAAATCTCTGAAAGTACTATAAAAGCTTAAGGGTTAGTAGTAGATAACAAGAAAGTACTTAAGAACTTTTTGAAAAAAAAAGAAATAGATATTCTCGGCGATATATTTTGAATGCTCCAGTCTGTATTGTAATTTAGATACTAGCAACACTGCATGTGGCTGCAGCTATTGTTATTTAACTGTAACTCTTAAAAACTATTACAATCTTTTTGTCAACCAGTATACAGGGTGGCGCTACCATATGTAGGGTCGTTGACCGTTTTGTATCAGCCGTGTGGAATTCAAAGCATGTGCAAAAATTGCGGAACTTAAAATCGATATTGTGGCTAAACTACTGCACCGATTTAATTGATTTTTGATACAAGGCTTCAGAATGTTGTACGCTATGCCTCTGTTCAAAAAGTGCCCCTATGGTAGCGCCACCCTGTATACCATGGTCTTAAAGAAGATGAAGAGAGGGTGATGTCAGAAGACGTTTCACCGATTACAGACCATATGATCATTAAACCATTTGCAGAATACTCTGTTGTCTCCTTTACTAAATGATACCCTTTGACTTCTTGCTAGTGTCGGAAAAGGCATCGCCAGAATAGGCCAGATGTGTTGGTCGCATTATCAAGGGTGGTGTGAGCCAATGACTGTCAGTGTAACGTGTTCACAACTCGTAACCCAGGTACATTAGGTGCATGCTTTACTAGTTTACTTGGAGTCCGATTCTTCCTCATCCTCAAAATTTTTAAGTCGTTGAGTCGGGAACAAATGCTTGTGAAGTTATATATACTGTTTGTGAAGACTCCTTCAATTATTTCATTTTGTGATTTCCACAGCCACGTTCGACATTTTCAATATGTACTTGTATTAAGGAATTGAACTGTTTCAAACTTATCTTTTTAATAATTAAATCTGGATATTACCACAGTATAAAGACATACAGTAGTTTGACGCCTTTGATCTCGTAGAAAAAGCCGACAACGTCTAGACAAGGATAAGTAGGCTAGGGCTGCCACATGTAAACAATACCTACTTATTCAAACACCGTCTATTTATTTTAGAAAAATATTACAATTGCTACGCTACATGTATAATATAGTGTACTTAAATCACTTATCTATACATATAAATAAAATTGGAGTGTCTGTTTGTAATATTAAAATAACCGCTTTTTACTAAATGCATATGGATGTATACACGGAACATGCACCGAAATGACATTTTTTACAATTTTTGTCTGTCTGTCTGTTTGTTCTCGCTAATCCCTGGAACGTTTGGACCTATTTTGACGGGACCCTCACTGGCCTGATGTACCAAGGAGTAACTTAGGCTAAAAATTTACCGGGTACGCGAAGAAGTTCCCTCAGTACGCGGGTGAAACCGTGGGAAACAGCTAGTTTATTTACAATAATTAACGATAAATAATTATTATGAAACACGTTGCATTTTTCGTGTGGTGACAGATTTGCATACAAAGTGTCAGTCAGCACCTATTTCATCCCGCAGGTGTCGTGGGAGGCGGTTAAGAATATAAAACATTTTTCGTACAAACCAAGTTAAAATAAAGCGATTGACATAGCGGTGGTAGAATGGGTAACCTTGAGATCAGCTTGCAGAGCCTATGTTATCGATATGAAGTATTTTGCAGATTTTTTTCGTGCAAACTACGTTAAGGTAAAGCAATAGACATCACAGTCATTTTATGGATGGGAGACCGGGCTATGAGATTACGGAGAACATGTGTGGGGTTTATATAAGGGGTCCAAAAATATGGATATTTTTGAGCTAGGATGCGCCGTTACCAAGATACATAATAATATGTGATAGGTAGGTACTTACCTAATGCGAAGGTACTAGGTACTTATGGAATGAAATTAAAATCACACAAGAATCGAATATTACCTTACAACGCATATTTTCTTACGTCTGCCATGTTGTTTACGTACAATAACATACATACATACATAAATAACGTCACGCCTTTTATCCCCGAAGGGGTAGGCAGAGGTGTATTTCTACACCCACTTTTCGCCAGATATACTTTAGTCCCACGTAATAAGGGGCAAGCCTATTGCCGTACCGGGCACATTTCCAGACTCCGTGCGGCTACTGAGAATTTCGTGAATAATTGCTACTTTATTCTGTGATTTGGCCAGACATGAGATATTGTAAAAAGTTAGTAGATTAGTAGGAATGTGCACATTATTTTAAGTGGTTATAGGTACATACATTTCAAAATAATATAAATTATTATAATTAATGAAATTTTCTTTTTTGGTATAAGTACATTGATGTAATCGCGGATTTTTTAACTCCTTATTTATTTAAATCTTTCAACAGCATAAAGAATTTCAATGTCTCATAGCAAAAGTCATATGCACCATCTTAATTAATATTCATAAGCAAATAAATATGTAACGAACAAAAAACAACCACGTGCCAGCCCCCAAAAACATGTACCTAGTTACGAAGTAACTAGGTACCGCTCTTCCCGCGTCTCACCTCTTGGCCCCCGCACGATTGACCCGTCTAGACGCGTTCGTCGAACGACTGCATGGATTATTTGACTGTGATATTACCGACTAATTCAGAGTATATTACTAGGATCATAGCAAACCAATCAAGACTTGACTATACTACAAAGTGTTGCAGTGAACTGGCACTGATTAGAGACCAGATTCATTAGGCTTTAGTCCTCCTATGGATGCAGTTGTTTTTTTATATTGAGCGCTCAAGTTATTGGTGGACGTTTTCTTGTCATTTTGTGACGAAAACCCAAAACGTTTAAATATATAACCATTCATTTATAGAGTCTTTGTTGAAGATAGAGCACAACACGGTGTCTTCGAGATATTTGCTTCAAGATTTCTTTGACACAAGTGTCGTACATATTGAAGGTGTATGTTGCTAATAAGACGACGGCGACATTTCGATTAGTGACAAAGTTTCACTGATTAAAGACCAGTAACACTATACTATGACTGCTCGGATCACGTGATGATTTGAAAGGTTGTCTTGTTAAGTTTCAACATTTATTCCTACGCCGAGGATTGTGTATTCGATCCACATAAGGATCAATATTTTTTGTTCCGAGGCTTATTCATAACGGGCATATATTTTTATCCTTAGGAGCCTTTAACCTTAGGAGCAGTTTTTGTAAATTTAGATTTTGTGGCTGGTCAGTAGCGTGTTTATGACATGGAC
Source organism: Euclidia mi (assembly GCA_944739405.2). Classification (NCBI taxonomy): domain Eukaryota; kingdom Metazoa; phylum Arthropoda; class Insecta; order Lepidoptera; family Erebidae; genus Euclidia; species Euclidia mi. The sequence continues at coordinate 17,931,053 of OX123210.2, read as the reverse complement.
CTATACCTTTGGATATTTTCCATGATATTTTTATCTCAATGAAAAATTCATTAAGTTTCTGAGATACTAGAGGATGCCCGCATGTCCATGCTCAGACATTTTTTTTATATAAGTGTTTCTGCCCGATCTCTTTTAGTATTTCTGGTAATTCCTTCTTAGTACACCTCTATGGTGTCCAAGAAACATACATGACAAATTTCAGCTTCTTGCGCCCAATATTTTTAGCTTTAGCTTGTCTATCAATCAATCAGTCCAAGATTTCTTACTTTTTACAATTGATTCAGTTCGCCTTCATATTAGAACACTGTATAATTTCTTCAGACCAGGTCACTCCTAAACCCTGATGACCATTTCATGGGGATTGCTGCATGAGCTTATCTGAGGTATGTGTGCTATATACTCTGTGAATTATAACGAATGACAGTTAAGCTACCTAGCTGGCACTTCATAGCAGTACTTAATGATGAGTACTGATTAAAGACTAATAATTGTTTTGATGAACGCTACACAACTAAGGATGTGGCTGAAGCTATAACGTTTCAAGTAGCTGTCACTCTGTATCTAGCTTGATTCTGGCCACGGACAACAACATGTTTTGTGAATAATAGGTGCAGCATGTACTTGATGGTTATATAAACGGAGGGAAGAGATCAATCAGGGCATTAAGACTAACATTATTTCCAAATGTTCTGAGCACTGAATCACTGTGTCTGTACGTTTGTTTGGAATGTATTCATTGCAATGTTGCTAAACTCGGGTAACGATTTACTGTGGTATTGTAGGTGGTTCGAAATTAAAGAACGCACTCGCTATCGAGACACATACACTTTAATGTTCTTTTAATCTGATCTTAATTGTAAGACAGCCAAGGCAACTATTGAGTTGCCTTAGTTTATATCACGTGCTTATATGCTAAATGACTTATCATATACTTATCTATCATATAGCTATTGATATGTGATGGACGTGACACATACCGCAACACCCATCCCAAAAGAAAAATTTGTTCATCTAATGCATAATTTGTTCGAAGTTAGTAGGCATCGTTATAGACAGTAAATACTATACAAAATAGTACTTAATATAGCAATAGGTAATGCTAAATGTTTTACTGATTAAAGACCAAATTAAAGCAGTTACCGTCGCATTCCAAGATGATACTTCGCCAATAAATCAATGGGCGATAGCTAATTTTTTCCACAAGCATATCGCTTAAAAGACGTATAAAAACGGAGTCATCGCATCACTGACTATCGTTGTTTTATGCTGCGGCAAATCATATAAATATTCAAACTGTGCGTGTAGACTTTCGTGCGCCTGGTAACTTATGTAAGGTTTTCTTATAACTCTGCCTTACACATAAATATAAAGGCTCTAAAGCTATCTTCCAACAAATTAAAGCATCTGACGCCACATTCCAAGATGGCTGACGAGCTACAGTTACTCAAGTCTGAAGTGAAATATGGCGCTTAATATTTCTGGTATTGAATTCTCGATTTCTGCTGCTTGAAAAACTTGTTATGTGTAAATTATATTATTAATAATGTTATCAATGTGGTTTATGCAATTTCATTCGGAAATTTCGGACCATATTTAAATTTTTACTCATTTTCTTATTTGTGGAAATGGTCTCCATCGTCACTAGTGTTGTCTATTTCAATCGATATAACAATTCAGATAATTCTACCCCAGGACATGGCTGCAGCTATGGCAATTTCAATGGCGTTTTAATGATCATTGTTGTACCGATTCAATCGCCACAGTCCTTAGTGTTTTTGTGAAGTAAGTACATGGAGTGACAGGAGAGCGAAGCTGAATAACGTTTTACCGATTAAAGATCAAATTTTAAATCTATAATCTTCAAAGTATGTATCAGTCTTTTGTTATCTAGGTACGAAAGAAATTGATTTCGATCCAGTCAAAGATTTTGTGTTTGGTTCCGAAAAGCATATATTTGGTCTTAGTGAGATTGAGCACGAGAGTGTAAGTGTGTGTCGCTACTAAGAGCCTCATCAATCAAACCGACCGGTTCCAAATGCATCCATAAAAAATGTTGCATGGCCCCCGTGACGAAGTACTGATTAAAGACCAAAGAACAATGCTCATTTCTGGCCCAGTTTGGAACACATGAACAACAAAATAGAGTTTTAATTTGTTGTTAAATAATCCTTTTTAACACGCTTTTATTAGGTCGTCGTGAATGTAACTAACTATGTAAGCTAACTAATTTAACCATCTTCCAAGGGTCGTAGCGTAATGAAAATTGGCAGTTGTATGTAGTTCTGATGCCAATAAAATAATATGGTACTGTCAAACTGATCTGTTGATGGAGCTGGAAGACATGAACTGGAACTTCATGATGGAAAATCGTATTATAGCTATTTCGGATTTCTTAGAAAAGTCTTGTAATGAACTTTGTCCACGATTAGGTTTCGAGGTCTGATGATGAAGCCCGCAGATAGGCACTGGCATTCTATGATGGAATATCGTATCATAGTCGTATCATATAATGGACTTTGAGCACGATCAGTTTTCAAGGTTATAACAAACCAATTATACATATATTGTAGACCACGCAGTGGTGTAGTTAGTGTCCCGTACTTTTGCGGCTGGACTGGCGTATGTGGCCCTGAGTAGAGTCAAATCACTTAGTGGTTTCCTGATTGAAGAGCTAGATTGTTATAAGCTGACAGATTAAACACCATGCAATACAGACGCACAGGCGGAGATCGAGAGGATGCGGGCTCATTCGCCTACTTAAAATAAATGTAGAAATATTAAAAATATTTCGTTATCAAAGACCAAAAAAGTATAAAATTATTGAATAGATTAAAAACACTAGGAAAACACGCTTTTATAAATGCACATAAAAACAAAAAATAAATTATGGATCGTTCAAGTTGTCCCTATTTCTGGGCTGAAGTACTACGTGCTTTTAATTATTATATTTGATTGTAAAAGCGTGGGGCGCTGGAACAGGAAAGACTTTATTGTTAACAAATACTAATACTACCCTCCTGGCGGAAGCTGCATGAGGTAGCTCAAGAACATAGCATTTATACCAAAGGGTTACCAAAGGAAACCATATTGCCATTAATACGGCCTTCGATTGCATTCAGCAATTATTTCAAGTGACATTCTCCTTTTCCACATTACACATTTCCCTGTGATTTGGGCACTATTGTTCACATAATTGGACATAACTCCATGTTCAATGACTTTCTTTATACTTGCTCTGCCGTAACTCTAGTCCGCATGGTTCTTGCATTGTTGCAAGCTTTGACAACTGACAAACCACGCAGCAAGTAGTCTTATATATAGAACTGCCGCTTTAATTATTAAAGATTAAATACATTACAGCTTTGGTAAAGTGTTTGGAGACTATAGATGATTTTATTGAAGACAAATATATCGATGTTCGTGGTTAAAGCAGGATTTTTTGCTGAAGCTTATTTATTTACTTATGAATATCTGGATTTGCAGCCTTATCTATAATCTATGGTCCTTATCTTTAGATTACGTGGCATCAAGCAATGTCTTGTCTACAAATATAATTTCGACCCTTGTGGTCTACTTCCTTATCACGCTGGAGTAAAATATTCTTCAATGGTCATTTCACGTTCAAGAAGTCTTATTAGGTAATTTTGTATCGATTCGTAAAATCTGACATAGGTTCAAACCCGAGACGCTGTTATACTGATTAAAGATCATATTTATTTTAATCTGTTAATCACCATGGATTTATGATGCGTTCTTTGACACGAAGTGAATCACGTCCGTGGATTTCTTTGTCAAACGAGTTTTGAGCCCTTGAGAGGCTTTTCTTCAAATTCCCATTTATCGGAGACACGGTGAAGAACTAGCTGTTTTACTTGATGTCTCGAAAGCTTTGATAAGGTCTGGCATGATAGTCTCATTGGCAAGCTTCCAGCATTTGGCCTTCCTCCTGATCAGTGCGCTTGGGTATCAGCTTTTCTGAGGGACTGGTCCATTCGGGTAGGCGTGGATGGCTGTTCGTCAGGCCGAATGGCGTTTAACGCCGGAGTCCCACAGGGAACAGTTCTCTCCGCAACACTTTTCCTACTTCACATCAAAGATTTATTGAAACCATTGAAGGTAGGCAGAGAGGAACGCTATTTGCAACGATACTGACATACCTCTCTTGCTTCATTCACTCCTATTAAGATTCTGATGCATGCTCTTCTGTATAGGGTACTTCTGACCTAATACGACGATTAAGGACTAAAATAATAAATCAACGATTTTATAAGACTTTTGTTGATGTTGAATATACTGCTGCCTAAAACAAATCAGTTGACAGAACTAGTCGGTTCTTGAATGATAGCAGAGCAGTCAATATTTCACAGCTTTGCACTATTTGCACTGATTACGCTACTCTGATCGTTCTAATCAAGAAAAAGTGATTCTTCATATTATCTTTGCGAATTTGCAGCAAAATTTCACATTGCTTGTTCTTGCAACCATATAGCTGCTGTTATTCTGATTTATATTTTCCAGCGTGAATTACTGATGAAACACTCTTCTCATTAACGCTTTACAGATGAAGGCGGTTGTTCGATTCACATGATGATTGATGTCTCATGTCCATTGAGTGTTAAGGAGCAAGATGTTTTGCGGGAATCAAAGATTTGTATCTGAACATCCTCACATAATATGATTATCTATAAATTATAAATGGAGCGATTTCGAATCAACTTTCAAGGTTTGTCTTTCCACATTCAGAGCATTTATTGGTAATAAAAAGGATAGTACCTTCTAATAAACTGACACTAGTCTAAACCATGGAATATCGCTATCCCTTCGGGTTGCGGCGGTCAGACAGGCAGTCGCTTATTCAGCCAAATCCGGTTAGACTAGTAAGCGGACCCCAGATTGAAACTGGGATAACGCTAAGAGGATGATGATGAAAAAGGATAGTGCTCTTTTGCTAAAGTAGTAATTTAAATTAAAACGTAGCCTGTAAATTTTAATATCATTTGTTGGTACATCCATTTTCATTTTATTGAAAACTAGCTGACCCAGCGAACTCCGTATCGCCTTTTAAAGAGTTTATATTTAATTCCCTTTTTTCCAAGCCCCTTTTCCAAAGTTACCATTGACTTAGCACTTAATCTCTTATCATTTCAGAGTCTATAAATGATGAACAAACAAACATAGATTTTTATATAATATTGAATTCCCCATTCCTTAAAATATCGGAGACGATACCCATATCGACTTTAAAAAAAAACCCGTCTACCATCTTTGATTTCCTATCCGCCATCTTTGATCACGAAATAGATGTTGTGTTTAGATTCTTCATCCCTTTAATCATCAGAGACGATAACCATATTGATTTTTAAAACTTTTCCCTTCCGCCACCTTTGATTTCCCATCCGCCATCTTGAATCACGAAATAGATGTTGTATTTGGATTCTCCATCCCTTTAAACATCGGAGACGATACCCATATTGATTTTTTTTTAATTCCCATCCGCCATCTTTGATCACGAAATAGATGGTGTTTTTGAATTCCCCATTCCTTAAAATATCGGAGACGATACCCATATTGATTTTTAAAATTTTCCCATCCGCCATCTTTGATTTCCTATCCGCCATCTTTGATCACGAAATAGATGTTGTATTTGGATTCACCATCCCTTAAATCATCAGAGACGATACCCATATTGATTTTTTTAATTTTTCTCATCCGCAATGTTTGATTTCCCATCCGCCATCTTGATGTGATTCAATAATATATAATATTGAAATCCCCATTCCTTAAAATATCGGAGACAATACCCATATCGACTTTAAAAAAAAACCGTCTGCCATCTTTGATTTCCTATCCGCCATCTTTGATCACGAAATAGATGTTGTGTTTAGATTCTTCATCCCTTTAATCATCAGAGACGATACACATATTGATTTTTAAAATTTTTCCCTTCCGCCACCTTTGATTTCCCATCCGCCATCTTGAATCACGAAATAGATGTTGTATTTGGATTCCCCATCCCTTTAAACATCGGAGACGATACCCATATTGATTTTTTAAAAATTCCCATCCGCCATCTTTGATCACGAAATAGATGGTGTTTTTGAATTCCCCATTCCTTAAAATATCGGAGACGATACCCATATTGATTTTTTAAAATTTTCCCATCCGCCATCTTTGATTTCCTATCCGCCATCTTTGATCACGAAATAGATGTTGTATTTGGATTCACCATCCCTTAAATCATCAGAGACGATACCCATATTGATTTTTTTAATTTTTCCCATCCGCCATGTTTGATTTCCTATCCGCCATCTTGAATCACAAAATAGATGTTGTATTTGGATTCCCCATCCCTTTAAACATCGGAGACGATACCCATATTGATTTTTTTTTAAATTACCATCCGCCATCTTTGATCACGAAATAGATGGTGTTTTTGAATTCCCCATTCCTTAAAATATCGGAGACGATACCCATATTGATTCTTTAAGATTTTCCCATCCGCCATCTTTGATTTCCTATCCGCCATCTTTGATCACGAAATAGATGTTGTATTTGGATTCACCATCCCTTAAATCATCAGAGACTATACCTACCCATATTGTTTTTTTTTAATTTTTCCCATTCGCCTTGTTTTATTTCCCATCCGCCATCTTGAATCACAAAATAGATGTTGTATTTGGATTCCCCATCCCTTTAAACATCGGAGACGATACCCATATTGATTTCTTAAAATTTTCCCATCCGCCATCTTTGATTTCCTATCCGCCATCTTTGATCACGAAATAGATGTTGTATTTGGATTCACCATCCCTTAAATGATCAGAGACGATACCCATATTGATTTTTTTAATTTTTCCCATCCGCCATGTTTGATTTCCCATCCACCATCTTGAATCACAAAATAGATGTTGTATTTGGATTCCCTATCCCTTTAAACATCGGAGACGATACCCATATTGATTTTTTTAAATTTTCCCATCCGCCATCTTTGATTTCCCATCCGCCATCTTTGATCACGAAATAGATGTTGTATTGCGATTCCCCACCCCTTAAAATATCGAAGGCGATACCCATATCGATTTTTTAAATTTTCTCATCCGCCATCTTTGATTTCCCGTCCGCCATCTTGGATCACTAAATAAATTTCATTTTATTAATCAGCGTCCCGAAAATCTCGAAAACGATACTCATATAGATTGTATCCTATTTGTTTAGCCTTTTTTTGCCCTTGACCAAACCCTCCCCCTTCTCGTTTGACCATTTTATTATTTTTGTCTGGCCTCTAAAAGTTGTGGGGTAATTTTATATAGCCTATAGCCTTTTGGCATAATTGGGCTATCATAGGCAATAACAATTTTTAAAATCCGACTGCTAGTTCCTGAGATAAGCCGACATTATCTTTTAGCCTTTTGCCCGGCCCCAAAGGGTCGAAGCGTTATGTTATATAGCCTATAGCCTGCCGGAATAACTGGGCTATCGTATACAAAAAGAATTTTTCAGATCCGACCGGTAGTTCCTGAGATTAGCGCGTTCAAACAAACAAACAAACAAACAAACTCTTCCGCTTTATTATATTAGTATAGATATAACAATCAACATTAAATCAGATCAATACAAAGATACATTTTATTGACGGACCATTTCAATGACCATTTCATTTGTGTAGCCTGTTCGCTCATACATTTAATACTTATGTACTATGGATTTCATTTGTAACGTTTTACATGGCGGAAACATTTTGAAGCCGAAATAGTACTGACTGATTAAAGACCACAACTATTTACATAACAGTAGATTCGATTTCTTGAAATCCATTTTAGCATGAATTCCTTTTCTAGGCGCATACAGAAAATCAATACCTAATTAAAAATACTTATTTTATTAAAGGGATTGGTGAAGTGATGTTTTACTGATTAAAGATCAAATAACCCGTTACTCGACATACGTTGGCTGTTGCAGCTATCATTTTATCGAAAATAGTAGTTTAATCAGCATTTCTGATGTACTCTTGCTATATTTTAACCTGGCTGCGGTTCTCACGTATGCTCTTAGTTGAATATATCATATTCAACTTTCCTAGATATAAATCTTATTTGTGTATTTTATAGAATGCCATACAGCAGCGCAGTGATCACTGTTTGTATTCTTACAAACCTTGAATGCATTTGATACACTTTGGTCAATCGCTTTATCGTACCTAAGCGGAAGATTCTTTTTTATTGTCGTGAACGGTTATAGGTCAGATTTGTTCCAAATATTGTCAGGAGTCCCTCAAGGCTCGCATCTGGGACCTGTTTTGTTTAATATCTTTATAAACGATGTTTCCAGTTGCTTTCAATATTCCAACGCATATTTATTCGCAGATGATCTCAAAATTTCCCGTGTAATAGAATCTGAATCGGATGTTTCATTACTACAACAAGACATGACCAAATTTAAGAATTGGTGTCTCTTGAATGGAATGAATTTAAAAACCGACAAGTGTTACCACTTGACGTTCACCAGAAAATTATCTTACATTAATTCAACATAATAATATTGATGGTCACCAGATAAAAAAATGGAACAGATCCGAGATCTCGGTGTAGTGCTGGATAGAAAACTAACCTATCTGCCTCATATTGAAGCGATAGTTAAAAAGGCGTCAAGTATGTTAGGATTTATGATTAGGAATGGTAAAATTTGCCGTGATTCGCATACTAAAATCATGCTGTATAATGCATTAGTTCGCAGCCAGCTAGAGTACTGTCCTACTGTATGAAGACCGCACTATTCTGTAGATTAGAACGCTGTCCTTAGATTGGAACGCATACAAAAAAGGTTTCTATGGCACCTATCTTACTCAGACAGATTGCCTAAGAAGTGGACATATTATGAAAGGCTTACTCATTTTAAAATGATTTTATTGGAAAAGCGTAGAACAATGATAGATCTATTATTTTTACATAAAATACTCCATAATCAAACTGACTGCCGCCAGATACTAGACAGCATAATGTTCAATGTCCTACGTCGTATACCACGTGCGCCAGCTCCTCTGTTAGTGCCCCCGTTTCGAAAGACAGTGCTAGGCTACAATTCAGCTATTCCAAGGATTAGTAGAGCTCTCAATAGATGTTCTGGATCGACTGATGTATTTGCCGTAAGTGTCAATAAATTTCGACAATACCTGATCGAAACAAATATAAATTCTTTATAAGTTACCCTCAAATCTTATTTTTTGTATATAATATCATTGCCTCAAACTCATATATTTAGTATTTCCGAGCTCTTAAGAATCTAATCGCATGTGGTGTTTACCTTTAATTAGTTGTACAATTAAGTCAAGCTATATATGAATGTAAGATGTGATAAAATTATTGTGACAACTATTGTTAAACCTAAATAATAAAATTAAAATAAATCACTTTATGAGGACTTGATGTAATCTAAACTATGCAATTGTAGTATCTACGATTCATCTGTGAAATAATCAGTATTATTGACTTATACATTACATTCTGGTATACGACATCGTATTTCAATTCATACCTTTTTCTAATCGATAGAAATCTATGTACTTCGTAGTAAATACCTTCAAGGAGCATGATGTTAAAAACCTACTTTGCACGTCGTTTCACTGATTACAGATCACATTTAAGGCGAGCTTGCAGTACTTTTTAAGATTTTTGAACCTCTGAAAGTCCCATGAACGATGATATTAAATTTTTAATGAATAAAAATTAAACTATAAAAGTTGAACATATCTTCTAGTAAATCGTAAAGATAGAAACACAATTTGGAATGATTGGCTCGATAAAAAAATATGTCAAACATGGCACTAAATCACAATTTTAAACGTGTACTGCTTAGAGATTCCATAATAAATTTATATGAAAGTATTATCAATAGAAACAGCTCTTTATTTTAAAATAAATGGTAAAAACAGATTTCGTAATTTCGTTATTATTTTTCTCCAAGAAAAAAAATAGTCAAAATGTTGGCATTATATCGCTCGCCCGGCCGTTCATCAGTGCCCGCCGGGGCGTGATTGAGGGCGGACGTACGTCGTTGCTCCGCAAAATCCCCCTCCACCCCCGCATTTACGTTTTCGCAAAAGTACAAAGTAATTCGTATTCCAAACTCAATCGTTCAAACCATAGACATACTAGTAAGAAACCGTAGACAGGTTACTGACAAGGTAACCGGCGCTTACGAGTGGCACGCATCGCGAAAAGCGTACGCACACTAATATAAATATGTCAAAACGACACACTAATAATTAGATAAGAAGTGTAAGTGAGATAGCACATCTAATCGCAAGCGCGAAAAAGAGATAAACATATACTCTCTGTACCGACGCGCATTGTGACATCATGCTGACCGTTTCACAAAGAATAATTTGACTCAGATGCGACATGATTACTTTGTCTGTCTTGAGTAAATTCAATTCGCCTCAAAGTACATATACATAGTCTCACGCCTATAACCCCGAAGAGGCAGGCAGAGGTGTATTTCTACACCCACTTTTCGCCAGATATATTCTATGCCGTCAACCACACAGCTTTCGCCTCAAAGTAAATTTGTTTAATTGATTTAAGGTAGGGAAATAAGTTAAAAGTCGATGTGATTTATTTATGACATTTATTAAAAGAGTACATTTTATTTGTCTCATTTCATTCAATGGAAACCTAAAACAGTACGTTAATACAAAAACTGTAAAACCCACCGTACCCCTGGCAATACCCCTGGGGGTATGGTGGGTCTTTTAAAGCTTGAAACCAACGTGCTACGTGGACATTAAACTGAACAGTGTTATCTCTCGTATGATAATGACTTACTACTTACGTTTTTAGGGTTCCGTAGTCCACAAGGAACCCTTATAGTTTCGTCATGTCCGTCCGTCTGTCAGTCCGCAGCCTAGCTCAAAGACGCCTGGTGCTATAAAGCTGATATTTGACATGAATATAGACATAAAATATTGCAACAAAACTGTAGAATAAAATTTAGGAAAAAAAATTTTTAAGGGTATCTCCCCTACATATATAGTGGGGTTGAATTTTTTTTTGGTTGAGTACCCCATCATGTGGGGTATCATTGGATAGGTTTTAAAAAAATATTATTAGTTTGCTCAAATCATTTTTCGATCAAGTGATTGGTTTGTCAAATATCAAGCTTTGAAGTGAAAAAAATTGTTAGACTCAAGTGTCCCCCCCCCCCTCTGCCGGCTAAACTATTAATTTGGAAGAGGTAAAAAAAATCACAAATGTAGTACATATAACTAATTTAAAAGGAAACCTATCACGGCTAAGTAGATATCACTAGTTTACGAGTAATCGTCGGTTAACTTATAAATACCTATTTCTGTGAGTTTACATTGGGCTCGCTGGCTAAATCTTAAAGATATACGTACTTTGGTATATAATGTACTACGGTACTACGTATGTATAGTAGTAGTATATCTTGGAAACCACATTTTATGTTTACAATACATATTTGGATACATACCTAGTATTTTTCTAAACAAAACTTAGGTTCTTATAATAGTGTTATTAAAATTATTTCAGCAAAATAAACAGTCGGATTTGTTGTACATTAATACCCTTCGCAGCAAGTCATTATGGGCAACTACGGAACCCTACATTGCGCGTGGCCCGACACGCACTTGGCCGGTTTTGTATTTTTTGACAAGCGAAGACAAGCACTAGTACGATGATATAGTGCAACAAGGAGATTAATTAGAGAATAAAACGTTTAGGTATTACTGCTAATGGTTATAATGTTTGTATATTATAGGTATAATCTGTGGTACTGTTGAAGACCCGTCATCATCATCATCCTAGCGCTGTCGGATCATTCCCACTAGTTGTATTGAAGAGTTCTATGATAGAACTAGTGAGACTTTTTTTCCCACTAGTTCTATTAGCACAACTTGATGAGAAGGATAGAACTAATGGGAAACAGTTATAGGAAATTTCCCACTAGTTCTATGTACCTATGTTTTACAAGGGTAGTGACACAACATCGCGCTCACATATCCGGATAAATATGTATGTACGAACTGAAATTAATAAACTTACTACTCAACAATATTATCTGGGAGTACGGTTAACGGCTACGGCTACGGCTTTATAAAAATGTGTTAACCCATCAGCTCTTTTAACTCCTTACGTCACTTTTTATGGTGTTTATGTTTTGATCCGTTGATCGTAAACATGGCGCGTGTTATCGCGCACTTATGAATCACTTCAGATAAACATCCATAAAAAACAAACGAGACCACTTATCGTTGTTCTGTAAGCTGTGTTGTTTTTATGAATAGTTTTCCTAGTTGCTAATACCAATAAGATGACAAGTGGATCGTCATAAGTTTCTAACAAGATCTGATAAGATTTCGTAAATGTGTTTTCAGGTCTCTAAAAGGTTAGGGCGTTATAAATGAATGTTTTATCCATAAATGTCGTAACTACTTATTATAACACCATGAACAAGATATATTCTTCAATAAATAAAGCAATAAAGTATGTTCAGTCTCACAGTTTTGTATAAACAGACCTTGAAATACGATACCGAGATAAGCCGACGCGACGGCTGTGTACACGTCGCAAGTTATAAGCCATGAAAATAATTTTTACATGGCTTACAACTTACAGAATTGCTATGAAAGACTAGGTAAAATATCACTTTATTCATTTCAAATACCTTCTTTGATAATAAATGAACGAAATTTGTATAATAAATAAATAAACTAAGCAATGGATCAAATTACAAAGCTCTTCTACGTTCACCCTATTATGACCCATATTGCCATAGCGGTAACGATCATAACTGCATCACTGCACTAGACGCAGCCACGCCTCGTACGCAAGTGAAATGTGGCATTTTGTTTTTTTTTTTTTGGCTCTTAGAAAGGTGCCAGTGCTTATATTCGTTTTAAAACACAAGCTAAATTTATCTATGGTCTCAATAAAAAAAAATCGTTGAACAAAAATCAACCCAATGAATTAGAAAATTGGGTTTTAAATGCATCGCACCGGCTGAACGCCGGCGTTCTCCACGCTTTGTGAGCATATCGAGAATAATAATAGTTTGAACGCCGGCGGTCTCGATGCTGTTTAAAGGTTAAACGTCTACAAAACAATTGAACGTCTACAAAACAAATGAACGTCTACAAAACAAATGAACGTCTACAAAACAAATGAACGTCTACAAAACAAATGACTACCAGAAAGTTTATAACTAAACTCCCCCGCGACACAAGATTTAGTCCTAGTGGTGTAAAAAAAAAGATACAAAAATTACTGCCAATTTAAGTTGGAGAACCCGCTGGGAAGTTCAATTGCTCGTTGAGTCATTTGATTTGTATGTTGGTTTTATTAATTTGAGATTTTCTCTCCGCTAAAAATGTTCGATACCAGTATTATAATTATATAGTATTGATACCTCCTCTCGATCCTCTATCTTCGTGTAATTTCAATGAGCGCAATATTTAATGCGTAGTAAATGTTTGATAGAATTGCAGTTAATATCCTGAATGCATAATGTATGCCGGATGTGCGGCACAGTAATTACAAATTACATGTAGGGTTGAGTGTACATAGATTATTGACGATTCATGACAATTTTTTTTTGTTTTTTCCCGCTTTCTGGCATTATTACGTTAATAAAATTATAAATTCTGACTAATGTTAATTAGGTTGAAAATCGCATGCACCTGTTTTTTGCAATCACTATCGATAGCTGATCACTTTCTGTAAGTCATTTGTTTTGTAGACGTTCATTTGTTTTACACCTTAAACAAATGAACGTCTACAAAACATATTCATTCGGATATATGAGCGCGATGTCGTGACACTACGGATCATTCCCAGTAGTTCTATTGAATACCCTTGTAAAAACATACATAGAACTAGACTGGGACATTTCCTATTACTTATCCCATTAGTTCTATTCTCCTCATCAAGTTGTGCTAATAGAATTAGGACAGTTCTATCATAGAACTGTTCAATAGAGCTACTGGGAATAATCCCACAAAATAGGAGAACTTGACAAAAACACACATCAGTATTTTATTATTACGAATGTCCCATCTGGATACTTTGTTTTTTAGTCTTTGAATACGCACAATACTGCTTCTCTTTTACAATCGCTAAATGCCAATTTTTTTTATTCACTCTGTTATTTGTGATGCTGAATTTATTATAAATTGTAAATAAAACGTTGTAATATTGTAATACTCATGAATGAGAAGTGATTCCATAACTTTTAGTCATTTTCCTATTATAGTTTGTGCAAAAAAGATTTTTTTCGTTGTTTGTGTTTTTTTCTTTTTTCTTTTGTATACATTTTTTACTGCTATTTTAATGTTCATTACTTGTTTTTTTTATTTAACGCATATTTTGCAGCTCATTTGTGTAACAACATAATTTGTACATACGTTGTTTAAAATGTGTTGTCTAAAATGTGAATGCTGTGTTAACTCATAAGTGGCATGTATATCAGAACCTTGGATTTAAGATTATTACTGTAAATGTTTTATATATATGCTGTGAGTTTACCTAATAATAAATAAATAAATAAATCTCATTACACTCGACGGCATTTTCAAATGTAACGTACACACACGCGAGTAAAAGAGCGAGCGCTTCCGACCGAAGCGCGTACGCGACTAAAGCCAAATGATATTAGCCTGTTTTTAATGTGCCACTTTTGAAGTTCACATAACTCATCTACGGTTTTTTACGCCGCGCTGTGGCACACGCACACACAAAACCCCCCCTCCTCTCGCTCACTCGCTGACGCCACCCCCGTGTCTTTGTTTTTGCGGGGGGTGAGGTCGAGCTACGCACTGTACTGTAACCTCGCCTTAATTACGTGTCATCTAGTTGATGCCTAAATATTATTGCTATGAATTACATAATTACGAATTTGAATGACAGAGCAACTCAAAAACAACAACTCTTACATTTTATATAGTCGAATGAAATCGTCGTTATGGTTGGCCTGAGCCTTTAAAATCGGTTTTTGTGTTAAAATCCGAATGATTAAATATCATTAAGTGATTCATCATCATCAGCCTTTAACAGTCCACTGCTGGACTAGGCCTCTCCTTTGAAAGGAGGAATTGACCTACTTTATCACGCTGGCCAAATGGGTTGGTATAGGGTTTGTATCAAGTTTTCCTTCTCTTACAGTGCTGTTCTCTGCATAATATGCTCCCTCTGTCGGCTCTTACGACACCCATGGGATGATATGGGGTGGTGACAATCCGTATTCTTAATCCATCACCACACGGACGAGATTAAGTGATTAGTGAAACGTTATTATATTACGCTTACTGATTAACAGTCCAATTCAGTTAATTGAAAAAAAAATTGAATTTATTATATCTGATGTCGTTAGGTTTCAATGTTTTTAGGTATCAGATAAACCTTTGGTGTGCGTCGATCTCATATTTGGGCACATTTCCCTGACAGTATCCACAGGTTGTAGCTGGTCAGTTACATATTCTGACGAAAACACCATACAAACTTTCTGCAAGAACTTTCCGTGATTTGGCAATATTGGTCGGCTTGCCTATATTAATGATTCACCAAAACCTGCCACGAGGTTTCCTCTAACTTGCAGGTGTTGTAAGACAAAAGTTGTACCTGTGTTTATCTGCAGCATGTTGATTCTTGAATCGCAACAGGCTGGAAAGGCTTTTTACTTAGCTCGCTAAACAGTTGGCGAGAGTCTGATACCTGACGACGTTTCACATACTCGTCCATATATCATCCAAGCATTTAAGTTAAGAACACGAGCAGTGACCGAAGAGTTTCGTTTACACAATTTCTGTCGTTGTGGCTTTACCATTTCAATGAATGTTTTTACATAACGTTTCAATTTCTATTAGCAACATTGACGAACCTTCTCCTTCGTATGCTCTGTGAGCTGAAACAATCCTCTGCGGATACCTAGAGGTCTAATGGTGGTTTATTAGATGCCAATGTCGAATGTTCCACTGATTAATGACCACAGCATAACTCTGTAGCAGAAGTGAGAATTTATTGTGGCATCGAACGGGTCAGTTTACAAAGAATTAATATACTTTGCCACAGTCGTCAGCTTTTTAAGAGAAACCAAAAGTTTGTCTTTTGTACAATGAATGCATTACATCAAATTAACTTTTATATTCTTACACCATTTGTTGTTTGCCGATCAAGTCAACTCTAAATCCTGATGCCTGATGACTATTTCATGAGGATTTAAGCTAGCACTTTACAGCAATGGAGGAAGTTGGACAAAATAACGACATTATGACATTGTATGATGTTATACTGATTAAAGACTAATACAATTGAAGAACATAATATATATACCCTTAAGCCGTTTACTGCCAACTTGCATGGTATTTCGTAAAGATTTCTTGAACGTTTCTGTGTTTAATATTATATATTTGTGAGCTGTATGAGTTAAGAAAACGTTAAGGTCTTGAGATTGAGTTTACGGGGTTAGTTGGATCTCGGTCCAACGTGTTGTTCTCTGCACAACTTAAGTTATCCAACTTACGTCTTCGTTGTGGAGTGAATTTTAAACAGAGGCTTGTGTGTGTACTCTATATTATATTAATCTTTTATGTTCAACAGTCGGTGTTTGAGACGTGCGAGTCGTAATTAGTTTCTATTTTTAACAAGCATATGAATTGTAATTATGCAGTTCGTGATATTATAAACGCGGCTTTCTATTGTATTTTATAATCCCGCATCACATTACGTTTTCTGATGGCGTTGACATAACATTCAGCCAGGCTTTGTCATATACCGTTTATGGTAAACATAACTAGTCAAGATTTACATAGTCAGCAGTTCACTGATATTCTAATAAAGTATACAGTGAGAGAATTTAATACTAATTTTAATACATTCTTGCTAAGTGATACAGTGCAGAGGAGTTGACTCATTTCATATCAGATGTAAGACGTAGTTTCCATTCACGACTAATGTTTAACAGTGGAGCAAATCTTTTACATTCAGTGCTGTGTTTTGTTCATTAGTTGCTACAGTTTACATTTAAAAAGTATCATTTTAGATACGACATGACAATTTTATAAAATCCATCTTGGAAGGGAAAATAGAAGGAAGGAGAGGACGGGGTAGACCCAGAAGGACGTATATAGACGAAGTGAAGGAAAAAGTAAAAGTAACGTCGTATCAAGAGGTAAAAACGCTGGTTGAAGATAGGACTACATGGAAGAGGCTCTACCGACAAGACCTCAACTCTTAGATTGAATAGCAAATTAAATATTTGGTAAAATATGGAACATGTTTCACATTTGGTACAATTATTTCTATTGCGACGCAATTTTTCGCCCTTGAATATTTCCAGTGTCCGTTTTAACGACATTTCACTGATTAGAGACCAAAATTATTTATCAGAGATTCTGAGATAATTCAAATTTTACGAAAGTTTCTCGATGAATACTTAGCAAATGTTTCAGTAACAAACTGTGTCTGACAATCATAATTACACTGATGAATGTTGTACACTATTAAAGATTATAAAGGCACGTTCATGCCTTTTTCGTATTCAATCACTATATATGAAAAATAAAACAAATTATTCTTATTGCTGCAAGTTGTGTTTAAAGCAATAGTCAATCGTGGCGGTAATATTGCCGCGCTTTTAACCCTAGAATACTAAACATCACCTGAGTGGCCGCGTTCGGTTGTTTTTCAAGAATATTTTCAAATTACGTCTATGTATCGCGGGGTGCGTTCGCGCCAACACAGTGCACCCCGAGACGCAGTGGAGGGTGATCTTCCGTTTAACGGGGGATACTCAGGTATCGAGTTATTGACCTCACGGTCGCCTGGGAGGCGATCATTAGTGTTAAAGGTAAGTTTTTTACAAATGCCCTTTTTAAGTTTTCTGCTATTATCGCTTTATTTATTTGTAACAATAAGTTTGATTTAACTAAGAATTGATCATTTTGTTTTATAGATGAATCTCGACTAAGAAGTCCTGCGTCGTTTTAACCTGCTTCGCGAATTATGTTTTTGTTGAGAAGGATACCAATCATAACATTTATAATATCAATTAGTATACATTTTGTTAGGTTCAATTCAAGTTTGAGGATTAAAAATAAAAGCTACTTAGTATGGTTATTTAATGGCGTCATTGTGTCTAAGGTTTAGTTTTATCACGGATGAAAAATAACGAATAAATTCTAAGGATTTTCTTGCTTTTAATTACATCTGGCTATATAATACCTGACCAGGTCAATCCAAAATCCATTTGTCATGATGTTTTTGGAGGATTAATACGTGATTTCAGCTAGGAAGTTCAATATTCTTCTTGAGTTGTTGTGCCGGTAAAACACACGGGTGTTCGAGCGACGCTCAGGAGGACAATAGCTTTGGTGAAAGTGTGATACCGTGTGATGTTTTACTGATTAAAGGTCAATTAATATTTGGACATTCGTATTAGTGTAAGGCACTAGTGGTGTTGCTATTGAGTATCTGTGAGTGCGTTCTCGTTAAAACCTAAAGTAAAGATATATTTTGTGATCATTTTGTGGACTTCTTGAGACAAGTCCAGTATATTCTGTTATCGTATTATAATATATGATATTCCGTGAAGATATTATTCCCTCTATAAGGCAGAAGGCTGTTCGAAAGCATTCATCAAAATGTAACGCGACCCGAGTAACGATGTACTGATTAAAGACCAAATTTATTTATCAGAAGTCTTCTTGCGAAAATACAGAGGCACAATTTCAAATCAAAGGCCTGCCCATGACAAACTCATCGTTGTGTCTTTATTAAAGGCTGTGTTGTCTTGCTTGCTTTATTCCGGTTCTAGCCAGATGATCCTTATCTATGTATAAGTTATAGAAATTGCTACGGCTTCTATTTTTCAGCAGTAACCATAAGCGAAACAGCTAGGGGAATAGTTTGACTTAAGACAATGTTTCAGTGACTGAAGATCAATAATTCTGGCGGTGCATTTCGTAATTTGCGCATTTTCAAATGCCTACCGCTTTAGGATTAAGCAATAAATGGACACCATTGTCAAACTAAATAACAGATACCTCGTAGCTAATAGAAGATTCCGGTACCGACCGATGTTTATAATGATTAAAGACCAGAAAATTTTGGAAGAAAGGAAATAAAATTGTTTCGTATGCTCTGGACCTTTGCACGGTAATTTGTAAAAATTTATTCAACGTTGGCTCGTTTAGTGTATTTATGTTTAGTGTAAGAGAGGTAATGCATAAAACTCTAATTATATAGAAATTGCTCGACTTACACCGAGCTGAGTCTAAACTTGGACGTAATTTTTGTTCTGCTATAATTATGATCTGCTCTCTATTATCATCTTGTCTAATTTTGGACGTTATTTAAAGAAATTACCTGTTTCTGCCATTCGGAAACACGGAATACCCTAACAAGCTAGAAAGCTTGTTAATATTCTTATATAAAATATTTAGACCACTTGTGATAATGGCTATTGTTCAGGTGTTGCTCTTGTTCCTATTTTATCTCTTAGTGAATTAGCCAGATATCACACATTTTCACCACTTAGCAGAAACCTAACATATGCTGAGTAAGCTGTACTGATTAAACACACATATTTCAAGTTCTGTCAGAGAAACCTCGGTTTAAAGTTTGACTGGGTCACTCTTTATACTGAAGTATAGTAGTATAACTATATCTAATAATAACAGAGAGTTCCAGATTTTATACCACTCAGCAGGCGCAGTCATAGTCGATTATGACGAGTATCCCAGACGACGTTTTACTGATTACATTGCAAAAAAATAATGTTACCATACAGTGTTGGTGCTCCATACAAAGTTCTGTAAGGGAAATAGTTATTTGTGCAACAAGAGAGCAAAGTTGTTTTTTGTTTCGAGTGCCTATTTTGAGTCCCGAGCAAGCGAAGGATTCTATGATTGATTCACGAGCGTAGCGAGTGAATCAAAGTTAGAATCCTGAGCGTGGTGAGGGACTCAACAGCACGAGATACAAAAAACTTTGCTCTCGTGTAGCACACATAGCTTTTCACCACAGCAGTGAGAACACATATTACTTAGGAGACAAAGAAATGAACAGGAATAGATTGAATTCTGCATAATCACTTGTTGATTTAACTCTTCTGGTGTTAAAGTACAGTCATCATCGCTAGTTTCACTCATCTTTTTAGATTATTTTATATATTATTATAATTTAACACGTTACGCTATAGGTACCTACTGTATCAGCATCAGCGAAATTTTTATTCCCGCTACTTTTTTAAATCGCGTTTTAGTACCGCGTCCCTGATGTTTATTTTTCAAATGTATCATTGTTGTAATTCTAAATAAAAATGTATTGGTTAAATACTAATTTTATACTATTAATTAGACTTATTTTTATTAAAATCCAATAATAAATTAAAAATGTAAACAATAACATATAAAAAAAAACATATCTTTTTTTTTGCGTTGCCGTAGGTGTTTTCTTTGAGGTCGAATTCCAAAATCGAATTTCGAATTCGAAGGGGTTTGTTTTTTCACTCATTTTTTATATGCATGTGAAAGAGACAGAACACAGTAAAATTCGAATGTTTCAAATTTGTGGCTGAACAATGTCAATTCGTGGCACTGAAGATTGAAAAATTAAAAAGCTACTTTGCCTCACGCTCGAATCAAAATCGCGTTTTGTTCACTGTTGTCTCGCAGCAAACGCGGCATGTTTGAGCTGCTGTGGTGAAAATGTATTTTATTGGAAAACGTCTTTTAAAGACTCTCGTTGCATCTTCATGTGATCGATCTCAATATTTTTTTACTGAACTGCACAATTTTAATATTTACGTGTTAAATAATTTTATTATTCGATGCATAACTCATATCAATTACGACGATTTTCCATTTGGGAATTTCAAGTCACATTACCATTTCTTCACATTTCATCGATGGCTTTCCTTAAACCTACTTGCTCTGGCCTGCATGGTTTGTGGATTGTTTGCAAGGTTTGGCAGCTGTCAAGCCACGCAGCAAGTAACCTTATCGATTGAAATGTCGTTTTACTGATTAAAGATCAAAAACATAACAGCTATCTTTTGAATTTGACTAGTTTGGCAAAAAATTTGGTGACAATGGATGTTTTTATAGTGTGTTCTACATGAAGGCAAATATATTAGACAAGATGAGCTCGCACTTACACCCCCGTTATTTAAGGCTACTGCTTCGCTCCCGTGGCTCATAGCGTAATGTTAATAGCTTATAGCCTTCCTCCACAAATGCGCTATCTAACACTGAAAGAATTTTTCAAATAGGACCAGTAGTTGCTGAGATTAGCGCGTTCAACCAAACCAACAAATAAAGTAATAAAATCTTCTGCTTTATATATTAGTACTAGCTGACCCAGCGAACTCCGTTTCGCCTTTTTAAGAGTTTTTATTTGATTCCTTTTTATCCAAGCCCCTTTTCCAAAGTTACCATTGACTTAGCGCATAATCTCTTATTATTTCAGAGTCTATAAATGCTGAACAAACAAACATAGATTTTTATATAATATTGAATTCCACCTTCCCTTAAAATATCGGAGACGATACCCATATCAACTTTAAAACAAAATCCCGTCCGCCATCTTTGATTTCCTATCCGCCATCTTTGATCACGAAATAGATGTTGTATATTGATTCACCATCCCTTAAATCATCAGAGACGATACCCATATTGATTTTTTAAATTTTACCATCCGCCATCTTTGATTTCCCATCCACCATCTTGAATCACGAAATAGATGTTGTATTTGGATTCCCCATCCCTTTAAACATCGGAGACAATACCTATTCATATGAATTTTTTTTTAATTTTCCATCCGCCATCTTTGTTCACGAAATAGATGGTGTTTTTGAATTCCCCATTCCTTAAAATATCGGAGACGATACCCATATCGACTTTAAAAGAAATCCCGTCCGCCATCTTTGATTTCCTATCCGCCATCTTTGATCACGAAATAGACGTTGTATTTGGATTCTCCATCCCTTAAATCATCAGAGACGATACCCATATAGATTTTTAAATTATTCCCATCCGCCATTTTTGATTTCCCATCCACCATCTTGCATCACGAAACAGATGTTGTATTTGGATTCCCCATCCCTTTTAACATCGCAGACGATACCAATATTTACTTTAAAAAAAATCTAATCCGCCATCTTCGATTTCCCATCCGCCATCTTTGATCACGAATTAGATGTTGTATTTCGATTCCCAACTCCTTAAAATATCGAAGGCGATACTCAAATTGATTTTTAAAATTTTCTCATCCACCATCTTTGATTTGCCGTCTGCCATCTTGGATCTCTAAATAAATTTCATATTATTAATCAGCGTCCCGAAAATCTCGAAAACGGTACCCATATAGATTGTATCCTATTCGTTTAGCCTTTTTTTGCCTTTGACCCCTTCTCGTTTGACCATTTTATAATTTTTGTCTGGCCCCTAAAAATTGTGGCGTAATTTTATATAGCCTTTCGGAATAATTGAGCTATCATAGGCAATAACAATTTTTAAAATCCGACTGCTAGTTCCTGAGATTAGCCGACATTACGAAATAATTGAGCTATCATAGGCAATAACAATTTTTAAAATCCGACTGCTAGTTACTGAGATTAGCCGACATTATCTTTTAGCCTTTTTAGCCTTTAGCCTGGCCACAAAGGGTCAAAGCGTTATATTATATAGCCTATAGCCTTCCGGAATAACTGGGCTATCGTAAACAAAAAGAATTTTTCAGATCCGACCTACCGGTCGGATCTGAAAAAATCTTTTTGTATACGATGTTTCTGAGATTAGCGCGTTCAAACAAACAAACTCTTCCGCTTTATTACATTAGTAAAGATATTTTAGTATTTTTTTTAATATTTGATACAAATCTCCTTTATTGGGCGGATACTTCCATAGTTGTCGTTTTAACTCTTTAAGAAATATAACTGCAAAAAGTATTTACACATACAAACTACTTAGTAAAGACTGCGTTATCCGGTATCTGTGACGTTTCCCTAGATGGGCCAATATGGCGACTGTAATTTGTCTGTCAGAACCATTAGAATTTAACAAAATACTCAACAATCGAAATTTTGCGGATATATGTTGTCGACTCGATATCTTTATTTGTTAATGTTTTATTATTCAGGTAAGGTTTCGATGTACTTCTTGACAAAATAATTATTATAAGGTTTGACACTGCGATAGCAGCGCAGTCCGTCGGTTCCAATGTGAAACATTCCAAAACCCACAACTACTTACAAATTAAAAATTAAGTAAAAGAACATTTTCCAGTGGACTAAATTGTGAATCTAAACCATTCTCAAGTCCCCTTGACACACACACAAAATTTCATCAAGATCGGTCCAGTCGTTTAGGAGGAGTTCAGTGACATACACACGCACACAAGAAATATATAATTATATAAAGATAAGATATTCATAGATGAAGTGGCAGTGGGCAGGGCACATAGCTCGAAGAACCGATGGCCGTTGGGGCAGAAAGGTTCTGGAGTGGCGGCCACGTACCGGACGACGCAGCAGAGGTAGGCCCCCTGCAAGGTGGACCGACGATCTCGTCAAGATCGCGGGTCACAGTCCCTGTGATATAATGACTTTTATCACAGGAACTTCGATTACTTCGGCAATGTGACGATTGTCACGATTATTTTATTACATTTTATATGTTGTACGTAATACAGAATTAAATAAATACTTACCACAAGGGAATAAATGCTTTTACGGCGTTTTTGAGCTGCCTTCACGTTTTTCTCGTTTTCCATTTTATAACAAACAGAGACTTAGAATATTAATCGTTTGTAATTCAGAGCAAACTTCATATTTAGGTTTTTTTTATGCAATTGGGCTAAATTTTGCCCTTTGCCACTTTCAGTGACAGTGTCTTCTAAGCGTGCACGAAGAAGTACGTCAGGGAAAGCCCCGATGAAGCGACGTACATACATAAGTACATACATACATACATAGACTCACGCCTATTGCCCGGAAGGGTAGGCAGAGAGGAACGCCATTTGCAACGATACTAACATACCTCTCTTGCTTCATTCACTCCCATCAAGATTCTGATGCATGCTCTTCTGTTTAGGGTACTTCTGACCTAATGCGGCGTGTTACTGATTAAAGACTAAAATAATAAATCTACGATTTTTTAAGACTTTCGCTGTAGTTGAAAATACTGCTGCCTAAAACAAATCAGTTGACAGAACTAGTCGGTTCTTGAATGATAGCAGAGCAGTCAATATTTCACAGCTTTGCACTATTTGCACTGATTACGCTACGCTGATCGTTCTAATCAAGAAAAAGTGATTCTTCATATTATCTTTGCGAATTTGCAGCAAAATTTCACATTGCTTGTTCTTGCAACCATATAGCTGCTGTTATTCTGATTTATATTTTCCAGCGTAAATTACTGATGAAACACCAAATTCTCATTAACGCTTTACAGATGAAGGTGGTTGTTCGATTCACACGCTGATTGATGTCTCATGTCCATTGAGTGTTAAGGAGCAATTATGTCTTGCGGGAATCAAAAATTTGTATCTGAACATCCTCACATAATATGATTATCTATAAATTATAAATGGATCGATTTCGAATCAACTTTCAAGGTTTGCTTTCCACATTCAGAGCATTTATTGGTAATAAAAATGATAGTACCTTCTAATAAACTGACACTAGTCTAAACCATGGAATATCGCTATCCCTTCTAAAAGCTAATATTCAGCCAAATCCGGTTAGACTAGTAAGCGGACCCCAGATTGAAACTGGGATAACGCTAAGAGGATGATGATAAAAAGGATAGTGCTCTTTTGCTAAAGTAGTAATTTAAATTAACGTAGCCTGTAAATTTTAATATCATGATATCATTTGTTGGTACATCCATTTTCATTTTATTGAAAATATAACAATCAACATTAAATCAGATCAATACAAAGATACATTTTATTGACGGACCATTTCAATGACCATTTCATTTGTGTAGCCTGTTCGCTCATACATTTAATACTTATGTACTATGGATTTCATTTGTAACGTTTTACATGGCGGAAACATTTTGAAGCCGAAATAGTACTGACTGATTAAAGACCACAACTATTTACATAACAGTAGATTCGATTTCTTGAAATCCATTTTAGCATGAATTCCTTTTCTAGGCGCATACAGAAAATCAATACCTAATTAAAAATACTTATTTTATGAAAGGGATTGGTGAAGTGATGTTTTACTGATTAAAGATCAAATAACCCGTTACTCGACATACGTTGGCTGTTGCAGCTATCATTTTATCGAAAATAGTAGTTTAATCAGCATTTCTGATGTACTCTTGCTATATTTTAACCTGGCTGCGGCTCTCACGTATGCTCTTAGTTGAATATATCATATTCAACTTTCCTAGATATAAATCTTATTTGTGTATTTTATAGAATGCCATACAGCAGCGCAGTGATCACTGTTTGTATTCTTACAAACCTTGAATGCATTTGATACACTTTGGTCAATCGCTTTATCGTACCTAAGCGGAAGATTCTTTTTTGTTGTCGTGAACGGTTCTAGGTCAGATTTGTTCCAAATATTGTCAGGAGTCCCTCAAGGCTCGCATCTGGGACCTGTTTTGTTTAATATCTTTATAAACGATGTTTCCAGTTGCTTTCAATATTCCAACGCATATTTATTCGCAGATGATCTCAAAATTTCCCGTGTAATAGAATCTGAATCTGATGTTTCGTTACTACAACAAGACATGACCAAATCTAAGAATTGGTGTCTCTTGAATGGAATGAATTTAAAAACCGACAAGTGTTACCACTTGACGTTCACCAGAAAATTATCTTACATTAATTCCACATAATAATATTGATGGTCACCAGATAAAAAAATGGATCAGATCCGAGATCTCGGTGTAGTGCTGGATAGAAAACTACCCTATCTGCCTCATATTGAAGCGATAGTTAAAAAGGCGTCAAGTATGTTAGGATTTATGATTAGGAATGGTAAAATTTGCCGTGATTCGCATACTAAAATCATGCTGTATAATGCATTAGTTCGCAGCCAGCTAGAGTACTGTCCTACTGTATGAAGACCGCACTATTCTGTAGATTAGAACGCTGTCCTTAGATTGGAACGCATACAAAAAAGGTTTCTATGGCACCTATCTTACTCAGACAGATTGCCTAAGAAGTGGACATATTATGAAAGGCTTACTCATTTTAAAATGATTTCATTGGAAAAGCGTAGAACAATGATAGATCTATTATTTTTACATAAAATACTCCATAATCAAACTGACTGCCGCCAGATACTAGACAGCATAATGTTCAATGTCCTACGTCGTATACCACGTGCGCCAGCTCCTCTGTTAGTGCCCCCGTTTCGAAAGACAGTGCTAGGCTACAATTCAGCTATTCCAAGGATTAGTAGAGCTCTCAATAGATGTTCTGGATCGACTGATGTATTTGCCGTAAGTGTCAATAAATTTCGACAATACCTGATCGAAAAAAATATAAATTCTTTATAAGTTACCCTCAAATCTTATTTTTTGTATATAATATCATTGCCTCAAACTCATAGATTTAGTATTGCCGAGCTCTTAAGAATCTAATCGCATGTGGTGTTTACCTTTAATTAGTTGTACAATTAAGTCAAGCTATATATGAATGTAAGATGTGATAAAATTATTGTGACAACTATTGGTAAACCTAAATAATAAAATTAAAATAAATCACTTTATGAGGACTTGATGTAATCTAAACTATGCAATTGTAGTATCTACGATTCATCTGTGAAATAATCAGTATTATTGACTTATACATTACATTCTGGTATATGACATCGTATTTCAATTCATACCTTTTTCTAATCGATAGAAATCTATGTACTTCGTAGTAAATACCTTCAAGGAGCATGATGTTAAAAACCTACTTTGCACGTCGTTTCACTGATCACATTTAAGGCGAGCTTGCAGTACTTTTTAAGATTTTTGAACGTCTGAAAGTCCCATGAACGATGATATTAAATTTTTAATGAATAAAAATTAAACTATAAAAGTTGAACATATCTTCTAGTAAATCGTAAAGATAGAAACACAATTTGGAATGATTGGCTCGATAAAAAAATATGTCAAACATGGCACTAAATCACAATTTTAAACGTGTACTGCTTAGAGATTCCATAATAAATTTATATGAAAGTATTATCAATAGAAACAGCTCTTTATTTTAAAATAAATGGTAAAAACAGATTTCGTAATTTCGTTATTATTTTTCTCCAAGAAAAAAAATAGTCAAAATGTTGGCATTATATCGCTCGCCCGGCCGTTCATCAGTGCCCGCCGGGGCGTGATTGAGGGCGGACGTACGTCGTTGCTCCGCAAAATCCCCCTCCACCTCCGCATTTACGTTTTCGCAAAAGTACAAAGTAATTCGTATTCCAAACTCAATCGTTCAAACCATAGACATACTAGTAAGAAACCGTAGACAGGTTACTGACAAGGTAACCGGCGCTTACGAGTGGCACGCATCGCGAAAAGCGTACGCACACTAATATAAATATGTCCAAACGACACACTAATAATTAGATAAGAAGTGTAAGTGAGATAGCACATCTAATCGCAAGCGCGAAAAAGAGATAAACATATACTCTCTGTACCGACGCGCATTGTGACATCATGCTGACCGTTTCACAAAGAATAATTTGACTCAGATGCGACATGATTACTTTGTCTGTCTTGAGTAAATTCAATTCGCCTCAAAGTACATATACATAGTCTCACGCCTATAACCCCGAAGAGGCAGGCAGAGGTGTATTTCTACACCCACTTTTCGCCAGATATATACTTTAGTCCCACGTAATAAGGGGCGAGCCTATTGCCGTACCGGGCACATTTCCAGACTCCGTGCTGCTACTGAGAATTTCGTGACAGAAAAACCCAATAACACTGCCCGACCCAGGAATCGAACCCGGGACCTCCCGCTCCCACGCGCACATTTATGCCGCGAGACCAACGAGGCAGTCGTATAGGGTTTGATGTCGAGTTTTCCGTCTCTACGCAAAGATGGTATTTGCATCGTGTTATCCCTTAGTCGCCTCTTACGACACCCACGGGAAGATAGGGGGTGGTGACACTTGTATTCTATGCCGTCAACCACACAGCTTTCGCCTCAAAGTAAATTTGATTAATTGATTTAAGGTAGGGAAATTAGTTAAAAGTCGATGTGATTTAATTATAACATTTATTAAAAAAGTACATTTTATTTGTCTCATTTCATTCAATGGAAACCTAAAACAGTACGTTAATACAAAAACTGTAAAACCCACCGTACCCCTGGCAATACCCCTGGGGGTATGGTGGGTCTTTTAAAGCTTGAAACCAACGTGCTACGTGGACATTAAACTGAACAGTGTTATCTCTCGTATAATAATGACTTACTACTTACGTTTTTAGGGTTCCGTAGTCCACAAGGAACCCTTATAGTTTCGTCATGTCCGTCCGTCTGTCAGTCCGCAGCCTAGCTCAAAGACGCCTGGTGCTAGAAAGCTGATATTTGACATGAATATAGACATAAAATATTGCAACAAAACTGTAGAATAAAATTTAGGAAAAAATTTTTTTAAGGGTATCTCCCCTACATATATAGTGGGGTTGAATTTTTTTTTGGTTGAGTACCCCATCATGTGGGGTATCATTGGATAGGTTTTAAAAAAATATTATTAGTTTGCTCAAATCATTTTTCGATCAAGTGATTGGTTTGTCAAATATGAAGCTTTGAAGTGAAAAAAATTGTTAGACTCAAGTGTCCCCTCCCCCCTCTGCCGGCTAAACTATTAATTTGGAAGAGGTAAAAAAAATCACAAATGTAGTACATATAACTAATTTAAAAGGAAACCTATCACGGCTAAGTAGATATCACTAG
Source organism: Euclidia mi (assembly GCA_944739405.2). NCBI lineage: Eukaryota > Metazoa > Arthropoda > Insecta > Lepidoptera > Erebidae > Euclidia > Euclidia mi. Next base: position 17,902,128 of record OX123210.2, on the reverse strand, counting down.
TTTACGAGTAATCGTCGGTTAACTTATAAATACCTATTTCTGTGAGTTTACATTGGGCGCGCTGGCTAAATCTTAAAGATATACGTACTTTGGTATATAATGTACTACGGTACTACGTATGTATAGTAGTAGTATATCTTGGAAACCACATTTTATGTTTACAATACATATTTGGATACATACCTAGTATTTTTCTAAACAAAACTTAGGTTCTTATAATAGTGTTATTAAAATTATTTCAGCAAAATAAACAGTCGGATTTGTTGTACATTAATACCCTTTGCAGCAAGTCATTATGCGCAACTACGGAACCCTACATTGCGCGTGGCCCGACACGCACTTGGCCGGTTTTGTATTTTTTGACAAGCGAAGACAAGCACTAGTACGATGATATAGTGCAACAAGGAGATAAATTAGAGAATAAAACGTTTAGGTATTACTGCTAATGGTTATAATGTTTGTATATTATAGGTATAATCTGTGGTACTGTTGAAGACCCGTCATCATCATCATCCTAGCGCTGTCGGATCATTCTCACTAGTTGTATTGAAGAGTTCTATGATATAACTAGTGAGACTTTTTTTCCCACTAGTTCTATTAGCACAACTTGATGAGAAGGATAAAACTAATGGGAAACAGTTATAGGAAATTTCCCACTAGTTCTATGTACCTATGTTTTACAAGGGTAGTGACACAACATCGCGCTCACATATCCGGATAAATATGTATGTACGAACTGAAATTAATAAACTTACTACTCAACAATATTATCTGGGAGTACGGTTAACGGCTACGGCTACGGCTTTATAAAAATGTATTAAACGTCTACAAAACAAATGAACGTCTACAAAACAAATGAACGTCTACAAAACAAATGACTACCAGAAAGTTTATAACTAAACTCCCCCGCGACACAAGATTTAGTCCTAGTGGTGTAAAAAAAAAGATACAAAAATTACTGCCAATTTAAGTTGGAGAACCCGCTGTGAAGTTCAATTGCTCGTTGAGTCATTTGATTTGTATGTTGGTTTTATTCATTTGAGATTTTCTCTCCGCTAGAAATGTTCGATACCAGTATTATAATTATATAGTATTGATACCTCCTCTCGATCCTCTATCTTCGTGTAATTTCAATGAGCGCAATATTTAATGCGTAGTAAATGTTTGATAGAATTGCAGTTAATATCCTGAATGCATAATGTATGCCGGATGTGCGGCACAGTAATTACGAATCACACGTAGGGTTGAGTGTACATAGATTATTGACGATTCATGACAAATTTTTTTTTGTTTTTTCCCGCTTTCTGGCATTATTACGTTAATAAAATTATAAATTCTGACTAATGTTAATTAGGTTGAAAATCGCATGCACCTGTTTTTTGCAATCACTATCGATAGCTGATCACTTTCTGTAAGTCATTTGTTTTGTAGACGTTCATTTGTTTTACACCTTAAACAAATGAACGTCTAAGAAACATATTCATTCGGATATATGAGCGCGATGTCGTGACTCTACGGATCATTCCCAGTAGTTCTATTGAATACCCTTGTAAAAACATACATAGAACTAGACTGGGACATTTCCTATTACTTATCACATTAGTTCTATTCTCCTCATCAAGTTGTGCTAATAGAATTAGGACAGTTCTATCATAGAACTGTTCAATAGAGCTACTGGGAATAATCCCACAAAATAGTAGAACTTGAAACTAACGAACTAAAATTAATAAACTTATTACTCAACAATATTATCTGGGAGTACGGTTAAGCTTTAAAAGAGCCACCATACCCCCAGGGGTACTGCCAGGGCTACGGTGGGTCGACAGCGAAAACTGTGCAGTACATCTACTTAGTTGTTTAATACCAACTATGGTTACTGTTTGAAAAAGGAGGAAAACAAGAACAAGTGAATGGACTTTGATCATCCATCAATGTTTGTAACTTACGTATGATTTCGTATTTCTATAATAATAATATATTGTGTTGATTCAGCCTCAAATCACTTTTATTACTTGACAAAAACACACATCAGTATTTTATTATTACGAATGTCCCATCTGGATACTTTGTTTTTTAGTCTTTGAATACGCACAATACTGCTTCTCTTTTACAATCGCTAAATGCCAATTTTTTTTATTCACTCTATTATTTGTGATACTGAATTTATTATAAATTGTAAATAAAACGTTGTAATATTGTAATACTCATGAATGAGAAGTGATTCCATAACTTTTAGTCACTTTCCTATTATAGTTTGTGCAAAAAAGATTTTTTTCGTTGTTTGTGTTTTTTTCTTTTTTCTTTTGTATACATTTTTAACTGCTATTTTAATGTTCATTACTTGTTTTTTTTATTTAACGCATATTTTGCAGCTCATTTGTGTAACAACATAATTTGTACAAACGTTGTTTAAAATGTGTTGTCTAAAATGTGAATGCTGTGTTAACTCATAAGTGGCATGTATATCAGAACCTTAGATTTAAGATTATTACTGTAAATGTTTTATATATATATGCTGTGAGTTTACCTAATAATAAATAAATAAATAAATCTCATGACACTCGACGGCATTTTCAAATGTAACGTACACACACGCGAGTAAAAGAGCGAGCGCTTCCGACCGCAGCGCGTACGCGACTAAAGCCAAATGATACATTTAGCCTGTTTTTAATGTGCCACTTTTGAAGTTCACATAACTCATCTACGGTTTTTTTACGCCGCGCTGTGGCACACGCACATACAAAACCCCCCCTCCTCTCGCTCACTCGCTGACGCCACCCCCGTGTTTTTGTTTTTGCGGGGGGTGAGGTCGAGCTACGCACTGTACTGTAACCTCGCCTTAATTACGTGTCATCTAGTTGATGCCTAAATATTATTGCTATGAATTACATATTTACGATTTTGAATGACAGAGCAACTCAAAAACAACAACTCTTACATTTTATATAGTCGAATGAAATCGTCGTTATGGTTGGCCTGAGCCTTTAAAATCGGTTTTTGTGTTAAAATCCGAATGATTAAATATCATTAAGTGATTCATCATCATCAGCCTTTAACAGTCCACTGCTGGACTAGGCCTCTCCTTTGAAAGGAGGAATTGGCCTACTTTATCACGCTGGCCAAATGGGTTGGTATAGGGTTTGTATCAAGTTTTCCTTCTCTTACAGTGCTGTTCTCTGCATAATATGCTCCCTCTGTCGGCTCTTACGACACCCATGGGATGATATGGGGTGGTGACAATCCGTATTCTTAATCCGTCACCACACGGACGAGATTAAGTGATTAGTGAAACGTTATTATATTACGCTTACTGATTAACAGTCCAATTCAGTTAATTGAAAATAATTTTGAATTTATTATATCTGATGTCGTTAGGTTTCAATGTTTTTAGGTATCAGATAAACCTTTGGTGTGCGTCGATCTCATATTTGGGCACATTTCTCTGAGAGTATCCACAGGTTGTAGCTGGTCAGTTACATATTCTGACGAAGACACCATACAAACTTTCTACAAGAACTTTCCGTGATTTGGCAATATTGGTCGGCTTGCCTATATAAATGGTTCACCAAAACCTGCCACGAGTATTCCTCTAACTTGCAGGTGTTTTAAGACAAAAGTTGTACCTGTGTTTGTCTGCAGCATGTTGTTTCTTGAATTGCAACAGGCTGGTAAGGCTTTTTACGTAGCTCGTTTAACAGTTGGCCAGAGTCTGTCACCTGACGACGTTTCACAGTCCATTGTCCTTTAGTCGTCTAAGCATTTAAGTTAAGAACACGAGCAGTGACCGAAGAGTTTCGTTTACACAATTTCTGTCGTTGTGGCTTTACCATTTCACTGAGTCTTTTTACATAACGTTTCAATTTCTATTAGCAACACTTGATGAACCTTCTCCTTCGTATGCACGGTGAGCTAAAAGAATCCTCTGCGTAAAGCTAATGGCCTTATGATGGGTTATTAGATCCCAATATCGAATGTTCCACTGATAAATGACCACAGCATAACTCTGCAGCGCAGAAGTGAGAATTTATTGTGGCATCGAACGGGTCAGTTTACAAAGAATTAACCTAATTTGCCACAGTCGTCAGCTTTTTAAAAGAAGCCAAAAGTTTGCCTTTTGTACAATGAATGCATTACATGAAATTAACTTTTATATTTTTACACCATTTGGTGTTTGCCGATCAAGTCAACACTCTAAATTCTGATGCCTGATGACTATTTCATGAGGAATTAAGCTAGCACTTTACAGCAATGGAGGAAGTTGGACAAAATAACGACATTATGACATTGTATGATGTTATACTGATTAAAGACTAATACAATTGAAGAACATAATATATATACCCTTAAGCCGTTTTCTGCCAACTTGCATGGTATTTCGTAAAGATTTCTTGAACGCTTCTATGTGTTTACTATTAAATCTTTGTGAGTTGTATGAGTTAAGAAAACGTTAAGGTCTTGAGATTGAGTTTACTGGGTTAGTTGGATCTCGGTCCAACGTGTTGTTCTCTGCACAACTTAAGTTATCCAACTTACGTCTTCGTTGTGGAGTGAATTTTAAACAGAGGGTTGTGTGTGTACTCTATATTATATTAAACTTTTATATTCAACAGTCGGTGTTTGAGACGTGCGAGAAGTAATTAGTTTCTATCTTTTAACCAGCATATGAATTGTAATTATGCAGTTCGTGATGTTATGAACGCGGCTTTCTATTGTATTTTATAATCCCGCATCACATTACTATTTCTGATGGCGTTGACATAATATTCAGCCAGATGTACTAGCATTCATTTATGCTATTATTCGTATCGTTTTCGCGGCTTTGTCATCTACCGTTTATGGTAAACATAACTAGTCAAGATTTACATAGTCAACAGTTCACTGATATTCTAATAAAGTATACAGTGAGAGATTTAATACTATTATATATTTATTTAATACTAATTTTAATACATTCTTGCTAAGTGATACAGTGCGGAGGAGTTGACTCATTTCATATCAGATGTAAGACGTAGTTTCCATTCACGACTAATGTTTAACAGTGGAGCAAATCTTTTACATTCAGTGCTGTGTGTTGTTCATTAGTGCACAGTTTACATTTATAATTATTACACAGCTATCATTTTAGATACGACATGACAATTTTATAAAATCCATCTTGGAAGGGAAAATAGAAGAAAGGAGAGGACGGGGTAGACCCAGAAGGACGTATATAGACGAAGTGAAGGAAAAAGTAAAAGTAACGTTGTATCAAGAAGTAAAAACGCTGGTTGAAGATAGGACTACATGGAAGATGCTCTACCGACAAGACCTCAACTCTTAGATTGAAATAGCAAAATAAATTTTAGATAAAATATGCAACATGTTGTACAAGTATTTTTTATTACGACGCAATTTTTTTTTTGTTTTAACGACATTTCACTGATTAGAGACCAAAATTATTTATCAGAGATTCTGAGATAATTCAAATTTTACGAAAGTTTCTCGATGAATACTTACCAAATGTTTCACTAACAAACTGTGTCTGACAATCATAATTACACTGATTAATGTTGTACACTATCAAAGATTATAAAGGCACGTTCATGCCTTTTTCGTATTCAATCACTATATATGAAAAATAAAACAAATTATTCTTATTGCTGCAAGTTGTGTTTAAAGCAATAGTCAATTTTGACGGTAATATTGCCGCGCTTTTAAAGAAATCCCTTACCTTCGTCTCAACAGCATTTTTAAGAACTTGATTACTTAAAAAGGATTCTGAGATAATTCATAGCACTGTAATATTGGTACACTGAACATCGTCAAATCGCGTGAAAAAAACCTATTTAAGGTATAAATACCTATTTGTTATTTAAACAATGGGGCATGGCTCATTGCTGCCTGACGAATTACTTGCGATGGGCGTGGAAGTAATTGCGGCGGCAGGTATCTAATACTAATATTTATAGAACTAATCTCAAGACCTACTGGTCCGATTTGAAATTCTTTCACTGTTTGATAGCCCATTTATCGAGGAACGCTATAGACTATATAACATCACGCTATGAGCCACGAGAGCGGACAAAGCCTTAAATAACGCGGGTCTAACCGCGGGCTCATCTAGTATATTTATATACTGCATACAAGTATTATACATTACATACATATTATTTACTAGCTGTCGCCCGCGGCTCTGTCCACGTGGATGTCGGTTATCGCGATAAAAACTATCCTGTGTCCTTCTTCGGGTCTTTGAGTGATTGAATATACTGCACGGTTGGCGTAGTGGTTTAAGTGGCCACCTCACCGCTTGACACTGCGCCGAGTGTTGTGGGTTCGATCCCCACACAAGGCAACACTTTGTGTGATTCATAAATTGTTGTTTCGAGACTGGGTGTTCATTGAGTCCGTTAGTTGTATGTTTGTAAAGTACCCCGCGACACAGGATTCAGTCCTAGTGCGGGAGTTGCCTTTAAAAGAAATGAAAAATTACATGCAACATTATAGATTATCATTAAGCTATCTTATAGGAGGATTCAGTCCACTCCAGAACCTTTCTGCTCCTATGGCCATCGGCATCGGTTCTTCTAGTTATGTGCCCTGTCCACTGCCACTTCAGCTTGGCTATTTACTTGTAGTAGACTCTCTTCAACGATTTACTGTTTAAAGAAGAAAATGTCGAACATATAGGCTCGCCCCCTATTACATTGGGACCTAAACATAACTGGCGAAAAGTGGGTGTATAGTACACCTCTGCCTACCCCTTCGGGGATAATAGGCGTGAAGTTATGTTATGTTATGTTATGTCGAACATAAAAATAACAACAACGTCATCTATTCATATTTCACGTCGAAGTTTCTGAAAAAGAACAGACAAGTTAAATGACATTATGATTTCAAGTACTGCCAGAGGAACCTCTGTTCAAAGTTTGACTGGGTCACTGTCTGTACTGAAGTAACTGAAGTATACTAGTATAACTATAAAATATCTAATAATAACAAACTGTTTCAGACCAGACGAGACGTTTTACTGATTAGGTTACATAAAAGGCACGTCGCCGTAACAGTAGCTACTGGTACTTTATGCCGATTTTGTATGGGAAAATGTTTTGGCCATTACACATCTCCCTGTGATTTGGGCACTATTGTCCACATAATTAGACATAAGTCCATGTTCAATGACTTTCCTTATACTTGCTCTGCTGTAACTCTAGTCTGCATGGTTCTTGCATTGTTGCAAGCTTTGACAGCTGACAAACCACGCAGCAAGTAATCTTATAGATAGATCTGCCACTTTACTGATCAAAAATTAAATACAATTAAGCTGTCTTTTGAAATTTGACGAGTTTGGTAAAGTTTTTGGAGACTATAGATGATTTTATTGTGCGTTCTTCATCTAGACAAATATATCGATGTTCATGGATAAAGCAAGACTTTTTGCTGAAGCTTATTTATTTACTTATGAATATCTGGATTTGCAGCCTTATCTATAATTTATGGTCCTTTTCTTAAGATTACGTGTCATCAAGCAATGTCTTGTCTGCAAATATAATTTCGACCCTTGTGGTCTACTTCCTTATCACGCTGGAGTAAAATATTCTTCAATGGTCATTTCACGTTCAAGAAGTCTTATTAGGTAATTTTGTATCGATTCGTAAAATCTGACATAGGTTCGAACCCGAGACGCTGTTATACTGATTAAAGATCATAATTATTTTAATCTGTTAACCACCATTGTCCGTGTGGTGATGGATTAAGAATACGGAATGTCACCACCCCATATCATCCCAATGGGTGTCGTAAGAGCCGGCAGAGGGAGCATATTATGCAGAGAACAGCACTGTAAGAGAAGGAAATCTTGATACAAACCCTATACCAACCCGTTTGGCCAGCGTGGTATAGTAGGCCAATTCCTCCTTTCAAAGGAGAGGCCTCTAGTCCAGCAGTGGACTGTTAAAGGCTGATGATGATGAATCACCATGGATTTAGGATGCGTTCTTTAATTCGAGTTGAATTACGCCCGTGGATCCCTTTGTCAAACGAGTTTTTAACCCTTGAGAGGCTCTTCTTCAAATTCTCATTTATCAGAGACACGGTGAAGCACTAGCTGTTTCACTTGATGTCTTGAAAGCTTTTGATAAGGTCTGGCATGATAGTTTCATTGGCAAGCTTCCAGCATTTGGCCTTCCCTCTGACCTGTGCGCTTGGATATCAGATTTTCTGAGGGACCAGTCCATTCGGGTAGTCGTCGATGGCTGTTCGTCAGTCCGAATGGCGTTTAAGGCCGGAGTCCCACAGGGATCAATTCTCTCCGCAACACTTTTCCTGCTTCACATCAACGATTTATTGAAAACAGGCATCTTCGGATATGTAGATGACAGCACGGCTGGATTACTTCTCATTAGATGCAGGGTGCGTGTCCATATAATTCTCCTCAGTATGAATCACCATGATACAGGCCTTTATTGTCTTTACGACATTGTTCCAGCCCACGACTCTTTGACGCATTTGCTCTCCTCAATGTCAAAGTCAAAAATCATTTATTCATCTAGGTCACAAAGTGACGCTTATGAACGTCAAATTTTAATGTATGTTACTTAATGCTTCTACATTTACATTTACTGCCCATTCGCAAAGCAATAGGTAGAACCACGAGAAAGAACGGGCAATACAACTCGTGGCCACTCTTTTTAATCGCCAGTGTTATGTTACATATTTTGTTTTTGTAAGGAGCTGCAACTGTTTCACATTGTAATTAATTACTTGTAAATAGTAATTAGGAACATACATAATACTTAAATAATTAATGCAGTTACCAATTTAACTGCTGTAGTAGCCTTCCAGTGTGAATATTGTGTAACAGGAGCATCCACTTACGTCTTATAATGTAGGCAACTCGCGACCATGTTCATAACTATATGGTGGAAATATATGTTATAGAAGTGACTGTATATGAATACACAAAATTACTAAAACATTAGTTTACAGCCCATAATCACGAGTTATCTTCATCTTACAGTGCAGTAAAACTTTAATAAAATTAGTGGAACAACAATGCAAATGTAAATGTAGTACCTAAGTTGAATGACCTAATAATACATGAACAGTAATTTAAAAGAACTAGAAATATTATATAAAGATTAACTGAAAAATGCAAAGTATCTATATAATTCTAATTAGGTATAAAGATCATGAGTTGTCTAGCGTAAGTGACCAGCTATCCTTATCACTGAAATAATCATTAATAGTATAATAACCTTTCTTAATAAGGCAGTCTTTTATTTTAGTTTTAAATGTACTAAATGGTAATTCTAAAAGACTAATTGGTATTTTATTGTATATACGAATACCTAGCCCTACAAAAGAATTATTAACTTTATGTAAACGATGATAAGGGGCATATAACCTATGCCTGTTTCGAGTATTTATGTTATGTATATCGCTTTTTGTGGTAAATAAACCTATATTTTGCCTAATGTACAAAATATTAGCAAATAAAAATTGCGAGGCTACTGTAAGAATTCCTATAGACTTAAAGCGTTCCCTAAGAGTATCTTTTGCACCTAACATGTATATTGCTCTTACCGCTCGTTTTTGTAGAACGAAGATATTCTGAATATTCGCAGCTTTGCCCCATAACAAAATGCCGTAGGACATAACACTGTGAAAATAGCTAAAATAAACTAAACGAGCCGTGTCGATGTCAGTAAGTTGCCTAACTTTTCTGACGGCATACGCAGCAGAGCTTAGCTTTCCTGCAAGACATGCTATATGTGCACCCCATTGTAACTTATTATCTAGTGTAATACCTAGGAACACTGTAGAGTCTACTGTGTCAAGTTCCTCCCTATCTAGCATAATATTAGGTCCCAGTTGTCTTACATTAGGTAAAGCAAATTTAACGCATTTAGTTTTCCTAGAATTAAGTACTAGGTTATTTGCTGTAAACCATTGTGTAACTTGTAATAGTGCATTATTTACATCATCAAATTGATTTCTATTCCTATCTACTTTAAAAATAAGTGACGTATCATCTGCAAAAAGTACAACATCACAGATGTTTTTTAAATAAAAAGGTAAGTCATTAATATATACAAGAAATAGAAAAGGACCTAAAATTGAGCTTTGTGGAACGCCTAGCTGTATAGGTAATTTAGAGGATGTAGTCCCATTTACATCGACACACTGAAATCTCTGCCGCAGGTACGAATCGACAACACTAAGTGCGGTTTTCTCTACGCCATAGTGGCGGAGCTTACGCAGTAGCGTGTCGTGCTGAACGCAGTCAAATGCTTTAGATAGGTCACAGAACACTCCAATAGCATTCTTTGATGACTCCCAAGCACTATAAACGTGTTTTATGAGAGCAACACCCGCATCAGTAGTGGATCTACCTTTATTAAATCCGTATTGATCCTTGTGAAGCAGACTATTTAAATTAAAGTGGTTTAGTAGCTGCTTTAAAAGAATCTTTTCAAATATTTTACTAAATGCCGGCAAGATAGATATGGGCCTAAAATTATTAATTTCATTTTTACTGCCAGATTTGAATAAGGGTATAATTTTACTTAATTTCATCAAATCCGGAAATACGCCTAGGTCAAAGCATTGATTAAAAATTATAGATAGGTAAGGCGCAACAGTCTCAACTAAATCAAATCCTCAAATCCTCAAACCAATCTAAGCTCAGGCCATGAACAAAGTGTCAACCATGTATACGAACCCACTAATTTTATGCGGTTACTGCCTAAACCTGATCCACTAACAACTCCAATCCAAACTGCCGCCTCTAGTGTTATAAACGTGACAAAAAGATATTATATGTGATTTTTTTAGGCTGTATGTTTATCCACAGAAGGCGATATAAAAATAAGGTAAATAAAATGTAAGTTTAGAAGACTTACTCAACTCGAGGTTTTCACTTTTCATACATTCAACTTTTTTATAGACGGCCAGCCCTAGTGTGATGCTGCACTGATTAAAGATCAAATTTATTTATCAGAAATCTTCTAGACAATGTTGTTCTCGACGTAAACATGTCCTATTTTAGGATTTTTGGCTTGTTATTTTATTTTATTTTATTCTTATAAGGAAAACTAGCAGCTATTATGTTTTATCATAGCAAATAACTCTTTGTGGACTTGCAGATACATGACTTTTGATAAAAATATCGTCTATTTCGCAGTCTTTGTCGTCACTATTGTGGCTTAGCTATTATTTTCAGCCATTTCACATCAGCTTTCAACTTCTTCTTACCACGGTGAAGTAACTACCACTAATTTACACATCTCATTACGAATCCATACTAATATTAAAAATACGAAAGAGTGTTTGTTTTGTCACCCAATTTTGCAGCTGTTTCAATTTCAATGCCAATTCTAAGGCTTTTTTGTTCTGGGTCAATTCTGCTTCCTCAAGATCCGGTGCGATGCCGAACGATGGATCACTGTTAAAGACCCAATGCATATGTCGGGAGTCTTTCAACAGCTTCTGTATAATATGCCGCTGGAGCACTAGATCACGAGTGCAGGCTCATTTAATTGTACGCGTAGCATCTTAGTATTGAAATTGGTACATGTGTACCCATTAAATGTTGACTTTAATATTTCTTGTTATGAACTATTTCAATTTTACCACTGTGGTTGTAAACAGTCATTATTATTATGTGTTATTCATGCTTGCATCTTTGAATTTGGGTTTTCCATCGCATTCTGCTACTGGAAATCACATTTCAATATCTGACAATCAAGACAAAGACATCCGCTTTATTCATCATTATAATAATTATTATAGTGCGCGACTTCTTCATAAGCCATTTCGTAATCACCGGTTCCGATGTTTTCTTGCATTGAATTGTTTTCAACTCAGGCTGTCACTGCAATGTTCTCATCCTTAGGCTTAATATTAACTTAACGGTAGCAATAGTGGTACTAAAGGTATTCTGAATTTCGTATATATTTTTTTCCGATTGAGCAGACGTGAAGTAAGGCTTGAAACATCAACATCAATATTTTTGGTATTGAACAGTAACTGTATTATTTAACCATTTTATGTGTTAAACAATAAATTGTCGCATGATTCATATCGCCATTAACACGGCATTCCATTGCATTTGGAAATTTCAAGTCACTTTACCATTTTTACACATTTGCCTATGATTTGGGTATCATCGTCCCCATAATTAGGCATAACTCCATGTAAATAAATAAAATTTGTTTATTTTCATTTTCTTACGAGCTAGTTACATCAGTAGTTGGGGTACTCCTTTTAAGCATGTATAATATTTGTGTTAGGAGCCCCCGCTCTTCACATTACACAGTTATAAAACTAGTCAGGTAAGTATATCTATAAAGCAAAATTTAAAAAGAAGAAAGATAAATTACAAATAAAATAATAAAAAAAGAATACATAGAGAAACCATGTTTATTATGTGTGTGCGTGCGTGCGTGCGTGCGTGTGTGTGTGTGTGTGTGTGTGTGTGTGTTTGTTTGTGTATTCGTTAGTGTGTGTCTGTGTGTGTGTGTGTTGTGTGTGTGTGTGTGTGAGTCATCATATATACATATCATGATACTATATATAAGAGGTCTTCTGTACTACAGTAATTGAGGGTCTTCAGCCAAAACAGTAAGGCTCTTTTACAGTCATGAACAGTCATTGAGTAAATGTTAATAATTTTATTTATTTTGTTATATAAATATGAGGACTGTCTATCAAATTGTCTTCTTGCGAAGGATGTACTGACCGTTCTGGTGGGAGCAACATTAGAATAATTTCGTTTTTTTTGGATTCTGGGCTCAAATTTGAGTTTAGAGTGTACCTTAAGGGTAATATGGAAAATGTATAATTGCCTTACAGACAAGATGCTAGCCTGTTTGTACAGTTCGTCGGTAGAAAATCGATACAGCTTATGGTACATTACTTTTATAATGGACCTCTGAGCCCTCTCTAGCTCAATGAATTTACTTTTTATTGATCCCCCCCACACAGGTATACAATACGATAATACAGATTGAACCAATGCTACATATATTTTGTTCAATATTTGAGGTGGTGCGACGTCACGTAATGTTTTAAAAACCGATATGAATTTCCTAATTCTACTTTTGAGAAGTTCTAGATGTGAGTGCCAAGATAATTTCTGGTCAATCATAATACCAAGGTATTTGGTATTACATACTTTATTGATGATGGGGCAATTACAATTTGTAGAGTAAATATTGGTGCAGTTATGAATCCGGAGTCCAAAGTTTACGGGCGGTTGAGACGAATTATATATAGAAAAGCAAATAAAATTAGTTTTGGTTATATTTAAGGTTAGGAGATTACTATTAAGCCATTCAGCTACCCTAGTCAGTCCAGCTTCAGCTGATTCTTGAACTTCTTTCCAAGAACTTCCAGTAAAAACAATGGCTGTATCGTCGGCATATGAAAATATACTACCGATTGGGATATCAAGCCTACACAGATCGTTCATATAGATAAGAAACAGGGTAGGTCCTAGAACACTACCCTGTGGGACGCCGTAAAGGACGCGTTCTGGTTCACTAATATACTGATCAATTTTGACTTGCTGCTGACGTTCCGTAAGATAGCTTTTAAATAACAGAAGAGCATTTCCACGTATTCCTATATTTTCAAGCTTGTTTATAAGAATGGGAACAGAGACAGTGTCAAATGCACTTTTTAGGTCAATAAAAACTGATAAGCATTTCTTGCTTTTGTCCAAATTATCAATAATTAAGGAACTAATATTGTATACAGCATCTTCAGTGCTGTTAAGGTGCAATGATATTGTATTTGTTAAGGAAGTTTAGCAATCTTCTGTTTAATAACTTCTCGATTATTTTAGAAATAACTGGCAGCACATAAATGGGTCGGTAGTTATGGACATCATCCCTGTTTCCACTCTTATAAATCGGCGTTATTATTGATTTTTTTAGGGCTCTAGGGAATATGCCAGTTCTGAAACAAAGATTAAAAAGGTGACTAAGTATAGGGACTATTAAAGATTTTATAAGTTTTAGAAATTTTGTGGGAATATTGTCCCATCCAGGAGAACTATTGGAGTCAAGGCTCAGCAGTATACTTTCCACCTCCATAGGATCGGTCTCTAGTAAGACAAAAAAAGATAACATAGAGTTATTTGCTGCTGATGATAACCCAGAACAGTGGCCACCGTAGCTATTAAGTATGGATTCTGCCAGATTTTAACCAACATTGACAAAAAACCTATTAGCATAGTTAACAGAATCGATTGGGTCGGCATGCTTGTATAATAAATTTGTATTCGATACTTTTGTGAGCTTATACTGTGTGATGTCATTTATAGTTTTCCATAGAGTTTTGTGATTGTTAGTTGATGCAGACAATTTATTTTTATCATATTTACGTTTTAAATTTCTTTATGAGGTTATTGCAATAATTCCTGTAGCGCCGGAAGGTAATTTTCAAGACTTCATTAGTAGGTTCGTTTTTCAAAGATCTTTGCATATTATTTCTATTTCTTATACACCTAAGAACACCTTCGGTGATCCATGGCTTTATAATCCGTTTATTACAAGGGATAGGTATAATTCTCGTGTGAAGTGAGATAGATCCTATAATTTTCTGGAGAAGCATATCAGTAAGATGATCAGGATTATCACAATACAACAATTCTTCGAGATTTGACATTTGGAAGGTGTTACATGCTTTATCGAAGTCTATTATTTTTCTAATTTTTGGTGGGGTGTATAATTTAGATACTTTAGAAAGGCTTAGTAAAATTGAGAAATGGCCTGTGATGGATGTGTCTAGGATTGCAGTAAATGCAGTAGCACTCTTTTTGTCTATTTTAATTAAAAAGTAATCTAGACAATTTCTTCCTCGCGTAGGTAAGTAATGAGTAGGCAGTAAACCGTGATGCACCATTATGTTTAGATCATGTTCCCTATTATTCCTTACATACGTAATTTCCGTGGGGTCTGGTATCAAGTTTATATTTAAGTCACCAGCGAGAATTACTCGTTTGTGTAATGTTCAATGGCTTTCCTAATAATTTCTCGGCTTTAATTCTAGTTTGCATGGTTCGTGGATTGTAGCAAGCTTTAGCAGCTGACAAACCACGCAGCAAGTAACCTTATAGATAAGAATGATGTTTTACTGATTAATGTTTTAATACTTATTACAGCTGGAAAAAATGTTTTTATAGTGTGTTCTACGTGAAGACAAATATATAGATCATATTCGTGGTTTCAGTAGGATTAGCTATTGGATAAATTTTCAACTCAAAAAGCTATTGCGTATTAAGTGCCCTTTCTGAGGCTCTGTTGCTTTCTGTGACAAACAATCACACGATGTATAATTCTGCAGCTTATGACGTCATGAACTTGTCGTATCAACTGTATTCTACGATTTCAGATCACATCACAATTTCTCAAACATGTGACTGTTTTGTGGACACTATTGACTCAAATGACACTCGGTTATGTACCCTAATGTCGAGGCGCTGATTCGTTTCTCTATAGATGCAGCCTGTACTTATCAGTGTATCTCGTTAGTTGTTCGTTAAAGATAATTTCAACGATTATTCTCAAAGAAGCTCTAGTTTTATTCTAGCCTCTATGATTCGTGGATTATTACATGCTGTTGTGTACACAAGGCAATCAAAAGTTACCTTGGCTATCGAGGACGGTAGGAGTGTGTGGTCTAATGACTTTATTTGATTAATGATCCAATCATTATGAACAAGGTGACACTTGTATTCTATGCCGTGTGGTTGACGGCATAGAATACAAGTGTCACCACCCCCTATCATCTCGTGGGTGTCGTAAGATAATTAGGTATGTGGACAATCGAATGATGTTGATCACGTAATGTCTTCTGTTCATTGTCGATTATATCCTGCTTTGTTAGAGGGTGTCGTAAGAGGCGACTAAGGGATAACACGATGCAAATACTATCTTTGCGTAGAGACGGAAAACTCGACATCAAACCCTATACGACTGCCTCGTTGGTTTCGCGGCATAAATGTGCGCGTGGGATCGGGAGGTCCCGGGTTCGATTCCTGGGTCGGGCAGTGTTATTGGGTTTTTCTGTCACGAAATTCTCAGTAGCAGCACGGAGTCTGGAAATGTGCCCGGTACGGCAATAGGCTCGCCCCTTATTACGTGGGACTAAAGTATATCTGGCGAAAAGTGGGTGTAGAAATACACCTCTGCCTACCCCTTCGGGGATAAAAGGCGTGACGTTATGTATGTGTATGTATGTCATTATGAACAGTCATTTGAAATTTGACAAATATGGTAAAGTATATTAAGCTTTGATGAGTTCACCCAAACATGCGTTTGAGTTTCCTTGAATGTATGATTGAAACATAATTGAATCATACATTCAAGGAAACTCAAAGTATTCAGTCGAGATGATGTACCCCAAGGTACCTAAATAATTACTTGGTCGCGTTTAGGATAACGAAACAGTGAGGAGTCAAACTTTCAACAAGTCAAATTCTTTTACGCCTTATTACAGAGCCTGAGTCAACCTTGAACAACTGATGGGGTGCATGTCAGAGAACCTCCCCGTGTGCCTGACGGCTGCTGGTTCTCCTTGATTCGCTGAGAACATAGCAGTTGATAGGCCGGTGAACCCCAGGCAAAACGGGTAGAAATATCATGTGTTTATCAGGACGTTGCTACCTGTAACTAATCTCTGACGTCGCGAATACTACACGAAATAAAATCACCACGGCGTCTCTTCGTTACTGTGGAGTTCCATGTTGGGACTCCGTGGGAGATGTCCAACACCACTCCTCCTCAAAGTCCCTTTTCCTAGTACCACTCTGCTCTTTGGAGTGGACACGGGATGAGACTTCGACGGACTTAGTGCGTACTTACACTACCGCCAAGCAGACAGTAGGGGATTTTGTTTCTTCTTTGCCTTTCACTCTTACCGGCCTCAACTGTTTCTTACTGTCTTCCGATCTCGTAATCCCGTAGTTGCAGTGTCGGGGTCACGTCTCGCGGCTGTTAACGGGACCGAGGGTCTTGGCTTGATTGCCCGGACCGCGTGCAAGACAATCACTATAACTAATTACCCCGAATCCTAAGCTGCTGCGCACGGCGAGAGGATGCATGACTGGTGGGATGTTCAGTTTCAAGTGCAACCCACTCAGGGCACCAGCCACCACCCTGATCGTATTAAGGCTTTCCCGGGCATCGCGGGATCTCTGCCCGGGTGGACTATTTATTGGTCCTGCACTCGTGGGTTATGTCATATTATGTCAGAATTTTTCAAAACTTTAAAACCAGTGTGGGTAGACAACCCAAAATTTCGCACGCCCATTTCTGCGCGAACTTCAACAGTTGAGAGCGCGAAAGCGCAAAAAGATAAACCTGCCGATGAGCAGTCCGAGACTGATTTCTCTGTGATATGTACGGCGAGCATGCAGAGCGAAGAGAGTCTCTCGAGAATTCCTCATTACCATGCACACTCACGATACTCCCGATCGGAATCGGCCTTGAGTGATGAGCGTGGTGACGCAGTCCATGCACCGGAAGTATCTACGGTGCGGAGGAGAAAACCGCGAGGTCAACCAGCTGCGCTCGGTAAAAGCTTCGGCTCAAGAGAGGTAAATCGATGGGTTGAGTGCGAAGAGCGCGATTACCGTAAAGACGAGCGGGTCGAACCGGCTACACAAATAGATACCATTTCTAATACTTCAGCGTCTTCTGTGACGCATAGTGACGCAACAAACTGTACCGTCGCGCAGCTGCGCTCCCGTCTACAGGATGCCTTAGAGGTTGTAACCTTAGTCTCAAAGACATCAAAGGAGCTTGATGAAATTGATCAAACCTCTCTAATGCAATCGGTGGCCGCGATTAAACAGATGACAGATGTGCTCCTCATTCGCGCTACTTCCGATGAGACACAAACACAAAAGCTGAATACTGAAAACGCCTTTCAGCTGAAATTACGGTGCTTAGACGTCAGCAAAATAAGCTCTGTGCCGATATAGTGAAACGTGCTACACCAAACATTGCAACTGAAACAGATGTTGCAGGCCTTGCAGAAGTTTGATAAGACGTCCGATTTTAGACAATCACTCTCTGCTCTTGATAGACAAGTGGATCGCTTGCCCCTGGTCCAACAGGCGCAGCCACAGTCATCAGCACAGACGCTTGAATCTTTTGCGACCGAAGTGGTGACTCAAGAGGCGTCAATCACCCCGTCATCAAGAGAGCCCACTGCACCACAAGCCACGAAGATCAAGACGCCTTCTGGTATAATGCCTGCCAACGTCGCTTCCCAAACTCGCCAGACGGCTTCTATCCTTCAAAACAATGAATCGGAGACGGTCTCCCAAAGGAAGGAGACCGCCAAAGAGAGACGCAAGGTCGCAAGGAAAACCAAGAAATTGACAAAGAGTCTCCTCCCTCCCACCTCCACTGCAGACGTTTTGATACCAACACCAATAGCAATCGGGCAAGGAGAGGAGTGTGTTGAGAAACCGCGAGACGTTATCAACCCCACCGATTTGGTGATGATGGCAACGTATCGAGATAAAGTCAACGTATCCGTCGAAGTAGAAATTTTCGACGGCCAGACCCGAAGAAACCCTATTATGAGCGTTCCGCTAAAAATATTCGTCAGGAAGCCTCTATTGTTGTGAACTCACTCAATGGCTCACCCAAGACTCAAATGTTTGATGCGGTGATGCCTGGCTCTGCTGATTGTAGAAGACGGCAAGAGGACTGGTGGTCAGACAGTTTTGCTCAGCTACGCGCACTTTGCGTGGCTGCGCGGCGTCGGTATACCCGGTTCCGGAGGAGGCGTTGTCGGCCACCCGATTTTACTGCTAGAGAGACGGAATTGTACGAAGAATATAGGACAGCCAAACGTGTCCTTAAGGAAGCTATAGAACCGGCTAAACTCGACGCCCAACAACAGCTGCTGGAGTCTTCAGACCGTCATCCTAAGAGAGGGTCGTAGTCGTCTTCTAGCCGCAACTCCGAGTGTCAAAGGCGTCAAGTATGTGACGATCCTCAGTTAGCATAGTTATTGTCAGCCTGCGGACGGCAAGCCCAGGAGCCGCACATCACCTACCAAAGGCTGAGATTGAGAGACTATCTAGTTATTTTCAATTAATTTGTTTCAACTACATACATACATACATATCGTCATGCCTTTTATCCCCGAAGGAACGAAAATACTAAACCCTTTTTTTGTCTGGACTTTAAAAGATGAAGAAAAGACTAAAGAAATTGAAGTGACAAAAAAAAAGCAATGACTCTGAGTTTGTTTCGGCCTTTCTTCTCAAGAAGTCATTTAGCTAGGAAAAGCCGGCATCATCTAGAATAGGGTTTTGACATGTATAAGTGTTGTAAACAACCAAAATGCAGAAATAAATATGTCTTTATGTCCACGCGCACATTTATGCCACGAGACCAACGAGGCAGTCGTATAGGGTTTGATGTCGAGTTTTCCGTCCCTACGCAATGATCGTATTTGCATCGTGTTATCCCTTAGTCGCCTCTTACGACACCCACGGGAAGATAGGGGGTGGTGACACTTGTATTCTGTGCCGTTAACCACACGGCGTTTTAACTAACGACTATGTTTCTGTGTTTCGTTGCTTCGGTATCTTATTGTTAATTTATTTATTTATTAAAAGATCAAGAAAAACAGTTGTTGTTTTTGTAACGACGGAACAATTTAACTCAAAGATTGCCCCGCTCGCGTCCTATATGAGCTGGACCCACGACCACAACAGCCTTTTGTTGCTGGCTTCACGGAGCTGGGCCTGCCTCGGTTCGCCGGGGTCCCATCTGTCTTAAGCTGACCGCTCGGACGGCGTGAAGGGTATAGCGACCTGCGAAACACGCCTTCAGTCCATCCGCCTTAGCGCAAATACTGCCCGATCAAAGGACCTGCGTTTATTAAGGAGAGGAAGAAAAGAACCAAACAGCCCCGAACCAGTAACTGCACGCCCTTTACGGGTTGCCGCGAAGACCTGAGAGTCTAGTACGAGTTTAACACGCTGACGATAGACTAGTCAACGGGAACAATTTTCATACATTTCCTAAATGCGCTCCCTAGCGGACTCTACCGATCGCTACTATCCGATAGGGGCGTTTTTAGAAAATGATTGTTCCCGTCGACTAGTCTATCGTTACCTTGATGATCGAGTGCAAAACTCGTAGTAGAGCCTCTGCTATAATGGGCAACAGCCTCTGTGGGCCACTTGGGCTGATTGACTACGAAATTAAGTCCTGCTCCGTGCTGGACATCGCTCGTCTCGCCTTTCGAACAACAACAACCTATGTCTCAACGAATTACCCAGTGTACTTACTCGAACTAAGAAATTAAAGTTGGTTCATATGTTATTTATCTTTAATCGTGTGTCTTTTACTATATTTTTTTCTGCATTTTGGTTGTTTACAACACTTATACATGTCAAAACCCTATTCTAGATGATGCCGGCTTTTCCTAGCTACATGACTTCTTGAGAAGAAAGGCCGAAACAAACTCAGTCATTGCTTTTTTGTCACTTCAATTTCTTTAGTCTTTTCTTGATCTTTTAAAGTCTAGACAAAAAAAAAGGTTTAGTATGCAAGTACAATTAAATCATCTGACGCTTTTGACTGACTCGGCCCACTGATGGCCCGCATTCAACAGCAATCGTACGGCTCAACCTTGATTGAGGAAGCCAGCACAATCTGTATCACTATGCCTCCACGCCATCAGAAGGTGTATGCATAAGCATGTCAGCCTAAGCCATCAGACAGGTTGCCACAACAGAACTATTTGTTTATATGTTTAATAATGCCCACATTGTACTCACAACTTTACATGCTAATACATAGTAAAATACATGTTGTAAACAATATGTAAAAATAATAAAAATTTAAGCAATTAAATGTCATATATATGTATAAATGTCAGAAAATATTATTGAATGCTAATTTTAGAATATCTAAAAAATACAATAATAATATATTACTTAAGTAATTTTAAATGTCAAAAGAAAATAACAATGTCAAAATAAAATAAATAAAATAACAAATGTCAAATCGAAAATGACAGAATGTAAAGATATAAGTACTACAAATGTAAATAAAAATATTATGTCACTAATTTCAAAATGTTGTAGCGGCTGCTGACGCTACAAATTATAGACAAGGCACGATATTGTGTAAGTGCGGCGCACGATATTGTGTAAAAATAGTCACATAATTTATCGTTAAAGATTCCTACATATTGACCCGCTATAGAGTTTATGTTTAGTTTGCATTCTCAGAACTAGCGCTCCGGTAACTTGATAAATGTTTATGTGACGTGAGTCGAGTGCTAGTGTATCTGATTACCTAGATAGTTGCCTCAGTATTATTTTATGTTATTGTTTCTTATAAGTAGTTATTACCAATTTCTTTTTTCTGAATTGTATATTGTTCTTCTATTTTTTTTATAAAGGGGGAGTATTGTAGCGGCTGCTGACGCTACAAATTATAGACAAGGCACGATATTGTGTAAGTGCGGCGCGGCAGTCGTCTTCCCGCTCTTGTATAGTTAGGTCGTAGTTATGTAGTTTATTTACATCGTTATGTGGTACCACAGTAAAGTATATATTTTCTTCTTTTGGCATCTTTCTTTCTTCACCCAACCGAACATCTTTCTCATACCCCTACATTGGTGACCCCGACATCGAAGACGCAACCTTCGGCACAGCTTCGGCAACGCGGCATCGACGCACGTGCACATGGTCAGCGGAGTCAAATAAGCGCATGTGCAGCGTGGCAACAGCGAGCAGCCAAGCAGCCTGGACACGGAGACATCCTGGTATGGGAGACGACTCGCCCTTTTTACTACGACCGAAAGGGCTTACGACCTAACTGCGGAGAACACCTGAGTCAGGACACGTGGAACCTAAAAGTGGAACATACAATACCTACGAACAACAGCGATCACGGCAATATGGGCAGCAGGAAAATTCCGGAGCGGCATACGACGGCGGCGGCACTCTGCAGGACAGTGCGTACGTCGAGGCACAACGCGTAAGGCGTATTGACCTTGGTGGCGAGGCAGCATTCCGCACCAAGACGAATAATACGCAGCACACTCCGAGGACGAGATCGACACGGGACCGGCGGTGGCACTCTACAGGACAGTGCACGCGTCGAAGCGGCTCATCACACTTGGAGGCGAGGATGAATACCGCTCAGTGTTGGATTGCGCACCCTGTCATCTCTCAGTACGGCCCAAGCAGAATACGAAGATCGCTGGCAGAATCGGTGAACGTATTTGCTTCTTCGTACGACCAGCTCTCTCTACAAGCAGCTTACGAAGAGCAAAGGAAGTTCGAAAGAAACGGTGGCAATTGAGTTATTATTGTGTTTTTGTGTTTACTCTTCTAAAAATAGTCACATAATTTATGTTAAAGAGTCCCACATATTGACCCGCTACAGTGTTTCTGTTTAGTTGGCATTCTCAGAACTAGCGCTCCGGTAACTTGATACATGTTTATGTGACGTGAGTCGAGCGCTAGCGTGTCTGATTAGCTAGATAGTTACCTCAGTATTATTTTGTTATTGTTTCTTGTAGTTGTTACCAATTTATTTTGTATAATGTTCTTCGATTTTTTTTCAATAAAGGGGGGAATATTGTAGCGGCTGCTGACGCTACAAATTATATGCGAGGCGTAATATTGCATTAGCGCGGCGCGGCAGTCGTGTCCCTTCACGCATACAGTTAGGTCGTAGTTAGGTAGTTTATTTATATCGTTATGTGGTACCACAGTAAAGTATATATTTTCTTCTTTTCGCATCTTTCTTTCTTAACCCAACACAACATCTTTCTGATACCCCTACAATGTCAAAATTCATAATGTCAATTTATAACATACATATAAGTACCCACTCAAAACAAAACCGTACCTCAGTATCTACACTATTATCTCCTTTACAAAACTGAATCATGAGCGTCTCATTATACCCTGTACAAGTTAGCTTGATCTTTTTGACAGACAGGCTAGTGATGGGAAACAGAAAATATCTAGTAGTCCAAAAAATAACGTTTTAAAATACTTGTAACTGACGAGATGGTGTGGGTGTATTATGTGTGAAATTCTTTAGTGCACTAGACATATAAAACATTGGGAAGATAAGCGACGGTGGGTCAATATTCATAATAAATACCTATTTGATATTACAGGGTTATTTTTGTACCTCCCGCCAAATTTAAAGAGGTGGTTCAGACCATGAAAGTAAGCAACTTTCCCAAAGAAACACGGGTCTAAAAGAGAAAAAAAATCCAGACCTTCCACACAAAATTGACCACATGATTGAGCAGTTTTCTATGGGAAGGTCGAATTATTTTTTCACTTTTCGAGCCATGTTTCTTTGGAAAAATTGTTTAGTTGCAGGGTCCAACCAACTATTTAAATTTGACGGTAGGTCCAATAATAACCCTGTATGTAAAAATTAAGGTTAAAAAATAAAATAGATTTATTTCTAAAACAGTTTTTATTAAGGAAGAGGAGCACAGCCAAGATCATCAATATAGGGCAGGTAGTCTTGCTTCCTCTTAACTTCTTCCTTTAACCTTTTCTTTCCTATTGACTTTACTCCACACTACTGACCCCGAGTGTTTCCGACGTTCGGCTTATGTGTCCAGTCGATGGAACGATGGAATGCGTAATTCAAATTAGATTTTTTTTTTATCTTAGTTTTCTAAAAAGGGTTCCAGCTAAAGAGAGCCCAACCACTAGCCAAAGAGACCTCAACCAAAAGGACCCCCGTTCGTAACAATAACTTAACAATGATCTTTAATAATGATTTTTGTAATCGATATTTGTAACAGTTACTGCCTGTTATTCGTGTCCCATCCGTCCGACCGATGTATCATTGTACAAGCGTCTATTATTTTCAGTGTTCCTATTAAAATTTTACTTTAAAGCAATAAAAAGTCTTAAATTTTCGGATAACGCTTGAATCATTAGGGACTTTTGTGCATTTTTTTTATATCTTTTCAATTTTTAAAATCATTAAATTAAGTGTGGTTGACAGCATAGAATACAAGTGTCACCACCCCCTATCTTCCCGTGGGTGTCGTAAGAGGCGACTAAGGGATTACACGATGCAAATACCATCTTAGCGTAGAGACGGAAAACTCGACATCAAACCCTATGCGCGTGGGATCGGGAGGTCCCGGGTTCGATTCCCGGGTCGGGCAAAAGTGTTACTGGGTTTTTCCGAATTCTCAGCAGCAGCACGGAGTCTGGTGATGTTCCCGGTAACGGCAATAGGCTCGGCCCCTATGACGTGGGACCTAAAATTCATGGCGAAATGTGGGTGTAATATAACACCTCTGCCTTCGGGGGCAGGCAGAGGTGCAGATTTAATTTATTTATTTATAGACTCACGCCTATGCGTGAGTCTATAAATAAATAAATTAAATTAAGAAAATAATATGTTCGTCATTACAAAGTTATGCCTGTCATTGCAAAAAATTTACATCTGTCAAAAAGATCAAGCTAACTTGTACAGATAGGGTACTATTTTCAAAAATAGCCATTCGTAACAGCTACGAATGGCTATTTTTGAAAATAACTCCATCTATCGGTAAATGAGAGAACTAGAAGAGAATGGATATACCGGTAGTTTAAAAGTGTTTTATCTATTCTCGGCTAGATAGCGTTGCTGTATCGACTGTTTCCGACTGTTACGAGAACATTCTCGAGAAGGCTAGAATAGGCTAGTTTGTTATCCGGCCGGTATAAATACCGCGTGGATGGGCGGAAAGACAGTTACAGTTGAATTATCGGAGCGATCAAGAAGCGAAGGAGTGCGAAAATTAAGTGAGTCGGAAGTGTTTTCTAGTGTTTTAATTGGTGTTTTATTAGTGTTGGAAATTAAGTGTGTATAAAATTGTGTTAATGAATAAAGAACAGTTTTGTGGCAAAGTGCATTTAATTTATCACCGAACCCCAGCTCGTAACAGTAGTAAATATTAAGGAATAAAATAATTAAGTATAGATAAAATTAAACCTTCATGAATAAAAAAAATTGGTACAAGACAACTCTCCGATAGGGTCCGCTAAGGGGCGCATTTAGGAAATGTATGAAAATTGTTCCTGTCGACTAGTCTATCGTCACTGTGTAAAACTCGTACTAGACCCTCAGCTCTTTACACAAAAGAGACATGTCCTTGAAACTCCCCTCTTTGGATGGCTACCCTTTGCTTTAATAAATGCGTTGTCCTTTGTCCTCTTGTTGTAAATTTTTTTGAACTACTTTGTTTTGTAATAACCATTTAAACACTTTGATTATTAAAGAAATAAATTGGAATATACATACGTTAAGCTTAACTAACATATTTCATGTAATACATTAAAATGTAACATCAAAAGTTGGCGTTGGCGTTACATAACGCCATCTATTGGCGAGTAGCATCAACTGTGTGACCATTGGCTAAATAATATATTTGATATTACAGCGCTTAACCGAATAATGTTCACTAAATCAAAATCAAAACTTGACGTACAACTACGGAATGTACATTGTAGTATGTACAGAAATTAAATCTTTACTGTTGCTCCATGATAACAACCCATATCAATGAGGAACAAAAAATATCAAGTTTAATATGTAAACCACAGATGGCGCCACATATGCCCTAAATTAAATAGGATGGTTTGTTCAAAATTTGTTGAAAATGCCATCTTTAATCATTCTGTTGAACTAAGCTATGCAAGTGTCAGCTGCGTATATAAATACGCATGCAGTGAGTGCGTGCATAACGTAGTTCAACAGATTTATGCCAGGTGGAGCTTTACCAAAGTTTTGAATTATTTATTTTATGTAATATACTTAAGTGCATCTTGATGCACTGTTCCTAGGACCCTATGATACGCGATTACAACGTCACTGCGCAGGGTCAGTTTGATTGATCGGCTCATTCATTGTTAGTCCTATTGAGGAAGTACTTGCTTGTAAACACTGAGAAATAATTATGTTTTGTGAATTATAACGGTAAATACCTAATACATTAATATAGGTACATATTAATTAGTTTTGTTTGTACGAGTGCGTTGGTATTATGTGGAGTTCGAAAGATTGTCTACGAGATATATTGTTGTATTTACAAGTGTGTAGGTTTAGAGTGCAGTAATAGTTGCATCTTATTCAGTGTTCATGAGTTCGGTTGAGGAAGCTGTCTTTATGATACTTCGGTCATATTATACTTTGTAATTGTGGACTGAGTGCGTTTCATGTAAAGTTAGAAGGCTGTGCAGTGCGTGAGTGATATATTTAGTGTTATGATAGATAGTTAGTCGTGTGATTGTTTCTGAGGTTTAATTCAAGCAGAAAGACCAGCGGCCGGCAACACTGCGCAGTTTTGTTAAACAATTTTAAATCTTATGTTCATATCGAAAGTGCATAATATCGCTTGATTGATTCCACACAGTGGCGTCGCTTGGGGCACAGAAAAGATTTTCTGTGCTTGGAGCACCATTATCGGGTTTTCCAAGAGATGTTAGACACTTTAGTTATGTGCTAAGAAGGCCCGATGACCACATAGTGAAGAAGTGCCTTTCCATGGCTACGCAACAAAGAGAGAGAGGTAGGCCAGTAACAACTTGGATGACGAATGTTCAAAGGGACATGAAAATGATGGGCCTATCCGACGATGATGCTCACCAGCGAAGCAAATGGCGCCTCATGATTAAGAAAGCCGACCCCGCCTAACGGGAAGAGGCGAGGACAAAGAAAAAGAAGAAGTTATAAAGATAAGGTTTATAATTGTTTGACACTAACATTGCTCACAGCCGCATCGCGTCACCGGCCGTTGTTCTCTCCGTATGAATATTGTCTGATGGAATACGTGTGAATGAATTTATGTGAAGTAGTAAAATATTTTCGTGTTAAGACATTTATACTGCTATCTGGTAAATTCATTCTCAAGCTTTGTATTGCAATGCAACTAGTAGCTAGTGAAATAGGTTCGTCAGACTTAACGACCAATATAGATTGAACTGTCTTTGTACAGTCTCGCCTTACAAACACAGCTCATGCTACACTGTCTGCTCAGCTCGCTGTGTGTTGTGGTGTCTACGTGTTACATAGTGTAGGTATGTGAGGTGTACACTCAGCTTGTTATGTTGTTTACAGGATACAGAAGCCGCGCCGCTTCGACGTCCGCGCTTGTGTACGAGGAGGAACGTCCACGAGCGACGACACGCGATCACGACACACCCACCAACGTAACGTCCATCACTAACTATTTATACATCGCATCATTGCTTGCTACATCATCCTCCTTGCGCTATGCCAGTTGCAAACCCGGAATCCACTTACTAGTCTAACCGGATTTGACTGAATATCAGCTTTCCCACAGAGCGACTGCCGTCTGTCCTCCGCAACCCAAAGGGATAGCGATATTCCATGGTTTTGACTAGTATCAGTTCATTTGAGGGTACTGACTCCCCGTAACGACTGTCAAAGACCTTCATAACAGCCGGGACCGACGGTTTAACGTGCTCGCCGAGGCTCGAGGCCAGCGATAATTACCGATACCCTCTGCATGGCAGTCCGTTGGTATCTCCACTAGGCTATCGCTTCCTCGATCCTCCTATGATCCTGTACAATATACATTATTTATTTATTTGATTATATAATTATGTTTTAATTATGTGTAGTGTCACTAGTGTCCACTTAAGCTGGTACAACTCACGTCACGCTTTATGTTCGGTTTGGCGAGACTGCGATCATCATCATCCTAGGACTTGGCTTGCGCTTTGAAGACCAGGGTCTGGTGTTACTGCTACACTGAGATTTGACTGATTATCAGTTTTCCATGCGACTGCTGTCTGATCTCCACAACACACAAGGATATAAACATCGTTCTAGTGTTAGGTTAGACTGAATTCCTGATAACGACACCATACTTAGATGTTCATGATAGCCGGGACCCACGGCTAACAACGCTGACTTCCTTACTCCAAGAATTATTGAAAATTTCCTAGCAGAAGTTCCTGACAAAATGTTATGAAGAGCTTCTTGTCAGAAAATCTTAGGAACATTTTATGAACGTGGAAATCGTTCCCAAGACATCATGATCAGCAGTGGTACCTACACACTACCGCTAGACCAGAGAGCCGGTAAAGACTGCAGTCTTGTGCATAATATGTAGCCAAGTAATCAAAATAAAAAATGTAAAGAAATCATCCACTATATACTAAGGACATTCTTCCAGAGTGGAAATGCCAGGCTTAGGCGAAATTAGAATTACATTGGTTTTCTTTTATTTGTTACAGATTTTCTATTATAGCCACATGAGAAGTATAAGCTTTATGAGCCATTGGAAGCGACGGTGCCATTCTCTGTATGAACCGGAGGTACTACTGCCTTCTTCGTGAACATTCTGACAAATTCTGCTCACGTCGAGAGAAGTCTACAGTGTTCCAGATGCATTTCACGCGCTATATAAACTGCACATGATATACATACATACATATCGTCACGCCTTTTATCCCCGAAGGGGTAGGCAGAGGTGTATTTCTACACCCACTTTTCGCCAGATATACTTTAGTCCCACGTAATAAGGAGCGAGCCTATTGCCGTACCGGGCACATTTCCAGACTCCGTGCTGCTACTTAGAATTTCGTGACAGAAAAACCCAATAACACTGCCCGACCCAGGAATCGAACCCAGGACCTCCCGATCCCACGCGAACATTTATGCCGCGAGACCAACGAGGCAGTCGTATAGGGTTTGATGTTGAGTTTTCCGTCTCTACGCAAAGATGGTATTTGCACCGTGTTATCCCTTAGTCGCCTCTTACGACACCCACGGGAAGATAGGGGGTGGTGACACTTGTATTCTATGCCGTCAACCACACGGCAACTGCACATGAGTTCACCATTTTAGACGTTTTGATGAACATTGTTCGGAGTTTGATACCTGTAAATAGATTTTGAGGGATTGTCTGATCTCCCTATAATCTCTGTAAATCGTATCTTAACATATGTAGGTATGTTTATAACAGTAAAGTTTTTTATATTTGCAATTGTTTTAAACATTCATGTTCGCATATTACAAGTAGTCATTGGAAGTGTTTTACTACCTGTAGGCGCAGCAAAACAGATAGTTAAGAATATACGTGGTGTATAAAATATCTATAAGCTTTTTATTTGTCTCCGTATGTTGATATTTGTTAATAGATTTTATCCGATTGAAAGATTCTCTGATCTTCATATAACCACTGTAATAAATATTGTGACATGTTGTAGAATTGGAAATCTTTTGAACTTAACATTTACTAAAAACTCAGTATGCTACTTGCCACGAGGCTGCTTATATTTGCAATAGTTTTAAACATTCATGTTCGCATATTAGAAGTAGTAGTTGGCGGTGTATTATTACCTGTAAGGGCAGTAGAACATATAGTTAAGAATATACGAGGTCTATAATATCTATGAGCTTTTTACTTTCTAGTAGTTAGCAAACGTGATTGTAAGCCGGTGGTAGCGACTGGACAACAACTATTGAGTTAAGATTGTAAGTTTATTGAGGGGAGTTTCTATAAGAGAGTACTTGCTTCGGGGTATTGTATAGAAATGTTCAACTGTATCACTATACAGTTGGACATTTCAATATCCTATCTACTTTAATACCAAGCGTAGAGTTTGAATCAACTACACAATGATTGACATAATGCTAGCTCAACAAGTGATGACGATGAAGTGTTTAGTGAGTGTATGAGTGCATGTAAGTACATGATAACGCCACCGCGCTGCACTTGATTCTGTCATCAGTGTAATGTCTATGTACCATTGTTAGTATTTAATACATTGCTCGCTACGAAGACATCGGTCTCGTACCTAGCAATGTATTACGAGTGCTAATTCTGGGTTTAAGTAATAGTTAGTCGATATCTTCAGTGAAGCATTGTCAATATTTTGCTATGATCCTGTTTGAAGTAACTTTTCCAATGAGGTCGTTCTGCAGTGGTCACAGGATGGTAGTTTCCCGTTCTTTTCAATGTCCTTCACGATTTAGTAACCTTACATAAATTATAATGTGAACAGTGCGTAGAAGTTGAAGTAAAAGTTATAATTTCGAAAATACATCAACAGAGTGCGCTATACACAATTTCATCATCATCAGCCCTGTATATAAACTGTCCCAGTGCTGGGCATGGGCCTCTTCTCACTATGAGAAGGGTAAGGCCATAGTCCACCACGCTGGCCAAGTGCGGGTTGGCAGATTTCACATGTCTTTCGAGAACATTATGGAGAACTCTCAGACATGCAGGTTTCCTCATGATGTTTTCCTTCACCGTTTAGCAAGCGATAATTAACAATTTAATACGCACATAACTCCGAAAAGTCATTGGTGCGTGCCGTGGATTCGAATCCGGAGCCTCTGCGTAGCAGTCTGTCGGTCTCCACTAGGCTATCGCTGCTATACACAATTTAACCAATGTTTTTTGTTTGCGAGCTGCATAACTTAGTTCAAAGAGCCAATAAAAGATGGCGTGTGGTGCAAATTATGAATATTCAGGTGCTTGCTTTTTTCTGTCTAGCCCGCCCCTGGTGCATGCGCGATACACTACAACGGTACCTACTGCGCAGGGTCGGTTTGATTGATTGGCTCTCATTCACTGTTCATTGCTTTGACGACTTACTAGCATTGTTACACGGCTAATAATTTATTACAAAGTGATGAGGCTTACGATAATAAAGTAACCACAGAGTCTAAAATTAGTTTATTGGTCGTGTGTGGATTGTTAGAAGTTAGAAAGATTGGCTACAACTAATGGGCTCCGAGCGTCATGGCAAAAGTTAGACGCAAGCGAAGAAAAATTGTCGTCGAGTGATATTATTGCATTTATTTACAAGTGTTTATAGAGTGTAACTTACATCATATTCGGTGTTCATGAGTTCGGTTAAGGCAGCTGTCTTTGTTATACTTACAATCATATTTCACTTTGTAATTCCGGATTGAACACGTTACATGAAAAGTTAGTTAGAAGGATTTGTAATTTGTTACTGATTTTCTTATTGCTGTGATGTGTTGTCTGGTTGTCTTAGGCTCTGTCTTTTTTTATTTTCAGTCATGTGTGGTTTCAATCGTTGTCTTATGAATGCCCAAGATACTAAGTACCTACATGGTACAGAAGTTCCTTTCACACGACTTCTAAGAAAGGAGACGGTTCTCAATTCGATTGTTTATTGTATATTTGTTACATCAAAGTCCTGCGTCGGTTTAACCTGTTTTGAAAATGTTTTTTACCTAGAAAGATATATCAAGTACACTTCGTTAAGTCCCATTTATAATTCAAATTATAGCAGTCTTTTGTGTTTTGGAACATTTTTAATTTATACTTGTCTGGTTATTTAATGACGTCATTGTTGATAAGGTACAGTTTTATTTGTATTTTTAGTTAATTAGAACAAATATATCGTTATTTTTAAAGTCAAAATGAAGGTGGGGTTAAGGCGAAATGATGTTTCAATGAAGTATTGAATCGAGATGTATTTAAAATGTTTCCTGGAAGCATATTTCTAGTTTGCCCTTCATCTTAATTCGTTACTTTTTGTCTTGTCATGTCTTTAGATTTATATAAACTTTTGTTATCCTAGTTTATAAAAGTGAGCGTCATGACGCTCACTTTTAGGAAGATTAAATAAGGATAACTGATTTGACTGACTGATTATGAATATCATGATGTTCGAAGGGTTCACATCATGTAACATTGCTCTCACGTTCTAAAAACTAAAGTAGCTAAGAAAATTGTAAATCTTCATATGGCTCATACTCATCGAGGATTTTTTAAATTCTTCGATCGCGGTACTCTTTTAAGAATAATATTTTAGTAGCTAAATAATATGACCTTATTGTTGGTTTAGACCAGTGGGATTTTCAAATGATGACTGATTAATTGTACCAAGTTTATTATTATTATCGCTCAAGATAGGTGATAAGCCTAATATTTCCTTCATAAAACTGACCATGTGCATGTCATTACGATATTGAAACGAATACAATAATTTCGTTTGATTAAACATTTTTGCTACGACAATGCGAATCGCAACTCTTTATACAAAGGACATAGGTATTGTCCTTGAAATTCCCCTCACATTTCATCTCGCTGGCTATCCTTGCTTTAATAAACCAGTTCGTCTATGGAGTTATTGCAAAATGAATTTAACAGACTTTAAGGAACAACTGAATCAGCCGTGATCATGTAATTTTTTAAACTAATTTAAACGAGTGCGTGTTTTCTGATTGTATTGGAATTTACGATCTTTGACGCTTATTGTATACATAGCACAAAACTACACATTTTTCTACAAAAAAAAAATACATTTTCATATTGTATTTGCTAAGAAAAGTTTCTTCTTGGGAGCAAATTCAGTTGGCAGCGGGGTTTTACTGATTAATGACCAAAGTTTCTTACCTGTCGCATCTAGTGGTTATGTTGTCGGATTGGCCACGAAGTTTTTTAGTATTTGTGGTGCATTTCAAATTAACGCCAGCTATTTATCAGGCGTGGCTTCCACGTTTCGCTTGAAGCTTAGAAGTATTACAGCTTTATGATCACTTTGTACTGTTCCTACGGGATATACATATACGACGTACCTTTGTTTTGAGTTTATGATCGTTACAGCGATGCATCTGAGCCATTGAGATTATTGTATTCTTCGTGATGATTTAAAGACCAGAGTGGTTTCATTTGAGTCGTCAGGACTTTCTGGGCATTTACTGACGCAGTAGGGATGAATGATGGACTTCATGAAATAATCCAAAAAGCTGCTGTACTATTATTTTTCATGATTATAGTTCTTACAAACAATTTCGTATTTTTTACTATGTTTGGGGACCATCTACACCGATTCTATTTGAGTGTTCATGACAATTTAAATAATTACTACGTAACGTCTATTTCGAAATATCTGCTTTAAAATTTCTTATTTTGAACAAATTTTTTTTACTAGTGAGGTTAATTGATACAAACCTGCAATAATGACGTCGTTAACGTGGCATTGCGAAGATGTTTCCACATATTTGACTATTTGTGCAAATCGTCATCAGCAATGTTGTCTATTTGAGTCGATATGGCAATTTTGATAATCTTGGACGTGGAAGGAGCTATGGCGATTTAAGAGACCTTTTGATGATCACTGCTGTACCAATTTTTATGCCACGGTCTTAAGTGATCTCGTCAAGTTCTAAGTAAATATGTACAGGATGGCAGGAGCGCATCGTTTCACCGATTGAAGATCAAATTTGAAATCAATAATGTTCAGAATGTGTACCA
Organism: Euclidia mi; assembly: GCA_944739405.2. Classification (NCBI taxonomy): domain Eukaryota; kingdom Metazoa; phylum Arthropoda; class Insecta; order Lepidoptera; family Erebidae; genus Euclidia; species Euclidia mi. Next base: position 17,868,852 of record OX123210.2, on the reverse strand, counting down.
GTATTTTGTTTTCTATGTAATTGTCAGAAAATAATGCCGATCTAGTCAATGATCACATCATGTGTTGTTTTTTTTCATGGTTTGTTTGTGCAAATAATCATACGAGGTGTAATTGTGTAGTTCGTGCTGCTATAAACGCTATCCTTTTTCCTGGTTGCTCTGTTTTAGTTGTCGTGGTCTGAAGACCAACTCTATTTCCGAGGGCTTCACAGTACCATACAATTTCACTGTGTAGAAACATGGGTTTTCAATTATAGCCCAGTAAGCTAAAGTATTAATTGGCTCTGTATGGATTTCTTCTTTAAGCTTAATTCTAGTTACATTTGGGACGTTGACGTTGACATTTTGTACTTACGCCTGACGTCGTTTTACCGATCAACGGTCAATATGTGTGTATTTAATAGGTTTGGAGGTCGATAACCGATGTTAGACAGAACAAAACCATGATACCTATTCTATAATCATTTTGCTTGTGTGATAGTTTATGTGCCTTGCAACATTTTAGCCATTTTGTCACGACTATTTAATTCCATTGTACCATTTCACAATACTATTTCTTATAACTATAATTCAATAATTATATTTGCGATACAATTTAAATTCTTATAACTAAGGATATGGATGAAGATATTACGTTTTGAGTACCTGAGGCTCTGTATCTAGCTTAATTCTGACCACAGACCTGTGTTTGCTCCACGCGACATAACAACATGTTTTGTGAGTTATAGGTGCAGCATGTACTTGATGGTTATATAAACGGAGGGAAGAGATCAATCAGGGCATTAACACAAACATTATTTCCAAATGTTCTGAGCACTGTGTCACTGTGTCTGTATGTTTGTTCGGGATGTATTTATTGCAATGTTACAACTCGGGTAACGATTTACAGATTAAAGTTCAAATTTATTTATCAGGCGACTTAGGGATAATCCCTCTTCTACATAGACGCCATGACGATTACTAAAATATTTTTATGTTCATTTGCCATAGTGTGTGGTCACGCATTTTTACTATAAAGTAGACACTTCACCGAACTTGTTGTTTTGTGAAGGAAATAATCCAAGTTTTTGTAATACAAGTCATTGCCACGGTTAGTTCATTACATTCTGCCATTTCACAATTCAATTTCTTATATCCACGATGAAATAATGACTTTCTACGAGCATTAGTGGCATTTCGTAACTATTGTGTTTGTGAGCTGTTTCGTCGTATTATTGTATAATGACTACAGATCGAGGATTTAAAAATTTTACAATATTCAAGGTCAGTTTTAAATTTAGGACATTTTAGTGCCATTGAATTCAGTGATATCCAATGTTGGACAAATTTTCCCCTATCAGTGACAATTATTTTCAAGATTGCACGACAAAGGTCTTACAGTGGATGGAGAGAGTTCGATTCCAGTCGAATATGTACTGGTTAAATAAAAAAAATCAACGACATTCAAAAGTAATTTTGATTGGGTTCATTTGTTTTTATTTTTACCTTCATAGTTAAGTATTATGTCTCCCGTGAATTGCGGTACTGTGAAGTACTTGATTTCTCGTATTTCGGTACAAAGATGCGTTATTAATTTGAGTATGTAGATGTCGCGGTTTTTAGTGCAATTCACAAAATGTCACTCATTTTAAGTAGGATTTTGCGAACGAGACATTTTACTGCTTAAAGATCAAGAGTGAGAGGGTTGGAACCTAAGAAAACTTGTCTTTTTATTTAGTAGATTAAGTACCTACTTGGTTTATGTTATAGTCGAGAATTCGATACAGGATTGTATTGGAAGTTCTACTTTCAGCATGTCTATCAGTTCATATCAACTGCGTGTAAAGTTTAATATGCAAATATTTCCTTTTGTGAAAGCCATTTTCTTGACCATTTATCATCTGAGAGTAAGAATCGACTTTTTCCAAAGAGTATTTATTAAGTCATCATATTCCATCATTTGGGATTCAATAGAAGGGACAAATATGTAGAATATTGAACTTGTCGTGTGCAGTGCGCTTGTTTATTAACACTTTCACGGACACTGACGTTAACTAGATTTTATGAAAATGACACTAAAATTTTGCATACAAAATTATATCACGCCTATAGGCGAATTGTCGTAAAAAGTGAATCTATATACTCTGATTATGACGGTCCGCCTAGTGCCGGTACCTTCTAGAGGCGGACTGCCCTATTAAATAATTTAGTTTACCTGCGCAATGACACACCGCCTATAGACGGTGGCGTCTACAAGCGGACCGCCGTACTCGCGGCGTCTATGATCTTCCTCAAACAAGTTTATGTTATTTTAAGGTGATAATCTAAGCCATTTACATCCGGTCGAACATGGTACAGGACTTAAAGAGTCGGTATCACCATCATTCTATCTTTCTTTCTTACGGGAGCCATCTCCGAACAAAAATATCAATCAGAATTAATTATCATATAAATATAATGCGTGTATCTTGTTTAATGCATAAAAATATATGTACAGTATATAGAAAAGATACTTTTTTTACATAAAACGCAATAAACTTACCTCCTAAATGCAGCCGATCACGACGAACAATCCGGTCAAACGACAAAAAACATGGGCTCTGCTCGCTGTGACACTGCGCAACTGGCAGGTGCGGGTAGTATTACAAGCGTACGGCTACAGGCGGTATGTCACACACGCAAGCACGTTGATGTGTGAGGGGGGCTTGGCGACACGATCTCGAAATATTGTTTTATTTATTTTGCTGCGACGCTAGGTAAATTGTAAGTGAGCGCAATATGACACTGAATCACGTGACTCCTAAGTAATCTACGCAAATCAAGGCGGTTGTAGACGGTTCGTCAAGTATAACTGGATAAAATTGACCGGCTATGGACGTTACGTCGTATTAGGCTGCCTGAAAACTACGCCTCTGGGCGTGGCGTCCGTGAAAGTGTTAAATACATAGGATAAGTGTATCGTATGTTGTATTATTATCATGAGCTGATGAAAGTATAATTTAGATAACCTCAGTTCGAGAGACAGTCACGGCATTCACATTTTCAGTGGCTTTATATTATCAGTATTCACTTGTTCTGTTCAAGTGTTGGTAATAGCTGCAGCTTTTGAGTCATCTAGCGAATACTTCATGGAATACAACAAGATGGCGATTGTTTTACTTCTGACGATGCTATACCTGATTGTAATATACGTAATGTTAACAAACTTGTGAATTGTCTCGATATTTTCCATTCGTGAATAGCTTCGTACGTTGCCATTTACATATGACATCTCCACATCGTTTCACAAACTATTTTCTGATAATTTAGGTGAAGAATTTATCTTCCTGTAACCTATCTAGGCAGTGTTTGACATTTTCTCAATGTCAATTTTCTCAATATTCACGGTATTGGCTTCACGTGCTTTTAAATATTGGCATTGTGAACTTTCATACTTTATTCTTTATACAATGATATTGTATAACAAAATATATAGTCTCGTTACAGACGATAGCATCTTGGATGATGATGTACTGATTAAAGACCAATTAATGTGTTATAATCAGATATCAGAGGAGAATTGCAAAGTAGTGGCGGGGCTTGTGTTCTGCTATAATTATGATCTTTTTTTTAGTATCAGATCAAATTTTGGTCATAATTTGAAGCAATTATCGCTGTCTGCCATTTGGTCATATGAAATATTAGAGGATGCCCGCGGTTACACCCGCGTTATTTAAGGCTACTGCTCTGCTCCCTTCGCTCATAGTTAGTTAGTTAGTTTGTCGGGTTTTCTGCACTTAGCCACTTATTTGGGCCATTGTACTTAAGTGGCGACTTGATTGACGCCGACTACTCATACCACCTTAGCTGCTTCCAGAAAGCCATTATGGGTCTAGTGCGAGTTTGCACTCGATCGTCACGATGGACGATAGCCTAGTCGTCGGGAACAATTTCCATACATTTTCTAAATGCGCCCCCTAGCGGTCTCTATCGATCGCTACTCTCCGTTAGGGGCGCTTTAACAAAATGTATGGAAATTGTTCCCGACGACTAGGCTATCGTCCATCGTGACGATCGAGTGCAAACTCGCACTAGACCCATAATGGCTTTCTGGAAGCAGCTAAGGTGGTATGAGTAGTCGGCGTCAATCAAGTCGCCACTTAAGTACAATGGCCCAAATAAGTGGCTAAGTGCAGAAAACCCGACAAACTAACTAACTAACTATGAGCGAAGGGAGCAGAGCAGTAGCCTTAAATAACGCGGGTGTAACCGCGGGCATCCTCTAATATTTCATATGACCAAATGGCAGACAGCGATAATTGCTTCAAATTATGACCAAAATTTGATCTGATACTAAAAAAAAGATCATAATTATAGCAGAACACAAGCCCCGCCACTACTTTGCAATTCTCCTCTGATATCTGATTATAACACATTAATTGGTCTTTAATCAGTACATCATCATCCAAGATGCTATCGTCTGTAACGAGACTATATATTTTGTTATACAATATCATTGTATAAAGAATAAAGTATGAAG